>JARHKZ010000013.1:0-741770 GCA_029204075.1 Mycena capillaripes | reverse complement strand
TTCTTACCACTTACTCTGGATTAACCCTAGCCCAAGGCCCATAGATAATGCATACATAATGCGGCAGCGATCCACGATACGACAGGTGAGTCTTTATCTCCCTTTTTCCCGTTACTTTTTGGCTTAAATCCGCCGTTCGCATACCGCGCTGCATGAAACTCGTTTCAATGGCTCACTTAACCTAGGACGGTAATTATTCAATCCCTTTTTGTAGTAGGTCATCAAGCGCATATTTTTCTTGCTAGCTAGCATGTGTGTATGTAGAAGTTCTATTTAATGGCCAGTAACAGAAAGCTGTCACGCTCTTCTTCAAGACTTTAACTCAAATATTCTTATTTCGGAAATTGATCAGCAATCCAGCTGCCCGCGCCGGAGCGAAGCGAAGGCATGTCTTGTCATATTCATCGGGGTCCCTTCAGCATTAAAAGCACCCACTGATGGTACCGGATTGCTTCACAACATTTGGTTGTGGCGTAATCACAAAAATGCACCAAATGTTCTGAAACCCATTGAGAAACCCACAAACATCAATCTTCGCACTGCAGGGATGGTCAGATTGCAGCTCTCGCTGAGGACAGAAAGAAATGGGGACTGTTCATCTCTGGAAAAGATTCAATCAAGTGATTCACAAAATGACCATTTGTGTGTAAACAATTCAAGGCAAACTTCACCTAAAGCAAATGAAGGTATGAAATGTCCCATATCTCCAACATTCGGATGCAGACTACTTGACATACAGATGACCCCCTTCCAACCCGCCCAGCAATTGGTTATATCAGGATCATTGTCCTTCTCATGCATCTCCTGCTCATTGTGGGGCATGCTTGCCTCCTTGTATTGGCAGTGGCACGAAAAGAGCACAGTGCGGTGTTTTCGATTAACCATCAGCAGGCTGCATCTTTTTGGTGCACAGTTGCAGCACAGGCAGTTGGAACGGTATGAGGATTGTGTTGAAAGATATATTTTCATCTCAATTACCACACAGACTTATTATTCTCTACTTGTATACTCAACTCAAAATGCGGGAATGTCCCGGGCAATCGGGAAATATTCCATTCTTACTGCGATTCACGACGAAGTGTCCGCATGGGGAGGAATCGGATCAGCAAGCTCTACTGCATTCAAACAATTGACATTGCCTGTCTCGATTGCTGGCATTGTTTCAATATGGTTATACCTTGTGTCTATTTCAATTCTCAACGTGACAACTCCGGCACTTTTCTCAGTGGAAGCCTTCAATCTTCCAATCCTGTTTCCAACAAAAACTCACAGCACTCCACAATGGAACAAATCTCAGCATGAGTCAGCTTCTTAGTCCAACCTATTGCCAGCAATCTAATCTGTCCTTCTCAGTGCTGCAGTTGATTTTATGTTTTACAATGGAGGAGAATTCTTAAAATGGCTGGGGCATTTGGACGAGGACAAGACACTTGGGCTGTACAATGGGAGTCTGTATGATGTGTTGATATCTGCCTACCGTGGAGGGACAGCTCAGGTGGCAGCAGTGGGATTCAACATCACCTGTGGATACCCTGAGAACCACACAATCTCCCACTCCCTTCTGCCATCTGTGCCAGGTAATGATTACAACCAGCCAAAACTGCAAGACTCACAACCCATATAGTTTTCAATTACATTATGATGATTGGGGAGCTTCCACAAACAGACTCTATCACCCTCTATACTCCAAACCCAGTACTTGACTCAGAGGGCAGTATTGGCCCTCGAGTGGCTGCCCTGAACACATCACTCCAACTCATTCAGTGTTCAAAATTGTTGGTTTTGCAAAATGCCCAAGTGCAACTTGATTCTAGAGCCATTATCGGTGCCTCCCTAAATCCATCGATTTACAAAAGCTATTCAAAATGGCAGTCTTACAACAGTCTTCCAAGATTCACCAATGGACCCACATTTTCTGGGGATGAATATGTGAGTCACGATGAACAAATATTACTCTGCATCAGGTCTTATTTTGGTCAGTGGAAAGATATTGTGGTCAATCTGCAGGGCTCTGAGATTAGTCTTAATGTCGCCGATGGTTTTCTGGCCCCTGGGGATCTGTATATCTCATCCTTTTTGTATATCTCCATTAATCATCCCTCTAGATACCTTATGGATCAGTTGGATATTATCCCCACGACTAAAGCGACCACCAACTTGACATCATCAATCCAGCCACTCTACCTTCACAATATTGAGAATGCGCTCTCCAAATTGGTCGCATCAGCTTTCTGGATTAGTACCAGCATCTCGCAGTTGCACCCCTCAGGAACTAATGTTTGTGGCAGGCGGGCATGTGCCGGACCCTTCGGACTTATATCAACTAGCAACATTGAAAGAGGGAACTGCAACTGTGCAACAGCTGATCCCTGCTGCGAGACTCAATGTGCGTAGACTCTCTGATGAAATGAGTATACTTAAACAAAACCTCAGATAAGTATCCGAGCTGTGGGTACCAGGAGTCTTTTTCCCATTCACGTTGGACTAACAGGTTTAGTGTTCAATCGGTCTGGGAGCCTCTATCCTGCTCCTTTTCCTCGCCATCAAATTTTCAATGGGCAGTGGTCATACCAATGTATCTCTGAGTAGCCTGGGATTCCTCCAAAATATCTGGGTTCTCGAACATCACCCGGAATTATCAGAAATTCTTGAACAGGTTGTGGACCCAGCTGATTGCAATTTACGCAGTGCTGGGTTGGTGAAAGTACGGTTGTTAGATGCATTGTCATTTTAGGATGCAGTAGTTTAGTTCAGATGTAGTAGGAGTCCGGCGCTGTAAGAGGCGTGCTGCAAAGGTGCTCGCAACTGATCGGAGTGTAGGGGAGGTGGAGAGATCACCTCGGAGACCGGCCTGAGAATCCACACCCGGTGATGAAATCCTGCGAGCGCTCGTCTTGTCTCCTCGAGCGAACCTTCCACTTCCCCTTCTGCAGCCTGCCCTTCCCTAGCAGTAACAAGGCCCTCTCACAGACCATTTCATCCTCAACTCGTACGGCGGCACCATCAGCTCGGCCCTCAAGAAGTGACCCGTTGGTGAACCACGCCAAGATTTGAGATTCCAGATTCCACTGGACGGCATGATTTCAGGGGGTGGACATGACATGTTTACATTCTCTTGCGCTATAACTCAGACACATCCCAATATCTCGGACTTGCTAGTTAAAACACGCATTCTGACCTGAAGGGCACACAATTTGCGTGCTGCTTACTCAAACTATCTGAAGTTGAAATAAAAAATCACTGGTTCTGCGAGAAGTATACTACAGTAGGTCCTCTACAATCTGTTGAGGTGGTGAGATAGGTGAGTGGATATACTGAACAGTTTCACTCAATTCTCCCCGGCTGTGACCTGTGACCGGCAGATTCAAACTTGGGTTTTTGTAAATCCACCGGGCCGGCTGTGACACAAAAATAAAAAGTTTGCAAATTCGGTGGAAAATGGTGTGGCACCTCTCAGACATTCCTAGAAGTAGTTTCAACCATAGAATACGCAGAATGACGGTGGAGATTGATATGGCAAGAATATACCATCCAAAGGTTTTTGTGTCAATCTTTAGCCATAGATGAGGAGGAAATGAGCCGAAGCGGCGGTGGGAGGAAGCAAAGGTATGTTTTACCTAATCACCTCAAACTCGGTGTCCTGAAGCAAAACCCGCAGTGCGCGTAAAAGTGGGATTTTGGGGGGGCATTTTTGCCGATTTAGTGACTTTTTTTGGCACATTTGAAAAATCTCCTTGGTGACCCGTGACAGATTCAAAAATCTTCTTAAATTTGGGGCCCTGTGATGCGTGACATACAAATTGAGCGAAACTGTACAGTACGTCCTCAACCTCATCGTTGTGATCTGATTTTTCAGGTCCGTCGAGTGCAGCTCTAAAGAAAGCCAGTGATGTGACTGGCCCTGGGCATCGAAAGCGGGTGAATGTACATGGTGTAAATCTGCGAATCATATTTTTTTAACGCAGCATTGCTGGTAGGCCGGGAGTTGCCGAGAACCCAGAGGCAGTGCTTCGACCATGTGACTACATCACCTTCTCCTTCACCAGCTTTATCCACCCGTGCCTTCAGCACGGAGGCTCACCCACACACTGCTGAATTCTTGTTTCACCCGCACACGGCAGATTCTGAGTTCCCTGTATTTTCCTTGGTGCGTTCGCTGCGCTCGCGTGACCCATGGGAAACGACTCGTGACTTATCACATGAGTTATCAAAAAAGCTGTGTTCGTTGTGTTTTCATGTATAGGACAAACTTTAGGACCCCTGCCTCCGGCGGGTCCACAGCTTGTTGGGGCTATGCCCCAAACCCCCATCAATTCCTAGTTTGCCCACACACGGCAGATTCCGAGAGGCGCCGCACTGCCGCTTGCTAACGCTCGTGGTGCGTGGCGCCACCCATGGGAAACACCTCGTGACTTATCACATGATTTATCAAAAAAAAAAAAGCTGTGTTTGTTGTCTTTTCATATATAGGAATAAGGAATATATATAGGAATATAGGATAGGATAGGATTTCATGTATAGGATGTTGTTGTTATCTCCAAGAACGACGGGGAAGTCAGGACCGGAGATCAGAGGCCGGCAGATATTGGAGGATACGCAAGCGCCACAGAAGACAAGGGCGTGCTTACTATCTGGGCTGACGACAAGACAGAAGTATAGGAGGATCATCAGAAGATTGGAGATCGACTCAGAGCGAGGTGAATAACCAAGCAACATTAATAATCAAACTGAAGAATACATAAGAGTAGAAAGCATATTTATACTAAGAATCTAATTGTTAAGTCATATAAGGAAATATCAAGATGATCAAAGGACATAACAATAATGACCAGTCGTAAGGAGTTGAAGAAGTAATAGACAACAAGAAAGAAGACGAATAAATGGGAAACGCTCAGCAATCCTTCACTGTGTAAAAACCCATGTGACCGATGAATGTCCGATGAATATCTGAGAACTCATAGATCGGACATCAGAGGATATCGGAGGATATTGGCGGATGTGCACGGATATAACAGTATCCCCCTCTTACGTTCCTTGCCCTCAAGGAACACAGAGTTCAACTTGTGCATGAATTAGAAAATAAATGTAGTCGGAAAAATCCGAGCCTGAGAAGGCCGAGGCTGAGGTGCCGAGAGTCGAGATGCCGCTTCCTGGAGCTATATAGGTCACATGATTTGTTGACTTAGAAAATTTTCTTCTTTCCTCCTACCACCATCTCCGATGTCGACGCCGCCGCACCGAAAGGACAATGACAACGGAGACAAGCGCAAGACGACAACGGCAGAGGATAGGGAAGAGGGGAGCTCAAAGAGGAGGAGGACGGAGAACGCGGTGGATGGTGGTGGCATGGCCGCCTGTGACACCTATATATTATTTCTACGTATACACGGCAGGTACCTTACTTTCCCAATGTAGATATTACATAATTATCAATTATCTCTTGCTTTACACTACAATGTTGTGAAGTGCGAGACCTCAAGGCTTGGTGCCCCTAAGGCACAAGGTGAACACCCAGGACCCACTAGATGGCTGAGCATCCGTACAACTGCTCCACCGATCTCAGTGCCCATCGAGACCCCATCTCTCTACACTGAGTCGGTATATCCGCCAGCGCTTCTCTCCTCCTTGGCTAGCATCCAGACGGCCGCTACCCCTGTGTAGGTCTAGCTTCAATCCCCGTGAAGCCTATGAACTTCGATGCTACCCGTGGAGCATCACACCGCCATCCTTGCGCTTATGCAGCAGCAAGCGGCGGCTCAGGCGATCTGGGACGCCGCTCACGGCGGATGATGGAAATGTTCGAAGCATCCCACGTCCCACCGCCCGACCTCGTGCCCGTTGCGCCTTTGCAGTACACACCGCCTACCAGTTCACCGATGCCCACGTGCCGCCAAGGGGACTACAATGTCCCAGTGTCGGAGGATAGATCCTCCGTGCCGTCAGAGGAGGTTCGGCAAAGGAAGGAGGATAAGCGGATCTTGGAGAAGAGAGCGAGGAAGTCGGAGAAGGGGAAGAAGAAGAAGGAAAAGAGGAGAGAGAAGTCGGCGGAGGATGCATCGGAGGACAAACCGGCAGATGTCCAGGTGACGGAGTTTCCTGGGGACAAAGGTGCGTTGCAGTTGCCATGATTAACTGAATACTAATTATTTTCAGCATGCAACTATTGCCGGGGTCACCGACTCCGTTGCTGCATCATGGTGATTGCCGGTGCACCTACCAAGCGCAAGGCCGGTCCTGGCCCGCTCCGTTCCGCGTGGGACGTCTGCAAAAAGCGGAAATCGGCCAGCCCATGGCCCGGCGTCAAAAAAGCGCCGAAGAAGTCGAAACCAGCAGCTGGCAAGAAGAAGTCAGCGGTCGTATCCTCCGACACAGAGGTCGAAGAAATCGCGCCGGTCGTCGCCCCACGCACGCGCATCGATCGCGCAGCCGAGCGGCTTTTGGAGGCCAAACGGAGATTGGCAGACGTTGAGTGCGAGAACCGCGACCTTCGTCGGTTAGTTTGGGAACTTCAGGACAAAGTTCACCGATCCTCCGAGGGCAGTTCGCGACTTGCACAGTTTGTCGCCGGTCTGATCGGATTCCACAGCGGAGAGGAAGAGGAAAGGTCGTGGATGGGGGACGCGATGGTGGAGTCTCAGCGAATCACGGAGGATTTTCGTTGCCAAGAGGGTGGACAAGGAGGATCGGGGTTGACCGCAGAGGAGAAGGAGGAGGCGGAGAAGAAGAAACGCGCCGAAGTTGATGCGCTTGCCAACACCAACGGCGGATCGGAGAAGTCGGATGATGCGGAGGATGCTCCGAAGGTGAAGGAGGAGAAGATGGACGAGGGTGAGTCGTGCAGTGAGGAGCTTTAGAGGGCCCACGGCTGCACACCACCGGCGGATACGGAGGTGATCGTAATCACCAGCTTGGAGGATGAAGAAGAGCTGCGGGAGATCCGCGCCAAGCGTGCGGCAAAGGGCAAGGGAAGGGCAAAGCGCCGGGTGGAGTCGAATGATGAGGAGGTGGATTTGCTGAAGAACTCGGAGGATGAAGAAAACACCGACCCCAATGCAGATGCAGAGGAGGATGTTGCGGGGAAGCAAATGCCGGAGCCCCGATTGTTACCGAAGATGTGCTGAAGTCGGATGATTGAGTTGGAAAATAAAATGTATATACTTGTAATTTTTTTTTGATTTTCTTGGAAAATGAAATAAAATATATATTTTCTGGAATTTTGGTGTGAATAAGAGTTCGAAAGAATTGGAGGTCAGTGTCAGGAACTGGCCTATTATTTTTCAACCAACGCCGGGTTCTCACAACCCGGGTTGTCTTTCTCTGCTGGGGGCTACAATTGTAACCCCTCTGCTTGGCGGGATTGCATTATCCCGAACGTGCGGGTTATCATAAAACCCCGAACACTCCTTTGTTCGCAATTAACCCTAACGGTGGAAATCCCGCTAGGAGGGCGGGGCCCTATCAAACCAGTTACCCTAACTTATGGCGTTGTACCTGACCCCTGCTCCTAGCTTTACGATCTAACCCTATAATATAGAGTATATAAACCTACGGTAGAATCCTTGTACAGTAGATTCTACCTCATCTAATCACCAGCATTACTTTGGCTTGACTACGGGTTGTCTCTCCACTGGCTTCTTTCTGGCTTGCGACCTTTCGCATCGCCTGCAGTCCAACTACTATTTTCCTCTGCGGATATCACACCGCATTCGACTCCTTCCACACTCCGCCACGGAGTAGTCTCAGAAGAACTCGCCCTTCTAATGAATAGGCTGTGCGACTGATACTGCTCTTCAGTGAACGCACCAATTACTAGTTTCGAGTCAGATCCCGGCTGGGATATTTCACTCTGGGTTTCTGTCAAGCCAACCTAATAGGCCGTTGCTGACAGTCAGGAAGAAAAGCTCAATAAGCAGGACCGGGTTTATCCGGATATCGGCTATGGAAATTGCCGAGATGTTCCGGAGCGTCAATGTCGTTGGCCGCGACCCAAGTATACTGCTCGTCGGTATTCTCATATCCGAGCCATTCGACCAAAGACCGAAGTCGGACATTGAATGGGCGATCAATCTTTGAGTCAACAATTTCTTTGATCTCAAAGTGTTCGCCTTCCTCATCAATTTCAACTGCAGCTAGAGGAGGTTCCTCACGACTGGAGAAAGGATTCAGAGTGTGGGGCTTGAGCTGGGATACATGGAAAACCGGATGAATTTGTTGGAGATTCTTCAGAAGGCGGATGGTATAGGAAACGGAGGATGGCTTGCCGATGACTCAGTAAGGTCCTAAGGCAGTCTCGGAGAATTTCGGAGTAGGTCGCTTAGTTTGAATATACCGAGTGGATACAAAGACAAAGTCGCTGATTTGGAATTCCGGATTGGGTAACTGCTTCTGATTGGCGGTTTCCTTATACCAAGATTGGGTGTAAGTGATCTGCTCTCGGACGTATTGATGGAGTGAATCAAGATCGATGGCGTAGTCTTTGGCGTAAGTATTAGCGACGTTAATCTCCAGGTGGAGTGTAATTGCCAGATGATAGCCTTTGTTAGCGTAGAAAGGGCTGACACGAGTGGAAGCGTTCGGAGTGTTTTTAAGAGTGAACTCGGCAAGCGGAAGTAACTCATGCCAGTTGTCCTGTTGATATGAACAGTACATCCAAATATATTGTTCCATGGTTTGATTCATCCGTTCCTGTCACAGTCAAGCCTTAATTGTCTCCAACTACAAAGTAGAGGATTGGGGAGCATGAGGTATAAGGGCTCGAAAAATGATCGAATGAAAGACTAAGGAATACAGATGAATAACTACTCATCTTTATAGTGTACACACTGGGGGCAAGCCATCAAATGCAGGCACTGGAAATAAGGTGCAAATTGTATGTGAATTAATTATTTCCACCTTAAATTCCCAGTATTTCCAGGGCCTGTAAATGCTGGGAATATTATATATATGACATTAATTTGCACATTATTTACAAGCCTGGGAAATAACTTATATGCTCATTATTTCCTTATTAAGTACTTCTTATTTCCAGTGCTGGGAAATTTTAAATTTCCAGGCCCTGGAGATTGAAAGGAAATGATGAACCAAACTTTCCAAAAAAGTAAATAAATACAGTCAGCTGACTGCTAGGATTCATGAAATCCCAGAAGCTTCTTGGATTCCAATCTGAATTAGGAAATTTCTGGTTGACGCTTGAGACTTACTCAACCAGGAAATAAGAATTGAGAGTTACTCAAATGGGTAATAATCACTGTACAACACAGGCTTGCTGATATCATGTGCAATCATTTCTGGGCTGAGTTACCAACCAACATTCTATCATTAGTACTCATGGATCACATAAGTTCAGCACTGTTCAACTCATATCTCACCTGTATTATCAATAAATGTGCTTCCAATGCACAACAAGTATTAGATTGTTCTTATTTCCCAAATGATTGGAGGTATCAGTTCTTTCACAAACAGCTGTAAAATCATTCAGCTTCTGAGAAACACATTGATAGAGACATCCAGACAGAGGCATGTGATTCTAGGGCAAGTCCCAGCAGAACATCTCTCTCCATGTCTGCTTAGAAATGTGCTGAACAAGTGAACTAGACACTTATATTTGAGCTTACACTCTCATCCAAAAACTGCAGTCAAGAACTGAGCAACAAAAATAATGGTACCAGGGAGGATTGAACTGAGGTGCCATCAGATTATGATTACATAATTAAAATGGGCCCAGCAAATTGTGAGAAACAAAGATAATGGCACCTAAGAGGATTGAACTTAGGTGCCTTGAGATTGTGATTACATAATTGAGATTGTAGGGCCTCCAAATTGTGCGCATGACAAGCGGACGTGCCCGCTTGTCCACGTCCGCTTGTCATGAGGTCGTGGGAAAATTCAGGTGCTTTTTCCCACACTGAATTATTATTACAGCAACTTCAAATACTTTGTCTCTTGTCGTGCTCATTGTGAGCCCATTTCTTGATGAAATCTCTTGTTAATAGGTGTGCTTGTTACGTGAGTACAGGACTGCATTAGAATGAAAGCAGCTTCAAAATGCTTTCAAATGTGCCTATTAAGAAGAGATTTCACCAAGAAATGGGCTCACAATGAGCACGACAAGAGACAAAGTATTTGAAGTTGCCATGTGATTTTTCACACAATCTCAAACCCGTTGTTCACACAGCTGTTAATAATAAAATAATTCAGTTGAAGACATTTCTCATCCAATGAGTCTGTATTTTGTGTTTCTTTCCTTCATTTCTTCCTCTTTTCTCCCGAAGTTTTTTATGATAAGTACATGTACTAGTTGGGTATTAGTACACAAAATATCTAAGGGATACAGTAAGAGGAAGGTATTGAGAACAAGTGCCAAAACAATTAAAGTTAGTGGTGTTTTGCAAGTTACTTATACAATCAAAATTTCTGAGGCATGCAAATTGTGAGAGAACAGCACATGAGAATCAAGAGGGGCAACACTGGGATTCAACTGTGATGGTTCCTAGGATTCTGGGATTCAAACATGATGGATTGGTATCAATTCTAACTGTTTTAGGCAACTGTTTTATTTCCTTTCTTAGAATGTTTGGTTCATCATTTGCTTTCAATTTACAGGGCCTGGAAATTTAAAATTTCCCAGCACTGGAAATAAGAAGTACTTAATAAGGAAATAATGAGCATATAAGTTATTTTCCAGGCTTGTAAATAATGTGCAAATTAATATCATATATAAAATATTCCCAGTATTTACAGGCCCTGAAAATACTGGGAATTTAAGGTGGAAATAATTAATTTACATCCAATTTGCACCTCTTTTCCAGTGCCTGCATTTGATGGCTTGCCCCCAGTGACAACGAACCGTGTGAACTACTAACTAAATATAATGTACAATAATCGTAACCGCCTGTTCATGATCGAAGTATGTCAAACACCTTGTCTGATCAAGAAGTCTGTCAACTATAATGACTTGGGATTGAGCCTCTTCGAGGCGGGTGCTGAACCTTTCGGCCAAGCAACAGACATCAGCTGTGACAACCGTGAAACTGATCCGAAATACTGATGCTATTTTGGCCTGATGGCCACTTTTTCAGTGGGTCTACTTTTCTGACAGAGCTCGCATAAAAAACATTGTGGGCATTCAAGGAGCAGTTTAAATTGAACTGGCCATATCTGACCATTTCAATTAGAAGCCCCCATAAGTTACAAAATACAATTGACTGCATAACGGCCTTTTGATCCTCTTCAAAACTCTGCAGGAACAGACCAGGTATTCATTGATTCTTCTGCGCAGAGTCACAATGGGGACCCCCCCCCAAAAAAAAAAACATGTCTGAATGCTTTCAAATGGCAAAGGAGCGCGAGGCAACGTCATCACGTGGGCGTCTCAAAGGTTGACAACTTTGCACCGTGTAATATCGTAAAATCGGCATATATTGGCATTACCTTTAAAGAGGCAGCAGCTAGCCCTTGTTAACGTTAACACTTAAATATGTATATTTCTTGACATGTGAAAGTTGTGTGATGACTGTTGATTTATGACTAAAAAAGGACGAAATCCATGTTCTCCAGGGTAGCCAAACCTAAAGGTTCAGCAATTAAGTCCTCCATTGTTCCGCACGAGAGTCGTTCCATAGCAGCATGCTGTGCTCTATTGTTCCTACACTCAACATGTGGTATCCTGCCAACGTGATGTCATCCTGGGCGTCTACGCTGCATTTTCCCAATCTTCCATAGATCAAAGATTATCATCATCTCTGGGCACTAATATGATAGGCGCTAAGATAGGTGTTGGAACAATAAGATTGGAATCAAATCATGACATTACCCCCCTCTCAAGGTTGCTATCTCCAAGAGCAACAGGAATGAACATGTTTGTTTCTGGAATAAATAATTTCTTCGTCGAGTATTGTTTGGACTTCTCCTTTGGCTTATAACGATGGATTAAGTAATCCCAATAACCTGCTTTGAGCACTGGGAGCGACTCTGTTGACGCAAGAATGTTATGCTCTTTGTTGTAAGCATTTAACAACTTCATCGCACCTGGTAAGAGGTGTCGCTTTGGTTCCCACGTGCGTTCGGACATCGGAAAATCCTTCCATTTGACGAGATACTGGTATCCTCCACCACGTTTCCGGTGCTTTAGGATTTCCTCCGGTTCCCATCGTTCCTCGTTATTAATTATCTGCGGTCCCAGCCGCTTCTCTTGCCGATGTGCCAGCGGCTCCACAGACGGATGCAAACATGCCTCATTGAAAACCGGATGTGACTTGTTCATTTTAGGCAGCTTGAGCTTGTATGCCAAAGCTCCAACCTTCTCTAGGATTTTGTAAGGGCCTAGTCCTGTGTCGTCCATCTTCTTCGTTGGCCGATCAGTGGTAACATCCTTGGCGTCAAGCCACACCTTATCACCGACTTTGAACTCAGGCGCATCGCGCCATCTTGCATCATAATATTTTTTCATGGTTTTCTGGGTTTTTTCCAGTGCAGCTGCCGCTTTGTTGCGGATCTTTTTCATTTTCTTGGCAAAGTTGTCTGCCTCTTCATTGCGGGTCTCTACCGCGTTTTCTATCCCCTTCCAGGGGTGGTATCCCGTGTTTACATAGAACGGTGACATATCGACGAGCTAGCTTTGTCGTTGTGTGTGAACTCGGCCAAAGCGAGCCACTCCGTCGAATCCGATTGTCAATAATTCACATAAACACGGAGATACTTCTCAATCTCCTGATTCATCCGTTTGGTCTGGCCGTCCGTGATTGGGTGGAACGCTGTGCTCGGGTTCATCTCTATACCCAAGGCCTTGTTCAATTCCCGCATGAACCCGGAGACATATCTAGTGTCTCAATCCGATATAATTTTACGGGGAACTCCGGGATATCTAATCACGCTGATACGCTGACGGCGTGTCCAAGAGCGCGAGCTGAATAAATCAAGCAAGCAACTCCCAGGGCAGCCGTAAGACGAAATGTGTGCGAGTGGGTCAAACCATCCTCAGTACTTGTTGGGGAAGGGAGGAAATAGAAAGGGGAATGGGATGTGTGGGCAGTAGGGTGCCGGGCGTAGATGACAAAGAAATATAGTGTAAGTGATGCGAGGTGGACGACGAGGGGCGTGACGAGAGCGAGCATAGAGACAACGACGAGGGACTCAAGGTGGCATGCAAAATCCGGGGGCAAAGCGATGTAATAACTTGTTTAAAGTAAAGTACATGAAAGTACTTATAGTGTAAGTAATGTGTATGAAAAAGGGAATATAACAACACTCGGAACGTTTGTACGCCGAAGCCAGAAATAATACTACGGGAGTAATGGGCTGTGCGATAAATTAAACATACTGCATGCCAGACGGTTGTCTAGGGGTTGAAAGCGGGAATACCGGAGATCACGTGAACATTGCATCACGGATGAAAACCCACCGGTTTTGACAGATTCGGCGATCAACGAGCTGCACTGCTCATCAACGTGATCACGGGTCAACCGGGCGACTCCTTCCGACGTAACTTCCATGTTCATCGCTTCAGCGTGGATCATCTTTGAGAACATATCCACCCAAACTTGAATCACATTAAACCTGTTGCTAACCGGCAGCAGTCCGATAAAATCCATAGATATTATCTGCCAAGGCCCCTCCGCTATCTTGTGTGGGTTGAGCTTTCCCTGCTGATACCGATGCACTCGGGTCCTCTGGCACGCCTCACAGCTCTTCACATAATTAGAGACCTGGTTGCCGAGCCTCGGCCACCAATAATTATGTTCCACCATCTCTTGGGTTCGGTTCTCGCCCTGGTGTCCCAAAAGAGGATTATTGTGGTGGAGCCCAATGATCCTGTCTCGCAGCTCTGCAGTTTGTGGTACATAAATAAGACCGTTATAATAAATAATGTCTTCTTCCCTCTTCCATCCCGGGAGCTCCTTTTTTAGCGCCTCTTTCACGCTCTTATCTAGTTTTTTCTCGGCTTTGATCTGTGACATGATCTCTGCCTCCGGTCCTTCGATTGTGATATCCTGTGATCGGAAATATTTGGGTTTAAGAAAGACAACATCCTGATTGTCGTTCTTTCCATTATCATAGTCCGCCTGGCGGGATAATAAGTCTGCTTGTTTATTTAAGGCCCCAGGCCTGTGTGATAAAGTAAAATCGAAGTCCTCCAACTCCTGAATCCAGTGTGCCTGTCACCGATTCACTTTCTGCGGAACCTTAAAATACTGCAGATTCTGATGATCCGTCAGGATATCAAAAGTCCGCCTCGCTCCTTTGAGCAGGGACCTCCATTCGTCTAGCGCGAGCATAATCGCGAGCATCTCTTTGTCATAGATCTCGTAATTCCGCTCTGTCTCATTAAGTCTGTGAGACATGAACGCCACCGGGTACCATTCGCCCGCTTGCTCCTGACTCAACACCGCTCCCGTTGCTCCTTCTGACGCATCTGCTTCGACTCGGAATTTTCCGTCATCAGTCGGTAACGCCAACACCACATCCTCCACTACGCGATCCTTAAGCTTCTGGAAAGTGTCTTTCTGCTCTTGTCCCCAATGGAACCCGAGCGTCATGGGCAGGCGTGGTGGTGAAAGGAAAGGAGCAGGTGGCTGACATGGCAGTCCCCACATCGTTGTTTGCTCGTTGTGCCGAAGCACTGCTGCAATCAAAATTCCCTAATTTGGAGGTCACGCTTTGGCAGAAAGTCAGGAGTGGAGTCAGACAGCCGCCAGCTGATGTCAACTTGATCCCAACTGCGCCATCCATTGCATGGATCACTTTAGTGCACAATTGGCAGCCGGAGACTCATTCGCCTTTAGCACGTCTAAAGATGTGTCTCATGAATAGCCTTCAGTTGGTACTTAGCCTCTTGTAGCACAAAGACAAAAGATGGCATCACCTTCTGCATTGCCGCTGGAAGTAAGTACAAGCGCCCAAGAAGGGTATTACTACGGAGGAATAAATAGGCATCCATAAAACAATAGCGTGGATAGAAAGTAAGCGCTCTGAAAATATATCAGAAACATCTACATACATGGCATTTGTGGGATGCTTCCTTATTCCAATGTGAGCAGGTGGAGTGAGTAAAGAGATGTCTGGCATCATTGCTGGAGGAAGGTTGAATTAATTTGTACTTGAGCATAATGATAATCAAAGGTTTGTTGCTTTTTCTTGGAAGATAGATTTCAACTAGTGGTGCAACACCTCGGAGTTTATTTTCAGGACGTGCGGTGGCGTCACCAATGATGAGAAGATAAAGTGCGCTCGGTAACAATCAGGTCCGCGACAGCAGCATTGTTCCCGAGGTGGCCTAGAAAAAGGCCTCCAACCATTGATCGTGAACAACTACCTCCTCTCTCGTGACCAACCTCACCTCCTACCTCAGAATCTCACAAGCATGCTGCAGATGGGACGCCGCCTGGTAACCAAGCGGGTGTCGGTACGTCATTATGTATTGACAAAGCTTCCCCTTCAGCTAACATGAGAACGAAACCGTAGGCGGAAATGATGGACTCGGTGCAGGCCCGCAATTGTTAACGCTACCGATAGGGGACACCCTTGGGTGGAAGATCAAAATCCCGAGCATGGGCCTCGTCGAATTCTGTATGGAATACAAACTTGGGAACGATATATTTCGCATTCTCGACAAATGAAATTGAAGGAGCTCAACTTAAGTTAATGCCGGTCTGAACCACAGCGGAACTCAAGTCCCACTGAACTTAAGCTCTGCCCTGCATGCGGTCGGCCTGTGAATGTGAGGACCACACTAAGTCCTGTACCACTTAAGTCCCCAAGCACTTAAGTTCTGTCCAAATACTTAAGTCCGGTCCAAACACCGAAAACAAATCCACCCAGGGGATTCAAACACCAGACCTCCTAACTTTGCACCAAGTTGGAAGGTGAAGGTGTTAACCCCTACACCAGGAAGGAGATAGTACCTGGAACACACAGATACAATATTAGCCTTATAATGGCCTAAACCTTCTCCACTTTCTTTATTTTGCCTCTTCAGGTCCTGTGGCCAAACCACTATCCATAAATGATTCAGAGATTGATCTGTTTCAATAAATTGATCTATATAAAAAAACATGATGAAAGATGACTGGAAATGACAAGTGAGTCAATACATATGCAGTACTTACCATGGTAGAAAGAGGGCATGTAAGAGATATAATGGCAGTCTGATTGAGGACTTCAGGTATGGCTCTCCTAGTGTAGTGGTTAACCCCCTCATGTCTTATTCTCTCGGAAATCGGAAGGTCAGCATTGGACTCTCATCCGTGGATGTTTTTTGTGTTATTATACAATTCTTGTGCAATCCCTTGAGTTCTCTATCACTTAAGTCCTCTGGTGGTCCGGACTGCCTAGAACTTAAGATGAGCTAACAAAGTATCTGTTGACAAAGTCAAACTTGATGTCAAGGGCCTCATCCGAGCAACAATCTCGGGAGCAAAGACTTTGGAGATTGATCGGAGGTTAAAGCGAAGTGAAAGACATCTAAAGCCATAAGGATGACTCCAGAGTCGAGTTGAAGATTTAAAGAACAGAGGATAATTCAGCCATGAAAGGAAAAATGAAATAATGTTAATTTTCCAGCTGAAGTACAAGAAGTATTTAGCAGGATTATATAGAGGGAAGTTTATTGCAATCATAAATGGAGATGCCTAATGTGACTGAATGACATAACAATAAGCATATGTCCAACAGGAGATGGGGAAGTAAAGTCGAGTATAAGACAAAACGAAAGAAGAACAGAAGTCCGGATAAATGGAAACACTAAGTAAGCCTGCATAGCATAAAAACTCGGAGGATAGGAGAGTCCGAGGTAACCTCCAATCGGAGGTCCGGAGGTGTGACAGGTGTGACACGATGTGACAGACTCGGAGGTTGCACACATATAACAGGATTGCCGTTTGTAAATAATAGTGCATATGGGAAAAATCCGAACGGCAAGGAAGGCTCAAGCTCACCATACACGGAAAATGACGAGCATTCAATTGCAGGTAAGTTTACCGTTGCTGTCACTCATTGGGGAGTTCCGGGATCGTGATTGCAAAAATTCCTTAGGTGGCACAGGGCGGTGGTGAATGGGGCTATTTGTTGAGTGGCGAGGGTGGTGTTGGTGGGGCACCGATCATCCCTTTGGAAGCTATCGGCAAATTCCAGTACATTCAAGGTAAGCTGAGCTACTTGATATTGATTTCTCCAATTCAAGCAAGGTTTCTTCAAGGTGGCCTCAGTGGAGACGGTGGCGCAGCGGTCGAAGTAGGTGGAAACGGCAGACTGGGCGAAGCCCCCAAATTCCCTAAACCGCTGGCAGTCATCGACCAGGCCACTCAAATTCAGGTATAGGTGATGAACAAGAAATTGAAAGATGGCGAGAAGCTTACAGCTAATAATAGTACCGAAGGCGCAAGCAGATTTTTTTCTGTTTTGGTATGTTTTCAAATAATTCCCGGTATCTCAATAAGGTCCTCACTGATTCACATGAAACCTAGCTGGAAGTCTCGGGCTAATTCATGCGGAATTAGTGATAGAAAGAAAGTTGTGAAAATGTTATATATTGAGTAATACACTGATGGCCGCATTTGTGAGTCAATCGAGTTTGTAGACAGCTAGACACATTAAAGTGGTGTAGATCTTTGTCCCAAGAGGCCTCAAAATATTCCGACAGACATCATAGGCTCGTATTTTGAATGAGCTCAGTGGTAGACTTGGTTATGGCAATATCTCCAGATAATGGCAGACGACCAGCCATTGTGATCTGTTTTTGAAGACCATAGACTGAGCTGTTGAACATTCTGACCATATCAAGTCCTTTAGAGTGCATGAAAGCCTCCCCAGATAAATTTCTGCATCATTTAATGTGGTTGAATGCTCGTAAACTGGATTTATCAGCAAGATGCAGCCATCAGCCTGTATTACTCAATCTATAACATTTTCACAACTTTCTTTCTATCACTAATTCCGCATGAATTAGCCCGAGATTTCCAGGTAGGTTTCATGTGAATCGGTGAGGAACTCATTGAGATACCAGGAATTATTTGAAAACATACCAAAACAGAACAAAATCTGCTCGCGCCTTCGGTAGTGTTATTAGCTGCTGTAACAAGAAATTACGCGAGTTCAAGTTCGACATCGGCCAGAAACTCCTTCATCGCCTCCACGAGCACGGATTCCAGTCAGTGGGTGCGCTTTTTGAGATACACGATATCGACCTAAACCGCCATTGGGACAGCTGGCCGCCACATGCCGGTGACATGTGGGCAAGATGTTGCCGGCGAATGGTGGCCAGGTGCCGGTCAGATGGTGGCCAGAATCAATCGCAAATGGCCTCAGGGTGTGGACACCTTCAGCTGGCTGGCAGCCGTTGATGCAAGGTGGGGAACAGCTAGGTCGGCACATTTATTGCGGATTGCTCTCTGGGCTCTCAGACATTAATAATTCAAATCAAATGCCATTTAATTCGAAGTCTACACAGTACAAGATTTCTAATTCTACATGTTACTGCCTTGAGCTTAGCCCGAGATCGTCGCATCAGCAACACCGATAGCAAGAAGGTTGTTTACCTCCTGCTGGAACGTCTCGGCAACATTGTCGTCGAGCACTTGGCGCCGTGCTTGTTTTAATCGTCTGTCAACGCCTGGCAGAATGCTCTAGCAAGAAAAGATCTTATCAGTCAACACCATTTATAAATGAGTGTTCAAAGCGTACCAAACAGTTTTCTTATCGCCCTTGGCCGCATTGTAAATCTGGGAAAGTCGTCGAGAATTGGGGTGGCACGCCATCGGTCTGCACATCATGGGAGCTGCTGGTAGAGGTACTTGGAACGAGAAAAAAGAGGAGGAAAAGGGCGGAGGTGACGTACTTCATTGTGCGCTGTGTTCCTCACTTATATCCAGGGATTGCATACGCCGGATGCCCTTGACGACTTGGCAGCGACTTGGTGTGATATCAACATGAGACGGTGTGCTTGAAGACCTGAAAAATGTCTTGAAGACTTGATGGCGCCAGTTTTGAAAGACTGGAGGCGACTTGAAAAAAAAATGGCTTGAAGAATGCTTCTAGAATGCAGCTTGCACTGTAAAAAGCAGAGTTGGCAAAATTCACTCTATGACGTTGCGAAATTCACTTTTCACCTAGAAAACAGGTGAAAACAGGGTGAAACGGATTTGCAATATACCGGCTTATTTCGTTCAATTGGACACTGACCTAGCCCACAGAGTCAGAAAAATCAAGAAAAACATATTACTGTAGTCAAAAGGTGATGATTTGAGCGAAATAAGCCAGGGCACGGTGAAAACGGACATATAGTTAGTGAAACTCTGGTGATTTTCCCTCCTTTTCCGAGTGAAAAATCGGGTGAATTTCACTAATTCCGGGTTCCACAGTGTTGAAGGACACGGTTTGGAGAGTGCTGTTCGAGTAGCTTGATGGCCAATATAGGCCCAAAGGGTTTGCGTGGGCCAGAGACCCAGGTGGTGGCAAGGTGCCCTGAGGGAGCGGTACAGCGTTGCGGAGAAGTGCGACAATGAAGGGAAAGAGCAAGAGGCACCTGGCAACACCAACCATTTGATGCGAGTCAGACATCCGTTGCCAGCTGTCAATGATGTCGGAGCGATCCGAGCGGAGTTTGAAAGACTTCGACAACACCGTGGCAATCACTTTGTGAGTCCTGCCGAACTAATGACCGATTCACCGATAATTTTTCGGCATACCTCAAGACTCTGATTGGGCAGAAACAACCTCTTCCAAAATATTTGGCTCATCATTTTGCAGCCGCTTGCTTGATTGCGGCCTGTCTAGCAACCAACTCGCAGTGTGGTCAGAAGTTGGAGAATATGTTTTGAGCCATCGCATTGTTCCCAGAGACTCGGCCAGTTTCTAGATCAAAAAATGGGAGATTTTTACTGAAGGTCAAAGGCCTTGTTTCAAAGACAAAGACTGCTCAAAGATGCAGTTGAAAGACAAAGACATTTCCTGAAGACAAAGACGCTGTCCAAAGACGAAAAATATTCCTCAAAGACAAAAGTTGCCAAGGATAAACATGTAGTTTTACTGATGGCGATGCAATGCAAAAATATTTTCATTCTCGGTGATGATACACCTACTCCGGGTCTAAGCACGGAGCAGTAATGTAGATGTGCGAGGTGGTCCAAGACGTCCCGGATCCAATCAGGTACCTGTGAGAATGTCACTTAATACGATAGTCGATAGGCGATGTTCGATGTTCGATGTTCGATAGGCGATAGACGATAGACGATAGGCGATGGCGATGGGCGATAGGTGGCAATGACAGTGATCGAGAATTTGAGCTAATACTACTACTAAGGGCGATTGCAGATGGGCTGCAGAGGGAGATAATGGAGAAGAAGCAAGATGAAATATATTGCAGTGGGGGCGCGGCTCTCTCTGGAGTACATGGTACAAAGTGGGGGCTTTTATAGTAAAATAGGAAGGGAGAGACGAGAAAGGAAATTGAGTCAAGAAACCAAAAGGGGAATACATGGAATGGAGGTGCCTAGAACCAGTGCGCTGCGTGGGAGCTCGGAGTTCTGAAAGAGGAAGTAACTGGCCGAAAGGGGACCGGAGACGAGGGCTGTGCATTGTAGCGAATGAAGAACCTAAAAGGAGATCGGAGGAGAAGGCTGTGTATCTACAAAAGGGAATCGTTGTTCGTGAGAACTCCGTGTCCGTATTCGGATTTGGGGAGCGTAGCTTGAATGAACTTCAAGTGCTGCAATAATACTGCGATTGCTCCGGTGCGTGGGATAACTGCTCCGCCAATTGCTCCGCTTCGAATGGTATCATTTCCGCCAACATATTCCTGTGCATCGCTTGCTCCGGCAGGCTCGATTCTGTGTACAGCGTGCTCCGGTGCACATCAGTGACAAGCTGAATGCCAGATTGGCAAGATGTATGGCCAATACGTGATGCCCAGCTGGATGCCAGCTGCAGATAAAAGCTGTAACAAACAGCTGGCAGCCACAGGACCGACAAATGCAGCCAGGTTTCGCGATAGCTGGTCTCCACATGCGCACCTCAGCTGCGAGCAACGTGAGAGCACTTTGGCGGTGTAGACGCGGCACGCTTCAAGCCTGGGAACAAATATACCCTGGAGGATGCCTTGATGCAATTCCTGAAGGAAGTGAACAAGAATCCGATAGTGCTATAAAGTAATTTTTATCGTGTATTATATTTTGGAGAGATTTATCCTATTGGCATTCATTAGCACACATTTTGTAGTTCGTATAATTTCTCCGAGGGTGTTTGGAGGAGAAGCTAAGGGTCGAATCTCGATACAGTCAGACTATTTCCTTTCAAAGGTCACCTGGTCGCGGTGACAGTCGCTCAGTTTGAGTCAAACAGCCACACCGTCGAATGTGGAATTTTAATATGTATCTAGTTCAGTATTCCGGCGCGGGTTCAAACTTGTTTTTTCTCGTGCGAGCCCAGGTGATCGATCATGATCCAGAACGAATCCGTATCCGTATCCTGGGTGTTCAAGTATATGCGGGAGTTCAAGATAAAGAGGACTCTACCGCTAACGAGGAGGGCGAAGGAGCTCCAGATATCGAGTTGCGATGTTCAGTTCACTTTACTCTTTCTTTTCTTTCTGTGCTATATGTTTTGCTAGAATAGAGTCAAATAGAATGACGATTCTGGTTATGTCTCTGAGTCGCCGCCCATTCTCCGACCCCGTTGTCTGCAAGGGGTTCCACTCCAAGATGCGGATGTTCACAGTGAATAATCAGCAAAAAGAAGGAATATCCATGGTTGCCAAACCAAATTTTGCAACAGTCACGGTCCTGGTAACCAGCTCCGTTGCCGTTGAAAAGTACAACGGAAATGTCGGCCGCTGCTTCCGTACAGGTACTAGCGTTGGGGCTGGACATCCGGAATGTATATTTTACAAGTTGCACGGCTCTCAACTAATCGCACCCCGGGCCTGGCAGCAGGCCTAGGCTCTCGTCATGCTTCGCGCCAAGGCATACTCGAAATAAAATTAAAGAATCCTCATTCTGTATTATCTAACAAACGTATAACAAAAGAAAAGTCAAAGTGAACGAATTACGTAGGTGGGTCGCGCGTCGTCACAACTCGTACTTGGCGTCAGTCAGTCTTTTTAAATACCGCGCTCAATCGAATGTGCGCCTATGCGAGCCTAGAGCGCCTATACCCCGCTGCTGCCCTCCTCTCCTCGAGATCGATGACGTCGGCATCTCGGTCCTTGGTCTCGGGGATGAGGAACGTGAAGGGGATGCAGATGATGGTGACGCCGCAGAAGAGCCAGAGGCCGTTTTGGGCGGAAACCTGCGTGCGAGTGGTTAGTGAGTTCGGATAGATTGGGGAAGTTGGTGATGAGGGGAGTGAGCGAGGTAACGGAGAGGGGGGGAGAGATGTGAGTAGGAGGGATGGGAAGAGGACACATTAATGAACGCCATCATCTTCGCCATCATCGCATCAGGCCACCCCTACCTGACCCCCATAGGGCCAAATTTTTGAGGGTAGTGGTGTTTTATATGGGTCTCCCATGCCGCATGGGACATCCCATGCTTTATACTGATTTGCCTTGGGAGGTCCCACAGGTATTGTATGGGACATCCCTCACAGGTTCAAAATCGTGTTTGGGATCATCTGGAAACGCATTTTTCTTCGGTAGACATGTGGCTCGCGTGGTAGGGTGGCGGTGTCTCGGTAGACGCCGATAGAATTGATTGATCTCCATAGACTCCCATAGACTTTGGTTATCTACGGTAGACATTGCAGCCTACCATAGCGGCTCTCCTCTATATTGCCCATGGTAGAGTCTTGCCCACCATGTGCATGATATTCGGAGGCTGACATGTGCTCACAAGCGAGCCCCCACATAAATATCGGACTTGGGGATCAAATGGTTGATAGATCTTTTTCCCCCCTCCCATGTCGTTCTCCTCTCCCACAACAGTATCCGGACTCCCTTCCCGTAGCGGCGTCGACCCGCCTTCCTGTTCTTCTGGATCAAGCTCAATCTGCCTCTCATCAAGCCCCTGTTTCGTTCAACGGCGGTCTGCAAGCTATCTGACGGAGTTCACTCAGTCCTCTTCAATCCTCAAGTTCTCTTTCAAACCATTTCCTCTCAATGCCTCTCCAATCCTCAAGGCAGCAAGTTTCCGTTCCTCCAGGCTTATGTCTGCTTAGTGCTCTCTCTCCATGCAACCGTCGTCAATGCTCTGCCATTCTTGATTCCCGGCGTCGCAGACAAGATAAGCGGTTATCAACCGAAATGTTTGATTCAGAGAAGCTCCGACTCCTGGCCATTTATAGGTACCTGCCATCCTTTTTCCTGTCTCCAAGCCTGTATTGCAGTAGAATAGTGGTGCAATGTCATTATTTTTCCACATTTTTATTCTCTTGTGCCTGAAAAATCATCGGGGAATAAGGGCAAGCGATAGCCACACGTGAGATATCGCCGAGTCTATGGGACTCTACGCGAGCCTATGCGAGGTCTACCATCAATGTACCGTAGATGTGCAACATCTACGGTAGAAACTCGAAACTATATGGGTTCATGTAGAAGGGGGGAGTGGCTATGGCTCTATGACTCTACTGAGCCCTACTCCAAACTATGTAGCCACTGGGGGTTTTCCAGATGATATCCCACTGGCCCATTTGGTAGGTAGGACCCCTGGCACCAGCTGGGGAGAAAGAAAATGCATTTTTGGGGCCATTTATGTACTGTTTTGCATGATCTATAGTGATCCATGGAGCTGTTCAGTGGGGCTTTCATCTCATGGTGAAGTGGGTACATTGGGGGTTTTTTTTCCCCTAGGAAACTGCAATACAGGTACGCTGGCCCACAAGAGGGCTGAAAAAAAATTCTTGGCCAAGTTATGACGCAGCTCCAGAAGGCTTCAAAACTGTGTTTTTAATTGTGTTAAATGGAAAAGAGAGGTTTTTGGACCGTTCCTGTGTCAAATCTGACTGCCAAGCCAGATTGGGAAGTCGGGTCCGAGTCGGGTCACTAGTATTAGCATTACGTTAATCTTCAAAAAATTTCAGCGTGTCGCATCCACCTTGCTCGCAATGGCAAAAGGAGGGAAGAGCAAAAAGAAACAGGTGCGCGGTGCACAGTAGCAGCATTGATTTGTATCAATCCATCTATATAATATATTACAGACCGACGGCGTCAAGTACGACGCCTCAAGCTTCATGCCGTGTCCAGATTGCCTCGAGATGATACACGTAGCGACAGGCGGTCCATCGAACCTAGTCAATCACAAACCAGCCTGCAAGGGACGTCCGAAGGGCAAAAACCGGAAAATCTCAGAAATCTTCACGCCCAAGTCACGCGCATCTCTTGTACCGAGCACTGTATCGAGTGCACCACCGCTGATTCCCTCGACCGCTTCGGGAAACAAAAATTACGCGTCCTTCGCATCCTCTCCGCTGCGCCAGTCGTCGCCGTATGCTAACCTGACCTCATTGGGGAGTGATGACTCTTCATTTCTGGATTGCGGCGCGTCCGACGCGTTACACGCAGCGGACACCGGGATCTCTGTTCATGGAGGTACGGCCGGCAAGGTACCGATTGCAGCGTCCTCTGAACCGGGGTACGATGCACTGTATCACCTACGTCTCAAGGTAGAGCAGATCCCCCTTCATATTAGCGGCGATCCGCTGGTGACCTTTGCTGGGAATCCAGCGGACTTCTTTGGATCATCAGAACCACAGGATCGTGACAAAATCATTCACAACCTACTGGCGCGAAACTTCGGGTGTAGTTCCTGGGCATACAGCATGGGAGCTGTGCGCACCGACGATACACGGCGCTTCGTCGCATCGATTCAGACGATGAATCTGATAACGACGTTGCGCAGCCATCCCTAGGCGTTGGATTTGCTCCAAGACTGGAAAGCGGACACGGAGATGGCGCGGGAGACGATGCTGTTGGTGGATCAGGTCACGACGGAGAGTCGCTGGTGTCGAACGCGCCCCAAGAAACTGCCCGGGAGTCAGCGGATATGGAAAAGGATGCGACTGCGCACGCACCAATTGTGAAGTTCCCCAACCCAGTACCCACGGACCCGCAGAGCATCCAAGAGAAACCATCGGAGACCACAGACGAGCAGGCCTTACCGGTGAAACGAGCCCGTAGGACGACAAAATATCTGAACATCGGAGGTTGCGATACTTATGACCAGGTTATCTCGGAGGTGGAGAAGAGGGACAGGAGTTTGGTTGCCGAGTGTACCAAGAAAGCCTGAGGCTGTGAAACGCGCTGGGTAAGCCATTCCAGCGCATTGATCTTGCGTCTGTAACGGCGCTGGTTTCCCCATTCATACTGACCGACAGCTTGCATTGTTCCTGACGGCTTGTATTGTTCATTTACTTACGGGTTTTATACGTTTGGGGATACTAGGATATATATTCGGCAGGTCGTAGATTACTCTCCTTGTCTTCGCAACGCCAGTAGCACCTCCCGTCGTTGCTCACGTCTCAATCCCATCCCTTTTTCTTGTTCTCTGAGGCGTGGGTGACACGCCCCGTTACAGCGTCCACTAATTCAACAGCGCTGTAGTTTCATATTGTATGCTTGGATTTGGGAAGTCCAGTGCCGAAGAACGGGGTATGCGAGTCTTGCACTGGGAACGGGCGGGGTGGGAAGCGCCACAGACGAGCGTAGGCGGGTAGAGGATAAGTAGATAGTGGAAGACGACAAAAGAATGGTATTCATGTGATGCTGTAAGTCGGAAAGCACGGCCCGCCGCCAGGGGTGGGAAACTCCTTCCCATTATGGTAGGAGAGGGGGGGGGGGTCAGCTTGAGGTCGAAAAAACTTATCAACCCCATATCCGATTTTCGAAAGCCGACCTCCCCTTGGTTCTCTGGCTCTAGAAAAAGGTTTGCAACCATTGATTGTGAAAAACCTCACCTCCTCCCTCAGAACCTCACAAGAACATGCCGCAAAGGCACAGGGAGACGCCGCCCGCTAATTTTCGTACGTCACCGTCCACGCGATGTACAATACTGACTTCGAATTCAGAGAGCAATGGTACTGGGAGTGATCAGCAAAAGGCGAAATAATCAACTCAAGCGGGTATCGGTAGGTCGTTGCGTATTGGCGAAGCTTTCGTCTTCAGCTAACATGAGAACGAAACCGTAGGCGGACGCCGTGGACGCGGTGAGGGCCTGCGAGTGGTAACGCTACCGATAGGAGCCACCGTCGGACGGAAGATCGAAATCCCGCCCATGAGCCTCGCCAAATTCTGCACGGAATACAACCTTGGGCCGGAGATCCTTGACCGCCTTGCTAAGGCCGAATTTATAGACGTCGGCGGCCTCATCGAAGCAAACGATCTCGGGAACAAAGATTATGGCCTGCAATTCGGACAAGTTGCTGAAGTGAAATGGGCTTTGAAAGCGATGCTATTGACATGCCCGGCCATCGAGGAAGTGCGAATCCCTCTCCGACTTTTTAAGTCCAGATATGTGCTCGGTACGCGTTCAACCACTTTCCCGATGGAAATCTAATTTTTTCCAGGTGGGATTGGGGGGGATGCCGGGTTTGGCGAGAAGCAGGGCGGCGATGGGGGTGTGGGTGAGGCCCCGACGATCAACATGGAAGACTTGCTTCGATTTGGGTACATGGGTAGTAAGCCAATCCCTCTAGCGACTCCCAAAATTCAGGTTTTTATGACTTTCTTTCTTTCTAGGCGGCATCGGTGCTGGTGGAAATAATGGCGAATATAAGAAAAGACCGAACGGCGACGAAGGTTCAAGCCCACAACCATACGCGGAAAAGGACGGGCTTTCAGTGGCCGGTAACCCTCCTGTCATTCATCGGGGACTTTCGGGATCTTGATTGTAAAAATTCCGTAGGTGGTAAAGTCGTAGGTGGTAAAGGAGGACACGGTGGCCGGGGCCATTTGTTGGGTGGCGGGGGTGGTGTCGGTGGGGGACCGATCATCCCGTTGGAGGCTGTCGGCGCATTGCAGTGGATTCAAGGTAATCTGAGCTGCTCTACGTTGAGTTCTCCAATTCAAGCGAGGTTTCTTTAAGGTGGTCGTGGCGGAGACGGCGGCGCAGCGGTCGAAGTAGGCGGAAACGGCGGACTCGTCGAAACCCCCAAATTCCCTAAACCGCTGGTAGTCATCGACCCGGCCACTCGACTGAAGAACATGAAATTGAAAGATGGCGAGAAGGTCAACGAGAAATTACTCGAGTTCAAGTTCGACATCGGCGAGATACTCCTTAATCGCCTCCACGACCACGGATTTCAGACAGTGGGTGGACTATTTGAGATTTATGATATCGACCTGGACGTGGCGCCCTTCAAGCGTCCGAACAAACGTGCCCTGGAGTATGCCTTGGGGGAATTCTTGAAGGAAGTGAACAAGAATCCGGTAGTGCTATAAAGTAAATTTTATCGTGTATTGTAGTTTAGAGAGATTTATCCTTGTGGCATTCATTAACACGCATGTTGAAGACGTTGGTATAATTTCTCCGAGGGTGTCTGAAGGAGAAGCTAAGGCCGAATCTCGATGCAGTCAAGTGTTTCCTTTCAAAGCCCCCACCCATCATAATGGTATTTGAACTTCGGCCATGGCGTGCGCATGGAGGACCAAGTCATAAGCTCATTAGCCATTCTTTGACGAGAGACCGCCCCAAGGACCACCTGACATTTGCAACCACGGTACCAGGACATATACACAGTCTGTCAGTCGCTCTGTTTGAGTCAAATAGCTACGCCGTCGAATGTGAAAAGTTAACCCCATGAACAAACCCATTCTGGTCTGGTGGTTCAGAGTTGGAACTTTCAGTTCACGTCCAGCTGAAAGGTACTATACGATTCGATTTATCTTGTTCCGAGATTGCTTGGATGATGATGGATTTATTCGATATGGTCGAGTTCCGAGTCGAGGATGGGATGCAATGAGACTGATAGTATGCTGAGGTAAATGCGAGTGAAGCCGAGTGGTGGGCATACGTGTGCGCATGCGTTGTGTAAAGTCCTGTTATGAGATTTTCCTGTTTTTAAGTCGATTAGGTGAGGTTATTTTTGCTTTTTATTCTTCTGCGCTCCGTGGCTGAGATAACGGTGACGATGCATCACTCTCTTTATAAAATTAAGCCTGGCTGAAGCCGTATCTCCATTTGTAAAACTCTCGAACACGTCTGCGGTCAGCTGACAGGGATTGCTTATTTATAAGCTTCGCGCCGGCGGGCGCTTGTTGTTTAATAAATTTGAGAATGATAGAGACGAAATCGCCAAATAATATTGGGGGTGCTAAGAACGAGAACAGGCGTGGGCGCGACATCGAGTATGAATGAACGAGGAAAGAAAGTGTGCCAAGTAACAAGTTTTTAATCGGTCATGCGAGCGAAGCGAAATGAGCGAACTTTATGGATTTAGTATCCGTCGTAGGCGCGCAACTGATCCCTGGGGGGACGCATGAGAGCGGGTAAAGGAGAAATGAGATACGATGGACGTACATGAGCTGGCAGATAACCTTGGAGCGATGTGTCCGCGGAGAAATCATAAGATCAGGTTGTGGAGATCAAGTGAACGGAGGTGTACTGTAGGGAGGACGGAGGCGATCAGTTGGCTCCCCGGGAGCGAGAGCGCGAGATAAAAGAGGGGATCAGTATCCAAACTGCAGAGAGAAGAGAGAAGGGACAGCGTATCCCTTCGCCGGCTCGCATATGCGCTGCACGACGCGATCGAGCGTCTCCTTCCCGTCCTCCTTCAAGTTGAGTACCTTGACCACACCCTTGCTGCCCTGCTCTTTCGTCACGAACTCAAGCAGGCCAGTGAGGTGCTCAGGCGGTGCTTCTCCGACCCGTGTTCAAGGACTGCATCGATGATGATCAGAATAGGAATCTTGGCGGAGGAGATGAAAGAACGTACTGTGCTAGACGCAGTAGGCCCCCATTCGCGACCTCGCCAAATACCGCGGCGCCCGGTCCCAGCAGCTCGTCAACGATTCCGTCCTTGGCGCTCTCGTCGAGGTTCTCGAAGGTGTGCTAAATAGGATAACATGAGTCGGAGTTAGGATCAGGATGAGGAAGAGGGAAGAGGGATTGTGTACCTGCGCGTCGAGCGATCCGGTCTCATAGCATGCAAACGCGACCCACTTGCCCTTGAGGAACTTGTTGGCGCTGAGCGAAGAAGGATTAGAACTGGCGTCGATGAGAAGAGGGCGTCTACGTACTGCGTGACGATCGGCGGAGCCGGTGGGGTCCACGAGAGCTCCGCGATCGACGAGGGACGTTGTCAGTAAAAGTCCAAAGTGAATAAAGGAAGAACGAAACGATGACGGTGGAAGGAACGACGATCAAGAGGATGGAAGTAAAGGGTCAAGATATATCGGAGGAACAAGAGTCAAGACGGAAACAGGGACAGAGGATCGAAGGAAAGAACGAGGGCGAATGAAGGAGCGAACGACGAAGGATGGAGGTAGGGAAGAAGGAAGAGCACTCTCACCTTCTTCCATACATGCAACGCATGCTTGGTCACCAGCGTTGTCGGCGGATCACCCCTTAGCAAGTATCCCCCCTCTCCCTTGCAGTCAAGCGCCTTCTGGGGGACGTGGTACCCATAGCAATTCGTCGCGAGGTCGACGATGCGGCCGCTGTGCAGCGAGATCACCAGTATTCGTACAGGGAAGAGGAATGAAGGGGCATATGACATACCGCATGCACGCGACGCTCTTACGGCGTTCCTCAACCCGTGGCGGCTTCGAGACAGCTCTGAAGGGCCTAGTTGCTGAAGCCTAGCGAAGGGTGGGGGGATGATCAGCATAGCGCAAAGGAAGACGAGCAAAGGAAAGGGACGCACCGATGCATCATCATCTCCCCATCGCGCGCGCAGATGGCGTCGACGATGCCGGCGCGCTCTTCGGAGCCTGCCACCTACGCAGCGAAGGCATCATAAGCATTCACGCACAGTTGTACTTGTGGGAAGAAGGCAGGAGGAAGGGAAGGGAGGAGAAAGGGAAGAGCGGAGGAAGAACCCAGCTCTAGTGGAGGACGATGCTCGCCTGCTGGTCTGGCTCTTGATGATGCGCAGCGGCGTACGGCGGGGTGGAGGAGGGAAAGGAAGGTGATGGGCTGTGTGAATGAGAGAGGAAGCCGGCATCGAGACAAAGCAGTCGACGGTGGACGCGCGCGGGCGTGGTCCCGGTCATCCAGATAGTGTGACAACCAGAAGGGGCTGGGAACTATGTTGAGGAAGCATGACGGGACGGTGGTGGATACGCGCACAGAAATATCACCCAGTACATGCGTCGACGGCCTGGAACTACGCATGATAGACGCGCCGACTCTTACGCCATTCGAAGGCATTTCCAGAAGTCATTATGAACGAGGATGGACAAGGCAATCGTAAGGCGGAGCTTGAGTGGGAACGTCGCGCATAGCTGGGCGATGTGGATGAGGATTACCTCGACTTTGAGTTCGAGAGGCGCGACAGAAGAGCACTAAGAAAGGCGGCCGCAGGAGAAGGAAGGAATGTGAGAGTGGCAAGCAGACGCGCGAGAGGGACGGCCTGACGGCGACAACGCGGTGGCGTAGAAGCGGGCGTGGGAAAGAGAAGCGGCGCAGCGGGTAGCTATAGCTGCCGTGGGGGAACGTGGCGTAGAAAGGACAGAATTAGTTCATGGGAGGGAGATGGGCGGACAGCGAGGGGAGAGCATGGTGGTTAGACGATTGCCCCTTTTGTAAAGAGATCAATCTGCCGCTCGAATCGACCGTGACGGCAACACTTTACACCGAAAGGATCATCCAGTTCTATGACGTGGGACGACGTTTCCACACTTCCTGGGAAACTCCGCCATTTCAAGCGCTGGACGAATCGATTGCACGACCAATTAAATCCGAGCGTTCAAATTTTTTACCTCGAAAGCGTTAGGTTATGGGCGCAATTTCGGGCAATTTGAACCCCTTGGAATGATTTATTTTCAATGAAATTGAACCACGGGTTTGAGCCGGTGACATTCGTAGGCGCCGGCCCGGAAGGCTCCGACTCCTTCTCAGACATTCATCGTGCGAAAGTGCGTGCTGTCAACACGAGGCGCTCGCTGACGACCAGTCTTGTCTTCCACGTCCACTGCGCAGGAATACACCCTCCTCTCCCTTTCTGTGGGTATCTCTTTCTGCTGTCTAATCTTCACTTTTGGCTCACATAATGTTCCACCTCCAGAAGATCGGCGGTATAACGATCCATTTTGACCATGTCTGGTGTGGGCAATGAATTCAAGACCATCAATATGTTTGGTGCGCAAAGAAGTTGATTGAGATGTCAGGATCGTGATCTCTTGTCCCCAGGAGGCACAGGAGGCAAAGGTGGAGGGGGCGGCGTAAGCGGTGGTGGCGGGGGTACAGGGGAAGGTCCCATTGTGAATTTCGGCAGAGTTCAAAACTTGACAAATAACATGTACGTTGGTGAAGTCCCTCGTTTCTTTCCCCAAAGCCCTTTCTCATCACCAGCAGTGTGAACCAGGGTGAAGGGTTAATCAATTTTTCTGTGTTAAATATTTTTGAAGCTGAATTATGTCCAGACTCAAAGAAGTTCTGTTCAAGTGGTTGGGGTCTCCTCCTGATACAAAGGACAGACAACAAGAGCTCAAAACCCTCCATCACAAAGACACTGGGCACTGGCTCTTAGGTGATTGGCGATTCGTCAGATGGAAGACGATGCCCGGCTCTTTATGGATCAAAGGAATCTGTAAGTTAATTTTATTCCGTCCCAATTTCATGTCTAATAATTCTTTGCAGCTGGTACCGGAAAGAGTGTACTAAGGTGATTTGTATCGCTATCAGGTACATAATATCAATCTGCCGCTGACAATACCGACAGCTCAACAGTGATTGTAGAAATTGTCAAGGGCTGTCCCGAGCGGTCCGCTGTAGCATATTTCTACTTTGATTTTAGGAATGAGCAGCAGCAGCACATGGACATCATGCTACAGTCGATCATCTGGCAGCTCTCTGGACAGTTATCTCGACCTTACAGTGCTCTTAACCAGCTGTATGAAAGACTGAAAAACGGAACTATACAGCCGCAATGTTCAGATCTTCAAGGAGTCCTCGAGAATTTGCTCTCAGAGTTGAACCGGACATACATTATCATTGATGGCCTCGATGAATGTAAGATGAAGGACTGGAAGGTGCTTATTCAGTTCATTAACAGCCTATGCCATTCTGCAAAAAATGGGCTGCATCTCCTGTTTACTAGTCAACCTCTTGGGGAATTCAGAGAAGCATTCAAGGATGTAACATTCATTGAGCTTGGCTCTGCAGTTTCAACCAATGACATCAGATCTTACATCAGTAGTGAAGTTCCTGAGGCCTGCAATTGGGCTAGTGATGACAAGTATGTGAAGCAGGTCACAGAGCAGATTGTGCAGAAGAGCAATGGGATGTCAGTCCTTTCTTTGCACTGTGATTTGTCCTCAAGCTAACTTGAATATCCAGGTTTCGCTTGGCTGCATGTCTTCTCATTGAACTGGGCCGTTGTAATTGGGAGGAAGACTGGGATGAGATCCTCATAGGCCTCCCAGCTGATCTATTCGGGATTTATGACCGTTTCTTGACCCGGGCAACAGATACTCCCAAAAGAACAGTTTTTATCCAAGCAATTTTCCGGTGGCTTGTGTTTTCTGCCAGACAGGTTACACCAGAGGAGCTGGCAGATGCCATTGCATTCCGCCTGGATGACCCTGAATTCAATTTTTCTGACCCGGCTAAATCCTTTTACTATCCAAATAGACGCCAGGGCAACTCTAGCATATTCAGAGGATTGGAGGGCCTGATCATAATCAAAAACGAACGCGAGGCTAAGCCATCAATTGCCTTTGCACATTCATCTGTCAAGGATTATATCCTTTCCCTGCAATTCCATAGGGAATTTAGCTCAATCAACCTTACAAAACAAGTCTCCCACAGATTCATTACACAAACTTGTGTCCGCTATCTCCTCATTTTTGCAGAGCCTAAACATTTATTGACCAAGGACACACTCCCAGGCTACCCAATTGCGTTATATGCAGCAGAATATTGGTTCCATCATCTGCGGCTGTGCGATGACCAGGACCAGAAGGCACTACTTCCCTCAACAATGCATCTCCTCCAGGAGGGAAGCAGTCAACATGCTGCTTTGTACCAATTGCGTCCCTTGCATTGGCTTGAAACCCGTGTTTGGGATGAACCAATTTCACCAGCAGTATGTATATGTGCTGAAATGGGCTACACTGAGGGAGTATACTCTATGCTCATGAAACACAACTCACCTGTCAAATTGGTCAACAAAGATGGCCAGACTGCGCTGCATCTTGCATTGAGCAACGGTCACCTCGACATTGCAAGGCTGCTCATTGAACACAATGCATCTGTCAACTTAGTCAACAAATATGGCGGGACTGCACTGCATCTTGCGTCAAGCAACGGTCACCTTGACATTGCAAGGCTGCTCATTGAATGCAATGCATCTGTCAACTTAGTCAACAAATATGGCCGGACAGCACTGCATCTTGCATCGAGAAAAGATCACCTCGACATTGCAAGGCTGCTCATTGAACACAATGCATCTGTCGACTTAGTGGACAATGAAAGCCAGACAGCGCTGCATCTTGCATCGAGAAACGGTCACCTCAACATTGCAAGGCTGCTCATTGAACACAATGCATCTGTCAACTTAGTTGACAAATATGGCTGGACGGCGCTGCATCTTGCATTGAGCAAAGATCACCTCGACATTGCAAGACTGCTCATTGAACGCAATGCATCTGTCAACTTAGTCAACAAATATGGCCGGACAGCACTGCATCTTGCATCGAGCAAAGATCACCTCGACATTGCAAGGCTGCTCATTGAACGTAATGCATCTGTTGACTTAGTCGACAATGAAAGTCAGACAGCACTGCATCTTGCATCGAGCAAAGATCACCTCGACATTGCAAGGCTGCTCATTGAACGTAATGCATCTGTTGACTTAGTCGACAATGAAAGTCAGACAGCACTGCATCTTGCATCGAGCAACGGTCACCTCAACATTGCAAGGCTGCTCATTGAACACAATGCATCTGTCAACTCAGTCGACAAATATGGCGGGACTGCGCTGCATTTTGCGTTCAGCAACGGTCACCTCGATATTGCAAGGCTGCTCATCGAACGCAATGCATCTGTCGACTTAGTGGACAATGAAAGCCAGACAGCGCTGCATCTTGCATCGAGAAACGGTCACCTCAACATTGCAAGGCTGCTCATTGAACACAATGCATCTGTCAACTTAGTTGACAAATATGGCTGGACGGCGCTGCATCTTGCATTGAGCAAAGATCACCTCGACATTGCAAGACTGCTCATTGAACGCAATGCATCTGTCAACTTAGTCAACAAATATGGCCGGACAGCACTGCATCTTGCATCGAGCAAAGATCACCTCGACATTGCAAGGCTGCTCATTGAACGTAATGCATCTGTTGACTTAGTCGACAATGAAAGTCAGACAGCACTGCATCTTGCATCGAGCAACGGTCACCTCAACATTGCAAGGCTGCTCATTGAACACAATGCATCTGTCCACTCAGTTGACGAATATGACCAGACTGTGCTGCATCATGCATCGAGCAACGGTCACCTCAACATTGCAAGGCTGGTCATTGAATGCAATGTGTCTGTCAACTTAGTTGACGAAGAAGGCCAGACTGCACTACATTTTGCATCGAGAAACGGTCACCTCGACATTGTAAGGCTGCTTATTGAACGCAATGCATCTGTCGACTTAGTTGATAAATATGACCAGACTGCGCTGCATCTTGCGTTGGACAACGGTCACCTCGACATTGCAAGGCTGTTCATTGAACGCAATGCATCTGTCGACTTAGTCCACTAAGAAGGCCAGACTGCACTGCAACTTGCGTTGAGCAACAGTCACCTCAAGTTTGCAAGGCTGCTCAATGATCATGGCACCAGCACAAACCCAGGGAAGACAGTAATCCCCTTCCCCCCTCTCCATGACAATACCCCAGGCTTGGCCCTCTGATGAACACTTCTTTAGAGAACTACAACTTGACTATTTGTTTGTATTCAAACACTGAAAGTACACTTTAAAGTGACTCCATATGTCTTGAAAGCATGAAATCCAGATTCCCAATTAAGGATGATCAGTTTATTCGCCAAGATTAATGAATTCAAGCTATGTAAAACTTGCTATCAAACACTCCCCTCTTCTGATGTTAGGATGTTGCAATGACCAACTGCAGGTGAGTAAAAGTTGCTTGTTCTTCTTTTGAAATTGCCATCAAACAGAGTTCTGGTAAATAGCCACACCTACGGGTTCAGCAATCAATTCCGTGTGTCAGGGAACACCTGTTCAGTGCTCTAGTCGCCCCTCTGATGGTACTGGTGATTACATAAGGGGTGCAATTCGGACCCCTTACATAAGCCAGCCCGCACTCTGCTTGTGACCAAGCATGGGACATCTGCCGATCACTCCAATCACATGATCCCAGTCAGTAGCTTACTTATACTCATGACAAGCAAGGGAACCCTCAGAGTTTCTTCTCTTTGGATCCCCTATTCCAGGTGTGCTTCCTTGTATATTTAGCTACTATCAATTAACCTTTGGATCCCTCATGCCAGACCCTGAGTATCTCGGGCCTAAAGTAATTGGTGCAGCCGTGTGGGTGCATTTCTTAGCCAAATCTCCCCAATCAAAGTTGTAGCATCAATGATGAATAGTTTGAAGCTTCCCTGAACATTTTACAGCCGTTTGCAGAACATAGGGCGCGAACCGAAATTTTTGCCTTTTTGGGCACTTTTTGATCTTTTTGCTCAGAACAGTTGTCCTGCCCTCAGTTCCGGTCCGTTTGCCTTGGTAGTTGGCCCATTCGATTCGTATTCGGAATGCGCAAGGGATGTGCTCCTCAGATTTTTAATTTGGCATTTGAAACGGTTGTCTGAGCAATAGAATGAGTTTTTTTTCGATATTTCCTGCGGATTTTGCACTAGAACAGCTGTCCTGGACCCAATTTACGACCTTTTTCTTTGCTAGTAGGCTCAATCTACTCGCATTAGGAATGCGTAGCGGACTGCCTCTTCAGATTTGGAATATCAAATTCAGAGCCCTTTCCTGTAAACTGAAACAGGTCCAATAAAACAACATGTGACTGTTTGTCGGAAGAACAGCTCATGTGTGCCCAAATTGTATTCAATTGTTCCGTCCATAGGCTCATTCTCTTCACCCAAAGAATGCAAAGAGGATGGTATCTTTAGATTCCGCAGCCTGTCGCTAAAAGGCCCTCATATTATAGGACTTCCTTTGTGGCCCAGTTTTCATACAAAACAGTGGTGAGAGTCTTACAGAATGCCCACAAATCAATTTCTCTTCACAAATCGCACTTCTAGCTGTTTTAATACTGCAATTGTCAACTTGGATTGTCATAATACATGCTATGGCACATTCACCATGTGTTCTGACCTGGAAAGGGTGAAAAAAAGAGAAATTATATTAAATATGTAATTAGGAATTCTGAGGAGGCCATCCCCTAAGGATCCAAAGCGCAAATCAAATGAGCCTAGTAACAGAGGAAACGGCAGAGTTTTGAGACCACAGCAGCTGTTCTATTGCCCACCGATCGAAAATCACAACCTACCATCAATTTCTTGTCCCAAGAAGCCGAATTTAGAGGTCAGAACAAAAATACAAAGCGGGGGTCCGCTACACATTCCTGACACGAGTAGATTGAGCCTACGAGAAAAGAAAAAGGTCGTAAATTGGGTCCAGGACAGCTGTTCTAGTGCAAAATCCTCAGGAAATATCGAAAAAAACTCATTCTATTGCTCAGACAACCGTTGCAAATGCCAAATTAAAAATCTGAGGAGCACATCCCTTGCGCATTTCGAATACGAATCGAATGGGCCAACTACCAAGGCAAACGGACCGGAACTGAGGGCAGGACAACTGTTCTAAGCAAAAAGATCAAAAAGTGCCCAAAAAGGCAAAAATTTCGGTTCGCGCCTTATGTTCTGCAAACGCCTGTAAACCATAGTACACCTGTCTAGATGTCCCGCAATAAAATAAATTGGCTTTCTCTGAAAGAAAAGACTTTGCGGAATCACATGCTATGAGAAAATGGTCATCGTCGCATGAAAATGCTTGAAAAATGAAGGGTACCTGCATTTTATTTCATAGGAATCCATTGTCATTTGGCTCGCAATGGCCACTGCAAGTCGGCCATTTTGGGTGAAAATTGGCCAAAAATGGTCAAAATGACCCACTTTGGACTTACAGCTCTTTGCGGTACAACAGGCGCGGACCGTTTTTTCTTCCTTTTTGGGCATTTTGTGATCCCCGCGACTAGGACACTCGTTGTGGCCTCAATTCTCATCCGTTTGCCCTTTCCATAAGCTCATTCGAAGCGCAATTAAAATCCGCACACAATGACCTCCTCAGATTTTCTGTCTTGCACTTAAAGCTGCTTCTTGAGCCATGAAATCAGATTTTTGGCGACTTTTCAGAGAATTTCCCACTAGAACAGTTGTTCTGCCCTCAGTTCTTCGCTTTTTTCCTTATCCATAGGCTCATTCGAAGCGCACTCAAAATTAGCACACAATGATAACCTCAGATTTCCCGTCTTGCATTTAGAGCTGCTTCTTGAGCCATGAAATCAGATTTTTCGTGACCTTTCTGAGAATTTCCCACTAGAACAGTTGTTCTGTCCTCAGTTCTTCGCCTTTCCCCCTGAGTATAGGCTCAATCTCTCCGCGTTTTGAATTCAAAGCGAAATGCCACCTCAGATTCGTTATTCTAACCCCGAATACCCCGACTCGACACAGAAACTCCGCAACAGATCATCGTGTTTGATCAGCAGTCGGTAGAACGGCCGTTGCAGACTCGAATGTCGCTCAATTGTTCCTTCCATAGGCTCATTTTCTTCCCCTGACAAATGCGCACAAGGTCACATCTTCATATTCCTCAGAAAGTACCCGAAGGCCATGCTTGACAGAAGTTTTCTTTGCAAACCATGCTCATTTTAGTAAATGGCTTTGAGGACCTTTTTGGATGCCCACTAACTAATATCTGTCCGGATATCGCACCTCAGGCCATTTCCCTGGATGTAATGTATACTTATATTGACCGGATGCATCCTATTTCATATTTTCCATGTATCTTCACCTGAATTGTGTGAAAAAAAAAAGATTTTATGAAGTATGGGATTAAGAATTCTGAAGAGGCAGTTCGCTGCGGAATCGAAACACAAATAGAACGAGCATAAAGACGAGGGAAACGATGAAGATTCGAGATCGCAGCAACTGTTCGACTGAATGCCACTCAGAAGTGAATATCGTGTCCCCAGGTATCCTATTCGGGGTCAGAAGAACGAATCTGAGGTGGCAGTTCGCTTTGCATTCGAAACGCGGAGAGATTGAGCCTATACTCAGGGGGAAAGGCGAAGAACTGAGGACAGAACAACTGTTCTAGTGGGAAATTCTCAGAAAGGTCACGAAAAATCTGATTTCATGGCTCAAGAAGCAGCTCTAAATGCAAGACGGGAAATCTGAGGTTATCATTGTGTGCTAATTTTGAGTGCGCTTCGAATGAGCCTATGGATAAGGAAAAAAGCGAAGAACTGAGGGCAGAACAACTGTTCTAGTGGGAAATTCTCTGAAAAGTCGCCAAAAATCTGATTTCATGGCTCAAGAAGCAGCTTTAAGTGCAAGACAGAAAATCTGAGGAGGTCATTGTGTGCGGATTTTAATTGCGCTTCGAATGAGCTTATGGAAAGGGCAAACGGATGAGAATTGAGGCCACAACGAGTGTCCTAGTCGCGGGGATCACAAAATGCCCAAAAAGGAAGAAAAAACGGTCCGCGCCTGTTGTACCGCAAAGAGCTGTAAGTGGGCGACTCGAAATCGAGAGAAATTCCTGACCCCGGTGGTGTGTTCTGGTAAGCATTTGTCCGGATCCTGCTGCCCAGGATGGCAGATTGAACTGTGAGGTCCAAGTAATTCAGAGATAACACAACCCGCAAGAACCGTCAAGAATCCAACAATGAATGGGTGAGATCTGGTGAAGTCACGGCGTTGGATTCAAAAAAAACTAAGCCTAAGTCGCTGGCTATCCATCAGGAAACAATCACATGGGTACGTCGCGTCTGATTGTCGAAATATCTGTGGTAACCCGTCGACAAGTCCCCCTTATGGTAGCTGATGGTAGCCATCCGCTAGTGTCTCGTAACCCTCCGTAGCCTGGTGCAGGCACTCCATGGCACTATGGTAGTTCTCCTGTAGCTTATCATAGCGTGAAGTAGTACCTGATAACTAACGATAGGCGCACAACGAAAACACCGAAATGAGTGAAAAAATATATATATTCAGGCTATATAAAAACAGCAAATGTACAAAAATGAGAGGCCACGCCGACGAGCACAACATGGCCACGTTGGAAGCGTCGGGTATTCGAGGCATCGGACGATCCCCTAGACGATACACCGTTGCGTGCAAACCACAACTTATGAAACAAAGGCTGTACAAGTCGATTTAAAACCCAGTCGCCACGCAAAAACAAGCACTCACGAGGGGACTGTACCGTCGACGTCACGGCTCTACAGCTTCCTAGAGTCGAGGGTAGGCCACGAATGAGCCGAATGAGTCGCAATACGGAGACCGTATGCCAAATCCTCGAAACCATTGCTATAACATCGTGTTGAGTATTTGTCAGCGATTCGAACGATTACTCGCCTGGAGATAATTTAAGTTCTGCTAAATTTAGAGGACTCCCCTATGGGCATTGAAATCCGGACTGGAAGAAGGGAACGAGGCAAGCCACCGTTGAAAGTAGCCAGCATACATGCTTTAGGTTTTTGCCCCAAATTGGGCGAGAAATCGTCAGTCTTTGATGAGTCTTGGAGGAGAGGGCATGACAGAGTACGAAAAGATTCTTGAGGGAGAGGGCATGACAGAGCACAAACGACTGGATATATCTTGAAGGAAGGTTGTCGGCTTGACGGTATCTTGCGACCCGAAAACGATAAGAAGGGGAGATTGATGCAGTGAGCATGGTGTTGTATTTGTGAGCCCGAAGTGTGCCCGAGGGGGCTTACTAATAGCTTACTCATTTGCTCCGAGAGCGTAGATACATGTAGAATATTCTAGGTACTATACTGTGTAGTATATAAGGTAGCCACTGGTGCCGACAGCCCCAGTGGATTGTAACCCAGACCTAACAGTCAAGTGAACCAAGCTTACCGATCAGCCAAAATCACAACACACGGAGTTGGAGCATGAGTGTAGGAAGTGTGTGATAAAAAAGGAGTGGGAGAACACGGCAGAGAGAGAGGAGGGGGAGATGGGGGGAAAAGGCATTGTCGAGAGGCGACAGCAGCCAGGAAACCATCTGTCAAATGGTAGTGGGCATGTTCGGGTCAATTGATGGCCCATGACTAAGCGCATCGCCACCGCGAAACAGTACCGAACCGATTCATGGACCAATGCCGCCACTTATTTATGGTTTATGGGCTTCAACGAATACTACTTGGTGTTCTACAGCTTATTTTAGGCCCTATGAGTACAAAGAATTACTACTACTGTTATATATCTGCAGATTCATCCATTTCTATGTCTTCCTGCAACTGAATCAATACCTATGAGTATTTGACACGTCTCAGAGTCGGAAATCGCGTCGATGTAGGGACCAGGACGCTACAGTGAAATTTCAATATGCCACTGTGACACAGATGTCACGCATTTGCACCACGCTGATGGCGGAAACACTGTAGCACGTTTGTGAACCGGAGTCGGGCTCGGGTCACAGATCTGTGACGGCCAAAGTCATTTAGATATATAAGACCATACAATGTAGAGATGGATTTCAGAAAAATTTACAGGTGCTTCAGTAAAAGTTAGTAGCCAATGTTAGATTTCGATTTTGAAAAAATCCTGTCTACATTGCATAGCCCGACATAAAAATGAATTTTTGGCCAATCAGGAATTTTCTGCCGAGGCCGGTAGTCACAGATAAATGTGGAAGCGTATGAGTTACCTTTTTTGGCGGTGGAAGCTCTCAAGTTAACATAAACAAACAGAGATCAACACTAAGCGGCAGTGCCCAGTACCATGTCAAATAATCACGCCATCGCACACGTGCGAGCGGAGTTTGAAATGACTTGGTGCTTTTTTCTACCGTTCGACTCGCTCAACCGGAGTGGATAGCGAAGCGACTTCTGTTTAAATTCGCTTTGTTGCACTTTCAATAGAATGTACGAATAATCGACTGCTGTTGCAAGTCAAAACTCAGTTGTTTGTTGGATCACTGCTATTTGGTGCTACTGATCCGCAGCAGGCGGCTATCAAGAGCTATGGATCGCCGGTGTGCGGATATCAGGGCTACAAGCAGCTACTCGGCAACCGCCAAGGCTACTGGTGCTATCAGTGCTATACACATTTGCTCCAGAAGCTTCTAGCGACGTAGGAAAATGTTTTTTCCTGATGTCTAAACTAATAGCATTCTAATGTCCTTGTATTTATCGTAACACCTTGTCATAGAAAATACCCTGCCTTGTACTTACTTTGTACCTAAAAAAATACTTCCTTGTAGCTCATGAATGTAAGAAATTGAACAAGCGCCGCAGGCGCCATGATAGGCCACGGTCACGTGTTGCTACAGATGCGTTACAGAAATCTTCACCAACAGACAAGGCAATAACAGATATAGCGCGCTGTTGCGGCAGAGCCCACTGACAGAGTCCCCGGAACTGCAATCAAAGCATCGTTTTTTTGAAAACCAAGTAAGTACATGGAACAACTATCTGAGTTGCAACACCACCAGAGGAACACATCAAATGCAACACCGATAAATTAACACATCAAATGCAGCACCATCAAATGCAATATCACAAAATTAATGAACCAAATCCGATGCGGAAGATTGGGAAGTTGCTAATCCTAGTGGCTTTTACTGTAATAAGTAGCGAAGAGAAGTTGCAACTGGTAGACATGCCTCAGAAGTTAGTTAATTCTTCTCGGCAGGCAAGGCGGGAGAAAAAGAGAGAAAGTTTTCAGATGGTACTAGACAATCACATGCATGTAAACCCGCCCGTTTACATCGCATCAATACATTACATAATCCCTAGTTTTACCTCTTTGTCGTAGTCCCTCGCGCTCGCTTGCTCGTCGAATAAACCGTGGTCTTGTTGACTTCGGCGTGATTCCGGTATCAGTGTTTCCTGTTCAGCCAACAGGTTTCCATTTTTCTTTCAACTTCACTCTACGGACCTCGCTCTGCTCTGCGCTCAGTTCTGGCGCACAATTTGCATCGCCACGCTGCCATGCGCGAGTCTATCGTCTCGTCTGGACTTCCTCTTTATCCCTTGCTCCCTCCCCCAACTCGCCGTTGTGAGGTGCTGCTTTGCGTCACCTCCCCAGCTATGGGCATAGCGGAGACACAGAGGTTTAACAGCGCTCGCAAACATCTCCGAGGCTGAAACAAAAAAGAATACGGTTCCAGTGGCAAAGCTCCAGTCTCAATTCGAACGAGTGACCCCGGGAAGGTGATTATGAAACCCGGAAAAACTGGTCAAAGTGCCCGCTGCACCACAGAGCTTCCCAGACCAGTCAAAAAGAGTGCCCCAACCTCAAACCCCATATAGTGGATCCCCAAAAATCTACCATTGGGACCGGCTACCTCGATTCCCCGTCGAGAACCTATCCCAAGTTTAGTCGCAAATGCATCTCTGGGCTACGCAATCCGTTCCAGAATACAAGATAATGGACCAAATTTCACAGGCGGAGCACTCATTACATCGACAGATTATACGAGACGCATCTCCGGGCTACGCAATCCGTTCCAGAATACGAGATATCGCTTGCGCGGACCAAATTTCACAGGCGGAGCACCCGTAACCTCAACAGATTGTACGAGACGCATCTCCGGGCTACGCAATCCGTTCCAGAACACAAGATATCGCTTGCACGGACCAAAATTCACAGGCGGAGCACTCGTTACATCGACAGATTATACGAGACGCATACGCGATCCGTTCCAGAATACAAGATATCGCTTGCATAAACCGAATCTCACAGGCGGAACACTCTTAACTTCGACGGAAATATATGAGATGCATCTCTGGGCTATACAATCTGCTCCAGAACACAGGATATGGCTCGCACGACCAAAATGTCGTGGGCGGAACACCAATATCCTCGAGAGACGTGCGAAACACAGCTCCTGGCTTCAAAAACGCAGGAACTCGATCGGAGAAGCGCAAACTTGCCATGGAAGACCATCGACAATCGCAGAAAAAGGACCCAAGGGTGTTCTATGGCCTGGAACGACACAGTCAGAGCACTGTTTGGCTGCCGGAGCACACTCCTTGATGGTGTATGACTCGACATTCCACCGGAGGGTTGGTGCAAGGCACAGAAATGCATTGCACATCGACCTGGGTAATACCAGCAGTGGCGGAAGAAGAAGTAGGAGCGAGGATAGGCGGAGGGAGAGAAGCGAAGCAGCGGGGGCAGGTAGGAGATGGGAAATTCTGCGACCGAAAGGGGACTCTTGAGTATCCTTTTTGGGAACATTTTTAGTTGACAGAAGGGGAAAGAACAAGAAGGAATGGAGGAGTCAGAGGGAGTACAGAAGGGGGGAGGGCCTTTTTGAGGGTATAAAAGGAGTAGGAAAAGAACTGTAGGACCATCTTGTATCTCCCCACCTAAAAATCTAAAGGCGTCCATTGAGTCTGAAGATCCAGCAAAAACCCACACTCCCCTTCACTTGACGCAGTTCAACGAATAATAAGAGTGCGAGACCCGGTGCTGCTCCCGGAGGAAGGAGATGTATCGGCGGGATAGACTGGGGCGTAGGATATCCAGACAAGAAGTCCTAATTTGACGGGTGGAAAGGACATCATAACAGCCAGCTAGCGGCGTGGGCTGCTAATTTGCGTGTAACTGTTGCAATAGGTCGGGTAATTGTTGACCGGAGAAACTCGCTCCGCTGATAAGATGAGAGAGGGCCAGAGGAATTAAAGGAGAAGGACTTTTGACACAGTTCGTCAAAAGAGAAGTCAAACAACCCCCCGGAAAGCTCCTCGTCAGGACCACAGCTTGATTCATCACTCGGAGGATGACGAATCACATACGAGAAATAAAATAACCCATCCCCTCAACATATTCATCGACTCCCCTGCGTCCCCTCCCGCACTATGTACGCGAATTTGCCGGAGAAATCGAGAAGGCTATCTACCCCGGAGGAAATCCACGGAGTAGTTATAGCAGAATAGCATTCAGTGCGGCAGACTGAGCGCTTGTAATAAATTAACAACCCACACCTTACACACAGAGGAACACTTCTAGAACACACACCGATTCAGCCACCACAAATTTCCCCTTACAGGACGTAACATCTCTGACGTACTGTTATAGACACTACAAAGTGGTTTGGCAGTGAAGGAACTGCAGTCTACATCACACCGTGCCCGGTTACCAACCGCTGATCTCGCGGACGACACCACGTCACCATCGTCCTTCTCCACCTCTGGCTTGCCACTCACCTCGCCCAGTGACCCTGAATCACCGGTCATTCTGGACCCTCCCCCGCATCTTCCATTGTCACACACCATGTCAAAACTCGAGTTCCCAGAGCTCACCGAGTCTCTGACTCTGCCAGCAACCCACGGCTGGCTCGGCCACTGTGAGGACACGTACGAGGCGTGGCAAGCAATGAACCCGGACAGGTCGATTGCACCCGGAACCCTCATCACACTGGCTGGCTTGAAGATGGAGGAGAGCACAGCTGCTACTTGGTGGAATGAGAATCGGATGGATTTGAAGGCACTCAAGTCATGGGAATTATTTGCACAGAAGGTCAAGGATAGGTTTGTCCCATCCAACTGGTGCATGGCCGCACTTGCCGCGTTCCATGCGATACAGCAGGGCTCATCTATGTTCCCCAAATTTGCCGACTCTCTCCAGAACGCTCAGAATTCCCTCACCGGTGCTGGTGTCGGGTACACGATCAGTGACTCCATCCTAAAGAACCATCTTCTATTCCACTCTCATCCAATCCTCCGTCTTCGTGTCTCTGGCCTGAACGACCTTCCCTTTGCAACAATGAAAGTTGACAATCTCATTGCTACCATGTCGTCAACGTGGGACAGCCTAATTGCTGAAGGTTTCACCAAGCTCCCAAGAACGGCTGCCCCGGCACCTCTGGTGACCCCTTCTGCTCCTGCCGTGCCATCCCAGTCACTGCCCACACCCACCTCCGCATCCCCCGCGTTCGTCCCGTTGACCCACACCGAGAAGGAGGCCCTCTGGGCTGCACATGGATGCTACCATTGCCGTAAGACGCCGCAAACGCCGGGCTGGACTAAACACCGCAGCGACAACTGCCCTAGTCTCTCGTGGACAGACACTCTATACATTTGAAGCTCGTACCTCGCTGTATAGAGTCTGTTGGTTACCGCGGGGGTCCAACCGGGTAGCTGCGCTATTATGTAATATGTGTAAGCCGTCGTTCGAATCCTGCTGCGAACACTTTTTAAACTTTGAGTTTGGACTAGTTTCTTCCATCGGGTTCCCCAGGAATAAAGCCAAAACATATTATAAAGAGATTTTTGAGGGGTACCGTTTTTTTCTCCATCGTGATTGTTAATTCGTTGCGTTCGGCCGAGATTCGGATGGGAGTCACATGACAAGTGTGGTGATTTTGAAGCGCAAGCCACGGGGCCTCATTCAAAATTCTGAGGAGGTAGAATTGTAGACGCAGCTTCTTTAGTGCATTCGAAGATGTGGCTGAATGAAATGTCGCGTCGTTGTGGGCCGGATTTCGCGATTCGGAGTTTGCTTACGTGAGATTACATAATAACGCCACTACACGGTCTGACCCCCGCGGTAACAACTAGACTACAGCTGCCCTGGTGATGCCGCGCTCGCTATTCCACCTCGCTTGGCACCGGCAGTCATTGCGGCGGTAGGGCCAGTTGGTTTCTCGTCCATGTATGAAGAAGGTTACGCACCGATGGCGGTGGTAATGCCGGTGTACAACCCTAATGAAGACATTTATGACTATTCCTCCGGCACTGACGACGGTCTCTCGCGTGAAGACTAGTCTCTTGGTCCATTAACCTAACCCCATCCCTTTAATCCCGATTCTTCTTTCTGGCCGCTCTCCCCACCCTTCCCTATGCGCGCTCGGTCATGACCCCATAGGCGCACCTGTTTCCCTTCAGTGGGTCCCTGTTCATCCTGGAAGCGTCGGACGGTCTGTCAAACTTGGTAGTGTGGGCACTTTTGGGTACTTCACAGTTTTTTTTTTTTTTGGACGTTGGTCTGTGTTCTAAAGATGGGGAGGGTGTAAACCCGCCCGTTTACATCGCATCAATACGTTACATAATCCTTAGTTTTACCTCTTTGTCGTCTTCCTCTTTGTCGTAGTCCCTCGCGCTCGCTCGTCGAATAAACCGTGGTCTTGTTGACTTCGGTGTGATTCCGGTTTCAGTGTTTCCTGTTCGGCCAACAGGTTTCCAATGCAACTGACTAGCTGACACTGAAAAGTGAGCAATGTAAATGGAGTTAATTGGACGCAAGGTCTGAGCATAGTGCGAGTTGTTTGGCCCATGCATTACGTCTGTGTATGGAGCAAAAGAATCAAGTTTTCAACGTTCCCTACAGTGGATCCTATCATCTTGATAAAATGCCCACATGTAGTAATTCACACGAATTCAAGGTGTATGTCACTCAGGGATACGTCCGAAAACGACGTAAACCACAGCGAATGAAATTCAAGATATTTTTATCTTTCTTGTAACACCCAGCCACGCTCAGCTCGTCGCGACTCTCGCGACCCACTTCAGCTTCTTCCTTCCGGCTTTCCACTGGCTCGAAGTACTCAATTATAACATGACCCAGCCATTTCCCCAATATACACTCTACAATTCATTCTCTCGGCTACCAGTGCTCCTCCACTAACCTGCTCCAGGACCGTATAATGCCCTGCCTCCTCAAGCTCTTTTCTCTTCATATCACTCAACACCCCGGCCACTTCCGTATGAAAATTCCCACTGGCGAAGGCGTGGCACCATTCTTGCTGGGACTATCTGGTCATAAAACCCTCCCACCCAAAAACAGCATATATTCCTCATTTCTTGATCGATTTTCCTCATCTAAAGTTTATTATTCAGCTTTAGCACTTTTAATTCAACTTCCTGTTACTTCCACGGCAATGGCATCCGAAACGCGTCGACGCAGTGGCCTCCAACATCAACCACCTCACATGCGGTTCCGCCGAATATTTTCATCTAAATTGTTTTGCTTACTCAAGATGCTACTTCCTTCTGCTACCGCTACTACCATGCCAATACTGTTCGTAACGCGTCGCCTCGATCGCCCGCAACGTCGGGAACCCCACATGAGCGCCCATCACAAAAACTCGTGTATCTTTGTGAATGTGCATCCGATTTCCCTCATCTAAAGTGTTCTACTCGCGCCGAGCACTCCTTCTCAATGTAGCCGTTGTTTTCAGGACGATTCCGCCTCCAATGCATGGGCGCGATTGCCCACATTGTCCGGCTTGTCAGATGCAGCCCTCATAACAAAACAAGGTCCATCTCTCTCAAATTCTGACCAGATTCCCTTATCTCAATTGATTTCCATGCCTCTAACATCCACTTTGGCCGCTCCTCTCACCGTCCTGGCAATTCCGTTTGAAACGCGTCGACACAGTGGCCCACAACATCAGGCACCTACATGTGGTCCCCATCCCCAAACAAGGCATATCTCCTTCATTACTTCTCCAAATGTCTTCATCTCGGATATTTCTTCACCTTAGATTTCTCCTTGCGAAGCTCCTGCTGTGACCGCGTCAAACCCGCGCAAAATGTGTCGCGTCATCGCCGCGACAGCCGCAACATCGGGCAATCATAAAAACTTGTATCTTTCTCGTTCTTTGACCGATTCTTTTTATCTCACACATTTTTTCTCATCTTTAGTGTCTCCTCTCGACGCTTTCCTTGCTACCATGACTCTCCAAGCACAACCGCGGCTGATCTCGAACTTTGTGTGCTTCAAACTGGATAAATATTAATTACACTAAATACAAACTAATCTCTGGTTTCTCAAGCTTGCCCCTGCTTTCTCGCCGACTGAGCGAGGATGCGAGGCTCGGAAAACGCCCTCGTACCCGGTGCCAACGTTAAGGGCTTGGATCAAGGCATGGCATGGGGATCAACCGGAATCACACGGTGGAGTATCAAATTTCAGTAGGCTCGAAGTGCAAACTGAAATTTGACACAATGAGTTTCAGTCGCACCGAAATCTAGACAAGGGCAGAGGGTGCCAAATTTAACTTACTGCATCAAGTTTTGAATTGCACTCCAAGCCTGCCGAAACTTGGGATTCCCGGGAATCGGCGGTGTGAATCATGGATCAATTAGGATCATGTTCGGGTGCAGTGCGTATGTCTAGCCGATACATAGCCATGATTAATGAGTAGGCTGTGGGATTCAAAGCCCTAATGGGGTTTATACATCCCCATTAAAAAGTTTTGAATCATTACACCAAAAAGTTTTTGATAGGGCGGTACAGGACCCACTACCTAAAGTTAGTGGGCATACTTACCGACTTCGAATTCGCTTCTTCCGCCTTCCCACACAAGTAAACAGAATAAAATAAAATAAAGAAAAAGTCAACCAAACACCGCAACCCGAACGAACTCCCCCCTCCTCGAGCCTCGTTAGCGTTCTCTTGAACCAACTCCCATATATACAGTATGAATTGAACCGCTCCCTTTTTAATCATGACTGTGACTCATCTGGACGAGAAAACAAAAGGTTGAACCCCCGCCGGAATAACTAACTACATACATTCTTATCACGTTCTTCGCCGTCCGTCGTTGGAACCTCAATCACTCATGATCAAACCACTCAGCGGTAGTCTGTATTGTATGAGCAGCCCGGTTTGGTACTGTAGCGATGCCGATGCCGAGTCCAAACAACCCGACGCACAGGATTCCTTTCCGCCAATACTGTAAATTACAGTGCTGGCTTGACATCGAGCCATACATGGTCCAGAATACACACCGTACGCGAGTTGCGGAGGGATTGGATAACAAACAGTCGGCTAATCGAATCCTAACAACAAACAGGCTCTCGCCCCGCCTCCCGTCCACGCATATGTGCTTATACCCCCAAATAATTAAAGAATCCTCATTCTATATACTAAGTATCTAACAAACAAACGAAAAAGTCAAATGAACTAGACGAAACATCATGGGTCGTGCGTAGCGCGTCGTCGCCCGGGTCGTATGTAGTGTCAGTCTTTTTAAATACGCGCGTCAGGGTCAATCGAATGTACGCCTACGCGAGCCTAGAGCGCCTTCTCCCCGCCATACCCCGCAGCCGCCCGCCTCTCCTCGAGGTCGATAACGTCGGCATCGCGGTCCTTGGTCTCGGGGATGAGGAACGTGAATGGGATGCATATGATGGCGACGCCGCAGAAGAGCCAGAGAACGTTTTGGGCGCCGACCTGGGTGCGGTATTGGTATCAGCAAAAGCGAGGCAACGGAGAAGGAGGGAGAAGATGGAAGTGGGAGGGAGGGAAGGCAGGGCAATGGAGAAGGAGGGAGGGCAAAAGAGGGAGAGGATGGAAGTGGGAGGGAGGGAAGGTGAGGCGAGGGAACGGAAGAAGATGCATGCAAGGCTGGAGAACGAAGAAGGCGGGAGGGAGGGAAGGGAAGAAAGAAGCACGAAAGGCGGGTGGGAGGACGGAGAGGAAGGAGGGAGCGAAGGAAGGCGGAGGACTCGACTATGACGATGTGCGGAGAGTGTGTGCGTGAAGCGGGGGGGAAGGGAATCAAGGTAAGGAGGGGAGGGAGTGTATGTGTGTAGCGAAACGAAACGCAGTGGGAAGGCGCAAGACGGATGCGGGGGATGGAAACGGCGCGGGAACGTGAAGGGAGGCATCAGAGAACACAGAAACTCACATTTGTGCTCATAATCGACACTGCAAGCGACGCAATAATCGCACCGCACTTGCCGCACGCGGCCGACAGCCCGTGCGCGAAGCCGCGGACACGCGTGGGGAAGACTTCGGCGGGGACTGCAACACTCGTTAGTAAACGATCCGCGAGAGAGCGAGGGGAAGGGACACTCACTAACGAACGTAGTTGCATTGGCGCCAAAGTTGAAGAAGAATTGGAGGAAGATGAAGCACGCGATGAGACCGCCCGAGTTTGCCTTGAGCGCGGTGTACTTGCCCGCCATGATGGCGAAGATGATCGCGTTCATGACGAGGCCCATGATCTAAAAAAGAAAAAAACGCGGCGTCAGTTAAATGAAATCCACACCACCAAGAGTAGAGTAGGATAGGATAGGCACCTGAATCGGTTTCCGCCCCAAATACTCGATCGTGAACAGCGTGAAATAATATCCCGGAAGGAAACCGCCCGCAGCGATGATGATGTTCGCCACACCCTGCTGCCAGAGGAACTCCCAGGGGTCCTTCGAGTTGGCGAGGCCCAGGGCGGTGATGAAGATGGACTGGTTGAGCGAGATGCCGTAGAAGATGAGGTCGAGGAGGAACCAGCTGGTGGTGGTGCCGATGAGGATCTTGAGGTGGCGCCACTCGGAGAAGTAGTCGCGCGCGTCGCGCCATGCGGCGGCCTTGGCGGCTTTGGTCGCTGCGAGCCCGCTGGCCTCTGCTGCGGCTTTGGCTTCCGGGGTGGAGTCCGTGTCGGAGCCGTCGGCGGCGACCTTCTCGCCGTTGTGGTCAAGCTTGACGCCGATAACCTTGCCCTTGTTGATGAGAGTCGGGTCGCCGCGGACGGCCTGCACGCCCTTCATCCTTGTCGACTCGGTCATCATGAGGCGCTGGACGATGGTGATGATGGCGGGGATGAGGATGAGGCCGGTGTAGATGCGCCAGACCGAGTTGAGCTGCCCAACGTGGTGGTGGAACTCAACGCCCTTCTTATATATGGAGAGGAGAACGATGAATATGATACCGCCGACGAGGGCGCCCCAGCCCTGCATGGCGAAAATGAAGGTGACCATGGTGCCGCGGCGGCGGAGGTTGGCGCGGTCGGCGACGACGGAGGCTGACATGGGGTAGTCGCCGCCGATTCCAATGCCCATGATGAGGCGGATGACCGTAATGTAGGTGAACAGGTTCTTGCCGAGGGAGAGCGGCGGGACGATGAGGAGGATGGTGGCGACTGTGGTCACCATCATCTCGATTCCGTAGACGGCCTTGCGGCCAAAGACATCTCCTGCGAGACCGAAACCGACTTGCCCAATAACACAGCCAATGTTGGCGGCGGCTTTGAGCACACCACCCTGCAGGGGCGCGTTGGCGATGGTGCCGGAGAGTTTGCCGTTCACGACGAAGCTGTGGGCAGTCAGAATAAATGTTACTATCCTCGAGTAAGAACGTACTTGAGAATAACAACGACCAAGTTGATGTTGAACAAGTCGTACGCATCAATGAAGAACCCAGCTGCACGACAGGAAATCAGTTCCGCCCGCGACTTCGCCTTCGAGAAGAGAAGAACGCACTAGACGCAATCAACAAGAGCTTCAATTCCGGCCATGTAAGCTTCCAGCGCGACTGGTTCTCGCGCTCGACCGCAGAGAGCTGGCTGTCGTCAAAGGCGTCGGCGGTGGTGAGGACCATTGCTGCGACGGATGGAAGGACGAAGGAGGAAAGAAGAAACTAACGCCATCGCCCCGACGCGCGGTCGCAATAACGGTATGAATCCCGCGCACGTTCGAGGGACTGCGCGTGTTTCACCTGATTCTGCCCGGGGATATCAGAAGGTTGTCATGTGCAAATTTGGCACGTTTGCGGAGACGGCCGCCGCGGCAAACAGTGATCCCATCCCAAAATCATCGTCCCAAGAGGGCGGCAGGACTTGAGCATTCATTCGGCTGTTCCGGCTGCGAGGCAGTGATGTGGATCATGATGTCGTTACTGGTGATCCGCTTTCTGGAGGAGAAACGTTCAGGAACTGGCGCATGAATCGAGCGGACCAACGAGTCACGGTCAGTTCCTGTCTCGTTGCCAGGCTTGGGTGCACGGCGATGCAACAGCTTGCACCTCTCGATTCAGTCGACAGCATCCGTTGCATCGCATGGCGGGGCACTATCCCCACACAGCTTAGTTGTTCATCTTCCGCTAGTCTCCGCTGCCTCAATTTAAACCCACCCTGGTGTCAATGACACTGCCTCGTGCTTCTCATGAACTCCCCTCGCGAATCGACTTGGAACAGTACCCTACAATACCTCGCGAGTCACTGCTCTGCACCTCACGGTCGGCTATACGCGACTTTCTTCATGATGTTTCCGTAACCTGTCAAGCCGCTGACGCTGTTCCTTACCCCACCACCTGGCACCACTAAGACCCACATGTCTAGCTCGAATACCCCACATGCATATGAAGTGCCAAGAAACGTAAGTAAGTAACGGAAGTAATGATAACGAAGGGGGAAGGTAACGAAAGGTATTAATACATAACGACCAAAAGTACGGCACTGGCGAATTCTTGCCGACCTCCGAAATCTCCATGTAGGTCTGAATTATCCGATACTTATAAATTAAATTGAATTATGAATCCCCTTCGGATTTCCTCTCCTCTCCCTCTCCCTCTCCCTCTTGCATCGTTTCTCTTTTACTGCTTTCTCCTTTCTCACCCCGCAGCTACGACAATAGCCTTTCCGTTGCCGTTTCGACTTCCCACTCTCCGACATTTCGCACTCTCCACAGCCCTGCCCAACCCAGCCCCTACCCAATTTATATTTATCTATCGAATCGCACCTAATTCCAATTCCGACCACGCCGTGGCGCAAAGCTGTTGAGCTCCGTGAATTCGAAGCCATTAACAGCATAGCTCAGGCTCAGGCCACTCCAATCCTGCGAAAGAGTTCGAGTCCAGCGCGTGAAAATGTAAATTCACATCCTTGTCACGGCCATAAAGAAGAAAGGGTAATTTGCCCAGCCGCGGTGCGATCTTCAAGTTTGTCGTACGTCTCATCTCGATTTTGCTCTCTGTCCAACTGAATTCCGAAGTTGGCCGACTCCGAGGGGAGGAATTGCGCTCGCTAGAAAAATAACATAATCGTTGGTGAAATCGTCTGAAATTGAATGCAGGTCCAGAATTTGAGGCCAATAGGCAGGAAGGGCTTTTAATTTGCCCGCCTTGGTCAGGCGAATTACGTGAATTCAAACAACCGGTAAAAAAAAATCTTGGAGCGGACCGAACTCCGGCTCGTACCCGCATCGACGGCATCAGCGGGATAGGGAGGGTTCGAATTCGCCTTATCCTAATCCTCAACTTAGTCCAGAGTAGGGTGTTGTGTACATTCTTGCTCCTCATCTCGAGAATCACGTATTATCGGGATCGGCCTTTTGAGTTTTTGGCAGCCACTGCCTTGCCGCCGTCACGGACTTTCAACTCCGAGTCCGAGTGACCGAGTCTATGTTTACGATGTGGCGCGGCCGCGACTCCCAGCATGCCCTCGACCTCCGAACCCGACTTCTTTCCGTCTCCGAAATCCACACTGGGTGTTTTTTTTCTTCTTTTTTTTCTAACACACATCGGTCCTGAGTAGGAACTACTGGGGTTCAATCAACCCGCTCCGGCACTCGAGAATAATAACCTCCAGAACAAAATCTTGGAGCGGACAAAAGGCGATGCCGAAGCCGGCTCCTGCTCGCATCAAATGGCATCCCGATGCGGCCGGAGGTTGCAGATTCGCTTTTTTTTTAAAAATCTTCGAACCAATTAGTGCAGTCGGCACTGTACACTAAATTATGCATATCCCCCCGATATGACGGGCAAGGAGATTTTGCCGCCATTGCCGCCATGGCGGCAGTTGGCGGCACTCTGGCAGCAGTTGGTTATGTATTCATGCTTCAGCCGTGTTAATTGAGTGTAAGGATGCTCCAGACATGTTTGTATGGTATGTATGATAATGTATTACATCTATCGTGACTACTACCACCCTCTGAGATATGAGGTTGGCCTTTATCGTTGTACTTGGTGGCGGTATTGGGCGGCAGTTGGCGGTAAATTTACATTTTTCTTTGGCGGCAGTTGGCGGCGGTTAGCGGCAGTGTGGCGTCAATGTGGCGGCAGTGTGGCGGCAATGCCAATGTCATGGCGGCACTTGTAGAGTGTGACATGGCGGCAGTGTGACTACTTTGGCGGCAGTTGGCGGCAGTCATACTCCATCCACGGGCAGTAATGCCAGTCATTGATGGTTGAGTATGCAGAAATAGATGAGTGATCCCTTTGTTTATGTTCTCTGAACCGTTAGTTCATTCTACTCATTAAGGCAGCAACATGACTAGTGGCTGTGTTATTGCCGCTACAATGTGCCACACCATGCACTGGGGCTCACTTCTGCGGCTTAATTATTTTAAATTCAGCACTTCCCATGCGAATTCAAATGCAATACACGGTTAGGCTGGCCAAAGTCCTCTCATTCAACTACGGTTCAAATTCGTAGTTTGCCTTGCTTACACTTGAAGGCGGCAACATTCCTCCTAGTAGCCTGTGTTACATATCCTTCCCGTGCACCCATTTACACTGAAGTCCGCGCAATAATGAGTCTCAAGGTGCATTGTGTGAGCTCTAATCTGTTGCAAGTCACCCGTTCTCGAGTTGCTACTATGGTGTACGTGCTTTAGAAACTGACACACCTTGATCTTGCTGACTTATGAGGATTTTATAGCTCCGACATTGATGTTTCTGCTTGTTTATTGGCTGATAATGAATAGGTACCATGTATATCCACCCAAAATTATTCGCAAATGATGCTGCTCCCAGACATACATAGTTGCTTGAGAAAATGTTTTGGCACCTGTCGAACTATTATTGATCCAGTTGTTTTACATAGGTTTTGTAGCTCCGAATTTGGGTTGCTGGTTTTTGATTTGAGCTGAATGAATATATAGTGTTTATCGATCTAAAAGTACTCACACATCATTATGCGCCCCGACGCGCTTGGGTGAACTTAAGTTTAGGCATGCTTCCAAATGCTTATAGTCTGTATTGTCGTCGTCCCAACTAAATACTATTACTCGGAAATGGTCTCGGAAAGGCTACTTTGAAATAAATACATATGTACGGGGTCAGTAGTTATATTATAACAACTCCGAGAAAAGTGCCGCCATATGCTGGCAGCAATCGGTTTTGAATTCAGTGTGACATGGCGGCAATGTGACGAAAATTGCCGCCAACACTGCCGCCAGGTGGCGGCACTTGGCGGCAGTCTGGCGGTAACCGCGGCACTTTCACCGAGCCCCGATATGACGAGAATTTATTGAGGTCTTGATAAAATTATAGGTTTACATAGTGCGAAGGTTTTTACAGGAAACGTAAGCCAAAAAGAAAGAAAACAGATAGCGTTCAAGCGAGATAGAGGCCAATCACACTCCGATCGGTCGAGTCGCCACCGCCCCAAGTGCAAGTGAATCCACAGTCCATCTGGCGATCCGCCGAGTGGTCCTGTGGGCAATATCAGTATCATCATCACATCGCAACTGCCCCCTGCTCACCCAGCCGCCAACCGAGCAGCTTCCGTCGCTGCTCTTCCACACCGTCCCGCCAAGGCTAAACTCGAGATCGTCGTCTTTCTCGTTTGGCGTTACGATGAAATAATTGTCGAGCTTGGACGTCATGTTCAACGGAGCGTCCACCCGAGCGAGGAACCCGATCTTGTGCGTCGCGGCGTTGTCGAACATGGTGACTTCGATCGAGTAGGTGGCGGAGAACCTCGGGTCACCGAAGGGGCCGCCCCCCGCGTTCTCGTTGAACCACTGGTGAATGTGCATCGTGCACCAGCCCTCGAGGAAGGGAGATATATCTCCCCTTTGAAATGCAAAGAAAGAAAGACACAACATGGTGAGCTGCAACAAAATATCTGGATCGGTACTTACGAGACGTCAACGACGCCGTCCCATTTTGCATTGGACTTGGCGGGGTCAATGCTAATACAGTCATCAATTTCTGCCTTGGCGTCGTCCCGTGGTGGGGTGGCGCCCGGAGGCTGTCCGCCGCCTGAGAGGCTGTCAGCGATGATACGGTTATACAAACAGTGTTGTGCTTACGGTAGGGGTAGTACATGATATACCGCGTGTTGCCATTGTTGTTTACAGCGAATCCTATGTCCCCAGGGCGGATCTCGACGACTTGGGTGACCAAACCAGAGTCTCGGATGGCGGGCCATTCGTCCGTTTCCCAAATACTTTCGTCCCAAATCTGCAGGCGCCTCAGCTATGCAGCGGGAATGTAAAAATAAAGACGCTGACCTGCTCCGGCTCCCTCTCGACTACCAGGTAGACTGTGCCTTCGCAGAGCCTTGCATATTCCGCCGATGTGACCCGGAACCACGGTCGCAGCTCCCCCTGCATCCAAGCGGACGCCATCGGGTTGTCCGTGTAGCTGAATGCGGCGGCGGTATCGTAAACATCATCTGCCCATGGTCAGTTTCGCATGTCGACTTGGGCAACGTAGAAGGAACTCACAAAGCGTATGCTGTTTGCATAAGGGTTCGACACATCAATGTCTTATCCTGGAAGAGAAAAGAATGGGGAAACACGTACATAGTCACCGTTGAGGTTCGCTGTATTCATTAGATCTGCAAACTGCACCGCGCGGTTCTTTGCGTAGTTAGGGTCGTCCGCCTGCACGTTCTGTTGGTTCACGTAGAAAACACAGTTCTCCCGGGGCCTGCGGTTCCCCTTCTCGTCCAGAGCGCCAACCATGAGATCCGTCGAAATTTTCCCGGGGTTGAGTGCGTAGAAGTTGTAGTCCTCCGATTGACGCTCGATAAGGCTGTTGTTGTATTTGCGCGGGGGAAGTTGATTAAATGCAACCTGGGCCGATGCCCCGCATTCGGGAAGGGAGGGGACATTTGGGGATGCCCAGAAAGTGAGCGTGGAGGCGAAACCGTTTATGTTGTCCGCTTGTTTGGCGATGCTAGCGTTAGGGTAACTGAGCATATTGGTAGATCCAGCAGTCGTGAGTTGATAAATGTATATCCCCGCAGATTGTTGGTCGACCAAGACCATCGAGTCTTGGCAATTACGATTGGGCACACATGCCTAAAACCATGTTATAAGCCACTGCTGGGAACCGCGGTGAAGACTTACCTGTGAATATGTCTGGAATGGATAAATCATCAGCCACACTTTATTGTGGAGAAACGACTTTACCTGGAAGAAACTGTAGAGGCCGGCACCGTACACAAACACGTTAGACGAGCTGGTTATAACTAGACCCCAGGAGTCCGTGCCATCGCCTGCTGGGTCCCCGTATGTGGGGTTTGTCGAAAACGGAGCCGGCGGGTTCGGAGTGGGTTGGAAATAGGGAGTCTCCGTTTGAATCAGACCCGCGTAAACGTTTTGTGCGTTGTGGAATGCGTATTGGTATATGACCTAGTAAGACGGTGAGCGAATCAATCTGAGGAACTAGAGAGCACTTGCATGGTGCTCCGAGGCAGTCCCAACAAGCCAAACTGGTCCGGGCGAGGACTCAACCAGTATGCCTCGTCCACTGAAGGCATTGATCTGGGTTTGAGCCGGATCATCCAGGTCGTGATCTAAGTCGACGTTTTAGCTCGAAGTTGGACAAAAAGCGATTCCCGCACCTGCATTCCAGACCCAGACATTCTCAAAATACCCAGAACCCGTTTTCGTTATGTGGATGCCGAGGAATGCCGAGGCGCATTTCGACATGTCCGTGGATGAAGTGGGACCTGGGGGGAAAGTTTAACTCAGAGTCGGGTTCAATGAAAAAGAGGGAGGACTTGCAGTTGGCGGAATTTATGTCCGTGCCCTTCAGAGCCTCGTATCAGAATTATAAACCGGAGGAACACGAATGATATACCTTCGTTCCACCAAGCCTCACATGCACGTCCCACATACCGGCAGCTCCTTGAGAGCTTTCCTTGATATTCCACTCGACACCGATCGCGCCAGCAGAACCGCCTTTGCTTGTAATAACCATGTCACTAATCTCCACGGCGCCGGTATCTCCGGGATTCCCGACCTTCAGAATTTGAGTAACCACGAACGGGATTACGGGGGACAACATACCCGAATAATTGGGGTCGGTGAATTTTGGTCCGCGAACTTTGGGCCGCTGGCCAATATAACGGAGAACATTTCTCCGACAATCATCGTACCTGCTGGGACAAAGATCGTGTCCGTAACCAAATAAGTTCCTGCTTCAAAGACTGCAGACTCAAGTTAGCGGCTGGGGTGTAAAATTAAATGGCGAGTAAAATCTCTCACGTAGAATGGCGCATCCGGAATACTATAGAAGGAAGATGTTGGACGATGAATGTAGATGATCAAGTAGAAACACTGACCTTCTGCAGGAATGTGTTTATTGCAACTGTATCATCCGTGACTCCGTCGCCAGCAGCACCGAGTCCGATGGCCATGATGGAGAAGAATTCTGACAGCGAATCGTGAGATGTCGGCAAAAGCAGAGGGAATCGAAACCTACGGATGTCCTGATAGTCTTGATATTGAGGCCGTGACCGGGAGAAGAAGGCCCCGGAGCTGTCGGTCAAGGCAGTTGGTCGCTGGACGGGATTCAAGGGGGTGTATGTCCCACGCATGTAGCTCTTGGTTGTTCCGGTATACACGTTTCCCTAACAGGTTTCCTGTCAGTCAAATTCATGGGCAAAAGCGCCTGACCTATTACTTGGAACCATTGGAGAACGTTTGGCCCACCCGCGGCCCAAACCGTACCGCTGCTATCTTGGATGTTTGCAATAGATATATCACCAAAGGCGACATTGTCCAGAACGATCGAACCCCCAAAACTTGTAGGTTGAGTGCTTGACATCTGTCGAATCAATTCAACAACAGAACGTAGAAAGAAAGAAATTTGCCCACGAACCCTGATCCCGATGCCAGTGTTTGAGATAGCGGAGTCGACGACAACAATAGCAGCCGCACTCTAACGAACGCGTGAGATCACTGCTGCGACATGGCAAGGATTTTAGTCACCTGAGTATCCAACGTTAATCCTCCCGTGTGAAGGTCGAACCCAACTTGACAGTTCCTGTGTGGGCACTCAGTCCGACGGATAATAATTTAGAGAAGAGTTCGTACGAAATCAGGACGTTCTGCCAGGTAAACCCCCAATTCCACCACTGGTAAATGGCGGAGACAGCATTGGTGATCTTGATGTTGCGGATGGTAAACTGCTGGGAGGAAAGCCACATGCCGAATGCACCACTGTGAAGTCCATCAATCATTTTCCCCGCGGTGGAGTGCAATGTTATTACCCGTCGAAGGTGAGGTCGGACATAAAACCCCCGGAGCCGTTCTTCGTGTAGCGCGTCAGTATTCTTGGGGCGAAACTTCATTCGACGACATGTTTACCTCCATATACACCCTGCGCAAAGAAGTCAGTACTGGGAATCCGGCGACAACGAGTGAGCCGCTCACCCTTGATGGTGCGTGCCGGGCGCGGACGACATTTTGAAATCGATGTTGATGAGGGACGTTGCCTGCCCAACCTGCCAGTGGATCCCAGTCCCATAATTATCCGGGCTCACAGCCGTGACATCGATCACAAAGTTCCTGACAGAGCGGAAGAAGTTCTGGGGGATCAATTTCAGTATGGATGGGTTAGTGAAGGCTGGCACGCACGTTCTGGTTAGTCCACCAATTGACACCTGAGCCATCCGGGTTGGACACGCCAGGGATATATGGGTCGGCATCTAAATCATGTTAGCGACAGCGGAATGATATCCCAGAACGTAAACATGGCTCACCGATGACAGCAATGCCCACAAATCCGGGATCTGCCCAGAGAGTAGGTTTGTTCTTATAATCACCGACACTGTACGACTTCAATCAACGAGTCGCCACGGTTGAAACACCTAGACTTACAGAGACGTAAAGTAGTAACTGAATACACAGCCCGCGTGTTAGCAACAAAAATAAAAATAAAATAAAATAATGACGCACGGTACGATGGGTCTGGTGACACGGTACTGGATGAAAGGCAAAGGTGAGTAGATCCCGTTGGTCGAGTGTACACAACATACTTTTCCAGGGGGAAGTATACGACTGCTGGCGTGACCTAAGTGCAAGTTAGATGAATTTAATGTTAGAGAGAGAGAACGCACACTGGAAGAACTGCACCCTTGCCCACAACGACCACCATCTGTCCATTCAATTAGGTGGCGCAGATCATCCCCGACTCAGGACATTACCGCTAATGGCCCTATTGATAGCATCGGTGTCGTCTGTGGAATATCACTCAACCAAGGTTGCTACAGAGGGGCTCGACCATTAAACACACCAGCAATACCATCTCCAACAGCCTAACGCGTCGCCAATTCAGCTGCGCCATGTTGAAATTAAGATCGGCTTCACGCACATGGTAATCAACTTTAACGTTGCGGAAGACCTGAAATCCCATCTATGAGTTCATCCCATTTATGATGAAAAACTGTTCTACCTTGAACCCCGGGCTGTAGGCGCTTTTTCCAAGTACAGTCAGCCCACCATTGGCCATCCAAAATTGATCTAAGAAATGCGTCCAGAGTCAGGCATGGAAAAAGAGCAGAACATATAACCTACCTGTTGCTGATGCGGATCCGCTGATGGCGGGACACCCGGAGCGTGCAGAGTGTATGAAAATCGAGAGAGCAGCTAGGGAGTGCGCAAACTTAATCCGCATCTTCGACGAGAGCCTGCAGAGTGCTTCGAACTAGGGAGTTAAGCAATGCCGGTCGCGACCTGTGGCGCCGTATAAATATCGTGTATGAAACGACCACGGGACAGTGTAAGACAGTGTTCCTCCTGCTCTTACCGCGTTTCCTGCTCTTGCCGCGTTGCAAGGCTATTCTCGGCTAAACGGGTCCATGTGAAGTTCCTGGGCGAGGAAGCATCGGTCACACACGGTGCAAATCCGGAACAAAATCGTTATATGTATTCTCTTGGCGTCGGTCAGACAGTTCGCCGAATTTTGGAAAACTCTCACCTTCTGCGAGAACTAACTTGATTCCAAGAGCCCCAGCTCACAGAAACTAGACAAGGAAAGGAACGAAGGAAGATGTCACACCGCAAAGGTCCTAGTATAAGGAACAAGCAGGCACGTGCCCAGTATTTATATAAACGAAATTTCGTTCGCCGGGCATAAGTAATACAATTCCTCGAATCCTCGGAATAACCGAAGAAGCCCCGATAAGGTAGATCGATGGGGTGGATGACCTCAAAAGTTTGAAAGCGGTTGCAACAGCATCGGAAGCGGCAACTAATTTAGGCTCATGTCAGAGCGGGTCCACCCGATTGCGGTCCAGCCCTCCATCGCAAGAGCGGGCGGATCTTTAAAGAACGGCTTGTATTGAAGCGCGGAAACCGACACCGTGAGAAAATAAAAGAATGACGCAAGTATGTTGCAAGTACTTGAGTATGAGTTTTTTTTTTACCAACCAGAAAAGAGAGTATTCCGCTGTTGCTCAGGTTCGAGAAACGATAGACATGTTTCGATTCCAGCAAACCTTCGGTTAAGTTCGGGCCGCTCAAAATTCACTGGTTTTGGAGCCCCAAACTGTCGCAAAGTTCGACAATCCGTCATAAAGCCCAGCTTTTCGGAGAGAGCGAACTAAATTTGAATCTTGCCGAAGTTAGCCGAAGTTGTGCTAGAATCGAAACATGTCCATCGTTTTCACTTAGCTGTAACGTGTAAATTCGTTCGTCTGTTTGTGACCCACCGCTGAGCGGCCTCTTGCAATGATTAGAAGAGTCTGAAGAGAAGACAGTTAGTACTCGTGAGAGAGCGTGGAGTATAGTCACATGCTCGGCACAGCCCTACGGGGCCTCTCATTCATCCACACCATATTGACGACATGGATGCGATGGCCCCCACTCGTTCGCCTACCCTCGATGTCCAGGATCTCTGGTACCATATCCATTGGCTTCATTTACGGCCGGACGAGAGATCTCAAAAATTGTGCTCTGGTGCTAGTGTTGCCGCGGCTCGGCGCGGCTCGGCTAGCCGATTGAGCCGAGCCGAAATTTAGCCGAGCCGAGCCAGCCGTTCCCACAGTGGCTTTGAGTGGCTCGGCTCCCGCTGGAGCCGGCTTGAGCCCAGCTCAGCCGTGGCTTCAGGCCGTTTTTCGAATTCGCCAACAGGCCCTTCCATGAGGTCTTTTGAACACTCTACATGTTGTGTGATGCTCTCCTACTACAGAGAACAACTCTTGGGTGTTTCCCATGGCAACGTGTGCGATGAGAGAGTTAATTACCATAAATGGACTTGGGGTGATAAATGGACTATAAGTCATAAATCGGCTCGTTTGGGCTCAATTCCTGCTCAATTCCCTTTGGGGGTGGCTCAAATTAAAGCTCCAGATGTATACTAGTAGGATATAAAAATGTCTTAAGAGAAAACGAATGAAGACTGAGTGAGACCGTGCCCCGAGCGCAAAAAATCTGTTCGCAGTAACGCAATGACGCCGTAACCGAAGAAACAACTTGAGCAATCAGTCTGTTCAGGTCGGAGAAGCTGGGAGAAATGATGCTGAGGTTCTTTGTGCAGATGTCGTAGATCGCAGATCGCCTCATTGTCAATCTACAGACACGTGAACATGTTATGTATAACAACGTATAAATGCCGCGAACCATGAGAACAGTCGGAGTGCTCGAGGGTCGCGTAGGTACTCAGGATCGAGTTATACGGCTCAACGATGGAGCTGGACAGCTGGAGCGTGGTTAGACACAGAACTCGAGCTTGGACTTCTTGCCGTAGTCGGTAGACAGCCTTTCGAGAAGGAGCGCACCAAAACCAGCAAAGGAGTGGAAGACAAATAAGCTGCAGAGACCGGAACAGTTGTCGGAAAAACGGCGGATCTTGTCCATGACGGGGTCGATGAGCTCCTTAACAAATGCCAGGTTGAGCGGAGCCGACGCTGAAACCGTAAGAAAAAACATGGTTACTCAAAATTGTTGGCAACATCCTCTCGGGCTCGAGATCGATGTAAATGGAGCGAGGAACACGCGTCTCCGACCCAGTCTCAGAGAAGAACATAGAAAAGCCGCTGTCTGACGCGGAAGGCGATCCGTCCATGGCACAACCATCGGGCTGAAATAAGGAGAAAGAAATAAAAAAGATCAACGCAATAGAAGAAAATTGACGTACACTCAGCACGTGTTTGAGGGTATAGAGCTCCCCAGCGCGAGGCTTGTGCAAGGCCTGGAGTGGTCGTGCAGGCTAAATCAAATTCCTGTTGGACACCAGGAGGATGAGAGAAGTACTAAAAAGCACACACCTAGACTATGAATATCTCATCACAGATGCTTGCGAGCTCGTCTGAGACACGCAGCTCACCCTTTGGCGCGCGCACATATCCTGCCGTGCGGAATGGCAGGTACAGCATTGTACGGTGCACTGCTGCCGGCGACCCATTGACGTCCCACGGCCACGGATGCAGCAGGTTTGCTGGCACTGCTCTGCTCAGATGTCAGAGCTTAATGCGGGAGTGACGCGCACGGAAGGCTGGGGAAGGATGCAGAGTATCTGGGTGATGTTTATGTACAGGAGATGGGCGATGGAAGGTCCGCAGGTCGTTATGAGCATAGAGGAAGAAAAGCAAATGTTCAGACACACACAATAAATCCTCGCTCTCCACAGCATCACGATGGCCGCTTTGCTAGGAAACAGCGGAAAGCCGACAGGTTGAAACATCGAAAAGATCCAAAAGAAGCGACTAGCCATCGCGCGATGTCCCGCGCCGTGTTTTAGCATTCTCGTCATGCTGCAAAGGCCAGGACTTTGTGCCCCAGGTCGGAAGCCAAAAAAGGCCAATGAATGTCACCACAGTAGAAGGAGATGAGGGATGGCGTAGACGAGCATCCAGAGGGCTTGAAACAGCTTTGATTTCCTTTCTGGCGCATGCGGCGGGATGAGAAACAAGATCTTGAGGGGAGACAGTTGGGAGACAGCAGATCGGATAACCTTACGGCACATCCGATAATAACTTGACGTCGAACAGTCGATTTCGTTGAGTGTTGAGTTTGTTGTGGGGTGCAAAAGGTGCCAGAAGGTCGTAGGAGTGGTTGGAATGCGTGCGGCCACAAATGCTCCCTGAGCCGTGGCTGAGCCTCAGCTAAGCCGCAAGCCGCTCAAGCCAGCCGTCTATAAATGGCTCGGCTCGGCTTTAAGCGGTGATGGCTCTGGAGCCATCAAAAGCCGAGCCGAGCCAGCCGTAGCCGAGCCGCGGCAACACTATCTGGTGCCCTGTGTCCAGCAGCGCAATCCGTTCTTTTCCGCGACGTCAACGTTACCCGCTCTGCATGCCACCGTTTGGCAGAGGCGTTGACCACATCCCCACATCTGTGAAGTTATCCACAGCCTGAGGATCCCGATTTTCTCGAATCCTGATATCCTTATCCAATTAGCTGGAATGAACTTTTCATCCCTGCGCCACCTCTCCTTCGATGTTGCTGATCACAATAGTGAGGCGCTCATCGAAGCCCTCCAGTCACTCGTAGGTCTCCCCTCTATGCGTGCAGTCAGAGTTTCGAACCACCTGCCAACGCGAATCTTCTCTGGACATATTTCACATCTTACTTCTGTCTCATTTGACAACGTCCGCCGGAAGGGCGCGCGCAGAGATAACGGTCCTGCGCCTCACGGCCTCGCATGCTGTCGACGCGTGGCTTGTGGATCCTAGCTGCCTATTTGACTTCATACGCCTTGTTGAAGTCCAAATCATCGATTGTCAATCCCACATCTACCAGCCTACCCCCATCGCCAATCGCTCTGCACGGTACCCTCTCCTCCAGCTTCTTCAACTGCTCGAGTCACAATTACACACCTGACACTGGACGCAAGTCGGGTTTCCTGCTGCCTCGTGCCGATGTGTTGTACTGATTCTCCTCTATTCTAGTAAATATCGAAAATTTTAAGTTGAATCTCGGCCAGTTTCCCTCCCCGGCTCAGCTTCATATAATTGCGGTGTATGGAGAAGATCTCCAACGCCTGGTGTCGAGGGTTCTGAGCTTGAACGGACACACCGGCATTAGGCTCATCAAGGTTGCCAATTTGAATCGACTAGCGCAGGAGTTGCACAACCGGAACACCGAAGCGAAGTTACGTGACATTGACACCGTTTTGGCTGGATCTCTTCCCGTTCTGGAGAACGTGGACATCCGGTGGAACACGGGTGGTTACTCCGAATCTTCTATGAGCGTCCGGGAGACGATGACGTTGTTCCAGACGGCGTTCCCAGCCCTTCATGCCAGAAGACTTTTGTGGGTGGGAGTTGAACCTATCGCGTTCCGGATGTTGCAAAACCAAATTTGGGAGGAAACTTTAAGTTAGGAAAACTTTTTTTTGGTCAAATTCTAGAATGACTCTGTACTGTATCTCTACATAGCAGAGGCCTCCAGGGTACTTATTCTCAAAGGAATAGGGCTCCCGTGCCATGCTGTACAAAGCATAAAATGGATGAGTAAATTTGATGGCTTTCGGAATATTCCAGCCAAGTGCTTCTTGATATTGTACTCAAAAGGGTGATGTATGGGCCAGGTGGTGCAGAAGACTTGACGTCGGCGTCAAGGAAGACTCCAAGATTTTACGGTGTCGCACAGCTCGGAAAGTCCCGCCTGTCACGTGCCAACGGCGATGAGCAAGAATAAATTATTTAAGATTCGAGAGTTTTTTTTTTTTTTTTTTTTTTTGGATACAACCCAACGTGGATACAACCACAATTGAAGGGCTCGGTAATCACTTCTAACCCAGTAAACATAGCCCAGTCAGAGCCAAGTTTGAAGCATTAGCAGTACCGGAATATTCCGAGTACCATCAAAATCACTGATCCCCCCTTTACTCTTCATATGGCATGGCATGGGAGCTCTATTTCTTTGATAATAAGTACCCTGGTGGCCTCTGCTATGTAGAGATACAGTCCAAAGGCATTCTAGGATTTGACCCAAAAAAGTTTTCCTAACCTAAAGTTTTTTCCCAAATTTGGTTTTGCAACATCCGGAACGCGATATGAACCGACATCGGAGTTGAAGTTTGCGGTGAGCCCCAAAATTTATTATTTTCAGTCTGTATCCCAGTTTCGACAATGTAGGTGGATCAGAACACGAAACCGCGACAGTGGAGAGGAGTTTATCAAGAGTGCATTTCTCCCGCCATACTGACAGTGCAGCTCAATACGGCTGATCTTAGACCTACATGGTTACTGATTACAGAAAGTCCGACTATCTACTGTACATCATATTAGCGGTATGAACCTTCCACTATCTTTAGTGTCCCAATTAAAGTTCTTCTGGCGAGTATGTGAAAGGCACCGAGTCATCCCCTGGTCCAATCTCAACGGTGTAAATCCGCCCACCCTCTGGCGAAATGTACTTCATTCAAATGGCTTCGGCCTCGCCAGCGGGCGAAGAGACGTAGATCGTGCTCCCATCTGCTCGCGAGGTCGGCTGGGGATTGGGCGTCTCCACCTTTACTCGGTCGGGAACCTCGAGGGTAAGAGGGTGCGGCTTCGCGGAAGTCGAACCCTCCGCCGCCTCCACAGAGCCAATAGGCTTGCGGTTCCGACTCAGGGAGAACACGACGATGATCGCAGCGAAGACGAGAACGAACATGGTACTAGCCACGACCGCGGCGATGGGGAAGGGTTCACTGAGATAGATAAACGCGGACTGTGAGTTCCGGATTTGAGAGGGCTATGGCCGAACCGAACCTTTGCGGCTCAGAGGGGGCACTCATCCTGCTTGAGCGAAATCGATCGATGACCCCTAAGGTCCTAAGATGACAGTCGTTGGCATCGAGTGCGAGAGAGACGCACAAAAACGCACCGGCGTGGGCTCAGCGCCGCTGAGAGACAAACCTGGGGAGTGCAGAGTCAGGGTTGCGCGGCTTTATGACAATGGGACGGAAGGACACCTATATGTGGAATGATAATCTCCCTTCTGATTTTGGATTTAACGACCCTTGATTGAACTGCAACCATCAAAATCGAAAAGAACCGGGTAGACATCCTTATCCTGAGTCTTATCGACGGATCTTGAAAATGACGAGATTCACATTTCGGTAGGTGAATATCCGGGACAGGGCGAAAGGGGCTGGAAGGGGAAAGACGAGAATTATACAGGCCGTGGAATGACATCAAGTGAGGCGTAGCAGCGGTAGGGAGATGGCAGAGATCAGCAGCGCATGCGAGGCTGTGGAGACGATGAGAAGACAATGAAATGGTGGAATCTGTGATCCGTCATCGAGCCGGCGATCATCGACAGTTTTCCAGAACTTGGAAATCGCAACGAACAAGAAGTCGAAGTCCGGGGTCGTTGTTAATATTGAACCAATATGAACTTTGTGAAAGGCGTAATGGAGGATGTCATTGCTCGTCCTACGTATGTCGCACCTGCGCCACAATGCCGGGCGGCGAGGAAATATAACCGTTGCTAAGGGTTTAGGGCGAAAAAAGCGATCGATGCCGGGCCGATAGTTCAATTGGAACCTCCATGTAAAATAAAGACGGCGATTAGGTTCAGAGATTCAAGTTATGACAGCGTAGAATTAGCGGATAACGTCAGCTTCGTGTCGTGTGTGACGCGTCATGAAGATGATGGATAGAATCGTCGTTGAGAAGAGATTGCTGGCAGGCTTCTACCGCAGCCATCTGCTGTTGCCAAAATTCAATAGCGCGATGCGGTGGCAGGGAAAACCCCCACAGAGAGTTCAGCACCGAGCAGAGATATGTATCAAAACAGAACTTACCTGCAGCCAATCCAGAATCCACTTGAAGCAGCTTGGGTGAAGAAAGTCTTCGTGGCATGCTGCGTGATACTCTAGGTCCAGTCTCAGCCCTGCACACAATTGTGCGATGTCCAGATCCTCGAGCTCCTGTAGCACCTGGTCAGAGGGTCCGCAGAGCGAAATCATCTTCAGCCAATCACTTCAAGTCCATTTCAGAAAATAATTTGAAAATATAGCGAGCGAACATGCCTGTCCAACTGAAAAAATTGATTGTCGATGAGTATTTGACGGATGCGGGAGATGCAGCGGATAGCCGTAAACTGGTATACTTCCTGCGGGGCTGCGAACAGATTTCCAGCTCTCCGAGGATCATGGAGAAAGTCGAGGAGTGTGCTAAGCGTTCCCTCTTGTGGTGGATATGTACGTAACGCGCAGAGTGGACGGAGGACATCCCATTTCAAGCCGAGGAGGTCCAGCGCGGCCGTCCATGAGTAGTTGGCTGGCCAGAAAGAAAGCACACGCAGAACAGAAAGTATTTGAGGGTTCTGAGACAATATCTGTGCATAAACAACGTCATAGTTGGCCTCAGAGTCGTGCGAAAGGTGCTGTGATTTGACGGGCTCTCCAAGTTCGCAAATAAAGCGGAGATCGTCCCATGTCTGAACGAGGTGCAAAGGGAGCGGAGAACTGGACTATAAATTTTGTGAGCGACCGACGAGTTTCGCTAAGGATTGATTCACCTTAAGCCATTCAAGGACCCGGCAAATGGTCTGCAGACTGGAATACGACACTTGCTGAACATCCACATTTCGAAGGACGGGTAATAGGTCGTCCGTGAGATCAATTCTGACGATGCATTGAAGAAGTTCCGCTGCGATTGTCCTGTGAATTCAGAGTGAGCCAGCCACTCAATGACCTTGACCAGGACAGAATCCTACGTGATAAGAAGAGGGTCGGTGGGTGAAGTGGACAGGAAGACAACCATGCTGTGTACGAGTCCGGAATCTAGCTCTAGTGTGGCGACACACAGATCCGCTGAACGGGCAGGATCGAGCAGGAAGTCGTCGAGCGAGGCGTGCAAGAACATCGCGGCGTACCGAAAGCCGATGGTACGGACAGGGGGGACGAAAACCAGGGAATGCAAGCCTCGCAGGATTAGACGCGAAGTTCCTGCGCGTACCTGCAACGCTACGTCGATTTCCTCCGGATCCCAGTCTGCGTTGGTCCGAACTATTGCGTGCAATACTCGTCGGAGCATTGGTCTGTTCGGGACGGTGGAAAGAATCTGCTTGTATAAGTTGTCGAGGGGAACAGTGCTGAGAGGATCAAGGCCGAGAACAGATTCCAGTCGCTCTGCTGGATGTGAATACTCATCATCGACATACCGCATGACGGTGGCCGCATATATAAACGTCCCGGATGATTTTCCAACCAGATGGTCAATTGAATCGTCACCAGGCCAGTCATTCTCCAACTGAATCCCCCTGGACGTCTGGCATTGGCGGATTCGGACGAATTCGTCGCATAGGTATCGTCGAATATCGGCATATGCAGCCGCATCGGGACACAGCTCGAGGTGACGGCAAATATCGAAGTTATCGTCTGCCTGGAGGACTTCACGGAGGTGTGCTTCCGGACGGCTCGCTAGAAGGAGACGGATGGGGAGAGTCCCAGCACGAAGTCCCTCGATGATGAGTTTGAGGAGCATTACTTGTACGCCGTGGTCCTCGCATTCGTCCAGTCCGTCTACCACGAGTATCGGTGGTATCGTCAGCGACGTCTGCTCGAACGGCGCGATAAGCAACTTCTGAAATTGATGCCGCATTGTCTGTCCCACAACAAGCTTGTCGTTTTCGACTGCGCTTCGAATTGCGCCATGCAACTCGCCAACCGAAGCGGCGAGCTGATAGGCGAGTGTTGGAATCAAGCCTTTCCAGTTTCCGCGTCCAGGATCTCCGCGTTTGAAAAAGAAGGTTGCGCCTAATATTCCTTTTTCTTGACAGGTCGCAGCGAAGCTTTGAGCAATGGACGATTTCCCAATGCCAGCGCACCCATACAACCACAAGAAACTGCCCTCCGTGCGATCATCTTCAGACCATTTTCGTAGGTTGTCCAACGTTGAGTTCCGTGTCCCTGGATGGCACGAGGGCTCCGGGGGACGTTCGGCCGAGTTGTGCATCGCATCCTGAAGAACAGAGTAATACAGGATATCAAGACCTAAACCCAAATTTCAACGGATATAGTCGAGAAGTGCATATAACGAACCATTCCCGCCATATGAGGTTACGCTCACATTTGTCATGTTGCCGCCGACGGTGTTGAAAGTACTGTTGGAATGAGTCGGGGCAATGGGATGGTGTTTATCTGTAAATCGGAAGTGAACTAGAAAGTAAAGCACGCTAAAATGTTAGGCTAACGGTAAGGTCTCTGAGTCTCCCTCAGAATCCGTCTGTTTCTGACGGGTCCTACTTCATCCTTCCTGTCTAAATCTGTGATTATCGATCAAATTAGCTCACAAATTGGCCCGCAGCGCAGCTCACCATTATGCGGACAGGAAGCACGAGGCCCAGAAACGGAACTGAATATGTTCAGGTCCCCCGCGACATTGTTGAACGTCCCGCCTTGAAAGCTAACGGGATGGGTTCCTCTCGTGATAAAGGACATGATGGAGAGGAAGAGAGAAGCAAAGCGTGAGACGATGCGAGACGATCAGAAAATGATTCAGTGATGGCCGAAATGCCGCCGAATTATGGACTGAAGCGAATTATGGTGGCGAATGCACATAAGTATTGGAAACCTTGTAAGTTCGTTTGTGCTTATAATCGTGTTGTATGGCGCAATCTCGAGTTCAACATAAACACTCGAAATGAACTGTGTTGAAGTACAAGAAATCTACGGCGGGGAAGACAAACTATATTTGCGTGAACAACGCGGCGCATCCTCAAGTTAACAGTGCCATGTGAACTGATACCCATGTTCAGCGAAAACCAGCTTCTGCAGTTAAACACGTACATCTGGTTTCGCTGGTTCGCCGACGGACGAATACGGCTCTATCCCTAAACATTCCGCCACGGTGACAAGGGTGAAGCCCCAGTCTTGCAATCTCTGTATGGCGTAGGGAAGAACTTCGGTGCTGGGAGGAGATCAGGACACGGAATTAAAAGGTGGCGAGTCAATCCATACACAGTGTTGGCTGCGAGAGATTAATCAACTTGAACGCCGGAAGATCTATGGACGTACGATAGACCTCGTGGTTCAGCGCCAGCATCGTTCCATCCGAGTTGGCAATCCCGTCGTCGTATGCCTTTTTGCTCTGGGCTACGGTCGAGCCAGTGGAGTCCCCGGAACTAAAAGAGCGATGAGAAATAGTACATATAATGTCCCAGGGGCATACTCCACATCCCAGATAACCGCTGTCTTGTTGCGTCTGCCAATTGCTTCCAATACGGTTTGATTATAATTGCCGTACGCTATTCGGGAGTATTCAGCGACTTGGAACTGGCGAGAAACTACCACCACATACGCGGTCGGAGGCATGTAGGCGTGACGCCAAGAATCTTTTGAAATGCCGCTTTGCACCTTCAATCTCACAAGTAAGATGAATAAAAGTGAAAAGCGCACTGTCCATCTGGTCTATCTCTGAGTCCACTTGGAAATCACGTTAGCCTGGGACGCTCATGACAAGAAGAAGTGATGACCTACGCTGGGCTTGACTGAGGTCGGTCATGTCTTGGTGCGACCACGTATGGGAAGCGAGCTGGTGCCCGGCGCTGTACGAATAATTGATGTAGTCCGGATACGGGGCTTTGTAGATGCAAGCGTCTAGAAACCCTTTGGGCATGGAGCCGGCGAAGGCATTATATTACACCCACAGTTATTGCCATCTGAGTGGGAGTCAGTCCCAGGGAATTCCGCACAGTATGGAATACTCACTGAGGAAGAAAGTGCATTTCCCTCCGGCGGCGGTGACTGTGTCGCTGACATTTTTGCTGTGGACGTGGTTGGTATTGAAGCGGAAAGAGAGAAACCGGCTGACTGATATTTATATGGTCCGTCATCCTAAGCAAATTGGTGAGAACGAAATCTGGAGAAATAGGGACGACGAACAAATGTTAGGGCACAGTCGCCCTGCTTCTTACAGCTTGTGATCACTGCGGCAGAGGTGCCATCGCGCGCCAAGATCTTGAAGGCCGATCCCAGAGCAGCAAAGGCAGCTAGAAGTATCACGGTGCGCATAGCCATAGTAGCTCAAGTACTTCCGGGAGAGGAGGAGAGACGACGCCTTTCCTGCAAGATGTTGTACGGATTATATACAGCTGCGAGGCCATCACGTATAAGAAGTGCCCTCGGAGGAGCCCTCCAATACGACGCATCGAGGAGGTAAAAACCGCCGAAGTCATGTTTGGAAGCTTCCCGATACCTTGGCCGACTGCGAAGAAAAGTATTCGTCGGGTTGTACCTATCCCGAGTGTTCTAAACCCGATTTTGAGGCAATAAGGCAGTCAATGCCCATAATAGAGAGACCCGCCATGCGTACTAGTACGTCTTTTTGAGCCGATGTGCCACAATGTCCGATTTAAAATCGCCCCTTTGGCCCTAAGAAGCCCAGTCGCCCCTGTTGAAAATGAGGTCCATAAGAACGGGGGAACCACGGTCTCGATGGACCCGACACGTAGCTAACTTCTCTCGCTTTGGCAGAACCCGTTTTCCTGTGCCGACGGTGCAGAGCCCCACCTCGACCATAGATTTGGCATGCGACCATCACCTTCCCGAATCCCCGAAGTTGCGTAAAACTCGCGAAGTCGCAGTTAGTAATTGCAAGGCAAATTGACCCGGCTTACGTGCAAACAAAGCAAAAGTGGTCACCCCAGATCAAATGGCAAATAGACTCGCATCTCATGCAGAGAATCAGCAGGTGAGGAACGCAAAATGCGGTGGTGAGGCAAAGGTGGATTAATCTGAGTGCGAGAACATTATAAGGTACACGTGGCACACTGATCCTCTCCGGAATTCAACATTTCACCACGCAAGTTGAATTACTTGTCCTGGTGCGTAGCGTCGTTGAGCCCATCCGGATATCTGAAGTTTCTCTGCCATTCCTGTGGTTCGGCCTTGCTGTGAACGAGGAGATCGATAAAGGGCCAAGTTTTTAACCTTTTGCGCGCGTGTCATGGTGCTTCTTTTCCAGAGCCCGTCGGATGATAGAGTGCTCACAAAATTCCAGGACACCGTTCGCGTTTCTCATAGAATCCCATTTGCTCTTTCCCCTCGCCTGTCTCAGCCTCGTATGTGGGCCTGGAAGTCCGTCTTCTGTGTTTGGATAATTTTCTGTGCTTCGTTTCCACTTCTGAACCGAATCCCTCGCTTATCACTAATATCCCGTCTGTATCGCTTCCGCCCACGACACATATCTTTACACAATCATTTCCGCCGGCTATTACGGTTGAACCCCCGTTCTTTAATCGGCACCGTAACTCTTACTCTAAAGCTGTCTTATGTCTCCTATATTTCTGCCCAGGACTGCAAGCTCCAGGTTTCTCATCAGCAAACCGGAAACCCGACAAACTATTGTCCAATTTTGTGTCTAAAACAAACTGTTTATGTTCATACCCGCTGATGATTGGCTAGAGGTCCTGCTCCACCGGCTAAGAAGTATTTCACTCATATATGTACTCAGGATCTATCAGAACCTTACTAATCTCTGAACAAAAGAAGTACAGCATCAATGAAGCGTCACGTGGCTGATCGTTTTCTTCCGAGCAGCGGTGGCAGGGTTGAGAATAAAGGCCAGCATATAGAGAAATAAGTGCTTACTGCTAAGAAACCCCAGTTCCCCCGCCGCATCATGGCTCGTCCTACATGCCTAGAGCCGCCACACTTGTGCATGTAGAACAGTCTTCTCGCGCCTCCAGCCGTGCAGCCGCCTGATGACAATCAGGGCAATCTTCGGCATTCTATCTGAATCAAACATTGGACCTCACTTCGGAAGGTATTGCATAATATCAAGATATCCTAGGAGGTAAAGAAATATTTCGGCTTCCTGGAAGAGGAATGGCTCTGAACACCAGATATTCCGAGCTCGGCATCCCATCCACCGTGCTTCGGATCAATTGCTGCAACCGATGCCGGTCAAACTTGCCGCTTTTGTCGATCATTTGTCTCGTGTAACGCGCCTCCAGAATCAGTGTTCGGAATCCCACTTTTGCCGATGTTCCGTTCCCACAACTCCCAGCTTTGCATACAGTTGTGTTCATTAATCCCAAGATACGAAAATCATAGGTTGATCGACATTACACGTGCAGATGTCGGCGTTCAACAGCAGAGTCAGTATCAACGGCGACGCATAAGATATCACGCTCACCGGGCAACACTTGGTCTGGCCGACCCTCACAGGCTCACAGACTCTGTAGCTGACAGGGCAGGCAGAGCCCTTATGGATGATGAGCTGGATGAATGGGTAAGCAGAGAAACAAAGTTGAACGTGGTGGGAAAGTGGACGACTAACGCAGTCCGTTTGGGCCGCCGCGACCGTGAAGAGGGCAGCGATGAAGGCCAAGAGTTTAAATTGCGTATTGATGAGGGTGGTTTGATGATTCTGGGTTACTTGTAGGCAATGATCGTGCCTTTTATATGGCGGGACCTGCCTAAAAACGTAGCGACGGATGATGCATTATCAAGGGCATCGCAGTGGTCCGGTGGGCTGGGGCAAAGTTTCCCGCCAACGAAAGAGCCCGCATTTTGGGCTAGCGGCTCTTCAACATGCTCGCCCCGACTGAAGCAGTGTTATGGCAGTTGGCGTCGTTGAGCAGCGCTGGTGCGTAATTGATGAAGACCGGCGAGGCCGTACCTTTGGAGCGCTATTGTGGCGCAGGGATGCAACCCCTATGAAATACCCCAGACGTTGACTCTTCGGGAAGGATTCTGGTGGTATGCATCTACGGATCAAGTCCATTTCTCGCCATTGCAGACGACAGTCAGACTCACAAGGGTAAGGTCTTAATTCTCAAGGATATTCACCGACGCCTGTTCCTTAGTCGATCCAGAGGGAATACGTAGAGTTGGGCTTCGGGTCCAAAAGCTCGTGTTTTTCTCGTGCAAATTCCTTGAACTCACCCCTACGGCGTCGATAGACACACAATTGAATGAAAGGTAGCCGTGTATCGAAAGGCTGTTCGGCCCACCTGAAGATTCAGGTTATTTATTCCCCGTTAGCAAGAGTACTGTATGAGTCCAGAACAAACTTTGTTTACGACTGCCTTGTACCGGGAAGACATATGCAGCTTTGACAAGTTGAAGTAATCCCATACATCCTCTCTGCCGTACGATCAACGACGGAGCTTGCAAGCAGCCATAAGCGAAATCTGACACTCACCCAACGTCTCCGCCTCCAACACCTTAATCGCCTTATCCACCGCAGCCATTCCACTGCCTTTGTCCGCGTCGAACTCAAGTAGGAAGTACAGATGCAGCTCTGTCTTGTCCTTTCCCTTCGGGAAGTCCGCGTGGAACATGATGATCGGGCGCACGCCAGGGAACGGCAGCGGCCTCGGGAAGGAACTGACCTTCAGGGCGGGCGGGAAGATCATAAAGTCTAGCTCGACGAGGATGGGCGCGGCGCGGCGGTTTACTGCGAGTGCCCTGCACAACTGAGCGCGGCGCTCCTCGAAGCCTGCTTGCGCGATGCGGCACGCGAACTCGATGTCCTCCTGCGGCAGGGACGGAACCGTGCCCACTGCGGATATTCGGCTCGTTACTTGATTTAAGGGATGAATGCAAATGGAATGAATTTACCACCGCGTTCACGTTCGCGTGTTTTGCATGGGGCCTTGTGTCCGCTCCAGGCCGCGACTTGGCAGGTGCGGGAGCAGTACGACGTTTGGAGGCATCGGCTGCAGAGCTGCGTTCCTTTCTTGATGCACTGGGAGATAGGGTATTGGCTTCGGTTCGCACGGAGCGAAAGCACGTACATTCAGGCCACCATAAGGTCTGGATTTCGCGAGATCCTCGTGGCTGGAAACCTCGCAGCACTTTTCGACGTGAGCCTGGAAGGCCATCCACGAATCGGCGGCGGTGCCGCGCAGATGCTTGGCAAGCCCGAGGGATTTGATCGATGCGAACGACTTGTGGGTGGGTCGTAGGACGGAGATGTAGATCATGTATTTCGGCAGTTCTTCACACAGGAACTGCGTCCACGACTCGAGTGTGATGTCGTCGAGCCAATAGTAACACTTAAGCAGCGTGCTGAGCAAACCATTCTCTATGGCCATGATGATGAAAGTCAGCCCGTCATCCGCGATGTGCTGCCGCAGGTAGTCGCAGATGAGCACGATCCCGGCCGCGGTGGCCGTGGCGTCGAAGGCGTTGAAAGGTCGTGTGGTTAGCGCCTCCAGCGCCTTTACGACCATGCCGATCGAGCTCTGGGCAATAAGCTGGTCGCGCATGGGTGTATAGTGGAAATAGTGCAGGTTGCGCAGATCGGTGTTGAGGCGCTCCGTCGTGGATTGCAGATCCGTGCCTTTCTGCGATGAGGACGAGCGGGCGAGGGATGCGTCTATATGTGCGAGGACCAGGGAAGCGTTCTCCGTGAGCGTGCCACCCAGAGCGGCAGAAAATAGCGGGCCCCATTTCATCGTGTTCTCTGGCCCGTCTCCAAGTGTGAAGGCGTATCGATTGAGGGAGATGGAAGCGCCTGGCGGGATGACGAAGCCGGACGGGAACTGTATATCTAGCGCTGACACAATTTCCGCGTCACGAATTTCCAAAGCCCAGAGTTTTATGATCAGATCAACGATGGCGGGCGTCTTGCGGACGAGGTCCGCCAGCGGGAGATGCAGCGAATAGCCTTGAAGGAGCGTGATGATCGAGTTGAATGCGTTCGCGCGCGTAAGTACCACATCTATATTGAACTGCGGTCGGTTTTTGTCGAAGAGCAGTCTGGCGTGGAGCTGGAGTGCTATCTGAGTTGACGGCCAGGCGGCGACAAGATGGGGCAAGATGTCTTTCCAACCAGCCGTGCTTTGGAAACGGATGGTTATATTAAAAATACTTGTTATGCAGGATCCGGAGTAGACTGTCTGCCAATGGTCCAAGACGGTGCGCTCAAGCAAAACAGCACCCCCTTGCTTGACGCCCTCCGGGGTAGAATAAATGGCAAGAGTTTCGATAATACGTTGAGCTTTGAACTGCCAAATAGGACACTCTCGAATGGTCCTTAGTAATCTGGAAAGCTTATTGAAGGCTTCCTCTGGGTCAGCCCGGGTTTGGAGAGAGTCTGAGTGGCGTGACAAAAACCGATGAAAATCAGTGAGGGACGCGATAAAAGCTCAAGACGCGTCCACGCACGCTAATGGACGCGTTTGCGGCCTCCATGGTCCCTTTGGTCATCTTTTGTGAGCGCGTACATGGAGAAGACGCGGTCATCGTGGCGGTGCAGCGCCGCATCACCAAACAATATCGGCCCGTCTGCCGACGGTCCTTGTTTTTCACTATCAACGCGTCAACCTTTGGGCCCTTTTTCGTCGATTGCCTCGCAATTCAAACTCTTTGCTGGCCGAGTACGGTCCAGTTAATGCCTTCCGCTAGTCCACGGGCTTGCTACGGGCATCATCCAATTGAGGTTGTGCTTGTACCGGAAACGGTTTCCCTAATGCTGTGCTTGGTGAGTCCCCTTCTACGCTTTGCGTCGGAGCCCATATTCCGTGTGGACTGCACTCTAAATAAGAGGGCACGCGAGGGCGATGTGGCTTCTGCTTAGCGTCTCCGACTATCTGGGCTCACGCTCTCACAAGCGCTGCGCATGCAGTGAGGACAGGGAGGTCGCGACTCGCGTTTTTGCCTCGAGTGGGAGGACACACCAGAACCCGCATTTCTTCCCCATATTAATATTCCTCTTTGGCGTGGACATGAAATGATTCCGCGGGAGGCGGCTCGTGGACCCCGGGTCGCCATCGTCGTACGTGGGTTACTCCGTCTCTGATTTCGTCCGCGTTGCTCCGCGGCCTGCTTCATGGCCGGCGGTATCCCTGCGATGCTCCCTGCACTCGAGCGCAGGGTTTCACTTCCCGTCAGCATACCCGGGCAGGGTCTCCCCGCTCTTCCCCGCGTTGTCTTGCCTCTCGTCGGGTGTCCTGCTGGTGCGCTCCGCCGCCGTGCTCGTGCTCCTGCTCAGACTAGCCGTCGTTGCAATACGTCCGTGCCTCCGATACGACGCACGCGTGTGTGCGATGCCCCGCATGCCGTGCGTTTACCAGCCCGGGAGAGTCGTCGTCTCATCGCCTCCCTGGTGGATGACTATGTCGATGCGGCAGGCTAAGGACGGGGGACTGTTGTATTGGACGAGAAGCGCAGCGCAGATCTCTATCCTCTGTTTCTTTGATTTTATTCAAGTGTGACACTTTCTTTTTGGACAGCACGAGTGACGTGTCCGGGAGGAGGGCGATGTGGGTGCGGTTCGGTGCGCTCCCGTATTCGCGCCTGAAGCCTCGCATGCGACTTCATCTCTCGGCCTCTGCGCGTTGTTCGCTACCCTTTTATGCGCTTTGCGCCTGCGCATTCGCCACCGCCGTGTGATTCTCGCCGCACTCTGACCTCCGTTTCATCCGCTGCATCTCTCTTACCTCCTTATCCCGGTGTATCACATATGCTGACGTCCCCCGCTTCTAGGGTCATCTCAAAGCGTGCTTGGCAAGGGCGACGAGGGACGAGCCGCGCCATACGCTCCCTTCTTGCTTCCTCTCCTCTACGGCGCCGAGTGCGGGGGATTCGTCGTCTGCCTGTGAAGTGATATACGCGAGCGCGCGCAGACTCACACCCCGTGCGGATACATACATCATCGAGGTGCCGCTGGGTGCTGACGTGGCAGTGTTCCCATCGTCCGTCACCCACCGCGTCAGCACGAAGAAGACATCGTGCCGTACATCCTCCCGGTCCCTCTTGCGCCGCTACCCTGACCTGATACGTACTACCACCTCCATCTTCAAATATGTACTGACCCTGTTCTCACAGACTGCTGTATTCGCCCAAGGCCAACGGGGAAGAAGATTGGCACCGACCGGTGTGTAAAGGCCCATCCCTTCCCGCTGTTTCCTATTTCCTGTTTTCCGGGGCGCACTGGCGGAGGCTGCTCATGCTCCTATAACCCATAGCCTACTTGGGTGCGCGGTATGCCGCTTTGCTTTTCCGCGCGACGTGGGCGGCAACTGCGTGCGCAGTACGCAAATAAGGCTCTCCGCGGACGAGCGGGGTGGCCTGGTCCTGTCTTCGGCTCGAGTGCGCGCCGCGTGTCTGCGAGATGACCATTGCGATGCGGCTGGGCGGGGAAACTCCTTGCGGGCGCTGCTCTGCTTTTGGGCGGGGTGCCAGGGAGCTGCCGCCACTCTCTCTTCTGTTTTTTCCTTCCCGAATCGAATCGGAGCCAAAGTACTGAGACTTTCCTTTTTCGGACAGCGATCTTTGATGTTTCCTATCTGCTCTTAGGAGTAGCGCGGCGCACCTCGCGTGCTCATGCCACCGGACAGGTGGTCACGGATGTGTCGCTCCGCAGCGGCTCGTACGTGTCCTTGCCGTGGTGGAGACCTTCATCTGGGTCGACACGCAGGGGAGGACTCTTCCCGCACCGCTCGGTAGCTCGCGTAGTTACCGTTTACTGTACGGCTTCTGGGCGCCGGAGGGAGGATGGCGTAGGAATGGATCTACGCTCCCGCTTGTTCGCGAATCCACGATCCACAGATTGCGTATGTCCTGTCGGCGCCGCTGCGTGTAGCCTGTGCAGGTGCACACTTGGTCATGACGATTTGTGAGGTGTACACGAGTGCCTTGCGTGCACCCACTGATACTGTGAATTGTGAGGTCTTGAAGCGGATGGCGATGGCGATGGCGATGGCTAGGGACTGGGCATTAGGCATATCACCCACCGTCGACGTCGAGGCGTAGAACGAGCCCGGGCTCCCTCCGGTCGTGATTGCTTGGTCTACCCTGACGGGGCCCGCGGCGACCCAACTGGATTCCGTTCCGCCCAGCAATACCTCCTCATATGATATTGTGGAAACACGCATGGGCGAGGGAGTGCGCAGGAAAGGGGATACCGAATGGACTGGACGGGATGCATCGGATGTTGTTGGAGCGCGCCTGTTGCTTTGTCTTCCCAGGGTCACCCAGTCCAATACCCGGTGCTCAGAGCCCAGAGACATTGTCGGATCCGGGACCGATTTTGGCTTCATTCACTCTGCCTCTCCCAAACCTTGTCGGTTGTAGATCTGAGATGTATCCTCATTGAATAAACCGATCTCTTATCTTCTTATTTTTCCGCTATTGTCGTTGACGCACGTCATTTTGGAAGCCATTAAGAAAATTTATGGTGGGCAGCGTTCGAAAATAACGGACATCGAGCCTCGGTAACTTTGGTATAATTGTTACCGGCTTGAAAGACAAAAATGTATTGTCATGTACACTGTACCATTTCGGCTGTAGATTCACAGCTTAGATTGTTTGATATATACAAAAATCGCCTTAATTCAAACAAAATTTATCGGCCACCCCGGACATCGAAAATTCCGAAATCATTGTTGAATCTACGGCTGAAAACGTAATGCTTTCTAAATCGTTGTACTTTACTTCGGGATAATTCCACTTGATTTCCGGTGTGAAGGAACATTCCCAACAGGCGCATCTTCGGGGCCTACCTTTATTATACTGTATATTACGACCAAAGGTTCACTATTTTTAGGATTTTCATTCACCGAGATGGCGGAAAAAAATCTTCTGAATTATAGCGATTTTTCCGCACATCAAAAAAATCTGGGTGTCACTGTCACCTGAACCTTTGGTCGTAATGGTACAGTAGACGTATGATTCCGAGGGAAAGCTGTAACAGCCCGGCCTGTACGATTTGAGTTTCCTGAAGAGGCTATCGGGGCACTTAAGTCGAGATGGTCACTTGGCCTCAGTGCAACCTCAGTGAGTGAGTGAGGTATGTTGGTAGACTCGTTAGGGCATCAAATCGTCCCAACCACGGGCCGTAAAAACGGTTACGCCCCGTAGCACCTTCTGGGCAAATTCAGACGGTACGGGTACGCTGCGTGTTGATCTGTTTACGCCCTACCGTAACCGTCCGTTTACGTGTAAACGGCTCGGAGAGTGTGCCGTCGATGCCCAAGTGATTTGCAATCTGATGGCCCTCGCCTTTCACATTGCCGAGCTCAATTGCCATCGGCAAATTTGAAACATCACTCCTCCGAGTCGTCGCGGCTTAAGTGCGTACACGCGGTTGCTCAGCCGCTTCGCAGCCGCACATCCTCTTCTGCAGATTCACCAGTGGTGAGCTGGTCTTGAATTATCGGTGCAGGGGAGCAGAAAAGACGGCTGACCCATGACCGGAGTCTGCTTGAAAGAGAAGGTGAGAATCAGCACCTACTGTGAGAGAGCATCCATAGTTATGGGGAGAAAAGTCGATAACTAAAGCCTACAAGGCTTCACACAGACACCCGTTATTTTATAAAGAGAGTTATAATAAAGTAAAGTAAGAATACCAAAGCTTCAACCAGATCTTGGCTACAGGGGGCAACTGCTGTCTGAGGATATGCAACAATTCACAGCTCTCCGCCTCTCAAATAATTGATTGGCCACTGGTCAACTTACTGGTTCTTGGTTGGATACTGAGGGGTGTCGTAAGGAATTCATCGTTGTAGATTCACGAAATTTCCAAAATTTCCTTGCGGTCATTTGCCTTTCCTGACCAATACTGTGCAAAAATAATATTCCCCCTTGGATGAGCTCCTGGTCTTCCGCTAACATTTCAAGGAGCTCTGAGCACCCGGAAATTTCATTTTGTGTGCTTGGATCGAATGACTGCCGCTGTGTGCAGCACTGTATAAATTCGGCGAGGAAACCCCGTAAATTACGCGTAAACGTACGGCACGTACGGGACTCGTCCCGTTTGCCCTTCCATATTTGATCTTTACGCACGGGTGGAGCCGTGGCGTAACAATATTACGGCGTGAAAGTTACGCCGCGTAATACAAACGGTTTGATGCCCTAGAACTGGTGAGAATACGTCATCAGTATTGCAACCGTAAACACTGTCACATTGGACCCTGACAGTCATCTGACTCCTTCCTTCCTTTACACTCGATGTCTGCCAGCAGTAAGACTCTAGCTGGGGGGCTGCCAAGCTTGCTCCCAGACCAACCTTGGACTGGATCGGTACATCTCTTCTGACAGCAAGGACAATCACTGCTACAGCAGAATGTGCACCCTTTCCATACATCAAGCGTGTCTTCGAAACAGTTGTGATCCTATTCGAGACCATTGAAGTTTGGATTCGAGTTGATTTCCTTCTGAAATATAGCTCACATCGGCTATAGAAAGTCAAGAAGAATAGGGAGGATCTCAAAGAGCTGTGCGATGACACCTTGGAAATTATCAAAATTGTGCGGGATCAAATTTCGGCGCATGGGACTACAGCTGCTGTGAAGTTGAAGGATTTATGCTTCAATCTTGAGAGGTGTGTCCTAGGTTATATCTCTTCTGGGATGGGATTTTACCAGCATGTAGATGCCTCCAAGATATCCTCAGTACAGTAGAGCCTTTGCAGAAACCACAAGGACTTCGTGCCCGTTTCAAGGAAGTACTGTCGAACAGCACGGCAGAACAGATCATGAGCCATCAGAACAAGATCCAAAGCTTGCGCTTGAATTTTGTGGTATTTTTATCTAATTATGCAGACCAACAAACATCTCAAAACACTTGTAGCTAATGGCGACAATGGATACCAATTTCCAGATGCATAATTTGACTGCAGTGCCCAGTATGTCAATGGTTCACGATGTCAAAATTCTGAAATTCAATGTATGTCAGCTGTTCCTGTATCCCAGGTGACGCAGAGGATCAACAATTGTCCTCCTCCATCAAGAATTTTCCATGGGAGACAGGTTATTCTCGGGAAAATGCATGCATATTTCATCCAGGATACCTCAAAACAAAATATCTTTTTGCTGTATGGACTTGGCGGGGCTGGAAAGAGCCAGATTGCCTTGAAATACATTCAAGAGTCAGAATCTCAGTGTGTTTTTACCGTTATCTATTGAGCTAAATTCTGAACTTGTTTCATCCCAGTTTCTCAGATGTCTTACGTATTGATGCCAGCACTCGGGACACAATTGAAATAGGCCTCAAGAATATAGCTGTCACGAAAAATGATGGCCACACCCCACAAGATGCTCTTCAGTGGCTTAGTGGCAAAGCTGCTCCATGGCTGCTTTTATTCGACAATGCCGATGATCCCAAACTCAATCTGAACAGCTTTTTCCCTTTGTGCACTCATGGAAACATTCTCATAACATCTCGAAATCCTGAACTCCATATTTATGCAGGCTCATCTTGTGTTGTTTCAGATATGGAAAAAACAGATGCTGTGACACTGTTGTTTGCCAGTGCAAAGGAGGAGGATACACCTAGTAATCGGGAGATAGCAGCTGAGATTGTGAAGGTCAGTCGTTGTGGTCAACAGAGATAAATGCGATATTGAACATGTTTTTAAAGGCTTTGTGGTATTTCCCTCTTGCCATAATTCAGGCTGGCGCATTCATTGCAAAGTCTGGGGCCCTCAACAGTTACTTGGAACTCTACAGGCAGAATCAGAGACGATTGCTTAGTGAAAAACCTGCTCAGTCACATGATGACTATTCCTGGACTGTTTACACAACTTGGCAGATTAGTTTTGAGCAGCTCAGTCCACTTGCAGCCACACTCTTACAGCTTTGTTCCTTTGTCCATCATCAAGGAATATCGGAGAAGATTTTCAGCAATGCTTCCATCTATGAATGTAGAAGTTCAGGCCCATCTCCAGAAGAGCTTGAGAAACCACAGGCTTTCATCTCTCAGTTTCTGAGACCAGATGGTAGTTGGGACTCTCATCACTTCTTGGAAGCCATCACAGAGCTTCGAGCATACTCCTTGATCAACTTCCACATAGAAACTGGACTCTTCTCAATTCACCCACTTGTCCATGTATGGAGCCAAGGTACAATTACCGACCCAAAAGTGTATCATTCCTCTATGACTGCCATCATGGGAATGTCCATTGCAAGCATCTCACGGGAAGAGAGGCAGAAGGCTAGTCTATGGCTATTGCCTCACATTGATTCACTGCTGCAGGATACAACACATTTAACATCTGATTTCAATGCATACTTTGCACTGATATACCACTATTCTGGGAAATTAACTAAGGCACAAGACCTTGGAGTTGCAGCACTTGAGAAACATCAAAAAAATCTCGGTGACAACCATCCAGACACTCTGACTGCCATGGCCAATCTGGCAGCCACATATAGATATCTGGGTCAATTGAAGAATGCAGCAGAGCTTGAAGATGTAGTGCTCCAGAGGCGAAAGTCTCTTCTTGGTGATAACCATCCAGACACCCTGACAGCCATGGCAAATCTGGCAGCCACATATCGAAATTTAGGTCAATTGAAGAAGGCAGCAGAGCTTGAAGTTGTGGTGCTTGAAAAGACTAAGACTGTCCTTGGAGAAGACCATCCAGACACCCTCTTGGCAATGGGGAGTCTGGCCTTTACATATCATGAGCTTGGACAGTTGAGAGAGGCAGAGGAGCTTGAGGTTTTGGTCCTAAAAAAGCAAAAGATCATTCTTGGAGAGGACCATCCAGAAACTGTGAAGTCTATGGCAAATTTGGCAGTTACATATCAAACACTTGGCCAGTTAAAAAAAGCACTGGAGCTTAAGGTTGTGGTGCTCAATAAGCGAAAGGCTATTCTTGGAGAAGACCATCTGGCCACAGTGTGGGCTATGGCAAATCTCGCAGTCACATATCGAGACTTGGGTCAACTGAGGGATGCAGAGGAGCTCGAAATTGTTGTGCTTGAAAAGCGAAAGACCATTCTTGGAGAAAACCATCCTCATACTTTGACGGCCATGAGGAACCTCGCATGGACCTATCACAAGCTGGGGAGGTTGACAGAAGCAGTGGAGCTTGAAGTCCTGGTCCTAAAAAAGCATAAAAAAATTCTTGGGGAAGACCATCCAAACACCCTAGGGGTCATGAGCAATCTGGCATCAATATATTATGAACTTGGCCAGTGGAATGAGGCAGAGCAACTGCAAGTTTCAACCCTCAAGAAGCAACAGAATATCCTCGGTGATCAGCATCCCCACACTCTGCGTACTATGCGAAATTTAGAACAGACATATCAAAAACTAGGCAAGCTGGTTGAGGCTGATTCACTCAGAGATCTTGTGGAGGAAATTGAGAAAAACAAGGCATAATGTTGTAGTTTCCTTACATTTTACACTGTGTACTACTAGTAGCTATTGTGATGACCCTTCTACATATTTCGTGGCTGATAAAACACCACAAGAGTAAGTATAGTACCAAAATGTGGGTTTTATCACCCTCTTTACAAAATTAATAGCAGTTACTCGTGTCTTCATCACGGACGATGCGATGAATCCGATCATCCACTTAAAAAGGCAGTGGAATTGACAGAGTGAAATCCAAGTTGAATGAAATACAATTACAATTATTTACAGTACTGGAGTTCAAAGTTAGATTAATCGCGCTGCTGGCAATGTGTTCGCCCGCTGGATGTCCCCTCCCCTTTGTCATCCGCCTCCTCGAGAGCCCTGTCATCAGCCGTCTTACGCTTCTTCTGCCCAGGCTCTTCCGATTTGTATCGCTCCCTTGACTCCCAGAAATTTGAGGTGTGCCGGTGCCGGTGCGCCATTATCTAAAGTTTGAAGTAAGCAAGATGCGAGAATCAGGTCTGAGAAATCACACCTATCTTCGTCGGACTCTTTTTCAGCCTTAGGCATGGAGGATCCAGCCTGTTAGCCAAGGAAGACAGCGGTATCGGCATTGACAATGAAGGCCTGTTTAAGAATCCTGTGACTGAAACACTTTCCTTGTGCTGAGACCAACTTATTTGAGGATTTTGGCTGCATCAGAAACGCCTCGGACAACCTGATTGCAGAGATATATTGCTCTGTGGAAGGGAACTAGTATCATTACAAGAGGTTGGTCGGCCGCTTCGCGGCCTCCCACCCCTTCCGAAGATTTAAAGAAACGGGTGTCTGCAAGGCATCTGCGTAGACACCCTGGCTCGTGATCAAGGTCTACTTGAAGGAGAAGAAATTCGGCGCCCACCGTGAGAGTATTCACAGTTTCGGGGACAAACGAACATCGGGGGCGGCAAAGGCTTCATACGGATATCCATAATTTACCTGTCTGAACCCTTTTAGATTTATTATTAAACCACTGGCTGCGCATGCATTGCAGGCTGTATTCTGCAGCTCTGAGTGCCGACCAGACTCAAGCAAGACAACAAGTATGTGAACCTTCAGATCTTTGTCAGGTTGCAGTCAAGTTCAGACTTTTCTCCCAATTGTAGTCCATCCTTGGCAAAATTGATGAAATAGTGAATAAATTCAAGTCATTGGCGCTGGTTAAAGCGCATCGGAAAGTTTAACTGACATTTAAGCGCCAAACCGGCGCCAATAATTTAACCGAAGTCACCGCGCACCTATAAAAAGGGCACAATGCCAATCATCAGCCCTGGCAAACCGGCGCTTGAATGAGCGTTTAAGGAGAGTTTGGCTTTGTGGACACTTTTATAGGCGCGCATAGCGCTGACTTATGTCTATATACGTCAGACTCAAGGCGCTGGACGGGCGCTTCCAAAAGGCTGGGCTGACGTAGCCATAATCGGAGTTTAAAAGCTTCAGACAACCGTTATTTTATAAAGAGAGAGATTCATACACCTCAGATGTATGGTTTAAGTGTGCAGAATTCTTCATTTGCATCTTTTGAAAGATCTGGAGTGCAGTGGGGTGGATATAAGTGGTGGAAACTGAAGATTTAGCTGGGTGGCCGACTAGGCCGTTTATTACCTTTTCGGGGATGTCACCGGAAATAAATTCAAAGAGAGATGAAGTTGTTGTGTAAATTCAAGTAAAATACTGTAACTCATTCCTAGGGTACATGTCTTCATTCGAGAGCCCAAATATACAGGCCCCATCCACTCTCCGTATGGGCTTTAGGTCAAACGTGCTAAGGTGGCCGAGTAGGCAGTTTCCGATAATACAGCCCCCAATGTCACTCGCAACAACACCCGTTGGAGCAGTCAATCGAAGTCGTTCCGGATGACCGGTAATTTCATAGAACTCTTTCCAGGCCTGGAATATCACTGATTTTCCAGTTCCACCAGGCCTGGTGCAAAGCAGCGTCATCGGTGGGTCCTTTCGGCCAGTTGCTAATTCTCTACCGATCTTATCAGCCAGTAGAAGAAATGCTCTTGTTTGTTCATCGTTTAACGTGTGTTTAATCACTAATGCAAAGCACAACTGTTGGTACGGTAGCAAAGATGTCCAAGGTGTGTCTGTGTCCATTGAATTTGAAGCCGAATTCATGTTAAATTTTTCGCATAGCTCACGTGCTAGTTTGGCCTCCTCTTCCAGCGTTGTACAGAGTGCCTGTGGAATTTCGTCGGACATCTGGCGGAGATGAAGAGTCGTCTCTTTACTCTTTGCTGCCGCATTTAGGCGGCGTTTGATGAGAGATTTTTTTTCGGCAAGGAGTGCTTTACTTGCAACATTGGCCTCAAATACATCCTCTTCACATCCTTGTCGTGTTCTTTCCGGAAATATGTTCTGAACTGTGCATTGCTCTAGAAAGTAAAAACCTTGCCTTCCTGCTTCTTTGACAATCTCATCGGCATCTCTTGTACACCTTGTATTTTTTGCGAGCAGCGTTCCATCAAGATCGTCTAAGTCAACAGCTACCTGCATCGCATTTTCCCATACGGGGTCGTAAACATTCTCACCTTCTTCTTCAATATCAATCCCTGAATCTTTCGCTTTTCTCATCATTTCTGCCAGTCGCCTGCCACGCTTAGCCGCAAAGTCAAATTTCGCATCACGGGTTTGGTAGAGAAGTTGCATATTCAAAGTAACGCGAACATGTTCCGGGGACATGGAAACCTGCAACTCTGCAAGCGCGTCAAGCCAGTTTTAGTCTGGAGATTTCAGAGGTGAGCTTTTGCAACTTTTCCATGGCCTGAACAAGGCAATAATAACAACCGTGTACTTGATTTTGTCATTTTCGAGATCATTCCGAGGGACACGGTACACTTGAAGTACCGGTATGACACGGGTGTCCAGTTTCTTCAGGCAGTGAGTGATGAACTGAGGATGGCCAGGTTGGAAACTAAGGTAGATGTTACGTTGCGTTTTTGATTTGGGTTTCTTCTCCTTGGTATAGTCTCTGAAAATATCCCAGGCACACATACCCTCAAGCTCGCGTGGTCGATAAAACACGTCATCGAAAAGTTCTGAATATTTCTTTTCATCTCCGCTCATGCCACACGAGATGGGATCCATACCAAGCATGTCCGGCGAAAGCACGATCATTGTGTCATCTTCATCATCGGCGATAGTCATGCGTTGAGCGCTGGTTGAATCAGGTTGTTCATTCATGTCATCTTCGTCTTCCCCGACATCTGATGCAAGACAGCCAGGGTTTGATTCATTTGTGAAAACATCTCGAGCAATATCTCTCAATAGCGATGACCACCAGTACTCCTTATATTCATCCGAAGTATAGTTATTTTTCCGGCCCAACAACTGACTTGCTGTTTGTTGACCAGTGAGCTCTCGTTTTCCGACCAATTTATTCGTTGCCTTCACCATCATTAAACGACTCATTTCAGCCCTGTCGATCTCGCCATCAGCATCCTTCGGAGGGTCGTTTTTGCAAAGCTTGGATTGAGGCGCAGAGGGAAGGGAACACGATAGAAGTATCCAATTGGAGCTTGACTGTATAATTCAACATATACTCAACCATAGCTATTGCAACAGGGCCGGAGGCCGTTTGTTTCAGATCAGTGTTACATCCAAGGCATAATGTGGCGGTTGGATTATGGCCATTGAGATGTCCATTTTCACATCTGATTACCAAATCACCGTCTTCGTCAAAATGGGTTTCAAAAACTAGTGGGCGCGGGAGCTCAAACCGATAATCTGTATCAGGATCCACAAGAGAATGTATACGACGTGGAATATGTTTGAAACATGTGGCATTGTGCCCATGAACTAAACCAGTATTTTCGCACAGATACCGGTGGTGTTGGTCTCTTTTCTGTTCGTAGTTCGATGACTTGGGATCTAACGGGCGACTCAGGACGGGCAGTTGCTTCGGTGTCCCATCAGTAACAACTTAAGGAACCGTATCTTTGGGAAAACTCTGGCATATTAAATGATCATACCATTTTGCCAGCTTTTGCTTGAAATCAGGGTCTGAATTCATCCTTTCTTTCATATCCAGCGGGGAAGCGGGTGCTCCATCAATCCATATAAGGACGTGAAGGTGAAGTGAACCTCTCATTTGTGTCTCAACGACAGCATACCAACCTTTCACCTTCCCCAGGATTCCAATTTTCGAAGCTCTTTTTGCCCTAAGTATTATGTCCAAGAATTTGGATATCATGAGGTGGAAAAATTGAGCTCCAGCAACCGGATTTTCAGCAACTACCCCTGCACGAATACTTCCTTCTCTCTGTGTGCTGTCCAATGCGTGGAAAATTTTATCAAGGTCAACATCACGTCCCGCAAGAACCTGTGCGATGGGATTTTGAGAATCAGCTGGATTTACAGTGTCAAAAAAATGCGGCAAACCATCACAAATGATTTTGCTTTTGACTTGCTGCTTCATCGCGTTCACATCACCGACAGAACCCGGAATATGGTCAGAAACATAATTCGAATATTTCATCAACTTGGTTGCTGCCTTCTCGCCCTCAGTTTCCGCCTTCGCAAATGAATTCTGTTCAAGCTTGGCCTGATAGCTGTCTACACAAGCAGTATCAACCATCTGCATCAGCTCGTGTACAACTGGAAACCACGACCGCTTTGCAGCAAGACGGGACTGAAGGGAAGACTGTCGGCGCTGTATGATATAGTTCATGACGAAGATGAAAAATTTGTGGACTTGAAATCGACGATCTGCGATATTTAAGAAATGTTGGACATGTGTTACTGTATCGACTTCATGGAATCCGAACTCCGAGGAGATCCTAACAATATTATTATCCACCATTCCGACACCGTACGGAAAAAGTGCTGGCCAGAGCCATCCAAATACCCGCGGATTTTTTGATGTTGACAATGGCATATTTCCGGACGGAAACTTCACAAATCCGGCTTCATGTGTCTTCAAAGACCGCAGTGCTGCAAGTTTTCGCTGCCTATATGTTGTCTCCACATTGCTCACATCTACAAGTGTTGTTGCAGTAAGCTCAAACATATAAGACCCCTCAAACAACTCCGTGTTAGCCTGTTCAGAATACGAGGTGTACGATGATCCCTGGTTATTGGCGGAGTTCGTGCGAAGAAAATCTCGAATCGCAAGAGGACAGTCATACGCCGGATATTCATCCAGATTTTTAAGTACCAGGTCCTTGCCAAGATCTGCATACAAGGGGTTGTGTTCAATCAACCAGAATAATGCCTTTCTAACCTTCTCGCGACGTACCAGCAAGGGTGATTTCCGTAGCATATCATGGGTTACCTCGGTGTCGGGTGAACCAACCAGAATAACACAGATCTCGGATTTGGGACAAGGGGGCCGGCATGGCATTGAGAAACGATGTGCTCTTAGAGTATCAGCAGTCTTCCGTTTCTGACTTGACATCCATACACGCATCCCCTGGTGATACGGAGCCATATTCCTTAATACACGGATAGGAACCCGCTTCTCAATGGCAAGATAACTTAGAACCACATTATTGTCGGAATCAGTCAAACGGACAAACGAATCATTGGAGGGGGGGGAATATATTCATCATTCAAAGTAATATCATCTAAGTCTGGAGCGCCCCGCGTACGGGGCGCGACACCCCGCGTACAGGGTGTGACATCTCGTGTCCGGGATGCCCAAAGGGAGGCCGCAAGCGTACAAGCAGCTACAACTTCAACGCCCCGTGTACGGGGTGTCGATGAGGGAGGGGAGGCCGAAGGGTTTGCATCCATGTCTCCTGGAGAGACTGGCGTAACGGATGAGGAGCCTCGGAGGGAATTAGTACACAATAAGGATAATTGAAAGGTCCATTCGCATCCATTGATGTATCAGCTTCAGAGTCTGTCCCGAATCCCAATGCCGAGGGTAAGGCTCGTCGAATGTCAAGTGAGCCAGAACTCAAGTGAACAATTATTTGAGGGGGCAGTGGCATGTATGAATCGGAAGCAGTCCATGCCAAGTACAAGATCATGAGACTGCGAAGCAGCTACCGGGATATCCATGGCCATTGAGAAGACGCCCTCGTCGCAGGGAAGGTTTACGAGACCCGAAGCCCGAGAGTCAGACGTGCGCAGCCCAGCATTCAAGACCCAAGCCAGAGAGATACACGAGGTCGCGGCGTCGGCGTTGAATGAGGTGGATATGGCCTGGTTAGCAAACGTGGCAGTAGCGGACATGGTGGATCGAAGCAAAGAAAAAATTCTCTTTGCACTTGCTTTGCATGCCAAGGGATGGAAACCGGACAATCACGGAGCTGTCAAATCCTGTCGCCATCTGCAATTGTTGGAAACTGGACGGTAGATTAATATAACTAATACTCAGTACGTCGTGAATGTACTGGACAATACCTGGACGGTAGATTAATACAACTGATACTAAGTAAAGTGTCAGTCCGGGAATTGTCCATAGAATGTATTTCGAGCTTACCTCAGTACGTCGTGAATGTACTGAGGAAAGCTTTATGCCCACGCGTCTCTTAATTAAGACACGCGCGCGGCCCGATCAATCCGTTGACAGAATTGCTGTGCAGCTTCTTCTGCACACAACACCAATTCGGCTGTAACTGGGCGCGATGTTCCGGAATCCGACTCCCTCAACCTTTCCAAGAGTATTGACCCTCAGTCCGGCAGAATGGAGAAGCTCATGTGCCGATGGAAGTAGCCAAGCAACGCCGCAAAGGATTTAAACTTAAGTTAACCCAAAATAATTCAACTCCGATATCCTGTTGAGATTCGCCGCATTGACAGTTAATTGACGTGGGGCCAGATCTGTTACAATAGGGACAGTCAGAGTAGCTTTTATATTGGTGATTCTGTTGTTGATTCTGGAATTAATAAACCGTGAGAGAATCATCGGAAACCAGCTAAAACCAGAATCACCCATGAGTTGTCGAATCACCTCTGGAGGTGATTCAACAATTGTTTTTTGGGTGATTCTGATTCTCGTTCATCACGAATTCAAACTACACTACATTTATTTTGTGGCTACATAACGGTGGCTGGGTCAGCTGACAAATCCCGCCTTTGTTCTTGCCCGACGTACTTGCACTCAGGCCTGCCATGGCCCCTCGAGCTGCCGTTACCACGGAGAAGGAAAAATCTGTAGTGCACACCTCAGGCAGACGTAGAATTTCAAGACGGCCATTGTGCGAGCGCCGAGCAGCGCGTCGAGTGGCGGGAGGCATGCCAAAGCTTGCAAAGCATAGCCACTAGGTAACTGAATAAATTGCCGCCTCCCTCGGGGGCATTTTCTGGACATAGAATCATCACGAGAATCACATTTCAGAAAGGGACGGTCAGAGCTCGAGTTTATTCTGGATGATTCTCACACGATTTTAATTCAAAATAATTCCCAGAATCACTTGAGAATAAATATCAGAATCACTGTCAGAATCACTGAGAATCACCTACTCTGACTGTCCCTAATCTGTCTCCGATCGGGAGCGGATTTGCACACAGATGAATAATGACAAATCACTTATGAACACAGATGTGAATTGGCACCAGTAAAGCATTATACACAAGCAGAAAAATTACTGGATGTATCTGTCGACCAGTGTCAGCATAGGTAAATGGCTACAATGGAACATAAGGTGGAAATATTGCTGCTCCATTCAATTTTCCCTTTTAGTGATGACAGATTTTGTATGACAGATTTTTGTTTGTACATGTAGCAAAAGTGGCTGAAATCCATCTTCTCCTAAGTAGCCAAACCTAAAGGTTCAGCAAAAAGAATAAATTTTCGCCACTATCCGGAGTTGAACTAGTGACCTTGTGGTTTTCTGGACTTGGTTTGTGACCTTGCGAGCTTGCAGCTGTTTTGGTGAGGCTTGTGACCTTGTTTGGCCTTGTACAAGGTCACAAGTTATTTGTTAAAAGTCTGACAAGATGTGCCTTCGCTTCGCTCCGGCAGCTACGGTAGTTACGGTAATTTCCAAGGACTTGAGGTTGTGAAATTGTTCAGCAAATATGTGGGTGTTGCAAAAGCGGTAAAGGGCGGAATACAAAGTTGAATGTCGATGGAATGCCACCAATACAGCAGTGGTCTCGGAGACTCCGAGTGGGAAGTCGCTACTGAGATTTGCGGGTCGTTGCCGTGATGCAGGGCCGGTAACCAAGACTTGACGGCAACAACAATATCTAGAGTCACATTCACGATCCGTTTCGCACTTCATAATGCAGCACTCCGCAGATTTACTACGGTTAAAGAAGTAACTAAGATTAATTGATCAGAACCTAGGTACGACAAACAAATCTGCATCTGATTGAAGGTCGCACGTACTCGCAATGGTAGAGTCGCGAACACCCTTACCCAGATTGGAAACTTGTTTGATTTTCTCTAGTTGAATTTGCCTGAAAGTGAGAATCAGCTGGATGTTCAGATAATCTAAATTGAAGCGGGACAACTTACCACTGGCAATAGGCCCTTCGTTGAGACAGTGATGTATTTGATGACTGAACGTCGCTGTGATGATAGGTGAGTATAAGGCGGTTCTTTATAAAATAGGGACGTACTGTAAGTCGTATTGTCGTCCGGCTTTCCCAAACTACGAGTGGAAGGGCAATTGGCGAACTCCTTCAAATCAGTGCAGCTGCAGGAAAAAAGGTATAGCTGCGAGAGGTCACAGCACGGAAGGAAGTGTTACCGGGAGTCTTGAAATACTCCCTGGCATCCGACATAAGTACGATCAGTACAGCGGAGAGAGCTACTAGCTCCGATCGTTAGCAGGTCACCCATCTCCATGAAGTCGCGGAACTTACGTTGGATGATCGATGGTTTCGAGGGAATGCGAATGCGGGTCAGGCGTTACGAGCGCTGTATATTGCGTCTCCAATCAGTGCAGCGTTGCACAGCGAGAAAATAGACAAACCAGGCCTTCTGGCCACCACGGAAGAGTTCCGAAGAGCGTTGCCGTTGAGGTACTTCACTGGCAGGGCTTACATCCGCGCCCATAACGGTGAAAATATTTCGCGAGTGCTTCCTACTTGCCCCTCGATCTGAAGTATCAGGGATAAGTTGACCGCACACGATACGTCAAAAACGTGAAAAGTTGCGTTCAGATAAAATCTGGACCAATACTTGAGCCTTGGCGGTAAACGTGAAGTTGATTTCGATTGGGCTTGGGTTTGACGGGCGATGCGCGAGGTGTGGCGGAGTTCCCAGGAAGTAAACAAACTCGCGAGGTTTGATGAAGCGGTTTGATATCTGGGCGGACTTGATTAATGCTTTGAGGTGTTGCGGAGGGCCAAGAGATAAATAGCGTGCTTGAGGCAGAATTTCAAGGGTCCAGACTTGAAGCGTAACCGCATCTTGGTAGATCGTCCCAGTTGATTCTTGCATGTACGACAAAGAAAGAGGAATGGAGGCGGCGATGTGGGCAGTAGGAAGGAAGAGATGATGGGGGTGGGACAAAAGACGCGACACAATGGATACCCTGCCTTTTGAGTGGAGCTTCAGGGGCTGATCGGGCACTTGAAAATTCCCTAAGCACCCGGCGTCTACTATTTGCAGGGTCAGCTGAGATAATGAATGGGGTAATTTCGGCAGTACAAACAGGTGCACTCTGATTCACATCTGCTTAAGATATGAGTAACAAGACGTGCCTTCGCTTCGCTCCGGCAGCTTGTGTGCATCCGGAAGTTCACATTTGCATGGCCGACAGACGCTGCTTTCAAGCTACTATTGAATACTGAATGGCTGAATAGTTGCTACTCGATAACGCTAGTATATCATTTAAATTTCCCGCATAAGCTTGTCGAAGGTGGTAACGACCATATTCAGATTTATTCGTTTTGAAAAGAAACAGAGTCTACTCCAGAGGTGCAAGACTCCGTACGTACCCCTGTGATCTCTCCGTACAGTAGCTAGACACGGGTATACAGAGAGGTACCGGATTCAATCATGTGGTGAGTCAGACTGAATACCTGTGAAGCCATGAGCATGAGAATTGGCCAGCTTGAGTAACAAATACCCGTCGCTTGGACGTTAAAACTTGCTGATTGAAAGATGATTATCTGGGACAGTCCTGAAAAAGGAGTCAGTTCCTTTCTACATGGCTCACTGCTCACAAAGCCGAATGAGTGCGATGTGACAGATCGGAGGAATGGCGGCTGTCGGGTGCTTACCGTTGTAGCACCACAGAGTGCCCAACAGGGGAGGTGTGAGTAAAGGGAGGTTCAGCTGCGACAGGCGTGCAAACTATGACAGAAGGACGAAAACACACACAGCCGAGAGAACTGTGTCAAAAGCCGGGGAAATCAGACTAACGCACCAAAGAAGCACATGCGCACGCACCATTGAGTGTTCGCGTTGCATTTCTGTTGAATTTCAATCGAACGATTATCTGTGAGTCGAGTTGTAGTCGGAAACAAACGCTTCCTGGACAGATAATTGGCCATAGGGATTAAATGTGCTGTAGCTTGGGATTTACATGTGTTCACGTTGCATGTTGGTTGAAAATCTTGACATTGTCGAGACCCATATTGAAGTGGAACGGAAGGAACAGAATTGTTAGAACTTGAAAGTCAACCGGCGTTGAGCTTGTTTGCGGCTTAGGCTTCTCTCGGCTTGAAGTTGCGTTGAGGTTTCGAGCATTGTGCGGCATGTCAGTCCTTGCAGTCGTTCCTTGAGATATCTTGCATGTTTGATCGCGACTTGGACACTTGGGATGTCGCTTAGGGGTGGCTAGGCTTGTACTTGCTTGAAGACAGCTTTGGGCAGGATTTCAGAGCGGACGAAACATTAAGAATTGGCAGATGCAGGAGCATGGTGGTGGGGGGAAGAAGCGAGGGAGATCAAACAGGTACAGCTCGCTTTTGAGCGGCTTTTGACCGCGTGAATAGACGTCGTCTCGCGGTGCCAGCCGAAAGCGCCCTAGGCGCTCAAGTTGAGCGCCGATCCACTGTTGTGGATTGCCGTTGCCGTTGGACCGGCAGAGTTCAACGCTGATCGGTGAACTCGATTGCTGGGAAAAGAGAACCAAATCAAGGATAGCTGGGAACGTGTCTCGGAAGACGCCGGGCGAGCTGACATGAAGGCAAGGTGCATATGGCATCAGGACATCTGCTTAAGATACGGGTGATGCGAGGTATGAGGTATAAAAAAATCAGACGGCGCACCGAATCGTGGGGATGATGGTTAGGGAGAAGGAAGGAGATTTAGGAACAATCGCGCCCTGGCCTTTTTGGGTGTTGTCGGGCTTAAGATACGAGTAATACCAAATAGAATCACCCAATTAAATATAGGGTGGATTTCGACATCATAATTTACGCACTTGAGTATAATTAGCGGGCCTGCGGTCAAGTGGTATCGCCTCGAGGCACGGCGAAATCTAAACGGGGTATTATCGCACCAGAGCAAACACGGACAATCTGATTCGAGGCATCTGCTTAAGATACGAGTAATGCTTAAGATACGAGTAATAGTAATTCCTTGAGCATTGCGGCCATTATAATTGAGAGTGGGGGAAAACCGCATCGTCGAATTGCAATAGCTGGACGGCGCGAAGATGATGGGGGAAAACGAAGGAATTAGATGTAGGCGTTCCTTCTGAGCGGGTCTTGAGCGGCGATCCATGGTTGTGGAATGGCGCTGCCGGAGGTCGGCAGAGGTTATCGCTGATTGGCGAGCTCATTTTCTGGGAAAAGAGAACCAAGTCGAGGATAGCTTGGGAACGTGGTTCGGAAAAAGGTGGACTGACATGATGGCAAACATGTGCATACTGATTCGAGGCATCTGCTTAAGATACAAGTAATAATAATGATACGAGTAATGCTTAAGATACGAGTAATCGGAAAAAGGTGGACTGACGTGATGGCAAAGATGTGCATACTGATTCGAGGCATCTGCTTAAGATATGAGTAATAATAATCGGAAAAAGGTGGACTGACGTGATGGCAAACATGTGCATACTGATTCGAGGCATCTGCTTAAGATACGAGTAATGTAATAGGATGAGTGTAGACATACCTAGCACACGACTTCAATATCTAGACCCTGGTGACTCCTGAAAAAATCTCCAAGTCCTGTGACATTCAAAATGGGTGGTTTGGGGTTATAGCAAGCGCCTAGAGGAAAGGTAAATAGATATAAATCAAATGGACATCAGAACACAAGGAATAATCAACAAAGAAGGCCCATGCGAGATGCCAGACTTGTAGAGTGAATGGTTCCTGGGATATGCCGGTGGGTTGCTTGAGTGGGTCAAAATAGCACCAACATCTTCTTAGGTATCTTGCGCAGCCTTGTCATTTTTATGTCTTGCATACAATATTTCCGATCGATTTCCCGAATCAGGGCAGGAAAATGAGCCTAAAAAGTCGTGATCGGTAGAGAATTTGTGAAGAAAGAGCTGTGGCAAGTGTCGGCTGAAGAGCTGAGTTAGGAAATGATGGCTCCCACCGATCGGATTCCGTTCCGAAATTGCGTGACTTAGATAATCTCTGTAGCACACAATATTGCATGAAAGGATGAACAAAGAATTTCTTCCAGGCAGCAGAATACTCAGAACGCAACTTACAAAACTCCTGTTGCACTATTGCATCCTGGCTTAGTCGTGGTGTAGATACACTTGTTTGGGCCGGAGGCCATGGGCAGACATCATCACAACTTGTTCTTGACCACATCGCCGTTCTTGCATGTGCAGTCTGGTTGATGGCCTGGCTCCGCCCACCTGGCGTCTCCACTGTTCACGTTGATTCTTGTTCAAATAGAGGGAGTGTTTTTTGGCCTGATTGTAAAACCCTTCAAATATGATCTCAAAGGTTTGCGCAAGGCAGTGGTCCCATTGGTGAAAATTGACCCGATGCAGCTCAAGTATACAACGGAAAGGCCGGTTTGAAAGTGCTTTCACAAGACTTGCAACAACATCTATTATATTAAGATAGATAGATGGGTTGTATGAGGCTGTAACAGCATGAACACCGGACCTTCAACCTGCGCGTAGGGCCTGACTTGGATGATCCATGGATCGTCCATCATCCATTGGATGCGATCATCCACTGGCTACGGCAGTACTTTGCTCAAAAAACTCCAGTACACACAGTTTTTTCCATAAAAATGTGATATTCATCAGTCATTCGACCATTTCAAGCTCTCCAGCAAACAGCTTGGGGAACTATCCCATGGTTCGCGAGACATCAAAAAATCCAAATCCAATCCATCCAATTACATCATTGTCCATCCACATCCATCCATGGATCGGGCTGTCCAAGTCAGGCCCTACCTGCACGTGCACAGGGTGAGGAGCCAGTGTGAGCACTGGATCCCCCTGTACAGAGTCGAAACCCAGATGCAAAAAAGTCCCAGATGTGAAAAATATGGAATTATAGGCTCAGTTTTTATGTGGGTAACCCGGGTTTTTTTCATGGGAGCCTTATATGGATCATGAACAATGACACATAATCAAAAAGCTCCATACCAATTGTTGGCTAGCACAAAAAATCGAAAATATGCCGAAAATGGAAATTTGTGGCTGTGCCAGAAGTCGTGAGGAGAGAATCATTATTGTAAGCACATCCTACAGTCTCCAGACCTGAAATTGTGCATGGAAGAGCTTCAGTGATACCTCTCTGTCTGCACACCCACAGATTGTCCTGAGGGTGCAATCAACACCTGTACATGACCCTATTTTTCAGATCGGGATCCTCCCCCAAAACGGGTCACAAAAATAGCAGGCTCATGCTCCGCAACCACACACCGTAAAAATCCGAAAGTATATGTGCATACAGTATAAGTGATGGCCTTGTGTCCACCAGTCTTGGTTTACATGTACTTGCATTGCCATTGAGAAATATGAGGTGACTTACTAACCGGTGGCTGACAGTACTGTTGAAAAACTTCCTTAAAACCCTTTGCGGAACTTAGGGCGTGGCCTTTTTGTTGTTGTTGTTTGTTTGTTTTCAACAATCTTATTGGTGTGAGCTCAAATCTGAGGCGATTCTCTTGAAAATATAACCAATCGATTCGCACGGTGATTACTGAGGGCATCTCGTGCCGTTATTTTTGATGGCATCATTTAAATTACCATATATGGAAATCCCGGTGTTTTCATGCAGAACCGCTGTAGCGCTGGAGATATGGCCCTGGGAAACTTAAATTTTTGTTTTGAAATACTTATGTCCAAACCCAAGGGCATCTTGAAGCCAGAATTTGTTTGTGACTGCCCCATATCATAAATAATTTCAATTATATGACTGATTTAAATACCCCTTCTGATTCACTGGAGGGATTAGAATATCATTTCTTGGAGTGAAATCCTGTGTTCCGGAGCAGATTGTGTAGCTCAGAGGTGAATTTCATATATTTCTGTCGAAGATACAGGTGCTCTGCGTATCAAAATTGTTTCTTCAAGGGAAATCCTGTGTTCTGGAGCAGGTTGCATAGCCCAGATGTGTGTTTCATATATTTCTGTTGAAGATATGGGTGCTTCACCTATGAACACATGAAATTCTGGGTTCTGGAGCAGATCATGTAGTCCAGAGGTGCGTTTCACTGGAGAGTTGCTCTCATCATGATGGGTTTTTGACCAGAAACAAGCTGGAGGACAATTCAATGTGGTCAAAATTAGCTCTTCTCAATGATTTATTGTTGGAGATCAAGCTCTAATAGTGTGGCAGGCACAGCATCCATCTATGGGCTGTGAGGCAGCAGGATGTGTGAGCTCACTCGTTCGATTTGAGGTTGGGGCATCCACTGGCATATGCTTTTTGATTTGTCTGGAGATTTGTTCATCATTTTATTAAGCTCCTGTAGTGCAGTGGGTACTCCAGGACTGGTTTTTTTTAGGAATCGTCTTCCTGTAATGGCTCCTTCGAGTTGAGGCTGGAACTTTCCGCTGAGCTGTTGTGATGTGAACTGAGGTTCCTTCACTGCCAGACCACTTTGTAGTGTCTATAACAGTACACAGAGATGTTATGTCCTATAAGGGAAAATTTTTGGTGGCTGAATCTGGTGTGTGTTATAGGAGTGTTCCTTTGCGGATGGGGTGTGGTTAGCAGCACCGGTTGAGCATTTCAAATTTTTCAGTGGAAGAATTGGTGGAAAATGTTCATTGTTTCTCACCCCTTTTTCACTCAAAATTTAGGTGCAAAATCTGAATGGTTTTTATGAAAATGTCACCTGTGACTCAAAATCAGATGAAAAACTTGGGTCTGGGTGGAAAATCTGTAAAAACATTTCGACTTTCTCACATCATTTTTGGGTCAAAAAGAAGGGGGAAAATAATGCACAATTTTCACCAATTATCTGTGTGAAAAATCTGAAATCTTCAACCAGTGTTGTCAATTTATTACAAGGGTTCAGTCCTCTGCGCTGAAAGTTATTCTGCTATGTCTATTGTGTAGATTTTCTCTAGACTGGCGTAGGTAGCCTTCTCGATTTCTTTGGCAAATCTGTGAGTGTAATGCAGGAAAGGATGCAAAGGAGTTGATGAATGTGTCAAGGATGGGTTATTTTACACTCTTCAAATTCCGCTGCAGGTGTCAAACCTAAATCGGGTAATTCTGATGGCGGCAAATTTCGGCGCATTCAAGCTCCGCTCCTTTATGTGTGGCCTAAACAAGGCGCGGCGTCTACACATCTTCAGCTGCACAGTTGTCACTGTTAGTCTGATAGAATGGTTACTATGCAGTCCCGTTCTGGCAGCAGACAGCCACAGAGTGGGTTCCAACCCATCTGCAGTAATTTTTTGGGGAATCAAATTTTTTCTCAGGCCCTCGGCGAGCGGCAGCACCACGTTGTTGGCTCAGCAACAAGCCTATTGCAGAGGTCTTCCCCCCGCTAGATAACCCCGCAGAGATGAGAATAAGCTTTAAAATACATACAAGAAAAAATATGATTGAGCTCCACGCTGGAAAATAATAATAATAATTACATGCCGTCAGGCCACAGGAGAGGTGTCTAATCAATTTCACTATACCCTTCCTACACTTGAGGAGACTTTGAGTTGCGATTTTGTGCAGCATTTGTGCCGATAAATGCCATGATCATACCTCTTGATCCTGCCGCCATTAAATTGCCAAATTGGGTTTGACACCTGCAGCGGAAATTGCGGAAGTGTTATTTTATTTCTTCTGTCAACTAGGAATGTTCCTGAAAAGGATACCCAAGAATCCTCTTTTGGCTGCAGAGCTTCTCATCTCCTACCTGCTCCCGCTGCTCCACCTCTTTCCCTCTACCTTTCCCCACTCCTAAATCCTCTTCTGCCATCGTTGATATGACCCGGCTGTAGGGGCAGTGTATTTCCATGCCTCGCACTGGTCCTCTGGTGAAATATCAAGTCTTATGCTGCTGAGTACTGTGCTCCGGCAGCCAAACTGTGCTCCTGCCACATTGTTCCAAGCCGTAGAACTCCTTTAGGCCTTTTCTAGTACGCTGACAGCCAATGGCAAGTTTCTCCATCCATTGGGTGCAGCTCCATCCTATGTTCTTCTGATCAAATTCTGCATTCTGAAGCAGGTTGTGAAGCCGGGAGCTGTGTCTCATATGTTGCTGAGAGTGCTCTGCTTATGAAAAACATTTCCTCAAGTGTAAGGGCAACCACGAAGGCCCGAGGTACTCAGGGACTGACGTGGGGGATCCAAAGGTTAATTGACGGTAGCTAAATATACAGAGAAGCATACCTGACGTGGGGGATCCAAAGAGAAGAAACTCTGAGGATTCCCACGTCAGCCGTGGGTATAAGTAAGCTACTAGCTAAGACCATGTGACCGGAGCGATCGGCAGATGTCCTGGGCTTGATCACACACAAGGTGCCATCGGGGATTCCCCCGGGTCACGTGCCGGTTTCCGGTACCGGTCCCGGTAGACCGGTGACCGGGAGAGCGACCGGAAGGATCAGAGGGGTCGGAAGGGCATTGGATGGGGGTCGGGACGGGGGTTCCCCTGACATCAAGTGAGTCCTGTGTTCTGGAGTAGATTGTGTAGGCTGGAGGTGCATTTCATACATTTCTGTCAGGGATGTTGGTGCTCTGCCTATGAAAATCAATCCCATAAGCAATATCCAGTGTTCTGGAGCAGATTATGTAACTTGGAGGTGCATTTCGTATGTTCCTGTCACAGACATTGGTGCTCTGCCTATGAAAATCGATCCTGCAAGTAATATCCTGTGTCCTGGAGCAGACTGCTTAGCCTGGAGGTGCATTCTGTATATTTCTGTTGAAGATATGGGTGCTCTACCCATGAAAATTGATCCTGCGAGCAATATCCTGTTTTCTGGAGCGGACTGCATAGCTCAGAGGTGCATCTTGTATATTTCTATTGAAGATACAGGTGCTCCACCTATGAAAATTGATCCTGCAAGTAATATCCTGTGTTCTGGAGTAGATTGTGTAGCTCGGAGACTGTTTTTGGAGAATTTCGCTCCCACCGTGATGGGTTTTTGAGCAGAGATGAGCTGGAGGATAATTCAAGGTAGATTCCTCAATTATATATTCTTTGGGATCGAGCTCCAATAGTGCAGCAGGCACAGCCTCCATCTATAGGCTGCAAGGTGACAGGGTGTGTGAGGTCACTTGTTCAATTTGGGGTTGGGACATGCCACTGGCATATTCTTTTTTGACTTGTCTAGAGATTCACCCATCATTTTATCAGTCTTCTGTAGTGCAGAATCAAGCTTCTGTAGTGCAGAGGGCACTTGTAAGCAGGCCCAAGTTGCATTCTAGACTGCTATACCAAAAGGGAGATAATTGATTAGATCGTACTAATCAATCACATGGCTATATGGAGATAGTGTGTTGTAAGTGGGCAGGCCTATACCCTTCCCCTCTCTGAAGAACTGTGTCCTGGCATGAGTTTCCTCAGTGGTTCCAGGCCCTTATAAATTGCCCCCAAGGTTGCAAACCTTGATCGCAGCTTGCAAGATCATTTGATCGGTGATCCCAGTGATCCCGGCTGGTGCCATTTGTGTGTGTAAATAGTGCTGGGGGTGGGGTTCGCATGTGGATGACCTCTGCTACAATTATCTAATCAATTAATGTAAGCAGGCCTGAGCCACACTCTAGACTGCTACATCAAAAGGGAGATAATCGATTAGATGATACTAATCAATTGTGTTGCTATATATGGGGGTAGTGTGTTGTAAGCAAGCAGGACTACAGCACTCTGACTGGATTTTCCAGGAATTTGTAATTGTCTTCCAGCAGTTACTCGTTCAAATTGAGGCTGGAGCTTTCCACCAGAGCTGTCTTCTTTTTCTTGAATTATGCACAGGCATATTGTCAACCACTCTCTAGTGCACTGTCTCCGCTATGTCCATAGTGGGGGAGGCAATGCAGAGCAGCACCTCACACCATGTTGTTCTTTTTCTTGCTAGGTCTGATTGGAACTATGCACAGGTCTGTTGTTAACCATTTTCTAGTGTGCTGTCTCCTCTATTTCCATAGCAGGGGAGGCAACACGGAGCAGCACCTCACACCACCGGACTCGTGGCAAGAGCAGAATGTGTTCTGGCTAGCTTTCATACTTGGTAGAAGGGCAGTTAACCATTCCCCTGCTGTTTAGGGCAATATAGCAGACTGAGAAATAGGTATCAAATTCGAAAGATTAGTCAAGCATGTCATGAACTGACTTATTTTCATGACTAACTGAATCCGAACACCAGATTTTTTCTCACTAGCAATCCAGGTTCAGATTACTCGTATCTTAAGCAGATGCCTCGAATCACATTGTACATGTTTGTTATTTCCTAATTCGCGCCTTTTTTCCCTTGGTGCCTGCATTCCATTGTCTTGGTCGCCTCAAGGCATTTATTTTTTGAACATCACGGAATAGCTCTGGGCGCCTCTGGTGGGCACTCCACTATGACGCGTAGATTTCGTGAACTCCACCAATGCCGTGGCCAGCTTTAGCAGTCTAATTTCCTTTTGGTCTCCGGGTCCACCCGACAGATCAAAGATTGGTATTCTCGACCTCCCCGATCAGCTGCTCAACATGCGCTCAAAAGACAGGGCCTAATTTGCTTCTTTCGTTGTTGCACCGCACCATCTGCCCCCGTTCCGCGTCCCTTCCTCTGCCCCGTCCCCCTGCGCACTCTTCCTCTGGCTACCTAGAAAGCAACTATCTGGATGTAATCTCAAACAAGTGAGCCTGCCTAATGTTTGCCGCCTCTTTTCGTTACCTTCTCGCGGTTCTCTTGCCACCAATGCGGTATTCCACTGTCGTCTAAGCAAAACCTCTGCAACTAGCGAGAGTCCGAACACAACACGACTCAATTGCAATTTCGCTCAACGTTGTTGTGCCGCCCTCTCCATTGCCATCCCTCGACGTTCCCCCCCTTCAGTGTCAATTGCATTCTTGACGGCTATCGCGTCAAGCGCTCCGCAAAGCCCCGGCAAGTATCAAGAACGACGACTGCGTCCTCAGTCGTGCCTCCAAAGCTCAACTGCAACGCTTGCACGCAACAGCTTCTCAACCGAGCTTGAAGTCGCGAGATTGCTGAAGTTTAAGACATTGTGCCTGCGCGTCTGGGTGTGTTTTAAACCATTGATTCCCCCCCTCGACCTCCATACTCATGTTTTTTCTCGAGGCTCTCTGCCAATCACATTGGGTTCACGTTGAAGGTGTGTTATATTAATCATGTCGTACTCCATTGGATCAATATTAATCGCTTTTCCTTCAGGCCCGCAGACTTTGACGTGTCCCTGACGGGGACTCAGCCTCGTAGCATCACCCGCCGTGCTCAGACTTTGTTCCGATTTTTGGCGTTGCCGTGTTGGGACATTTTTCGCTGGCTATATTGCGTATCGGCTATTGCTGACCCTGTCCGCTAGTCCCATGGCTCAGAATGACCCTGGCTGCACTCACAATTCCGCCCCGACTTTTCGCAATCCCGCGAGCGACGCAACGTGTGGTTTAGTGAGTTCCCATTCATCACCTGCATTCGACGAAACCTGACGCATCCCTGACACCTCAGGGCCACCACCGTCGACGCCTCACACGGCATCGAGTCCTCACAAGCCTCAACACAATATATCTACTTCCAGATACCGGTTCACTTTTACAAAGTTTCGAGGCCCGACAAAATTTTTCTTCCTGCTTCGCGGGGCCTCGAGTGAGTGTCAAATTCGATTTACCTTTCAGCGCATAGTCGAATTCTGCTTTTCGCATGGCCATGCTATCACAACGTATCGCTCAAACAAACTGCTCATTCCCTAGGACACATCGTTAAACCAAGCAGGACGTTACAACAACTCATGTTTTCATGAGTTCGACTTAAAGCGGAAGCGGTGCGTCTATGTTCACTTTGTGCCCATGCCTTTGAGCTGATGAACTGCCCATGCCGCGCATTCGACTACTTTTGTCCGCTTTAGAAACTCGACGGATAGGCAGCCTTCCCACAGTGCCAGTGGGTAAGCTTCTGCGCGCATTTTATTTGATACTCAGAGCGATTAGCGATTCTTCCGTAGCTTTTCTTGGGCGTCCCACAACTCTTTGACCGCCTGCTCTAGAATGGAATTTGCATATGTGAGCTCTATACGTCTGCAACAATGGCCGAGTACACTACAGTGCCATTTTACTCCTCACCTTTGTACGACTTCGATTTAGCACGCAGCGTACACGTCTCGAGACCAATTCCATTCTTCAGTCTACCCATAGAGACCTCGCAGTTGTATCATTGTTACCATCTACTAAACTTTAAGTCGGCCCTGAATTTGCGTCTTTGTGTATTCGAAAAGTCGTGAACAAACAACATCAAAAACAGGCGCCGGAGCGAAGCGACGGCATGTCTTGTGAAAGGACGCCGGCAATGCGTCCTCACTGATTCAGACAGAAAGACAGGAACAGTGATCTAGATTGTCGTAGTGTAAGTGAAAGACAAGATAGGAATACATAAAAAGAAATAGTAACCTAGATTGTCGTAGTGTAAGTGAAAGACAAGATAAACAAGTACAACCAATGGGAAAGGTTTAAATACTGGGATCATCCATCAAAGATGGTTAGTAATAATTGGACCAGGTTTCATCAATCAATGTAAGTAAGTGTCAGACTTACACCCTCCCCCACTTCAAAAAATTTGAATGGGTCAAGACTCTTCTTCTTGTTCCCAAACATCAAGTGCAACTGTGTCCTCCATTTCTCGACCAGGGACCCACTCATCAAATTCTGGGCCATATCCATCCCAGCGCACCAGGTATTGCTTGCCACGTCCACGTCTTCGTTCATCCACTATCTTCTCAACTGTCCATTCAACTGCACCATCAGGTGTAATGACTGGACCTGGTCGGGCTGGTTCACGAGTTGGGAAGAGTATAGGGTCATTAGGGATGTGGCGTTTCAGTAGGTGAGCATGAAATCCTGGGAACAGCTGAGGATTGTTTGGAAGTTTCAAGGTGTATTCAGAACGCTCTGGAAAGGCCTTGACTACTTCATATGGACCATCATCTCGAGGCATGAATTTGGCTACTCGTTTAGCTCCAGCTCGCTTGTAATCACGACGGCGGTTCGCAGTTGAGAGCATAACTCGGTCACCAATTTGGTATACATCTTCAGTTGTGCGATGCATATTTGCATGATAAGCCTGTCTGACTTTAGCAGCTGCCAAGCTGTCCTGAGCTGTTTGTACATCCAACTCAAGCTTTTCAATGAGTGACCGAGCATCCAATTCCTCTACAGTCTCTCCACCAATGGCAGGTGTAAGAGCTGGAATAATCCGTGGGGAATGACCGGATTTCAACTGGAATGGTGAAAATCCAGTAGACGCATTAAGTGAATTCATTATGGCAAAGCGAACTCGTGGTAGTGAAGCACACCATCCCTTCTGATTTCGGTCTACATGGTAGCGAATAGCCTGAACAACTGTTTTATTAGTGCGTTCACTCCCTCCATCTGTTTCCGGATGGTAAGATGTAGACATCTTCAATTTCACCCCAGTAAGCTTGTGTAAGGCTTCCCAGAGTTTGGATGTAAATGCCTTGTCCCGGTCAGAGATTAGGTTTTTCATTAACCCATTTTCACAGTACCACTCATTGAATAAAACCAGTGCAGTCTGTTCTGCAGTATCATCAGAGTGTACAGCAGCGATCTGTACATCTGCACCCATAAGGTCGGTCATAGTTAGAATCATGTCAAAACCCTCATCAGTAGGCAAGGGCCCAATAAAGTCTAATGCAACATTTTCAAATCGGCCATCTGGGACTGGAAGTGGATGTAAAGGCTCGACAGGTTTCTTTGTTCGACTTTTATTCCGCTGGCAGTCAACACATGAGGGAATATATGCATCCTCAAGGTCACGCCTCATGTTGGGCCAATAGAATGAATTTCTCAGTGCGGCATAACTCTTTGTGAACCCAAAATGTCCAAGGGAGTCATGGGCTAGATGGTAGAGAAGTTCCCGTACTGCAGGATCCCTAGGAATGACTAGCCTGTCACCAATGTATACTAGGTTCTGACCAGGGCTTCTGCGGACACCTGAGATGCTTCCAGCTGTGATACCAGTTTCAAGCTGCTTAGTGAATTCATCTGTATCATACGCGGCAGAGATCCGACGTAGAAATTCTTCATCAGCAGATATATTGAGAGTCCCTGCAGCAGCAGGAATTCGATCTCTCTGAGGTAGATGTGTCTGTGATAGCAGCACAGCTGCAACCAGAGGTGTCAGTTCTGAACTTTCATCCTCAAGGTTGGGCAGACGGGATAGAGCATCTGCAACAGAATTATCTTCTCCTTTGACATAGTGGATCTCATAGTCAAAGTCGGCCATATACATGGACCAACGGGACTGCCGGCGAGACATGTCCTTCTGAGCCTGGAAATATTCCAAGGTACGATGATCTGTCATAACCTTAAAATGGACATTGAGTAATGAGCTTCTCCATTTCTTCAGTGCCTTCACTATAGCAAGGAGTTCCTTCTCATGGACAGGATAATTTTTTTCTGCTGCATTCAACTGATAGGAGTCAAAGGCAACCGGGCGAGCAGTTTCCCAAGTCTTTCCAAAACTCAGAACAGCACCAGTGCGGCGATCACTGGCATCTGTGGTGACATAGATTGTCTTTGTAGAGTCCTCATAATCAATAACGGTAAGACAGTCACGACCAATGACAATATCTTTTATGGCCTGAAATGCCTTTTGGTGTGCATCAGTCCAGATGGGAAAGGATTTTTCTGCCTCTTTGGTTGTTAAAGGCGTGAGATGAGATGTATGTTCAGCCAGCTTGGGCAGAAAAGTTGCAATATAGCGAACTAGTCCAAGAAATCCTCGGACATCGGTAGCAGATCTAGGCTGAGGCCATTGCACAATTCGTTCCACCTTTTTAGGATCTGCAAAGATTCCCTGGGCAGAGATAACATGCCCTAAGAAACTGATTTCTGTTGCAAAGAGTTGGGACTTGCGAGGATTACAATAGAGTTTGGCTTTGCGGAGTGCCTCAATCACAAGTTCAACATTCTGTGTATGTTCTTCAATGGAATCAGACCAGATGATAATATCATCAACATAGACATGACAGATTTTTCCAATCAAGTGACGCAAGGCTTCTGTAACACGTCTCTGGTGAGTTGAGGGAGCATTGCAGCCTCCTTGAGGCATTACTAGCCATTCATATAGTCCCCATGGAGTTCGAACTGCAGTAAAATGGACATCATCTGGATGGACCCTAGTCTGGAAGAAACTGTTGGTCATATCCATCTTGCCAAAGATTTTTCCTTGACCACAATCTGCTAGAATATCATCGATTCTTGGCAGAGGAAAGGTATCTCGGATTGTGTTCTTGTTCAGTTCTCTGTAGTCATTGACCCAACGAGGATCAATGGAGGGATCTGGAACTCCACCTGTATATTTTGGGACTACAAATGCAGGTGAAGAATACTCTGAAGAAGATGGTCGCATTCGACCAGCAGCAATATGCTCATCAAGCATTCGCTTCCATGAGTCCAGATTTTTTCGTGCAGGTTGATATGTTTTCCCCTTCACGGTGATTGAAGGGTTTTTCAGTCGGATACGGTGTAGTATATCTCCAGGGAGATCAGCAGTATTGTCTGGTAAACGGAGAGGGAAAACATCGGCATGTTTAGTTTTCAAACGGATATCCTCATCCTTGAGAAGTTTTTGCAAGTCCAGGTCATCAATGCGATTTTTGACCTGTAACATGACACTGATTGGCAGGAGAGCACTAGAGCCAAGTGGAATAGGTTCCGATAACACAGGTTTGCGCTTTGGCTTCTTTGGAGTTGGTGCTGGTACAGTCCATTCGGGTGTCCACTGACGAGGTGGATGAATTGGATTATTGAGCAGATCAAAGCCAGTACGCTTATCAACTGCAGTGCGACATGCAGAATCAATGACAATATATTCTCCAGATAAAAATGGCATTCCCAATATCAATGGTATACATAGACCAACATTAACCTTAGCTCTGACAACCCTAGAAGTCCAATTCCCATCTGTTGATGACACCTTCAACTTCACATATTCTCTGCAGCTCAATGGTGATTCCGATAGTGACGACAGATTATCCTCTTCAGCGGGAAGAGGAAATCGTCGAAGACCAAGCTGTTTGACAAGCTGGTCACTAATAACTATGGAGGGGCAACCAATATCCAGCAGTGAGCGAACAGGAATAGGAAATTCAGAGATAGAAGGGCCAGAAAGGGTGACATTTGCATACAGATGGGGGACAGTCAGAGGGGCCAAGACGTACCCATCACGGTCAGAATCAGATTCTTCATAGTCGGTGGCAAGAATATTCTTTGAGTGGTGAATGGCAGCAGCTGGCTCACGCTTGACTCGGAGGGTTTTCCCCCGAGCAGCAGCTTGAGCTACAGCATCTGCATATGTAAGAGTACGGTAGGTAGCTGCATCTGGGAATTCACCGTCGCAGTTCAGCGTACGGTGCCCAATATAGAATTTGCGACAGCGGCGACATCCATCATGAAGGTCAAGGAGAACCTTCTCTGGATCAGTCAGGCCCGGGCATTTTGGTGTGGTGTTCTTTGGAGGGGGTGAGGTGAGCCTAGAGGCCAGAGATGGTTTTGGTGATGAAAGACGCTCAGCTAAAGAGACTTTCCCCTTTGAGGATGGTTTTGTAGGCTGAGAATCAATAATTTCCTGCATGCGTCCAGTCTCAAACTTGAGACGGTCATCACGTCCCTTGACCTCAGAGATCCAAGCATTGAGCTCTGTAGAGAGGACAGGCTCAGTATCAAGATCCTGCTGAAGAGTTTCTGTAAGACCAGCATCAAGGATGTTTTTCAACTCGGGGCTGCCAACAGCATAGGTTGGTGCAGCCTGTGAAAGAATAGCGTTGATGTTCTGGATGTCATAGGCCCAATCTGCAAATGTCTGTCCAGCTGTCATCCTTGCACCTAGCACCTTGCGGCGCATTTTTCCTTCCCATCCCTTTTCCAAAACTAGGGATCCAAGCTCCAAGATGTAGGCATCCAGCTTCAGGGCATCTATACGGGTCTGGCTAGCCATGTACCACTTCTCCAAGATAGGCTCGCGCATCTCATCTGCTACATAGCTGACCAGGTCATCAGCAGTACGATCCTTGTTGTTCTTGAGATATTTCTGACAAGCACGGCGCCATTGTTGGAGGATCTCGGGAGTGATAACACCAGCTTCCAGAATGGGGCAACGATCAGATTTTGGATGGGTGATGGTTGCCAGTACAGGTTTATTGATCGGAGGTGTCATAATGTCGCTGTCAATGTCACTGTCAATCTCGCTGTCAATGTCGCTGTCACTGTCAGAAGTCGAGTTTGACAGCAAGATTGATGGTGGGAAAGGATCAGATGGAAGTGGTAAAGATCTCGGGGAACTCGGTGATACTGATCTTGCTTCTCCCGGGGATGATGGGGTGGATGCTGTGGTGGCAGAGGGGTGATTCCGAGCCCACTGCCTGGTGCGGAGGGGAGTAGGAGTGGATGGAGTGCGACGAGACAGTGTGGAGGCTGTCGAAGGCTGGAGTGTGACAAGACAGTGAGGAGGCTGTCAAAGGCACCGGTGGGTATGTGTTCGTTGTCAAAAAAAAAGTGAAAGGACGCCGGCAATGCGTCCTCACTGATTCAGACAGAAAGACAGGAACAGTGATCTAGATTGTCGTAGTGTAAGTGAAAGACAAGATAGGAATACATAAAAAGAAATAGTAACCTAGATTGTCGTAGTGTAAGTGAAAGACAAGATAAACAAGTACAACCAATGGGAAAGGTTTAAATACTGGGATCATCCATCAAAGATGGTTAGTAATAATTGGACCAGGTTTCATCAATCAATGTAAGTAAGTGTCAGACTTACATCTTGTTATCTTTCACGAAACACTGGATTATTCATAAAACCTATACACTCCTTTGTCTACAATTAACCCTGACGGCAGAAATCCCGCTAGGAGCAGGCCGATCCTCCTAGCGGGAGCCCTATCAGACAGGTCACCTAAATTATGGAACCCCCGCTCCTAGCTCCATGATCGAACCCTATAGTTTAGAGTATATAAACTTGCAGTAGAATCCTTGTACAGGAGATTCTACCTCATCTATTCACAGGCATTACTATGGCTTGACTACAGGTTGTTTCTCCACTGGCTTCCTTTTGGCTTGTAACATTCCGTGTTGCATGCAATCCACCCACCATTTTCCTCTGCGGATATCATACCACGTTTGACTCCTTTCACGCTCCACCTCGAGTTAATCTCAGGGGAATTCGCCTTCCTAACGAGGAGGTCGTGCAACTGATCTTACTCCTTGGCGAGCGCATCAGTTACTAGTTTGAGTCAAATCCTGGCTGGAATACTTCGCACTGGGTTCTTGTCAAGTTGACCTAAGAGGCCGTTGCTGACAAGGCAGAAGCCAAAGCCAACATGAACCAAGCTGCTTGCCTTGTAAGAGCTCAGCCACCACCTTCAAGCCGTTGTGAGATGCCGCTACGCGTCACCTCCCCTGCTATGGACATAGCGGGGACAGTGCTCCAGGAAAAAGGGTTGACGACACGTGCAGTGCATAATTCATGAAAAAGAAGACAGTTTTAGTAAGCTCCAGTCTCGACTCGAACGAGCGACTACGGGAAGGCGATTACAAAATCCCGGGAAAACCCAGTCTGTGACGGGGTGTACATTTACAGACACGGCCAGAGGCCATATATTATTAATTGACTTACTAACATTTATTAATTAGTTTAGATTATTATTGTTTATCTGTAGATATTAGATAATCATCATATCTTGCTTCACACTACCAATGTCGTGAAGAGAGATACTCCCGAGGAACCCCCTCAACGTCCCCCTGCTTGCCTGAGCAAGTGTATAAAGACTCCATAGTCCCTCCGCAGAAGGCGACCCCTAGCCAGGGTGACAGGTTCCCTAGGTCGTAGAGTTACAACGACTAGGAGAGTGTCGGTCAAACCGCCTCTCCACCTCAGACGTCAGATAAACTATATCTGAACGTCCTTTCACTACTTTTTTACTTCACATGCGGCCGAGCAAACCGACTCGCATCACAATGGAGCCCACCGCGAAGGTTTCACCGCAAGTGAAGACTTACGACTGCAGACTTAGCCGCTGAGACCAGCGTATAGTTGCCTTGGCCTGAACACGACTCCCGACACTCCTGGGGAGGCGGTGTGAGTCGCGTCAAGCAGACCACCCCGTAGCAATGCGGGCGACGGGGCTTTTGGGAGGGAGGGGTGACTTGGAGCAACTGGTCGCCGACGTGGGATCCGCGAATTTCCGGAGTCACGTGTTCCTTTAAGACTTCGTCCTCTGTCGTTCCTTCCACTACCTCCCTCCCACCTCTGCCAACCTCAGGGTTGAGTCGGTTACTATGGTACTGGAGAACGATGATTCGGGGATCACTATGTCCGGGGTTGCGAATACTAGATCAACAACGTGGGCCAGGGACGGGTGGAGACTGTTATAAGCGAAGGCCCAGTGGGCACTTACAGATTTCTACTCGTCCACCCACCATGGCTACTGGATGTCCCAGAAACACTCTACAGCCGGGGGCTATCCCCGTCATCGACAGAGCCGCTTCCACTCGAGCGCAATCCAAACTTACTCAAAACCTCAACTCAACGCAAGGAGGTTCGTCCTCTGGGGGGCGCAAGGCAGTCGGTCAATCCGCGCCTCAGGCAGTCGGTACATCCGCGCCTTCAAACAGACAAGTGTCACCCGGCTTCGCCCAACCGACCGCTTCGAGTGTCTCGCATGCTTCGCCAACGCTCACGGTATCAAGAGGGTTTAGCAGTATCTACACGGGGAGGTCGGTACAGGCTATGCCTCCGCTCCCTGCAGGGCCCTCGTTGCCGTCGCATATGGAAGCGCAAGGGAAGAGAGGCCCGCTGAAACCAGCTGAAGGAATTCCGAACGCCGGGTTCGACGTTCAGCCACAGGAAGAAGGAACTGTCGTCTCTCCCCACCTTCATCGCTATAGTCCAGTGGACCTCGAAGGCGCAAGGAGTTCGTTCGAGCCTTCATCCGTAACAGATCCGTCGGACCTTACAGAGACTGGCCCGTTTGATGGACCTCTCTCAGGATCGGATGGTGGCGAAGGGTCTATCGAGCAGGGAACCAGTATCACGGCTGCGTTGAGATCAGCGCAGAAAGGCAAGGACAAGGAAGTTCAAGACGTTCCCTTTTTCTCGGGGTATGGAACCCGCATCGATCTATACCTGGAAGATCTTCCGCAGGCCGTGGAACGTTACCACATACTCTTCGATCCTACCTCGTCCACGCAGGAGGATCCCTTGATTCCCTTTGGGGTTCATCATGGAGAGGTGCCAGGGAAGGATACTGCCGCCACCGAATTGCTCCGAGATGCCGTGATACGTTACCAGCATAGGAATAAGCACTTCTCCTGGGATAGTCTCTCGCAGCTCATACAACAAGTAGCAGCAGTCGAGGCTGAAACAGTCCTCATCCTCCCTACTCGAGACCCCGGCACCCAGGAACGATTCTGGTCCTTAACCTTAGCTCGCCTAGCAGACGTATCGCACGCTGTAGTAGGCTCTACTCAAATACTCGAAGCCCTTAACACCTTCCTCGGACACGACTCGCGCTCGAAGTTTACTGTCGATCCCCATTACGCTTTCACCTACACTTTGGAACGGAGTCACAGTCAAAGTGATATTCGCTTCGTATACTCGGCATTACAACTACGCTTAACGAGGGCGGACCGCCATATTGAATCAACTCTACGCCATATCCGTACCGCTCTCACAGGGTTTGAGTTCGAAGATCGCCTCTCTTCTATCGACTCTACGATAACAGAAGTCCGAGCTACGTTCGGCGAGGACTTGGTGGAGAAAGAGTTGCGACGGTTGCTACAGCGTCCCGACTATGGTCGTCGAGCTGCATTGATCGACCCAGTAGCCCACGGCGCAATGGTAGCGGAACTCAATGAGCTAGCTCGGGACCGGTACTACAAGAAGCAAGACAATCCAGCAATCCCTACTCGGCGGGAGCCGGAGAATACCGCGTCAACCTTCACTCCGCATCGTGGCGCCTCGACCAATTTGGATGAATACAGAGCAGGTCCGCAAGGCCCACCGTCAGAACCTACGGTTCGATTTGCGGTTGGCCGTCCCGAACCAATTTCTACGGTTCGGGCTCCTCTTATCAGTTCCTTACCCGGTACTGGCAGATTCGCTGATGCCTGGAGCCTCCATTCTCACTCCCAAGTTGAGGGTGGGGGGCCATTGCTGATGCGTGCTACCGCGAGCATGAGAGGTGTCTTACCGATACCTCTAAATGCTACTGTCGGTGCCAGCGAATCGGTCACAGTCCCTCCCAATAACGAGTGGACGAGCTACACGTACAGGAACAACATCCCTAATACGTCAGGCAATCCCCACGCGCCGAATCAAGCTGGGAACCCGACGTCCTCTCCATTGAATGAACCAAACATTCCGCCCGCTTGGTCCGGCCGTCACCCAGCCGGGTACGGCGGAGGCGGTGACGGTGGTGATAGCGATAATGGGGGGCCTGGACGAGGGTTCAACGGCCCGGATCGATCAGGAGGTGGAGGTCATGGAGGAGACGGAGGCGGAGGAGGCGCTGGCGGACATAGTAGCGGAGTCGGGTATCCATCACTGCTCGCGAACTATTGGCAGATCAACCATAAGCTCGGCATATCTATAGTACCCGAATGGAACGGCATGGGCAATACGCTCATCGACTATGTCAGTTCTATGTCCAACCTCGCTGCCATGGGCATCGAATTAGCGAATGATCTAGCGCAAATCGCGCCGTCCAAGTTCAAGGATCGGGCTAAGCGTTGGTGGGACGGCCTTCCGCTAGAAAAGAGAACATCGAATAGTATGTCATGGGCCAATCTGTTGGGCGCCATACGCCGCCACTTCCTGACAGCCAAATGGTTACTGGATCGTACGCAAGAGTTCGAAGAAATGCGGTTCAGACAGAAAGGTCACGAACGAGAGGAACCTCTCGATTTCTTCCAACGCCGTGCTCAGCACCACACTTTCATCTTCGTGGACTACGCTGACAGTCCATCCGCCGTAGCACGAATCATACGCACTCAACCTCCGGCTTGGGATAAGGAGATTAATGAGATCATTTGTCCGGATATCGAAACCTTACAGAACACGGCAGAGCACTACAGTGGTTCCCTTCTCGCGTCATGGATGCTCACGGAGCAGATAGCGCAGGTGCTCAACATGAAACCGAGTGCACTGCTGCCGTCTAGCTCGACGCGTCGGTTCCGTCCGCGAGCCAGACAAGCTAATATCGTGGAGAGGGAAGGTCATGGGGAAAGTGAAGGAGAAGAGTCGGCTGGTAGTGGATCCTCAGCAGCGACGAGCGAGAAGAAAGCGATGGCGACAGATAGACGAACAGACAAAAGAGGAAGACCCCTGACGGATTGGCCGTGGGGTAGGACTGTCAACGGATACCACTTTAAGCGTGACGATTCCAAGAGCAGCGCTGTTCTGCTGAACGGGGAATGTTACATTTGCACCAGCCCCAAGCATGTAGCCAGGGACTGCCCTCACTACGGTGCATTCGTCTCGTATAAACAAGCCAACTATATCCAGATTGACTGGGACGAAGAAGACGAGGCGAAGGAGACGCAGGAATATTTAGCTATGCACGTGAAATCTAACAAGAATCCTTCCGCTTATCTGCTTGAGAGTCCTAAGATACTCAACAACGCTAGTCTCCGGCCAGCGTCATTTGAAGGAGTAACAGTCGAATACTCCGAGACTCTCGCTAAATCAGCGCATTTCGTGGCGCAGGGATTCCATCGCAATAGGCGGAGGCGAGAAAGATTCGAAAGGGAGAAGGCTTCGCAGAGAGAACGCAGTAGCAAGGACGAGCTGGATCGGTTGATTCCTTGGCTCATGAGATCATCTGCGGTCGCCTGGATTCAGGAGCAGACATCACCCTTATGTCTGAATACTTCTGGGCGTCTATCACAGGTCTTCCCAAGCCCAAAGAGGGTATACGTATGACTCTCTACCATTTGACGGGTCAAGCCAAAGTCCTTGGATACATCAAAACCAACATCTACATGGAGACCAAGGATGGGGAGATTATCAGCTTCGAGCTGGAGGCATACGTGGTCCGCAATATGCAAGTTCCTCTGTTACTTGACGAAGATTTCCAGTCCACCTACGAGCTGGAAGTCCAAAGATGGAGCACAGGTCACTGCGACGTGCGTGTCGGTGAGACGAGACACGTTATTCCCGCCTCTTCCACCTACTCAGTGGACGTAGGATTTCAAATCCGACAGGCGAGCGTGGCTAAGTCGAGAAAACACCTGCTTCCTGAGATCTAGAGGAAGACGTATCAACGATCGAAGGCACGAAAGCAAAGAGAAGGAAAAACCGACGAACCTCCAGTCCTTGCCGCCCGAGACGTTCTGATTACCGCAGGCACGGTTCACAACGTACCGGTGACGGGTCCGTTCGAGGGAAGGGACAAATGGCTAGTTGAGAAGGCTATCATCTCAACAGAGGATGAGAGCGTATTAGCGGCGCCAACTACGTTCATCAAATCATCCTCCCCTTACCTTCCTATAGCGAATCCCAGCCCGCGCCCTTGGTATATCAGAGCCGGGGACATAGTGGGGAAGTTACACGATCCAGCCACGTACATGGACTGCCCCAAGTCGGAGGATGAACAGGCTAAATACGCAGCTTCGGCGGAGGCACTGGCACGAGTGATCCAGGAGACGATGCGCGCGCAAGACGGTAGTGACGTTCCTACCGAAGCTCTTTCATCGGACGACAAGCTAGAGGGCTCGGTGAAAGTGCTGCCACTGCCGCCCCTGTGACGCCAAGTGACGCCCCCTGCCGCCAATAGTGACGCCCTCGGTTGATTTTGGGGGCGTCAATTCTGTCACGTCACGCATAAGTGCCGCCCCCTAGAAATTTAGTTCTTCATGCCCTTTGGGTTGACACTTTCAGTGGATACTCTGGTGTGTAAAAAACCTTGTCCAAAAGGATGCAGAGCCTGAATTTGTGTACCAAGCGAGGTAACCACAGATTAGTCAAAGATGGGATGTTTCATATTTGCTCTGTGTGACTGTGCAACAAGGTAATAAAAAACCCGACACAATTCAGGCAGCAAGAAATGGCCTACAAATGAATTCGCTCTCAAAACTGGACGAGTATTGATCCTTGAACTGTTCACCCAACGATGTTCAGAGTACGGTTCAACGTTCTGTTTGATGTCAAATGTTTCCATCTAGAGACAGTACGTGCGCAGCTCCTGCATACCTGGAGCTCAAATACACATTGCGAGCAACAATTAAATGCACCATCTCAACCTGTGAAATATTTTGTGGTTGAAAATCCAGTCCTTTCAGAAAGTGTAATTGTATGTTGAACAGTAATTGACTGTAGCCATTAGTTTACGACCCCACCTGTCTACAAAACTGAAATTCTATCACTAAGCCCAAGAGATGACCCAGCGCACTAAACTTATTGCTAGTATTTGACGCTGACTTGACGCCTACATGTCACACTAGCGCCCCTGTCACATATAAACTGACGCCCCCACTGACGCCCCCATATTTTGACTGCCGCCTCCACCCACAAATGTGACGCCCCCGGTGACGCCACCTTGAAGCCCAGTGCCGCCTCCGCTGCCGCCCTTTGACGCCCCCTTGCCGCCCCCTTGACGCCCCAATTTGCCGCCAACTGCCGCCCAACCAGATATATTTTGGCACGAATTGCCTCATGTATGGGATTTTAATTGCTCAATACATAGTAAGGACTAGTAACGAGTCCATTAGAAGATGCAGAAAGCTCCCACAGGCAAATCCGCGCCAAATCATTTATGGCATTGCCGCCCCACTGACGCCCCCCACAGCAAAGGGCGTCAAAGGGCGTCAATGGCGTCAATTTCACTTTGCCCCAAGCTAGAGGATGATCAACATTGGGGGCCAAAGACAACCGCTCTCCCGGGGGAATTCGTGGAAGAACACAGTGGTCCCGTGGAGGAGATGGTGAACTTGGGCCCCGATATCCCAACAGAAATCACGCCCCGCCTACACGAAGTGTTGAGACGGAACGCTGCCGCGTTTGGCGTAGGAGGGAAGCTGGGACATACCGAAGGAAAAGCGACCATTCCGCTGAAAGCAGACGCTCAACCGGTATCTTTGCCTACGTACTCAGCCTCACCTGCAAAACGCGAGGTCATAGACAAACAGATGGATCTATGGTTCGAGAGGGGCGTAATCGAACCGTCTGTGAGTCCATGGGGGCACCATGCGTGGTGGTTTACCGCAACGGCAAAGCGCGTCTTGCAGTGGATTACCGTAAACTTAATGCACCGACGGTGGCCGACGAATTTCCAATCACTCGACAGTCGGAGATTATCCAAGCGTTGTCAGGAGCGCAGGTTTTATCCTCCTTCGACGTGCTTGCAGGATTCAACCAGGTGGAAATGGAGGAGGAAGACAAGCCTAAGACCGCCTTCCGCTCACACTGAGGATTGTGGCAATTCCGTCGGATGCCGTTCGGGTTACGGAACGGGCCCTCCATTTTCCAGAGAATCATGCAAGGAGTATTGGTCCCATACCTATGGTTGTTCACGCTAGTCTATATAGACGACATATGCATATTCTCCAAAGCTTGGGAAGAACACCTAGTGTACCTGGACAAAGTGCTCGGCGCTATTGCGTCCGCGAGGATCACGCTAGAACCGAAGAAATGCTTTATTGGTTACTCCTCTATCCTGCTACTGGGACAGAAAGTATTGAGACTAGGGCTCTCCACACACAAGGAGAAAGTAGCCGCGATACAGGAGATAGCGAGACCCACGTCGGTTCACAACCTGCAAAAATTCTTGGGCATGATCAATTACTTCACCTCATACATCCCTTTCTATGCTTTCATTGTCAAACCGCTTTTCACACTGCTGGGCAAAGGGGTACGCTGGGAATGGCGCGCGGAACACGAAATCGCCTTCCAACAAGCAAAGGACGCCCTATCGGCAGCGCCGATACTAGGACACCCAATACAAGGTTCTCCCTATCGTTTGTATACAGATGCTTCGGATTATGCGCTATGCGCGAGTCTGCAGCAAGTACAACCATTGAGGGTCGCAGATCTGTCAGGTACCGCGATCTACGATCGTCTGAAGACGGCCTGGGACAACGGGCACCCTATACCTAAATTATTCGTTAACTTATCAAAGGAGGTGCAAGAAGTGGAGACAGCAGACGAGTGGGAAACTTCGCTGGACGAGACCGTCGTACACGTGGAGCGTGTTATCGCATACTGGAGCCGCACTCTCAGGTCCGCGGAGCGGAACTACAGCGCAACAGAGAGGGAAGCACTGGGCGCTAAGGAAGCACTGGTCCGTTTCCAGCCTTTCATCGAAGGAGAACAGGTTATCCTAGTGACGGACCATTCCGCGTTGCAATGGGCCCGGGTGTACAAAAACGCGAACAGGTGTTTAGCGGCATGGGGGGCCGTATTCGCGGCGTATCCAGGCCTAAAAATTGTACACCGACCAGGGCGCATCCATTCTAATGTGGATCCGCTTTCACGGCTACCGAGGGTACCAGCACATGTGTCACCGACGCGGGACGATTTAAAAGCTATAGTGCCGGACACCGAGTTACAGGAAGAGGCACTTAGGCGAGAGAACCAGGAGATCTCCGCTCCGGCAAAAAGAGCAGCTTTCACTGTACTATGGTGGGACAAAGTTATTGATAAATTCGCCTACCCTATACAGACTCGCAGGCAGAAAGCCAAGGAGGAAGAAGAGGCGCAGATGATACAGGAATCGAGTGCACCGATCGGTGGCGGGGACACCGATAAACTCGGGGTTAGTGACGGTAAATCCGCCGCCCCAGGGGTTAGTGTCGGTAACACCGCCTCCCCAAATCCAGCAGGAAGTCTTGAAGACGATCTGCCCTTCCCGGAGGAGGATCACTGGACCTACCCCGCGGGAATACGTCCCGATAAAGGCGAAGATGACTGGAATAAAAGGCCGCATCTACTAGTATGTATAGCGCCTGAAGTGATAGAGAAATTCAAGGCAGGATACTTGGAAGATCCGTACTTCCAAGACCGCTATGTGGAGGAGGTACCGAGCCCTGATAAAATCCTGACGCCTTCTCGATTTCAGAGAGGTAGAGACGGACTCCTCTACTTCATCGACGTGGACTGGAGGATGCGGCTGTGTGTGCCTCGTAGTCGGGTGAACTTCATATTAAAATGGATTCACGATTCACCGCACGAGAGCGCGCACGCCGGGCCAGATAAACTCGAATCTAGACTTTGGGAGCTCTTCTTCTGGACTTCCTTGCATAAGGACGTATCCGACTTCGCAAAGGGGTGATATTTGCCAGAAGATCAAGTCCGATCATCGGAAGAAAATGGGAGGACTGCACCCTGCTCATGTCCCGGCCAGACCGTTTGCAACGGTGTCGATGGATTTAATCACGGGTCTACCTCCTTCTGGGAAGGAGAAATTCACGGCCGTTCTCGTCATCGTAGACAAGTTGACTAAGTACGCGGTGATGATCCCGACTCATAATACTCTGTCGCAAGAAGGATTCGCCAAGTTCTTCGTGGACCGGATAATCAACGTCTACGGGATGCCGGAGCGTATCATCGCCGACAGAGATAAATGTTGGGCTACGGCTTTCTGGAGGTCCGTCATAATGCAATACGGCAGCGCCCTAGCTCTCTCTTCAGCGCATCATCCGCAAATGGACGGACAGATGGAGATTCTCAACCCGACCATTGAACAGATGTTAAGAGCGTACGTGGCGACTGATCGGAGCAGCTGGGCCAAACACAGGGGGCAAAGTGCGGGGCACTTGTCATAGTGGCATCTGCGTGGCATCCGACAGGCACTTGCAAGGCACTTGCTACGGCATCCAACAGCCATGTGGTCGAGAATTTCCCACATGCCTGTCATACTCTGCCATTTGTGCACACATGAGTCCGGAAGCACCTCGATTCCAATGTTTTGGACCTGGCAACCATTGGTTGCTTGGTTCACTAGTAATGGTGGGTTCATGCTTGTGTAATCCTTTTGTCTGGGTTCAATCCTTGCTGCAAACTCCTTTTTGTGCACCCCGCCTTTTCTCCGTTATTGCTCACCACATAGTATTGTCGAGGCACAGTAAGGTCAGAACAGCACTAATGGTACACATCTCATTACTATTCACCAGTATGAAAACTCAAGGACAGTGATAAGTGAGGGGCCCACGGTCCGGATTGATCCTAATGTGTCAAGGGTGCAACAAATGCCGAGCACATGCCCCGCGGATGCCGTAGCAAGTGCCTGGCGGATGCCACACGGATGCCATTATGGCAAGTGCCCTAGACTTTGCCCCCTGTGAAATGGTTGGGCGAGATTAACTTCGCCTATAATTCCAATACCCATGCCTCGACGGGCTTCACCCCCAACTTTCTACTTATGGGGTATCAACCGACTGGTGCGGCAGGAATACTAGTGCCCCAACCGGACCCAGTCGTCCGCCCTTTCCTGCCGAGTCAGAAAGGAGAAGATTTCATTCAATCCCTCGAGAAACATCGTCAAGCGGCGCGAGACGCGGGAATCTTAGTGCAGGAACGCCAAGCTCGTGCTTACAACAAACACCGTCGACCAGTGGAGAAGATTGAAGAGGGAGACTTCGTGCTCGTCAATCCACACACCCTCGAATTAGTCGACGTCCAGGGAACAGGACGCAAGCTTATTCAACGCACCATCGGCCCATTCGAAGTACTGGAGAAGATTAACCCGGTCGTATACAGACTGCGTCTGCCAGATTCCTATCCTATGCACCCGGTCTTCAATCTCAAACATCTGCGCAAATACCACGTCTCGGACCCTCGATTTGGTGAACGAGCAACACTACCCGAGACTCGAGATTACTTGACACCGACCGAAGAATATTCAGTCGAAGCTATATTGGGGCATGCCATCCAATCGCGAAAAAGCGGGAATCAACGTATGTTTCGAGTGTGATGGGAAGGATATGGGCCCGCCGACAACACCTGGGTATCGGAGCTGGACTTACGAAATGCTCCCGGCTTGAAGAGGGAATACCTTAATTTACACGGTTTGAAGTAATTAATTCGTCGGCCCGGGTCCGACTGGATCAGAAGGTCACGTGTAATTTGACAACATAGCTTACTAATATTGTATACTCTCTTTTCACCACTACCACTCCCCGCGAGCATGTCGGTTCCCGCTGCTCCGTCGGTTCCCGAATACGTGTATGGTCGCCTTAGCAACTCCGCGGGCTACAGCGTGATTCCTCAAGTCCTGACGGGTCTTACGTTCGACCTCCCAGTGCATCTAGCAGCGTCAAGTCGCCTAGTCGCTAATGGGGAGCAAATATTCGAGTTATGGTCAATGAACTCGAAGCAGCTCCCTTACCTTCCAGGAGTCAGGAAGGTCTGTTTTCTGCCGTCGGTTATTACCGCGCGAGAACGGAAGCGCTACGACGGCCACGTGGGCAGACACGACTGCTTGCACGCGCCACAGTACTACCGGGAGGACACGAAGCATTGGCTATTCATGTGTCGCGTCCGGGAAGTGGCTCCCGAGGACCTCTACTATGCGTTCTACCAGCCGCTCACCCTAGTCTGGACTACAAGCCCGAATCTGCGGGAAGGGACATTCCAAGACGAGTACATTCACCGCCTACATAAGGCTTACGCCCGAGTAGCATCGGATTGCCAAAAGTTCGTATCTTCATCTTTGTGGGGGAGCAAGCCGTCCTACACTTCCGCAGAGGCTATTAACAGCCTCCGGTCGGTTAAAACGTGGGACGACACCGTAGATCAAGGCGTAGCTTTGCAACGCGGGTTGCGGGAGCTTGAGGCATGGCTCCGGTTCATAGAGTTACGCTTATCTCTGGGAAACTCAACTCTGGAGGAGTTGAGACGCGTGAGATGGGCTGCGACCCGGGAACAATATATTGGAATGTGACTTAACGGGGCCAGCGAGGAAGTAGCACTTTGCCTACTGGTCTTGGGAATCCCATGCTTCGTTGTCCATGCTTATGCCCCCGGAGAAATCCAACAGACGGACGGTTTCCAGCAGATGTGGCCGAACTTCTTCGACGGGTCCGATTTGGTCGAGGTTATCGGAGCAACGAATCCTTTACTACCAAGTCGCTATGGAGAACGCCAAAGTGAACACTTTCTACCGACCGGGGTACGATGGAGAGGAGGATGAGATTCCCGTCGTAGAAGGCCTGAGCCCGGAGAGATCGTCGTCAATATACTGCGAAAGCCTCCCTAGCCACCCCTTGATCCGTATGGGGGAACTACTAAAGCAGCGCCAGCATGGAATAGCAAAAGCGCGCAACGAATGGAAAACCATGGCGCCCTCTACTGTATTCAAATCTACCCCTCAGCGCTGCATCGGAACAAGAATCACCGAAGGAACGTCAAAGACGGCCCCTACACCGTCCAACGCCCCTATCATCCTGAGCATTGCAACGCCCTCTTCGATGGAGTCGGTCCCAACCGCCCTCGAACCTTTATCTTCAGCCGCGAATGATCGATTACGAGCGGAGCCCATAGAAGAGAGGGAGCTATACCCGAATCACGTAGCTTGGATTGTCCCTCCCAGATTACCCCGTTCGCATATCCGACGCTGGGATAAATACGAGCTCAGCGAAGCGGGGAACGAGACTGCGTGGGTATATCGCGGGCAGAACTACAAGCCTGACGGACCTTCGTACTTCGATCATCGTTTGGGTCGTCGCTTGTACCCGGGAGACGATTGGGTACCAGGAGCCAGGGTAGTGCAATGGGAACGTTTTGGAGCCCCCGTACCTAGACATGCCTTCTACATCCAAAGCGACGAGAAATATAAGCCGCAGAGGCCGTCGTCATGGATGTATCCCAGCGTCAGCATACCTAGGCAAGACGAAGGGTTGATCGCACCAACACCGCTACCCGAGGAATTACCACTACTCGTGAGGGCGGACAGAGGGAAAGGGAAGTCCGAGCGATACCAAGGGTACGAGAGTGACGAGGACGTAGTAGGCATCCCAGCGTCACCGGCCCGAAGTTCTACGGAAGAACAGGCCGTCGGAGAAGATGATCATATGCTGATCGACCCGATGGAGGAAATCGCTACGAACGTAGTCATGATCGAGGGTCTCGACCACAAATTGTTGGCGCAACAGCTGGCAGCAAATCTCCGGGACAACTTCTACCGCGCGAGCGTGCATCCTCTGGCTATCATCAATGCCCAGCGCGCGATGTGGATCAGGCTAGCCGACACGACGGAGGGTTTTTGTCTACGCGGCGCGCTCAACGGGTCCGACCCATCCTACATACTAACGTATAAGGAAGATGGGGATTTCCGGGACGCCTACCAGTACACGACGGATCGCTGGGTACGAGAGCAGGAACCAGGTGTCCAGGAAGAAGTCATCAAGCCTGTAGCACTCAGCGTCGGTCATCCGCCTGAGCTGTTAAAGGAGTCTCTTGCTGAGGAGTCGGCCAGCTTACCTCTTGCTGAGGAGTCGGCCATCTTGCCTCTCGCTGAGGAGTCGGTCATCTTATCCTTACCGACGAAGGAGTTGAGGGCCGAGGTCGAAACGGGTCCTTCTCGTGACCCCCTACGTCCTGCTGAGCCATTACTGTCACACTCCCAAAAGCCAGCGGAAAGTACTCTTCCTAACCCGCCGCCACTTCATCAGTCTTCCATTATCCCTGAAGGTTGCAAGCCGCCGACCATGCCTAGAAGCATGAGGAGAAGTGCTATCCCTCCTCTAGGTCCACGTTTCTCGGCGAAAGGAAAGGCGCCGGAGCTCGTGAAAAGGTTGTCCAGCCCTCCACCAAGGCAAAGGGGCTTCTCGCTGTATAAAAAACCGGACAACAGAGCGGGACATGCGCCGAGCGGAAAACGCGCTACTCCTCAGCAGTCACTAGCGCAACGACTCGGAGAAGACCCCGTCGACCATTGTTGGACCGGTTAAACGAACCGGAAGCCACGACGAGTACGCCGTCCCCCGTCCAACAACTCCGAGGGAGACACCATCCCAGCAAGAAAGAGCGAGAAGCAGCTAAAAAAGGAATAGCTGCTGGGATGTCTGTAACACAGGAGTTGCTAGGGCCTAGTCGAGCGGGCACTTACGCCAATGCCCAGTCGCGTGGGGCGCTGCCAGTACACAGGGGTATCCGGAACGCAACCAGCTTCCAAGATTACCTCGAGTGGAAGACCGGCGAAACGGACAGGGATAATGCATACTCCAGCGAGGCAGGGACAGCGACAGCGATGGATGTAGACGGCAACGCACCACAAGAAGCGGAAGAAGGGGAGATCACGGTGATTTGCGAGCTCGGAACCTAGTGTGGAAAGGGTAATCGATCTCCTCTCATATTCGCGATTGGAAGGGCCGGGTTGACCCCTTGTACAGCTGGGAAGGTAATTGCCGTTACAGCCGCCTGATTCATAGCGTTTTCAAGTTCCGTTGCAAACGTATCCTCAAGAACCCCAAGAATCAAGTCGACTAAGCTCAAATTTACCACCAGTGCACTTCCAGTTGTTAGTTCCTCAGCCTCATTGGTGAATGCAGCAGCGAAACGGCGTAGTTTCCCGAGTTCGTGGCGGGAAATTACTCGATCCTCATTACATATGGCCACCAATTTATGCAAGGAACCTTGAGCCATATCCTCTATTTCATGATACAAGTCAAGAATTGCATCTCTCCACATATCAAAAGTATGTGGTGCCGGATAAGTTTCTAACTTCTTCCATTGCTCTCGCAAATCCACATGATCCAAATACTCCAACAATTTATCCTTCTTTGCCTGCTCATCTGTTATTCCACCTGAGGTAAACACTGTCTCACAGTTGCTAATAAAGATTCGCAAACTGTTCGCTTTTTCACCATCGAACTTGGGTCTGTTCTGATCCCAAACCGCGGGTATTTTAAACCCTGCTGTCCCAGCATTTCCAGCCATTGCGATATTTGGTACAATTTCTGAATGCTCTTGTAGTGCAGGATCTTCTTCTGGTGGTGGGTCACTTGTAGTAGCTGTCCACGACGTTCCAGCGGTCTGATCTCTCCCTCTATTCGATGAACCTCTTGGATTCCTCGGTTTCGTATGACGAAACATATCAAGTGGCGGTACTAGTGTATCCCTAGCACGCCTCGATGTTGCAGTTTCTCTGCTTGGCCCTGGTGCCGTTGAGCATAAGGTACCACTTCTCAGAGTTCCTTCACCTCTTAAAAGAGATGCAAAGTCCCCCGGATTTACGGTTTCTTCACGATTCCTTCTGGGAGGAATAGCGAAAACCTAGTCCTTCTGTGGTCTTGGAACGAATTCCAGACAATAACACAAATCGTTTTTCGTGTCTCTCAACGAAATGAACAATTAACCCTCCCTCGCGGTGGGCTCCAGATGATTTGCGAGCTTCAATCACTTCCAAGGTAGTCGACGAGTGTCAGTCCCTAGTTTCAGAGCCTTTAAAAGGTTGAAAGGGAAAGTTGATTTTTCAAAGTAAAAGTCCGACGAATGGTTGTGTTATGATACGTACGAAACCGAAGATCCAAAGGATACAACTGTTTCGGACTTCCTTGATGCGATATATGATAACCAAATTTAAGAAACATAGGAAACGGTGAGGTTTCTGTAGTTTCTTGTGTATCCCGAAGATTCGTGTCGATAAAGTTGTTGCCAAAAGTGTGTAGCGTGCGTTTTTTCGGTTTCCTAACCAGTCCCAGTCAAATCTCGAGTCCCAGAACCTTTCCAGTCAATCCAAATCCAGTATCCCAGTCCCAATATCCAGTTCACAGTCCAACCAATAGCCAAATCCCAGTCCCAGTATCCTTCCAATCCAATCACACAATGTTTCCGAGTTCAAAAACCAGATTCAATTCAATCACAAAATTCCAAACTTCTATTCCTTCCCACTTGTACGAGACTCGCCCTTCACAAGTATCTAAGACTTGCAAAACTCGAATAACGTGAGGGTTTCTCGGGAGAAACTTCGCTGCCTACCTCTCCTCTACTCTGGCTACTTATACAAAGGATGATATGACTATGACAATAAAGAAAATATGTAAAAGAGTCCGATTATCCGCCCTATTTCCAGTGTTTCCGGAGTATTTATAAGACCTCAAAGCGCCCCATTGGTAGGAGAGGTCGGATTCGTCATTCCGGGTATATTCCGACCATCCTTGGTAATATCCTTGCACATGGCGACGTGATGGGTACTTGAAACCCTAATTGCCAAGTGTTTCTTGAGTTGTGGAACTCCCGTTCCTGAAGTATCCCTTGGATCGGTATAGTCGGACCTTGTAACCCTGTTCTATAGCTTCCAAACGATACCCCACTTCCTTGAGACCATTGAATGAGACCGATGAGGATTAGAGTTCACTATCCCCATTGGTGTTTGCTATGGTTCTGAGATCGACGATCACAAGACCCGGCTGATATTTATCTCCTTGAAACCATGCCTGGCATAGCCGCGTACCTGGAACAAGCGGAACGACGATCCCGTTGTCACATGCAACTATGTTCGACATGATTTCCCCACTGATCCACGCTCTGATACTTCCGAAATGTCAGAAACCACTCAAACCGTTGTAAGAAACGGAAGAAACTGGTGATACGACTGGTAGGTTGAGTTGTGCTACATATTCTCCTACAGGTTTCGGAGTGAGCACATGCCAGAGATACTCCTGATTCCTCAGGAGTCGTCCCGTTACTCAGATGATATTGGCCTCTTTTATGGGAAGAGTTGATACATTCGATACAACAGATACATGATATACAGAATATTAAACATAAGGAAATCGCAAAAACAAGTGGTTTCAGTGGTGGTTCAATATCCTGCTTATCAACGGAGGAACGGGACACAGCGGAAGGTGAAGACCGAATGGACTGGTTCAAATAGCATGGACTCTGCCGTGTGAGGGGCACTGTGACGGGGTGTACATTTACAGACACGGCCAGAGGCCATATATTATTACAGCTCTTTGCATAAGTAATGACACTCATCAAATTTTGATGAATAAGAACAAATTTGATGTGCCAGATTGCCGAGGTCATTTCTCAATCATTACTTAACCGCTTGCCCATGATTTTAGGTGCGTTGGAAAGCGGTTAAGCGGCGCTTTCTAATCATCACCCTCTTTATAGGATTACGCTTCTCTGTCCGTCTGAAGCCATTTAAACTCCGCTCATTTCTGCTGATGCCGCACACCGCGGCAACTGGCCCCCCGGTTACTCTTTCCTGCCGGCATACACTCTTGAAATTCCGCCGCTGATGTGACACCCAAATTTGGAAATTTGATGGCGGCAGGGTTCGGCAGATTTCGAGGTCCGCCGTGTCTTTGCCAAACATCACCAACATTTCCCGCCAGCACCACCATCTGCTCCCCACACTCCGTGCTCGACCCTATGCCTCGGCTGCTCTTCAGCCGTCAACACCGTCAAGTGAATTCCTCTCCCTAGCCCTCTACTTTCTCTTATGTACGTTGATTGTTTCCCCATCTCTCAATCAATTTCAAGATGGATCAATGTGCTGGTGGCTGCATTTGCTCTTTCCTTCTTCCTACCACTGTCGATTCTCGCTATGCCGCTCAACCAATCACTCTGCTCGCCGTTCAATTGCAGCTTAAATTGATCTTGCGAACACGCATGCGGCCCAGTTCTCTGTGTTCCGAATTGTGGCCGTGCTACTTCCGGACACGCAAGTCTTGTGCTGCATGACCCCTGCATGTGTGGATCAAAGGTATGCTTTTTTTCGTCCTTTTGTTCTTTTGTCCTTTTGTCCTTTTGTCCTTTTGTCCTTCTCCCCTTCCCTGACACCTCCGCTCCTGCCTCTGCACCTCGCGCCTTTGACCCACATCATTCGACGATGGACCCAACACACCTCGGGTTCCGCCTATCGACGGACACCGTTTCCTCTGACGTTTACTTCGGCTCGACTGCCTTGACACCGACAACACCGACGGCGTGCTTGCAAGTGTGGGTCGATGCTAGAGCTCAGGGCTGTTTATATCGGACACCGTTGTGAATATTGGATATATTGTTATTTCTACTGTATTTGACTTTCGGCGTGATCCATTTATCTCAATTTGCATTTCGCGCCTGACTTATGTCTTTGGAGGACCGTGCCGCCGAGTTGTGCCGCAAAATTTGCCGAAAATCGTGCCGCCATCAAATTCCCAAATTTGGGTGTCACATCAGCGGCGGAAAGTGCGCAAATGCCGGCATATAGCCAAGCGATCCTTCGGCATTGACGGCATGTGAGATAATCCTTCTAACAAGCTTTGCCGGCGCTAAAATTGACAGATGGCTCCCACCTCCTGAAACAAAGGCGAACGTCAAAACAGTGCATACATAACAAGGGTCGGGGAATCTCAAAATATTTCATCAGGTGGAGTGAAAAAGAATCAAGTATCGACTCTAACTCAGTTCAATTCAACAAAGTGCGTGATAATTTTGAATGTTAGCTTGCTCCCAATCGCCCACCACCTTATTAAGTTGCAGAAAGAAAGGGAATGGGAGGCCGCGAAGCGGCCGACCAGTCCCTTGTATCCATTATACTAGGTGCATCGAGAGAATTGCATACCTGAAAATTCGAGCTGTCTTATTCAAACGGGACATGACAATGGCCAGTTCTCGAGCAATCCTGGACCGATTTCCTTGAATCTAGATGATACTGAGAGCTAAAATAGCGGCAACCAAGTGTGAAACATAAAAATTTGTGGCACACCTCATCTGCAGCATTAAGAATGAAATTAGTCTGTGCTATCACCAGTTCATTCTATAGTATTGATTTCGATGTGTAACCAAAATGTCAAATGTGTGCTACCTGTGCCTCTGAATCCCCGTCTATATGAGTCCGACACCATCCAAATCGGTTTAGAATTGACCGAGTAATGGCCAATTTAAGCTGTGGTTAGTAACGGGTAACCCAGTCTGTGACGGGGTGTACATTTACAGACACGGCCAGAGGCCATATATTATTAATTGACTTACTAACATTTATTAATTAGTTTAGATTATTATTGTTTATCTGTAGATATTAGATAATCATCATACCTTGCTTCACACTACCAATGTCGTGAAGAGAGATACTCCCGAGGAACCCCCTCAACGTCCCCCTGCTTGCCTGAGCAAGTGTATAAAGGCTCCATAGTCCCTCCGCAGAAGGCGACCCCTAGCCAGGGTGACAGGTTCCCTAGGTCGTAGAGTTACAACGACTAGGAGAGTGTCGGTCAAACCGCCTCTCCACCTCAGACGTCAGATAAACTATATCTGAACGTCCTTTCACTACTTTTTTACTTCACATGCGGCCGAGCGAACCGACTCGCATCACACAGTCAGAGTGCCCTCTGCACTAAGGAAGCTTCACGAAGAGAACAATCTGCCCCAGAACACAGAACATCATTTGTGGGATCGAATTTCTTAGGCAGAGCACCCGTATCTCGCAATCTTCTCCAGAACACAGAACATCATTTGTGGGATCGAATTTCTTAGGCAGAGCACCCGTATCTCGCAATCTTCTCCAGAACACAGAACATCCTTAGCAGGATTGAATTTCTTAGTAGGAGCACCAGTACCTAATATATGACACGCACCTCCGGGCTATGCAATTTGCTCCAGAACACAGAACATTGTTCACAGGATCGAATTTCTTAGGCGGAGCACCCGTATTTTTGTCGACACGCACCTCCAGGCTACGCAATCTGCTCCAGAACGCAGAACATCGTTTGCAGGATCGAATTTCCTAGGCGGAGCACCCGTATTCTTGTCGACACGCACCTCCAGGCTATGCAATCTGCTCCAGGACACAGAACATTGTTTGCATGATCGAATTTCTTAGGCGAAGCACCCGTATCCTCGACAAGAATATACAACACGCACCTCCGGGCTACGCAACCTGCTCCCATTGTTCGCAGGAGCAAATTTCATACGGAGCACCTGTATTCTCAACAAGAATAAACGACACGCACCTCTGGTTATTGACAATGTACTAGGATTGGGCTTTGAACGAAATATCTCACCGGAGGACCAACGCGAGGCATGGAGAAGCATCACCCTTGCAAGCTGGATTGTAACAACAACGGCGGAAGAAGACTCAGGAGTAGGAAAAGGTAGGAGGAGAGGCGGAGCTGCGGGAGCAGGTAGGATATGGGAAGCTCTGGGGCCAAATGGGGGTTCCTGGGTGTCCTTTTGGGGAATGTTCCTGGTTGACCAAAGGGGAAAGAGTGAGAAAGAATGGAGGAGTCAGAAGGAACAGAAGGGGAAAAGAGCGTGGGGGAGAGTATAAAAGGAGGAGGAAAATAACCGTAAAACTATCTTGTATCTCCCCACCTAAAAATCAAAGGCGCTCATTAAGCCGGACAATTCTGCAAAAACCCACACACTTCTCCACTTGATGCAGTTCAATGAATAAAAAGAGTACGAGACCCGGTATTCCTCCCAGAGGAAGGAGACATATTGGCAGGATAGACTGGGGCGTAGGATATCCAGACAAGAAGTCTTAGTTCAACTGGTGGAAAAGACATCACAACAGCCCGCGCTAACAGCGCGGGCTGTTGATTCGCGTGTAACTGTTGCAACAGGTTGGGTAACTATCGTCCGGAGACACTCGCTCCACAATAGAGATGAGAGAGGGCCAGAGGGACTAAAAGAAGGGGGACTCTCGACACGGCTCACCAAAAGAAAGTAAAATCGAACTCTGGAAAGCTCCTCGTCAGGGCCACAATTTGATACATTGACTGGAGGATGACGATATCGCATACGAAAAATAAAATAACCCATCCCGGATACACTCATCGACCCCTTTTGCGTCCTCTTCTACAAACACGCTCACGGATTCGCCGAGGGCAATCGAGAAGGCTACCTATGCCGGAGGAACTCTACGGAATAGAAGTAGTGGAATAGTTTTCAGTGCAGAGGACTGAAACAACTATAATAAATTACACACCACCCCCCATCTTCAGAGAGACACTCTACAACACACGCCAATTCAGCTACCACAAGTTTCCCCTTAGAGGACGTAACATCTCCGACATACTGTTATAGACACTATAAAGTGATCTGACAGTGAAGGAACCGCAGTCCACATCACACCGTTGGTATGCCCGCAGTTCAATTGCAGCCGCTGGTTTGAAACTAAGAGTTGCCCCATTGGGATTGAGTTGAGGACACCTCATCAGTCTTCCAGCCATTGTCATTCCCTGGAATGGTTTCGACTATCCGCCAGTGCCATTCTCCCTCATTTTGGAGAGTCAGATCCCTCATCCCAGTCAAACTATTTGCCACATAGTAGAAAAATCCCATGCTGATAAGAATGACTTGGGATTGGGCCACTTCAAGGCAGGTGCTGAAACTTTAGGCTCAAATTGAAGAGTAAATTCTGCAATCCAAAACAATTGGGTTGGGGCACCAAAGCCACTTTGGATTGTGATAGGCAACTACAGCCAAAAAAATGAAAGTATGATTCTACACATTCTGAATGCAAAATATTCATAAAACAGGGGGGGGGGGGGTTAAAGATTTTCCTCCCAAAAAACTGTAAATTAACCAATTCATGTCTACCGGCACTCTCGGTATCCGGAAGGTAACCAGAGAGGGCATTGAGAAGGAAGCAAAGTTAAAGCAAAGACTCTTTGTGGTGGTCAGCAACCCCATCGGAAATCTACACCAGTATTACTGCATTTGGAAATTCCCCCTATTTCCACCTCTCTTTGCTCAGAACACTGTTCTATAAAATTGAAGAGCTGACTTTCAGCCCTCAGATGTTATATACATTCCTAAGGTCTTGTATGGTGCTGTAGTTGAGGCTTGAAAGTTGGTGAATATTTCAATGACTGCACTCCACCCCTCCTCCTAGAATTTCCTGCCTCCATCAAGAGTACTGGTACAAGATTTTGCGGATGATATACTCTATACACATTTTAGAACCGAATGATTATTGCTGAATTTTTATGTCTCCTCAGATGCCACAGATTTGCAGGGATTTATGGTCCGAGTTGAGCAGTGAAGGTATATTTGAACCAGAACTGAAAAATCTGCGACAGTCATTTTGAGAAGTCATGCTATGCCATCATTTCACCTTGCAAAAAAGTTTGCGCCAAAATGGCTACAGGAGGAAAAACAGCCTACCATCAAACGTGCTTTGTGTCGCAGTTTGAAATTAATGGTGTGTTGCCGATTGGTTGCCGACTACGAGTTTTCGTATGCGGCAAGATCACGATGTGGTGATTGATCTCGGGGATTAATATTCTCCACGGCCGAAGGTCAACGGATACTGCCCCGAACATAAAGCAGAAAACTGAATTCAGAGAACCTCTTTGGTTCCAGGGGATGAAACGGGCTCGCACCCCCAAGGATTTGAACCGGTGAGAAATTGAAAAAAAAAACATCTCCTTGCATTTTGGTTTATTTCTATGTCTTGCCCATTTTATTTCGATTTTATTTTCACAATGACCAATGTTGTGCGACTAAATTTGTTTGTACTTGCAACAAAAATCAGCCCAAAATCCATGTTCTCCTGGGTAGCCAAACCTAAAGGTTCAGCAATCAAGCTCCTGCTGGACATTTAGTCACCCTGCCAGAGAAATTAAAGTTGCATAAAAAACTTGACAGGTTTCTGTATCCTACATCCCCAAACATAGAAACCCACATATTTGGATATGGGTTGTGATTGAGATTAGGTTTTATAGATTGGTTGATTGCAGTGACTAGTTCACCGTGTTCGCTAGTTCATTTTAGTCTTTTGATTTCACAGTTGCAACTGTCAGGTATGTCATGAGCATCCAATGTGCAGAGGATTGGACCGCCGGAACCGGCGGATCCGCCGGCCATAGTCCTGAAGGATAGTCACCCTCCTTCAGTTGTTTCTCCATCCTTCAGGTACGCCAAAAACGCTTCCTTAAGGCTGAGCAGACGCACCTTCACGAATGAATATGGTCCTTCAGGAACCTTTATGTCCTTTCCGTCCCTCACATACCCTTCAGATGTTTCACTCATCTTCAAGACAATGCTGTTCCTGAACGATATCGACCCTCCTTGAGGACATTTCACCACCTTGAGGACAATTCTGCGGTCTGAAGGACTCCAACTCTCCTTCACGGGTCTCTCATATCCTTCATGATTTCTGACATCCTTCACGATAGTCCTGTGCCTAGAGAATACCACGAATATATATTCGCAAATATGAATATTCACCAAAACCTCAAAACTAATATTCGCATTCGTGCGAATATTGATGGCAAATATTCGTTGCTATTCAGGGGTTTAGCAGCCACCAATGAGTTGCTGAGAGCACTTTTATGCTATCTTGTGAGTTTAAACATTGTCAAAGACTCACACAAGCCCTTGTCTTGCATGTTCAACCATTTGGTTGACCAATGCACTTGCCGTGTTCAAGCTGTCAAGCAGTTGGCAAATTAAAGATGTCCCTAAAGTGGTTGGTTTGCCTCTGAATTACAGATCTAGTTGAGGTAAATAAAGTATGTTCTGGTTCCAGAGAGGAGATGTGTTAAACAGACCCAAATTTACCATGCTTGATTGAAACTTTGGCTGTGTATTACAGCTGCGAATATTCGCGAATATCAGCTTTCGTGAAAACTGATATTCGCATTCGCGCGAATAGCACAGCCACAGCCATTCGCGAATATAAATATTCGCTATTCGCAAATGGCTTGGCACGAATATTTGCGATATTCGCTATTCGTGGTACTCTCTACCTGTGCCTGAAGGACACCAACCATGCTTCAGGAGCTTCTATCCCTCAGGTTTATTTCCAACCTTCACGACAGTACAAGACTTGAACACTATTGATTGTCCTTCCAGACCTTCGTAAATCATTCAAAAATCTTGATAGAAAATTCCGAAAAAAATCACAACTGTGCATTCAGTAACTACCGTACATCGCACAATATATCTAAGTGGAGAAGCACAGTAGGACTTCGCAAAACTCGGTTCTTTTCATGGCACACTCTCGCACTGCCAGTGCGCAGCACAGCCCCAAATACTACAGAACCGGATGGACAAGGAGAGAAGGGCAGCGGAGGCAAGCAGGCAGGTGTCTGCCATGCAAACAGCTTCCTTGCCGCATATGCACCAGAAATGTGCAGCGTGCGGTGCGCATCGACACTCGAATGTGGAGGATATTGGGTGCGCAAGCACATATCCGCCATATCGATGTACCGCTGCATGCGGGGTCAGGAGAAAATGACGCGGAGTGGCGCGGACTGACGTGGCACTGACGCGGCGTGGCTGTGCTATTGACGCGCATCCCAATCATTGACTAAAACAGATTTTACACATTACTAACACCTCAAATGAGTGGATGCAATATGTCCCTTCAAGTTTACAGTGTACATGATGTATTTAGTGGGTCACAAATAAGCTGAAATCCATCCTTCTTCGATTTTTCGAGGTGAAGAGTGAACTTTTGTAGGTGTATTACCCATTGTGGGCTACTATGTAGAGTCTCGCACCAGTATGAGTTAAATGTATTAACTTTAGCTGATTTTCGAATCATTCTAAGACTACATAAATTTGGGCTTGCCGCGTTAACTCCCCACCACTTGCGCGCCGGTGCCGCATCAGTGCGCGTCAGTGCCGCGTCAACGCCGCGTCAGTATGCGGTAGTCCCGCATTACCCTCCAGACATTTCTGCATCCAACCCGAGCGCTATCTTGCTTCTACTTGTCATTGAACGCCGTCTGCAAAGGTCTCAACCAAACAACATCACTAAACCGGTAAAATTATAAACTCTGGCTCGCAATTGCTAACCAGACACTTCGCTGAGGCTTTTGCCGACCATCTCAACGCTCTAGTCGGTCAGACATCTCTCTCTTTATAAAATAACGCCTGTCCGTCTGAAGCCCTTCACGCTCCTTTTATGGACTTTATAGCCCGAGGGTCTGGGAGCTCGCACGATCTCGGAACTTCACGGCACCACAGATGTGGATGCTCTCACGGCATGGCTCTCACGGTAAGACGCCTATAGTACTAGCGCGCGGCAGGCGCTAATCTAATTTATCACCGACCATTCCGTATCTTATCCTGTCCTTTGTTCAATACTCTTCCTCTTCCCACAATTCTTCGCCTGTTGCTTTTCAATATTCCCTGATCCCTGACAAGGGCCTACCAATATTTTGATTGAATCTGAAGCGCTCATCCAGCGCTAGCTCTTGGCTAGCTCGGCATCGGCCGCAATTCCCACAGGACCCTGCATTTGCGACGTTCATATTTTTGTCAATCCGGATGAACCCGTCCCCTAAATAGCTCTTAGTTCTACCATTCAGTCTGAACCTTGGGGCAGGCTCTAATTCATCCGATTGTGCGGCCATCGTTCAGTGAAACTCTCCAGTCACACAATAATTTCCGTACACGTTAGCATGTGCCCATTGCGTGTGCTCATTATGCGGCAATCTCACTCTCTTTATTAAAAAAATTGTCCCAAGCCGTATCTCCGTATCGTTATATTGCGCAGTGGGACCAAAAGTACGGTAGCTGTTAGCACCATCCAACCGGCAATCATTATATTCAGCTCCGCTCCCGGATGGATAGCTCAATAGTTGAAACAAGACGTACCTCCGCTTTGCTCTGGAAGGTGCAGCAAATGATAAGGGGTTTGCTTGATCACAATTACACCACAATAAGTAGTACATGTCGGGTAGATAAACAATTGATGAATCCATAAGGGTAGAGCGAGGTATCCAACGGAACACACCCACGCAGAATTATAGTGCTCAGAAAAGGAGAAATTTGCAGTGTTCAGCGAAATGTATAGAGCCAAGAATTAAACCGGTGCCAAAGAAGGATATCGGAAGAAATTCGTGGTAGGGAGACCTCCAAAAAGTCATTCACCTGGTGATTTGCAACCAAGAGGGACGGCGTCCAGCATTTGAGACCAACAAATTGAACAACATATACATAGTCGGACAGTCATATTGCAGACCTTCGTTGCTAATTGATGACACAACGGCTTCTAGAGCAGTGGAATGGCTTCAGCCAGAAAGATGTCCGAGCGGGAGCATCGATGGAACGCGCCTAGAAATGTAGTCAGCCAGTATTTCAAACCCATGGTTTGAAGAACAAAATGCAATTGATCCTCGCTGTCCAACGAGAGAAATCAGAGGTGAGGATCTTTGACTGCGAGATAATTTAGTTGAGGAGACGATGTCGATTATCACAGGGCCAGTGGGGGAATAATGTTCCGAGAATCGACAGCGGTCTTGATGTCACCAAGAATAAAGAGCGATGCCCAGAACTTGAGGCAGAAATACCAGAAAGAATGGTTCCAATTCCAGTCTTGATTGAGGGCCGCGGGCGCGAGAGAAGTGGGTCAAAACAGCTAGCCCAACGACCAGGGAATCCTCCTTCCCTATATCTCGTGAGGAGACTACGTGGCCTGCCGGCTTGATTACAATCTTTGGGCTGTGCCGTAGGCCACAGCTGCTGCGATGAACAGTATTCTGTCAGGAAAGACAGCGTATCGGTCAGCTTTTAAGCCATATGCAGTTTTCAAGTGTAAAATTAAACCGCACAGAGAGGATCCAACGACGAAGGGAGGACGAGGAGAGAGCCAAAAGAGAGGGGATAGGCTAGATAAATGGGAATGTGCGCAAAGATGTACAAAAAATCGCTGAGGTACTCCTTAAAGAACGGTTAATGACGTTGTCTGCGGATGAATTTTTGGTCAACCGACATGGTAGCGACGGACCCTAGAGCACTTATTTATATTCAAGTGGGAGACGGCGCGAAGCGCCGTCGACCGCTTGTAAGTACTAATAGGTGCGGGACACTTACCTCGACACAGCCTGCTTTCTCTCCACCATTCTCTGGATTCCTTTGAGAGATTTTGACTCTGAAATATATTTGGATTAATGTCTTACTTGTATCAAGGTGACCAACGGCTCAGAGTCCCTTCTGCGAAGTCAGTCCAATATTTGGCAAGCAACTCAATGATGCCTTTTTCCCCTTGAGTTCCAGGTGATCATTCGTCAACAAACGAATGTTTATGAGAGCAGAGTAGGAAACTTGATATCACACATGTACATATATAGTAGTCCGTCTTCAACCGTTCACGCCAATATCTATGATTAAAAACGTCTGGGTTGCTTTCAGACCACTCCGTGGCATCTAAATTCCATATGTATGTGAAGAATACCATACTAGTGAGCGCAATTTCAGCTACACGACACCTGATGACTTGGCGATGGTTAAATAAAGATAAGCTCAGGAGGAGGTCTATTGGCTCAGCAAACATGAAGTATTGTGAACGTTTGGGGGGGATTAGGTGAGATGCTCAGAACAAGAGGGACACTTACTTCGTACATGCCTCGCCGATTCAATTCACTGCTGCATCATGTGGAAGATCCACCGCGTCAGTTTGGCTGTGCCGCGTCCGAAGTGTGGGATGCAGTAAATTTACCATGTACTTTGCTTCGCCTCAGCGCAATTCGCCGCATCACTGCCGCATTGCGCCGTGTCGGCGTTGCGTCCAAAACTCACCTCACAGTACCCAGCAGGATGTATTAGCAGTCACTCACTTTTATCTCTTCAACACTAAGACCAGTATATGGTGAGTACATGCTCTGTTTATATTGCATAACTATGCCTTCAGGAGGTGTGATTAGTGTATGCCAATTTGGGAGACCGTCGCGTCACCTGTCGCGTTACCACCCCTCACCGTAGTTTGACGTAATCCAAGTCATACCCGGACTGGGTTGCTGAAGCGAAGTTAGCGAAGCGGCGGCAGATCCTGTGTTCTTTTAAACTAACATTCTGGAACTATGCCTCTACACCGTCCGTACGTCCAGGGCACCTCGTTTTCGGTGAGTCCTATTTAGCATCCCGGAAGAATGAGTTTATATGAAGCCAATAGCCCCCACCAATGTCGACGCAAGCCAAGATATTGTACCTAGTCTCGACCCAATCACCATGTAAATCAACCAGACCGACCCTTGCAGGGGAGGAATTCGCCTTAATTTCTGGCTACCATGGCATAAATTATCTTCAACATAGCCCCTTAGCTGGGCCTGCTGAAGCAAGAGTATGATCTCTTCGCAACCACATTCATGGCTTTGGCTTGCTGTGTCAAGTAAATCTTGGTGAGTTGGTGTATTCAGGTTTTTGTTCTTTCTGAAGTCAATGCAACAGGCTTTATGTGAGCTAGTAGGTAGTTTGAAGACAACAATTATTCCTCGTGAGTCTGTAAGTCACAGTTTCGAAGCTAGGGATAAATTGAAGCGTGCCTTGCAACCAGTACATTTCACCGTATTGCTAGAACAGATGTTGATATCTAGCGCAGGAAGTTCATCTGTAATGAATAACACAATAAATTATTGCTCATGTCCTCCAACTGCGGGCCATTGTCCAGGAGAGCTGTGGAGAATCACCTGTGCCTGCCATATTTTATGTATCTGCCAATATTCCGCCAACCCCCGATTATCACACTTGCTACGGCGATGTGAGAGCTTAGTGTAACCATTGGACCCAGTAAATGATCAATTACCTCTCGAATCAGGTTGCCCCAGCTCGTAATTGTGTTCTATTGCATAAATGCATCATCTGTTACTACCGAACATGCTGTTCTTAGTGATGATTGACAAAATTATGGATTCAGTTTTTATGTGTCCAAACGATGTATCACCCTCTTTATAAAATTAAGCACTTCTGTTCGTCCGAAGCCTTTTTAATCTCCGCTGATGTCATCCGCCATGGCAGCCCGCCGCCCTTGATCGCGCTCTCTCTTTCCCGCCGGCCCATTGGCAATCAATCAGTCGGCATCTTGGCACTTGACGTCACCCTTCCAGCATGCTTTGACAGACACTGCCCCGGCGTTAACCTTGACAGATCTCTCCCACCACACTGAAACAAAGGTGGCCGCGGCGAACGGGCTCCTTCTGATGCAGTGTAGTCAGTGTCATTTACGCTGATGCCTATCAGTGCCGCGATAATGTTCAACTGGCAGGCTTGATCTGCAACTGTGCTAAACAACCAGCCAAACCATTCCGTACCATTGCCGCCCACCGCCATTGACGGCAACTTGCCGTCACCTCTGATGGCAATCGGACAGGCACTGCCCGCACCACAATGTCATTTTTCTCTCCTCCTTATCCCAAGGCAAACAAAGACTCCCACTGGTTGTAATAAAATAAATCTTTGGTATGAATAAACTGCATGGAAGGGGATGGGAGGCCGCGAACCGGCCGACCAGCCCCTTGTTACAATACAAAAATGTTGTGCCAACTCGAATTCGTGCTTAAAGAACATTTTCTCAAAAGTTATAACGTGCGCGCCGGTGCCGCGTCAATGACACAGCCACCGCCGCGTCAAATCCGCGTCAGTCCGCGCCGGTCCGCGTCAGTCCGCGTCACTTTTACCGTACCCCTGCATGCGCAGCTTGCGCATCGGAGCGAATACGTGCAGGGCAGAGGTGCGGCGGTAAATGTGGCCGGGCAGATGTCCTGCCCATGCTCGGGACCGAATCCTGCGACCCCAAGTGACTCGCCTGCGGCTGCGATAGGTATCACTCACCCAGATTCATCCTGCCCCCGCCCCCGTGCCTGCCCTATGTACACTAGCTGCCAGACAGCTGGTGCCCGGGCGTATGCATCGGCAGCAGCAATGGCATCATCACACCAGTGGGTGCGGCGACGACAATGTTTAGACGACGTGTAAGCATGCAAACACAATGACTAGCATGCCACAGTAGACGCACACTGTCGTTGGTGGGGCTGCAGCTGCCGGGATGCAGGAGAGCTCGAAGCTCTGAATTTGGAGGCCGACCGAGAGGATTCATCCAACGACCAGACAGCGGTCAAGGACCCATATTTCGCCGCCCTGGTGAACTGGGTTGATTGGGTGGAGTTTGGTACGCTCGGAAGTCAAGTCATCTGGTGGAAGAGGAGAAGAGAGCATGTCACGCATGTGACGATGTGACTTACCGTTCTTGACGATTAATAATATTCAATAATAAGGTTCGACATCGTGAAGGATAGAAAGACTACTGAAGGTGTTGCCAGCTGGTCGTGAAGGTAACTGGCTGGATGTGAAGCTCGACTTGCGTTGCTGAAGGTTTTTCTACATCCTGAAGGAAAGTTTGGAGCCTTGAGGTTAACATGAATCATGAAGCATGCTGAATTATCATGCTGAGTGCAGAGTTTGAATCATTTCTCTTCTTAGCTACATTCTGTCAATTCATCTCAGTTGTACAAAGTTAAAAGATAGAATTCAATCTAAGAAGACCCCTTTGTCATACTGCCAGTTCAATTTTTTTAAATATGTCGCAGATGGTGAGTTGTGGACGCCGAGATTGTAGGGAAGATGATGGCTCTGCGCAGCCACCGTGATGCCGATGATTGGCACCTGCCAAAAATTCAAACTCAGGCTCAGGCCTTTTGCACAGCCCGAGTTGTACCAGCCTGCCTACGACATAGTGCTTGCACTAAGTATTGCCGTTCTTTGGCAGGCTGGTCACAAGTCTATCTATTTGGACAATACTAGTAATTTATTACAAAAGGAAGAGGCCAATCCAGCCGTTGATGTCGGCTTTGCTTCGAGACTGATGCCGCATTCGGCACTGCCGCACAATCACCCTCCTTCAAATAGACTCAAGTCATGGGCCCATCTGCTTCTATTGCGCCAATAAGGCCATTGAATGATAAACTCTGCAAGAAAACAAACTCCCCAGAAGGAGATACTGGGCTGCAAAGTGGCCCAGTAGCTACTTGTAGGGATTAGTAAAACCGCAAAATTAGATGATTTCATTAGTGGACCTTGAGTGGACCAAATCACAGCTTATCACCGCAGACATGTCACATTGGCCCTGACAGTCATCTGACTCTTTCCTTCCTTCACACACGATGTCTGCCAGCAGTAAGGCTCATGCTGGGGGTACTGCCAAACCTGCTTCCAAACCAACCTTGGACTGGGTTGGTACATCTCTTCTGACAGCAAGGACAATCACTGCTGCAGCAGAATGTGCACCTTTCCCATACATCAAGGGTGTCTTTGCAACAGTTGTGATCCTATTAGAGACCATTGAAGTTTGGATTCAAATTATTTCCTTGTGAAATGTAGCTCACATCGGCTAAAGAAAGTCAAGAAGAATAGGGAGGATCTCAAAGAACTGTGCGATGACAGCTTGGAAATTATCAAAATTGTGCGGGATCAAATTTCAGCCCATGGGAATTCAGCTGCTGTGAAGTTCAAGGATTTATGCACCGATCTTGAGAAGTGTGTTCTAGCTTATGTCTCTTCTGAGATGGGATCTTACCAGCATGTAGATGCCTCCAAGATATCCTCATTGCACTGGAGCCTTTGCAAAAGAAACCACAAGGATTTCGTGCTCGTTTCAGGGAAGTGCTCAGGTTGAACAGCACTGCAGAATGGATCATGGGTCATCGGAACAAGATCCAAACCTTGCGCTTAAATTTTGTGGTATTTCATCTAATTTGCACAGACCAACAGACCGCTCAAAACACTTGTAGCTTATGGCGACAATGGACACCAATTTCCAGATGCATAAGCTGACTGCAGTGCCCAGTATGTCGATGGTTTCCTATGTCAAATTCTGCAATTCAATAGATTTCAGCAGCTCCTGTATCCCAAGCAATTCAGAGGATCAACAATTGTCCTCCTGCATCAAGGATTTTCATTGGGAGACGAGATATTCTAGGTAAAATGCATGCATATTTCATCCAGGACACCGGAAAACAGCAAATATTTTTGTTGTATGGACTTGGTGGGGCTGGGAAGAGCCAGATTGCCTTGAAATGCATTCAGGAGTCAGAATCTCAGTGTGTTTTTCTCAGAAATCTATTGAGCTGGATTCTGAACTTGTTTCATCCCAGTTTCTCAGATGCATTACGTATTGATGCCAGCACTCGGGACACAATTGAAATAGGCCTCAAGAACGTAGCTGTCACAAAGAATGTTGGAAACACCCCACAAGATGCTCTTCAGTGGCTTAGTGGCAAAGCTGCTCCATGGCTGCTTTTATTCGACAATGCCGATGATCCCAAACTCAATCTGAACAGCTTTTTCCCTTTGTGCACTCATGGAAACATTCTCATAACATCTCGAAATCCTGAACTCCGGGTTTATGCTGGGTTGTCTTGTGTGGTCTCAGATATGGAAGAAGCAGATGCTGTGACATTGTTGCTTGCCAGTGCAAAAGAGAAGGATACACCTAGTAGCCGGAAGATAGCAGCTGAGATTGTGAAGGTCAGTCGTTGTGGTCAACAGAGATAAATGCGATATTGAACATGTTTTTAAAGGCTTTGTGGTATTTCCCTCTTGCCATAATTCAGGCTGGCGCATTCATTGCAAAGTCTGGGGCCCTCAACAGTTACTTGGAACTCTACAGGCAGAATCAGAGACGATTGCTTAGTGAAAAACCTGCTCAGTCACATGATGACTATTCCTGGACTGTTTACACAACTTGGCAGATTAGTTTTGAGCAGCTCAGTCCACTTGCAGCTACATTCTTACAGCTTTGTTCCTTTGTCCATCATCAAGGAATATCGGAGAAGATTTTCAGCAATGCTTCCATCTATGAATGTAGAAGTTCAGGCCCATCTCCAGAAGAGCTTGAGAAACCACAGGCTTTCATCTCTCAGTTTCTGAGACCAGATGGTAGTTGGGACTCTCTTCACTTCTTGGACATCACCACAGAGCTTCGAGCATACTCCTTGATCAACTTCCACATAGAAACTGGACTCTTCTCAATTCACCCACTTGTCCATGTATGGAGCCAAGGTACAATTACCGACCCAAAAGTGTATTATGCCTCTATGACTGCCATCATGGGAATGTCCATTGCAAGCATCTCACGGGAAGAGAGGCAGAAGGCTAGTCTATGGCTATTGCCTCACATTGATTCACTGCTGCAGGATACAACACATTTAACACCTGATTTCAATGCATACTTTGCACTGATATACCACTATTCTGGGAAATTAACTAAGGCACAAGACCTTGGAGTTGCAGCACTTGAGAAACATCAAAAAAATCTCGGTGACAACCATCCGGACACTCTGACTGCCATGGCCAATCTGGCAGCCACATATAGATATCTGGGTCAATTGAAGAATGCAGCAGAGCTTGAAGATGTAGTGCTCCAGAGGCGAAAGTCTCTTCTTGGTGATAGCCATCCAGACACCCTGACAGCCATGGCAAATCTGGCAGCCACATATCGAAATTTAGGTCAATTGAAGAAGGCAGCAGAGCTTGAAGTTGTGGTGCTTGAAAAGACTAAGACTGTCCTTGGAGAAGACCATCCAGACACCCTCTTGGCAATGGGGAGTCTGGCCTTTACATATCATGAGCTTGGACAGTTGAGAGAGGCAGAGGAGCTCAAGGTTTTGGTCCTAACAAAGCAAAAGATCATTCTGGGTGAAGACCATCCAGAAACCGTGAAGGCCATGGCAAATTTGGCAGTTACATATCAAACACTTGGCCAGTTAAAAAAAGCACTGGAGCTTAAGGTTGTGGTGCTCAATAAGCGAAAGGCTATTCTTGGAGAAGACCATCTGGCCACAGTGTGGGCTATGGCAAATCTCGCAGTCACATATCGAGACTTGGGTCAACTGGAGGATGCAGAGGAGCTCGAAATTGTTGTGCTTGAAAAGCGAAAGACCATTCTTGGAGAAAACCATCCCCATACTTTGACGGCCATGAGGAACCTCGCATGGACCTATCACAAGCTGGGGAGGCCGACAGAAGCAGTGGAGCTTGAAGTCCTGGTGCTAAAAAAGCATAAAACAGTTCTCGGGGAAGACCATCCAAACACTTTAGGGGTCATGGGCAATCTGGCATCAATATATTATGAACTCGGCCAGTGGAATGAGGCAGAGCACCTCCAAGTTTCAACCCTCAAGAAGCAACAGAACATCCTCGGTGATCAGCATCCTCACACTCTGCGTACTATGCGAAATTTAGAACAGACATATCAAAAGCTAGGCAAGTTGGTTGAGGCTGATTCACTCAGAGATCTTGTTGAGGAAATTGAGAAAAAAAAGGTGTAATGTTGAGTCTCCTTACATTTTACACTGTGTACCACTAGTAGCTATTGTGATGACCTTACATTTTTTTCTGCCTGATAAAACACCACAAGAGCAGGCATAGTCCCACACTGTGGGTTGTATAACCCTTTTTATCACCCTCTTTTTAAAATTACCGGTGTCTGAAGCCTTTTCGAACTCCGCCATCAGCTCTAACCTTTTTCGTCGAGCTCTCTGTTTCCACTCATGCCGTGCCTGCCGCGGCCACGTAAAATCCCACCCTCGCTTGACATGTACAGCCTCGCAAGTCCGGAAAAAATGGGTCGTCTTGAACGCTCGGTCTGTGATTTGAAGTTATTTTCATTGGATTTTTCACAACAATCCATTTCTGTTCTACACTTTCTGTTCACAACAGAGGAAGGGGATGCGAGGCCGCGAAGCGGCCGAGCAGCCGCTTGTAAAATTAAGCATTTTGTATGTCTGAAGCCTTTTCAGACTCCGCAGTGATATCAGCGATTGAGATTAATCCTCTTTGAAATTTGGGGCGAGTTCAGATTAATCTCGGTAGGAATTTTACAAGAGTTAAGGAGACATATAATCTACAGTAGTACAATAAATCTCGCACGTCGTCCAAAATAATCCCATGCCCCAAATTAATCCCGCACAACATGATAGCGCACTCCAAGATTTAATCCCGCACCCAAACAATCCTGAGAAAAAGTCAGTCGGCGCACCACACGGCGGATTAAACCTTACCTGGGATTAATCCTGTAAGTCGCGCCTGGGATTAAAAGCCGAAGAAAAGGATTATATTTCGGCTGGTGTTAGATTAATCCCTCGGTCGTGCTTGCGATTAAACCTGGCCAAGATTAACTTCATAGTGAACTAAATCGCAGAAATGTACACACCTCTGGATCGATCTTGCTCGAGATTAAATTCGAAGATAATCCTGCAATGAACTAAATGAGAGCTACGGACAAAAATGGCCCTTTCACACCTGATCGCCAAGGGGGCAGAGCCTCTCGCCCCAACACTTCTACCCCAAACGCGGCCCAGGCCCCGTAAGCCATCTCGTGGTCTGCCAAAAAAAAAAAACGAAAAACGGAAATCGGGAGTTCCTAAAAAGGCAAGGAATATCCTAAAAAGGAAGGTGGGCCGTACTTCTGTCCAACGATAGTAGCGTGAGTTCCGCGGTACACAGTCCATCAGCGACTCGACGTACCGAGTCGCCACTACACCAAACAAAGGGAATTCTCATTTTGGACCGCTCTTCATTCCACAACGTCAAAGTACTCCTGTCCAAGAATGAGTTCCGCAGCACGAAATCCACCAGTCACTTAACGTACCGAGTAGTCCGCAGAGAATTCCGTTACTTGCCCTGCCTCCTCCGCTGCCTTAGATTCCTCTTGCCTCGCTTTCTCCTCCTCTTCCCGCTCATCTTTCGCTACCAGCTCCGGTGCGCGCTCCCATTTGTCCTGGCACCTCTTCCACAGTCTGCGGTACATTGCCGCCTGATTGTAAGCGTACGCCCTCCACCCCTTCGCGCTGTCCTCCTTGCTAGCCATCTCCTCCCATATCTCGCTGTACCGACGGAATGATTCGATTGTGCGCTCAAATTCAGCTTCGCGTCTCCTGTTCTTCAATTGCCCGATCTCTGAGTGCGCGATCCCGAAACCACTTCACCCGGTCCACTATGCAGACGATCACGTTAGCGGGAACACAGCTTGGTGGAAGAAGATACTTGCTTTCCATTTCCCACGCAGTCTCCTCTTCGCGCGTTAGTCCTGTGGGTCGCAATATGTTCCAATACCAAGGATCCACCTTTCGCGAGTCCCCTAACGCTAGTTGCTTCCCCCCCTTCCCATCCAGTTTCCGTTTCGTCTCCAAGGGCCTCAGCGTCCTATCGTCTGCTGGCAGCCCGAGCTTCACCAAGCCAATCCGTATCCGCCGATACGTATCGCCAGCTAATTGTATGTCGTTGCTCAGCGTCTTCATGAAGTTCCCGGCGCGAGTGGTGCGGCCTACACCGTGAATGTCGCCCTTCTTGATCTGCTTGTTATAATTATAGGTCCTGATCGCGCTGCGCAAGGCCAGCAAGGCGTCGTAAGCTTGCCCTTCCCGGAGCGAGTATTCAACCTGCGCCATCGCGCCCAGCTTCATCGCCGCTCGTTGCGCAGCATTAAACTGCGATGGCAGAAACAATGGAGTGTCCTCCGCCTTGTCGGGATCGATTGCTGACATACGCTTGGAGAATTCTGACACTCGTTGAATCTGCCTGGTTCTGAGAGCGGTTATATCCGTGAAGAACCGCCGACGCGCCGCGCGCACCACATCGGCAGGCGCTGACATCCGATGCAGGCGCTTGATGTGTTCTCTGTTTCCCAACTGTTAGTCGGGGACAAGCCGGGTAGCGTAACGCGTACCGATCTTTCTCGAGCTGCAACGTGGTCCCGACGAGTCCCAAATCCCCCTTTCTACTACCATCCACCATGACCTCGGTCGCGAGGACCTCTGCCCCTTCCTCATCCGCTGCCTCCTGCTGTGCCTTCAGCCGCTTCTCCGAGTCCACTTCCACTTTGAGTAGCTTTTCATATGCGGCTGCATGCGTTGGTGGTCCTGTGGGGATGCTCAGCCACAACAATTGGTCTTTGACTTGATCATCCTTACCTTTCTTGAAGTTCGCTTGAAAGACGCCGGAAAACTCGCCTTTCTCCATTTTTGGCATGACATTCATCGCCTCCCATTTGGGAACTTGCTCGGGATGCTGAGCACGCTGTTGTTTGTCCACCGCGTCGAAGTTGCGTGTGCGCACTCGGCGCTCAGAGACCGCAAGACGGTATAACCGCAACAAGGTAGCCGCTGTGGAGACAATCAGTAGCGAAGCGTCCTTATCTGAGACACACATACCCAGGGTGATCATCTTCTCGAAATTCCAATGATTACTGGTGTCATCGACTACGTCGTGCCGGTGCCCAGCGTTCATTTCCTTCGTGCTTCCAGCGGTGAGGTTGTGTACGGCCCAGCCCGTCTTGATCATCTCCCCGACCGTGAACGCGCAATACGGCAGCCAATTGAGATTCCACTGGATCTGACAGCGCTCGATGTGATTGAGGATATGCATTTTTGGGATGGCACCCTCGATCTTCTCGATGATGGACAACATCGATGGAAACAACTCCTTCACGCGGCCCGGTAAATGGATACCGTAGTGGCACCAGATATCGTAAGTGAAGCGTATCCATCTCTGGGATTGCGCTTCCCCCAGCAAGAAACAGACACCATAGTCCATGTTGGCGAAACTGCGGTTAAGTCAAATCTGCGTTCTCGTAGCCTTTGTGTAGGGGACTCACGCTTCCCCCTTCAACAGGTCCACCATCCCCTGGGGTAAATAGAAGCCGTGCTGGGCGCATTGCACGGCGACAACCCCACTGACCACAGCGTTCTTGAATTTTGCGATGTTCTGCATACGTGCGGCGCGTAGATGCGAACATGTTCCTTGCTGAGCTCGCGTCAGCATGTCAAATATGCGCCAGAAAAACAGGCATACCTCCTCGACGTCGACGGGCTTGGCGACCTTGAGATAGCGTTTGTAGTCTTCTGTCTCGACAAAATACCCGTTTCCATCGTTGAGAGCGAAGTCGTTCGGATCGTCCCGCTTGTTCTTACGCTGGAGCTTGAAGTTGCCGTCGACAGACAAGAATAGTGTGAACTTGTGCCTAAACCCTTTTCAGTACTGTGCCCCATGTTCGTGAGGCGGAGGGCTCACCGTTCTGTTTCTAGAGCCTCCTTCATCGTCTCGGCAGTGATATTGTAGCCCACCTCGGGGCACGTCGGGCATCGGCAAGTCAATGAGCCGGGGCGTCGATGCGGGACAAAGGCGTCCATGTCGTACGCTTGACCTGAGCGTCGTTCAAGAGCCAGCTTTCGCCAGAGGCGGCAAGAGAAGAGAAACTCGCGATAACGATCCTGACTCGAAAAGTAAGCTTCCTCCCATTCATGTCTCAATGGCGCAAACTGACCGTGACAGCGTGATGGCTGGCGTTGTCGGTCAACATGCACAATGCTTTAACGTAGTGGTAGGCCGATTTTTTGGAAGCGAGTGAATGAATGTGGAATTGTTTCATTAAGGCGAACGAGAAGGCGGTCTGCGGCTGCTTGAAGGTCGCTGGGAACAGCCGCAAGGCCAACAGTTGCTCCCACTCGGCGAAGTCGGTCCTGGGACATTTACAGAATTGGATTTGACGGGTGTGGAAGCCGTTGACGTCGGCGATGGTAAACTCCCGCTCCTCGGCTGGTCTCCTCGGATCGACATTTGGACATGGTTGCCCATTTGACGCCAGATGCGTCTGCAGCAGCAGATTCAAGTTATGCTCTTCTTTTACAGGCGGAGTGGAAGTGCTTTGGGTTTGACCGGCTGTCGCCTTTACTCTTTTCGGTTTTGCGAGCGAATCACGAACAAATGTTTTACCGTCCCATTTTTCGATGTGATGGAAGGGATGTAAAGGTGCTGTCGTACAATGCATCGATGACACCACATAGGCGCATTGAAGCACTCTACACAGCAGAACATTGCCTCGGCCGCGCCGCACCCGCACGGGGACCCTAGCTTTGAATGCGTAAAAGTACCAAGAATGGCAGCTTGAATGGCTGGCATTAACGGTAGCACTGCAGTCACCGCGACCGAGGCACCCTACATCAGGGCTAGGACATTAGGATCGTCTCCATGCAGCGGAAACAATTGAAACGCACCTGCGGCCGCTTGGGCTTCTTCTGCAACGGACCGAAGTTCTCTTCGGGGTCTTCAGCGGGGTCAGGGACATGGGGCTCGAGATCAGGCTCGGATAGAATTTCAGCCGCTCGCAGTGGTAAGGGTGTCGGCAATTCCGCTTTCGAAACCCACGTGAATTGGAGGCCAGGTGGCGCGAGCACTCCTCGACGCGGCGCCGTGCCCTGCGATGCTGGAGTGCCACCCACCTGCGGTGGCGCAATGGTAGATGTTGTGGCCGGTCTCGATGTACTCGCAGACATTGTGGCAATAGACGGTCCCGGCTCGTCGTCATCGAAAGTGATTGGGTCTCTTTTCTTTCTTTTCCGTTGGGGCCGGTCTTCCATACCCACGTCTTTCCGCTTCGCCATTCACGAAGGTATCTGCACGGAAGCCGGTCAAGAGATATTCAGGAGCTGGACCAGATGGCACTCACATATATCGTTCGATCAGATTCAAAAAGTAGGGTAAGATTTGCGAAAGCCTCGCTAACGTGAAAGTCAGCGTCGAAGGAGTGACCCGATAGTCACCTCCTTTGGTGGCGAGTGGAGTGAAGTGCCTGCACAAAAAATGTCAGAAATATGGGAAAGAAAATGACCTGCCACTCACCGATCGTCGCTCGCTCGATCACTGATCACAATAAGACGAGACAAAAGGGCGGTTGGTTCCTAAGATACTTCGTATATTAAAGAGATCCCTCGAATCAGTATGCACCTATTTGTTCTTACTTTATTTGGACTCTTCTTCCCAGCGACGTACGCTTGGCGCTCAAAGAACTCTCGATTAATTCCCACCGGGATTTTAAAATATTCCCAGTGAGGCATCAAATCGCCGTTTAGCTCCAATCGTCTCGAGCATCGCTTCGATAGCAGGAAAAATTTAGCCAAATCAACCGCTCTCCCGTGTGGAAGAGCGGCCCAGTGTCTATGTGCCGTTTCTGGATGGCAAGTAAACTAACTAGGGATGGGAATACATCGATGCCGAAACTGTACAACTGATATGTAAGTGAGCATAGGGCGGGTAACGAAAAAATTGTGCTATGCAATCTGGCAAGACAATGAGATAAAAAATTCCTATACATTTTTTGCAAGTTGGCGGCGTACCTGGCAAGGCGGTGAGATAAGCTAGAGAAGTGTATCACCGCCAGCCAGGTATTTGTGAGGTTTCGGAAACTCGGCAAGCTTAGCAAACAAAGAAAAACTTCAACTAGACTTCGACTAAGCCTTTTTGAGGCGATGCGAGGAAATGGGAGTGACTCACAGCTACGACTCTCACTCTGGACCCGAGAGGTAGAGAGGAGCATACTCTTTTACACCATAGAGGATTTATAACCTTTGAGGGAAGAGCGTGAGTAGAGTGTAAAAGGTAATCGGAGTATCTTGCTTACTCGACGATTAGCCTTGTGTAAACACCCGTTTAAACTCGATTGACAAGCTCCAAGATCAAGCGTACAAGGCCCACACAAAAGGCAAGCTGTCTCATGCGGCTCCGCCTTGCCTTTTCCCCCCACCGCCTCAAAGGCCGCCCGCGCTTTTCACCCAACCGGACCCACTGCAAGATGCAAAACACAACAGCAAGACGTTTTGCAGCCGGTGTGCTGCCGCTGAGACTGGTGCGAACGTCTGCAGAGGATCAAGCCCACCGCAATGTGACAAAACTAAGCTCGGATACGGATCGACTACTTGGATTACAACGCTGCTACCCGTCATACTGGAACACAATGACCGGCATTTTATTGGGAGCTTACCCCCGTCGTTTTGCGTGCTATTTCATCATACCTCTGTGGGAGCATCTGAGATGGGTTAGCCACCTGGTACGTCGTTCAATGTTCACATTATCACAGTTTGTAACTTACAGTCTTTGTCATTGCTGCGGAGATTTATAACATGACGTCGAACGCGGCGGGCTATATCGTCATACTCGGCCCAATGTAGTTTATACGCAGGCACGCATCGACTGACGCTTATGCAGGTCTCACATGCATACAAGGCGACGGTCGCTGGAGCGCTCATGCAGCTGGGAAGCCACCACCACTCATCGCAATCGGTCATTCACTATTTTTTCGGTTCTAATCTGGCCAAAGCCTGTCGCATTATTTGAAGGCAAATTGTGAGTCTGAACTCGCTTCCTTTCAGAACAGGATTCAAACTGAGCCCACAGCATGCAACGAGTGGTTTTGTGAAGTTTGTGCAACTCCGTTCAAGGTATGCTCCTCGCCGAGATGTACGAACCATGCCTGACCCATCCGCGTCCGGTTTCGCGCATCACCCGGGTTGGACTCCTTTTGCTTCGGCCAACCTTCCGTGGTTTATTTACTCGGTCCATACTTTCACTACTTTGGTGCGAATGTATTCGCCCCAGTTCAACATACATTCAAGCGGTGTTTTGCGATATGTTGTCTCGAGTCCTACTTCAACAACGTCGGGAACATCTAACTCATTTTTCTCTAATTATCCGATTTGACACGTTAATTCAACAGTGCTCGATGGGAAGCTGGATGCCGGAGTGTCTATTCCATACTTGATATTTCATGACTGATATTTGTCACTCTGCCACATGTCAACCTTGCACCATTCAAACGCCGTCAAGGCCAGGACGCAGTCTCTTCCTCTGGACGATTACACCCCAACCGTTCGTACGTTTCATAAGTTCGCAGAACATTGTGGGTCTTTCGTCCCAGCTCATTACCCTAAAATCTGCTCATGCTCCGATTTTTCATATCAACACTTTTACGAGCACGATATGTTCTACAACAAGAAGCTGGTTGGTGTCAGTAGCGGTGAGATGTTATCAAGTTATTTTCAGATGAAATAGGAATGGATGCCACCTAGGCTCCCGCTCGTCGACTCCGTTATGCAGTGATACCATTTGTGTGAAACACTCATTCATTTGTGTTCCGTTGCAAGATGTAGTACCTCCCAGATGTAACGCACACAAATCAATGCACAAATAATATTTACTAGAGATCTAAATTATTGTATGACCCTCATATGCCGGAGCGAAGCGAAGGCAAGTCTTGTACCAGGTATTAATACTTGGCTAACGTGGAAGTCAGCGAGGCTCTTGCTAACGTGGAAGTCAGCATCGACCAGTGAAGGATGACATGGTAGTCGGTCCTTTGAAGAAGGCGTCTTTGTGACTGTGACCGTGTGACTGGACGCATTTGGTCCCGGAATGGCGCGTTTGATCACCTGTAACTTTGCACCTCAGTGAGCTCCTCGGGTATTATGTAATGCCATGTTAGGTAGGTTAAGTGGTCGCGAATTTACATACCTAAGAGGTACACCTCTGCGGGGAGGCCCGACGTCGACGGGGGATAAGTAATGCTTCTATTACTCATTGAACTGACACCGGCGGTGAGCGCCTCCTCCAGAGGTGCTAGAGACGGGAGGGCCGGTGTTTTTTTTCGACGTGGCATTCATTTACAATACATAACAGTATTTATTTCAAGTACATAGATACCCAGCATGTATTAATGTACACTGAATCCAAAAGCGGCGCGAATCCGGCGGCGGGGGCGGACGCGAAAGCGGCAGCGGGGTCGGCGGCGGGGGTGGGCGCGAATGTGGCAGTGGGGTGGGCGGCGGGGGTTGGCGCAAAAGAAGCAGCGGGGTCGGCGGCAGGGGAGGGCGCGTTCGCATCACGCGGGACTGCTGCACGAATCCGGCGGCGGGTGTAAGGGCAACCACGAAGGCCCGAGGTACTCAGGGACTGACGTGGGGGATCCAAAGGTTAATTGACAGTAGCTAAATATACAGAGAAGCATACCTGACGTGGGGGATCCAAAGAGAAGAAACTCTGAGGATTCCCACGTCAGCCGTGGGTATAAGTAAGCTACTAGCTAAGACCATGTGACCGGAGTGATCGGCAGATATCCCGGGCTTGATCACACGCAAGGTGCCATCGGGTCACGTGCCGGTTTCCGGTACCGGTCCCGGTAGACCGGTGACCGGGAGAGCGACCGGAAGGATCGGGTGTTGGATGGGGGTCGGGATGGGGGTTCCCCTGACAGCGGGGGCGTGCGCGAAAGCAGCGGTAGGGTCGGCAGCGGGGAGGGCGCGGTTGCAGTTCGCGGGGTTGCATGTTTGCGTTCGTCGTCGGCGGCGGGTGGGGCGTAGCGCCGGGCTGGGCGGGGGCGTCCGCATTGCGCCGCCGGGGCATTTGCATCGCGCGGGGGCTGGGTGGGGGGCTGGGTGTTTGCGTTCATTGGCGGCGGCGGGCGGGCATAGCGCTGGGCTGGGCGGGGGCGTCCGCATTGCGCCGCCGGGGCGTTTGCGTCGCGGCTGCACGGTTGCAATTAGCATCGTGAAGGGCTGCGCGGGGACATTCACGTCGGCGGCGGCATGGGAGGTGTAGCACTGGGGCTGGGTAAAGCATCCGCATTGCGCCGCTGCGGCGTTTGCATCGCGCGGCGATTGCGCATTTCCGTTCACATGGCGGGGGTGCAGTTGCATCCGCATATTGCGGGGCGGCATGTTTGCGTCCTCATGGGCGGCGGTGGGCGGGGCATAGCGCTAGGGTGGACAGGGTATCCGCATTGCGCAACCGGAGCGTTGGTGTCGCGGGGGTTGGGGGGGCTGCGCGGCTGCAGTTCGCATAGTGCAGGGCGCGCAGGGTCACTTACATGGGCGGTGGCGCGAAAGCAGGGGGGCAGACGCATTGGCATTCGGATTGGGTGGGCGTTCACATCGGTGGGGTATAACGGGGGCTGCGCCATTGCATTGGCATCGTGTTCGCAGCGCGGCGGTGTTCACAGTGGCGGGGTGCGAAAGCAGTGGGGTGGGCGTTCATGTTCGCATGGTGGGAGCGTGGCACACAGACGTAGATCGAATGCTGGATGCTTGTGTTTGCATTGCACGGGTGTTCACATCGGCAGGGGCAATTGCATGCGTGCCGTGCAGCGGGGACGGTTGTGTGCATACCGCGCGGCGAGTCGGGGAGGTGTCGTGGAGGTGTACCATTCATTGTACACGAAACCGACGCTGTGTACTTGGAGGTTTCGGCGTGGGCGGGAGGCACCTGTTTTTGAGCGGACTTGGGCAGCACGAGCGGGAGTTAGAGTCGGAGCGGTGTGCGGAAGGTGCGCGAGTTTGTTGTAAAGGAAACGGGCGGGAGTAAAAACAATTCCAAGTGAAGAAAACAGGGATAGGACAGCGCACTGGAGGCCCCGAGTGTATGTGTGATCCATTTCACGACCTCCTACCGCAGCCTCCCCGATGAGGAAGAGTCTTGCACGGTGTCGAACATTGAAGATGGTGGTAAGAGCCAAGTTCTTAATGGGAATTAAGCTGGCTTTTGGGTGATTTCGTGCACGGCGAATTAAAGGGTCTGAAAAAATGTAGAAAAAAATCAGTCGGCAGCGGGCATCGTATAATATATGATTTCAATGCTCAGACACACCAGTCTCCTGTGAAATACGATGCAGGGGAAAAAAGACGAGGGGGCTGACGTTTATTCGCCATCCGATTGGCTGCTGGTTGAGGTAAGTGGCGCCGCCACTTGACGCATCCGGTCTCCGGCAGAGGCGGGAAGGCCACCAGGAGGCGCCGTTGAGGGCGCCAGGAGGCGTTGTCGTGGCGATGGAGTCAACGCCAAACGCAGCCGGTCGTTGGTGAGCGTCGTAGTGGTGAGAAAGAAGACAAAGAAGGTGGCGGTGCTTGAAATTTGCACCCCACCGGTGTGGCAAATAGACCAAAACTAATGTCGTGACCTCCGTCTCGCCTCCGTTCGCCTCCCTTCGTCGCCACCTCCACTGCAGCTCTTTCTCAGACACAGAGGGAGCATTTTCACTCGCATTGGTGTACTACTCAGCTACGATCTTGCAGGAATTCAAAGGTATCTTTATTCTATGGATTTCTGCATTTTTTCTGCACAGCGGCTCGGCACCTCTTTCAAGCCCGTTTCAGTCTGCAAGGAATGGGGGCACCAACACTTGTGCTTACTGTTTTAATAACCCCGCCGCTGCCGCTTCAAAGCCAGTGCTGCCAAATTTCGAGCCGCCCCGAGGCCGCTGCCACATTTGCACCCGCTGCCGCTTCAAAACTCCATCCATCGGCACCCGATGGCGCGACCAACTACCCCTCCCCAACTAAGCATCGATGCCAACGGCGCACCCCGAACCGCCGCTGGATGCGCCCGCCTGAAAGCAGCCGCCGCATGAAGTGTACGATCGCGTCATGCGCCGCGCCGCTGCACATCCTCGCCTCGCAGACCATCCACTGACACTCGGCACGCGCAACCGTCGCTGCACGCCCTGGCACGGTGCGAATGCCGCTGCGCAGTCCCCGCGCGATGCAACCACGACGCAATGGGAGCAAATGCGAAAGCATCGTTGTTTTCGCACCCGCCCCGTCGCAGTCACGGCAGCTTTCGTGCGTGCAGCGCCGGCGCGATGCCGACGCTCCCTGCCAACGACAACGCTCCCGCATGACGCGAGCACCCTTGCGCAGCGCCTCCGCCGATGCGAACGCCCCTGCGCAACCCCCGCGTGCGATGCAAACGCAAACAGACGCCCCAAACAAGTTTTACGCCGGCCCCCAACTGGTTTTGCGCCTCCCCCGCGATGATTTTCACTGTATATCAGTTTCTGTACATGATGTACATTAGGTCTTGTGTATCTACCTTTAATAAACATCGTCTCATATTTTAAAACAGTCAGTGCAGCGTGCATAATGTCGCCTCCCGACCTCTGGAGGAGGCGCTGGCGGCCAATGTCAGTTTAATGAGTAATAGAAGCATACTACTAATCGCCTGCAGACGTCGGGCCTCCCCTCAGAGGCGTACCTCTTAGGTATGTAAATTCGCGACCACTTAAGCTACCTAATAGGCCCTTACATAATACCCGAGGAGCTCACTGAGGTGTAACTTTGACAGATTTGGATTGGATGAGGCTGTCAACAGAATATTTGTGGATCCAGCGACACCTAATTTTCGATGAGGTAACGGCAGATCATTATTTTGTCACTCACACGAAAATTTGCCAACCTTCTTGGCCTAGGAAATCTTAAGTAAACTGCCTCCCGAGGATACTCCTAGCATGGAATCTGTCGAGAGGATTCTCGCCGCATCATGTCTAAACCGTGCTGTGCAAGGCTCCCGGTCACTAAGACGTGCAGAGGTTGAGGATCTGTGTACCTCCGCTCCGGGCAGTAAGCCATATGATTCCCATCGTAGACGAGAAAAAGGTATACAGTTGGCATCCTTCGAAAATGTCCTGAAGCATCATGAAACATCTGTGGCAGGAAAAGAAGGAGGTTTACCTCAGATCCGGCCGATGGCACATTGCAACAGGTACAAATGCAATTACTATGCTTATTCTCAAGAAAACGAGCAGCAAACCAGGGGAGGTGAGAATTCGCACCGTGTTTGACAAGCGTGAGGTAAATGCGAACACCAAGAAGCTCACTGCGCCGCTACCCGACATGGACGGAATATTGCGCAACGTGGTACGTCACCCGATAAGATCACTGCTGGACGGCAAGGATTTTCACGAACAAATTACGTTGGATTATTCAGAAGGAGCTGAAATAATCAACTTGGTAACAGATGCATGTCTTACCGGCGCAAGCGGATATTTGAGCCGAGGCAACGACCTGAAAACGGTGAAAGTCAGCTCGTTCTGGTCCGGGAAATTCAATCCCACACAGCAAAATTACCCAGTGCATGAGCAGGAATTGCTCGCAACAATTGAATCCTTGAAGCGATTTCGCGCCGAATTGATTGGAGCGAAGTTCAGGATATGCACGGACCACCGGGGGCTCGAATATATAATGAAGCAGAGGCACTTGTCACCTCGTCAGCATCACTGGATGAGTATTTTGAATCAGTTTGACTTTACCATTCAGTATATTCCGGGAGAATCAAATATTCTTGCTGATGCATTGTCGAGGATCTATACAAATGAGCCGACGGCAGAAGTGCGCGCACCAAGCGAATATGTCCAGGATACTGTGCTGAGCGCTTGACCGGCGCTTGGCGGACTACGGTCCGAACAATTCAGGTTGAAAACAAATCTCTCGTAGTGTTTCACAGAGGCGAAGAAAAAAAATCCATCAAGTAATTATAGCCACAGAGAATAATCACATTACTTCCGTTGGAAAATGGTAAAGCAAAGAAAGGGAAATTTGATTCAACAAGGAAGAAACATTAATTCGTTATGGGACGTATAATCAAGTCTACTACACGATCAGTCGGACAGAACAATAATAACATCGGAGGACGACATCCATTGACGTTTATGCGACTTTTCAGTATCCCGATCCGTTTGGCGACCAGGCGAAAGCTTCCTCTTCAACGACGAGGTACTGGCGATTGGGGAACGAGAGTCATGAGACGACGACGGGAGAGAAGAGGGAGGGATAATAGATGCCGGGAATTCTTCATCCGAGTCATCAACTTCCATGTAATTTTCCTCGTCATCTGAATCTGAGGCGTTGTCAACAACAAATCCTCGCCAACGGAAGTTAATGATGACGTACCTTCTGCCAGAGCCAAGACAGACTGCATAGCTTCCCCCATGCGGTCAATGAGATCTGGGCAATCCATCTCGGCCATAGATGCCTGTTGCAAGATGAGAATGTCGCTGCGGGGTCGGAGGTTAATTGGAAAATCGTTTAGCGGAAACCATCGGTTCTCGAGAGGACAAAACCACAAATATGAGGTGAAAGGTAGGCCGTTGTCCGACTCTGATACTGCATCAATGGCTGACGCGATTTTGAAGTACTTGAAGTAGAAATGGCTGATGGCCCTGAGATTGAGCAATTGGCGGATTGGCGCCATGTTACGATCGGTGTAAATTATTGTTTCGATGCGGCGCCCTGGAAAAGTATTTCAGTTTTGTCCTTAAGCGAGTAGGGGCGGTCTCATACTTTCGTCGGCCGCAATCTCATACGAATCTGTATCGTATTCGTCGTCTTCAATGATCAATTCGGCCCCTGAAGTGTGGTGAGCATTAGATTGGGACAGGGAAGTAATGAACTCACGGGGGACCGCAGCGGCGCGTGCCTTCTCCTTGCCTTTGGTGTTGTCATGGAGTTTGGGTTCTGAATAAATCGTTGAGAGCTGCACAGTGCAGCGTATGGAAGAGACTCACTGGCAACTGCATTGGCGTGCGCCTTCCCCGTGTCTTTGGTGTTGTCGGCGACTTTGGGTTCTGAACAAATCGTTAAGCACTACATAAAGTGAGCGAGGGAGTAGACTCACCAGCGGCTGCCTCGACGATTGTTTTCTTGTTTCTCGTCTTCTTTGCTGGGGTTGGAGGTCCTGAATAAATCCATTAGTATGGCGGATTGAGGGACAGGGAAGGGAAAGAATATACGTGCCTGAACCAAAGGGTACCTTTTTTGGCCTCGGTTGGCGTTGCGCTGCCCGCACGCGTTGCGCCTCACGCACGGCCTCCCAGTAGAGGGGTCGCAGCCGCCTCCTCTCCGCTTCAGGGAGCAGAACAGGGTCTTTGTGACACTTATTCTTCGCAGTGCACTATAGTGTACGCAGGTTCAGTCGTCGGGCGGCACGGATGGTGAGATGAGCAGCAAACGTACCCAAAAAGACCACTCTCCGAAGCGCTCTTCGTCTCGGTCTCCATATTTGGGCTTGTTCTTAGCTTGGAAAATGGAAGCCGAATGCGTTCCGCCATGGGGGCATCTCCTGAATCCCGGCCTAGGTACCTGCTCCTTCTACCTCTTTATAAAATTAAGCATGTCCGTCTGAAGCCTTTTCAAGCTCCGCTTTTGGGGGATTAGGCCCGAGGCTTTGGAAGCGCCGGGGCCAGACCTTTGGAAGCGCTCAATAAACGGCGCTTCATCGGGGCTTTTGGCCCCATGATCAGCTTTAAGCGCGCGCACGCCTATAAAAGTGTACACAATGCCAAACTTCTCTTTTGGCTCACTGTTAAAGCTTCCGAGGCGCTGATTCAAGGGCGGCTTTGGAAGCGCTGGACCTTTGGAAATTTGGCAGCTCTCAATACATTGTCCAATTTTTATTTATTTTAATGTCCGCAAGTAGGAGCCGGCGCAAAGCGCCGGCGACTGCTTGTGAGCCATACAAGATAGGGAGGGTCGGGTTTGCGCATGATGAAAAGGTCGAGTCGCCAATCCCGGGACCCGCAGAGCGTCGGTTTTAAGTCGTATCCTCCTTTTGTTCTTGATCCTCGGGTAGCACCTTGTTGTAAGCCAAGTGGGACCCTCCTATTTAGGAAAAAAATAAAAAATAAAAACAATACGAGTCTGAACGACCGATCATGATCGAAATCGTTGTTGTTTTCGCCCATGTTCGCCTATGCCTGTTTGTGATTAAGACGGAACTGAATGGCGACGCGAAGTCGACAGGAAACCCCCGACATGGGAGTCAAAGGCAGGCAACCATGACATGATAGTCGAAGGCAGGAGGTACTTGGTGCAATAATAAATGGACAGTATGATGCGATCAATATCGGGTGTGTTAGCCAAACACACACCAATCATTTCACTCAGCTCCGTACACAATCCGTACATCCTCACCCTCTGTGGCTGCGCGCTACAGAGTGACTGTCTTCGCGCCAGTCAATTTTCTGTCGACTGACTGCGTGTCAGCGGCTTTCTCGCGATATTCTTGAGTTATGGACGTCTCCAGTACTAATGCCGGCATCAGGAAAAAACCTCCTTCGCTAATTTAGGGGAAATTTGGTTCCCGCCCGCCAAATTAGGGTAATAAGGATGAATTACCCCGAAGAGGGGCAAGTTTGGTAGATTACCTTGCTTTCCATGATTCCCATGATTTCCTGGAAGGTTGGAGTTTAGAGGAGCTTAACACATGTAAATCCGCAAAAAAAATGCTTGCCGTATTTTACTTCAATGCTTTTTATCTTACCGGCCCGTTGTTTGCGAGTTCGAACCACCAAGGCCTCGCTTTGCCGGGTAAATAGGTAGATTATCAATTGCTAAAGCAGCCAGGTATTAGATAGTCGCGTGTAGAGCAGAGATGATAAGTGTATCACGTTACCGTGTTCCTCCCCGGGGGATCAAATATTGATACTATTCTCACCTTCATGCGAAATTTATACCATTCACAGATATACGGAGAAGAACATCTGCTTAAAACCAACAACTGAGACCCGATAGAAGGGAACTACGACACAAATGCATTCTGACCTTACACCCCCCCAAAATGCATCTACGTCACCGGGCTCAAATAATTACATATGAATTGAAAAGTGGTAGGAGAATTAGAATAATGTAGCGTAGCTATGACGGTCAGTCATCGAATTCACAAAAAAATGGGAGCATTCATCCAGGACATTACTGGACTTCCACTCAGCTGGAGCTACGGGCCCGAACTTTGGTAAAAGGTGAATGCTGCGTCGAATGTTGGCCAAAGGAATGATGCTAGCAATGCGATCGCCGTCCTTCAAGGACCGATTCACCTTGTACATCATGTGATTCGGCTCTGGCTCCGTGAATGGTGAGAACCATTCAACGTACGCGAGATATTTTGGCGGGGAGACACCAGAGGGAAAGAGAGTGGAAACATGGCGAGGAGGGATTGAAAAAACAACACGGACTTGAGCGACTCGATAACCTACGCAACAATGTTAAAAAGTACTGGAAAAAAATCAGCAGTACTTCACTTACCATCAACACCGATGAGCCCGCCGGTGGAATCGTTAACAAGCGCTGTGTCGAATCGAGCTGGCACATCTTCCCCATTGTTCAGCAACTTCCGCGGCTGGACATGAATCGAGTCCACCACGGAGTCCAATGAACCAAGGGCAGTATACGGGTCCTGCGTGGTGAATTTTATGCGGTGGAAGACGGGCACGGCATGGAATGCGAATGTGATGTGTGCGGATTCAGATTCGATTTGGCGGGAGGTAAACAATGGGCTGTTGAACTTTGTGATGAAGCGCGCCAGTGCGTCGCGAAAAAACTGAGCACCATAGTCTGTAATGAGTCTACCCAGACGCACAGACTTGAGGGTTGGATGCTTTGTCATCTTCAGTTGTCGCTCGTAGACAATGCCGGGAGGAAGCTGGTCCATGATTGGAGGGGAAGGGCAGCCATCAAGGCGCCACTGAATATATTTTTCATGTCTGTGAATCTTCTCCTTGCGCTCCAGCCAGAGCGTCATCTGCGGGAACTCATCCTTGAAGTTGGTGGAGCGATAAGTGTCTTTGGCCAAATCTATATGAAGACGCTCCGTATACTCCGTGTTGTAATTGTCGGTCGTACCAAACCCCTTGATGTAAAGGATGTAGTGGTGGCAGTAGTGGAGTTTGGGGAGGTTAAAGTTGTCACGTATGCCAAGCGCCACAAAGATGCTCTTGTTATCGTGGAAGCGCTGGAGGGCATCCGACAAGAGCGCCAATGTTTCGCTGGTATGCATGGGATATTGCGCAAGGTAAACAAAGTCAAGAACGCCACGCACAGCGGCCAGCAGTCTGCCCGAGGCGAGGTTGTTAGGTAGCCGGACGTCGATGACAATCCCCATCAAGAAGCGCGAAATTTGGTCGTGCTCCTTCCCGGTCACGCGCGACAGATTGGATATGCCGCTCATGAAGAGGCGAATATTGTGATTGGGGGGCAACCGACGGCAGCGAGCATCGATCTCCGCCTCGCCACAGCATTCCTTCAGCCATGCAATAAGGTGCTTCACGATCCCCTGATAGAGCTGATGGAGTATGTCGGGGCTTATAGACTGGAATATGTTCGTGTAAGGAAGCCCTTCCCAGAACGGGTGAAACACAGGCTTAATCCCCGCCTCTGCACACGCCTTGGTATAAATCCCTGGACCATCATCGCGAGTATCGAGAGCCGCGAGGACAGCCTCCAAGTCGCGCAGTGGGAAGGTGGTGTCCTCTCCAAGTTTGTCACGGGGGACTTCACATGAAGGGCACTCCCCGGTCTTGACAGCTGTGACGAGGCATTGCTCTGGGTAATCGCCAACAAATGTCGCATAGATGGGATGCCCACGACGTGCGACCCCATCCCCGCTCGTCATCGGAATCCCAGTCGCTCCGGCGTCCTTGAGGGGAGCAAGAATGTGGCGCATACACGCATGAAAGACGTTGGCCAGAATGCGTCGGCGCGCAGCCTTGTTCTTCACGTCCTTCATGCGTGAAGTCGGTAAATAACCCAGAAGGACATACCCGCAGCGCGAGGGCTTGCGACGGATTTCTTTGGGATATTGCCGATGGTCATGTACACGGGATATGCGGTTTTGTTTCCGAAGACGGTGAGCTGGGTCTTGTCAGATGAAATGATAATAGGAATGATTGTTGCGCCAGGATGGTTTTTCTCGACTTCCTCCTGGAGTTACATGAATATTTCGACGTAGATATCAAGTAAAACTAATCTCACCTGCGTGCTCCACCACCATTTACCGGTGTGCATATTGGGATACATTCTAATAGTCTTATCCTTGTCGATGTAGTGTCGCTCTGGTGCAACGAACAGGTAAGGAGCAAAATCACTGTCCCCCCATAGCGCGCGAACACATTCAATGATGTCTCGGGAGTAAAGATGAAAGACCTCGCCGTTAACGACGACCTCCGAGCGGGTGAATTTAGGGCGGTCAGGGAGCTTCTCGTCGATGATCTTATTGAGCTGGACAGAGGTTCCGTAAGACAGGTCAAGGGACTCGCGAACCTGGAGCCAGATGAGTTAATTGATGTAGCAGATTAAAATTGCGGATGAACGTACACCATCGATGTGGAGTAGGTCTGTGAATGCGGTGGAGCCGGATCCACGGAGCTTCGCCCAGCGCGCCACCTCCCAGTCCATTTTGGAATTAAACGGAGCGTATGGATTAGTTGTTGAGGCGTTATCGAGGATGGAGCCATATCGCTGTTCCGAATTTTGGCTCTCTGAAGAAGGGATGGGACGGCCCGCCAGCCCTCCTGGAAATTTTTCGACAATGGGTTTATGGTGGAATTTATCCTGCGCCAGTTTTCGAGCTTCGCGGGGAGGGGCGGTCGGAGGTGCGTCGCCTTCATCATTCGACATTGGGTCATCCTGGTCATTCGGCCGAGGGACCTCAAACCCTCCCTCGAGATCAGCGCGGCTCGCAGCGTCGTGATCATCCCCCGCGTCGGAATTACTGTCGCTCTCATCGTCGTCATCGTCCGAGTCCAGCGGAAAATCTCTGGCCGTATAATCGTCGCCAAAAAAATCCCCCACAAATTCGGTTTCTCCACTGGGAAGCCCATGATCTGGAGGCCGCTGAGGTTGCTCTTCCTCTGACGGCACTGGATTCAGGGCGGCTAGTGTGGGTGGAGTGTTGCCAACGTGATTCTCGGCGGCAGTGAATATTGCGGCACATGTCTCATTTGTCGTGAGTCTCAGGTGAAGGGTGAGCCCTTTTTGACCAATACACTCCGTTTGGCAGCCCGGGCAGCGAGGCATAGAGACTGAGAAAATGGATAGGATTTCAAGGGGAAAGTCGATGAGTAGTGCTTGGAAACTTGGAGTCTGAAACGGCGCTAGCAATATATATCTGATGCTATCATCACCGGGCACGACTGAACGCATGGAAGAGCGTGGAATCAGCACAAGCGGGCAGGTGTGATCAAAGCCAAACACGAACCTCAATTATTTTCGCCATCTGCCTCTCTCTCCTTCACCACCACCGCACGGTCCGCACCACACTCGTTCCACCCTCCTTTCTTCGTCGATCCGCACCTATTCCCATCGCATTCAGCCTTTCCTCCAACCACAATGTCCGCTCCATCCACCAAACCTCTCACTGCAGCTGAGAAACGCAAAATCACCCTGGCAGCCAAGGCCGAGCAAGAGAAGCGAGAGCAAGCGGCTTTCGAGGCGGAATCCAGTAAGTCTTTCTTTCTCGGGCCTGGGGGACATCTCTTTAATGCACATCGTCCATTTCCAGAAAAGAACCCTGGTGGGCGCAAGGCCAAGGTCAAAGCTAACGAAAAAGCTGGTACGTCCTTGAGCAAGATGGTCCCTAGCGATTCTCAACGAGCTTTTAGTATGGAAGCTTGACCAGTCTGAAGTGTCCCGCAAACGGACATTGTCTGAGACGGCGCCAGCCGTGGAGGTCGCCAAGAAGGCCCGGGGCACCAAGGACATAGCAACAGGTAGAGCCTTCTTGCTTGCTATTGCAGTTCATCTTGCTGATATGCTTCTTTGCCAGTCCAGCAGCCTGTGCCTGCACCCAAGGTCAAAGTGTCGAAGTCTGGAAGAAGTATGTTGATCGCCGTTGACTGTGTGATGGGTAAAAGTAACGTTAACGTCACCTTCCAATTTTAGAATATGTTCCCGCCAACCTCGAGGACTCCGACGACTCTGCGCCCAAGGCCGCGAAGACACGTACGTCGCATCGGTGCTTTTACTTCTGCTCCCGATTTACTTATACAGCCCATATCGACTTCACTAAAGTAGTCCCCACAACAATCAAATCCAAGAGTACTACTAGTAGTACTAAGGTCAAGGCCGTCGTTACCAAGGGTCTCAAGGGTCTCGCTGGCGGTAAGCGTCCTCCTTCCTCATACCTACATGTCACTCACAGCTGTTCATGTTTAGTCAAGTCTCGGGCTGCGAAGGTTGGTAAGGCCGCGGCTAAAAAACCTCGCGTTGTCGCGGAATCAGCCTCGGAAGATGAGGAGGCTGTCTCCTCGGAAGAAAACTCGACTGATGTCACCAAGAGCGAGCAGTCTGATGGCGAGGATGCTCGTGATGTCTCGCCGAATGAAGATGAGTTTCAGAGCGAGGTGAGTGGGGATGTACAGACTCTTTCCTTTACTCATTACACTTCAGGTTCCTCGCGTCGTTTCTGGCAAACTCAAGGTTGCCGATGATGAGGTGGGAGATAACTCGGACATCGATGTCGAGGTATAGTCGTCTGTCCCAGGCGAACCATAACTCACCTGTAACAGATAAAAGGCCAGCACAGCTCCGAGTCTGCGGATGAACTCTTCGACTCCGACAATGAGTCCATCGAGGTATAACTGCCTTTTAGACTTCCTTGCACACTCTCAACAACGCCACGACCCCGACTAGATCGAAAAGCCTCGCGTCAAGTCCAAAGGTCAAGCTCGCCGTCACGGCTCGGTGCACCAGCTCATCGAATCTGACAACGAGTCCATCGAGGTGCACACTGCCTTTTACCTTCCCTTGTATATTCTCAACGACCCCGCGACCCCCACTAGATTGACAAGCCTCGTGTCAAGTCGAAAGGTAAAGCTCGCCGCCAGGAAAAGTCCGAACCCGACACCGACGACACCTTCTCTGATGCCCCCCGGCGCGTCGTGTTTATTGACGATAGCGACTCAGAGATGCCCCCACCCGTGACCAAGTCCGCCGTCAGTCTCCGCAGCGGCCGCTCCTCGGCTGCGTCTTGGTCTTCGGGCCAGGACTTGCGTGTCCCAGACAGCGACGCGGAGGAGGACGTTCCCCCCAGCATCGTGCTCCCGCCCAAGAAGGTACGGTTTATATACGCTTGCGTGATACCATTTAACCACTTTGCAGAAGGGCAAGTCCGTCAGCCATAAGAACCAAGCCTACGGCGGCGATGATATGCGCCTCCACGAGGCGATTGCTAAAAGCCTCTCCACCATCCCTCTTGATACCTCCGACCGTCGCCATTCGACCGGATCGGAGCGGGACATGGTAATCGACAGCAAGGCAGTTGATACCGACGGGGAAAGCAGGCCCACACCAAAGAAGGTAAATTATTTTTGCATCATTCTCCGCTGGTTCTAATTGACTCGAAGGTGCGCAAGGTGTCAGCTACTCGTCAGAAGCAAGTTGAGCTTGAGGTATGCTCATTTGGTTCTCAAATATACGGTCCTTATGATTTGTTCAGAGGCCCGAGGTTCGACCGGCTCCAGTTGCGGCGGGAAAGCTGTCTAAAGGTGTCAAGACCCAGCTTGACCGCATTGCAGCCGCAAGCATCGATGCGGCATCGCGCCCTGAGAGCGAGTGGCATATGTCGGCTCGCATTATGTTCCCTGCGCCCGGTAAAGACATCGGGCTCACCAGTCAAACAGAGGAGCTTAAGGCGGTCCTTCGTGGCTGCATCGAATTCATCAAGCTCTCCCTAGTGTTCGAGGACGCCTATCCCGCCATCGTTTCCCGCGCCGGCTTTGCACGCTCTTATCTTCTTTCAGCTGCGCAAGGTCCCGCCGCGGTCCATATCAAACATCGACTCGAGACTGATCTCAGCTTTGCTGCGCGCCTTGCCGACATTGTACGTGAACCACTTCGATGTTTATAGACTTGATACTCAATTCGAGACAGCCTTTGGATCGTATCAATATTACTCGCGGGGACTTCAAGCGCATGGCGGCGCAGGAGGTTCCAGGGCTTTACCGTTTCGCTCACTTACCGGCGGCGGAGGTTCGAACCATCGTCACGGAACATCTTCAAGACCATCGATACATTTTTCCCGTCGACTCAGCCACGGTAAGTTCGTCAGTCGTCCCATCTTTACAATGCTAACGCTCCCCAGAATCGCCTCAAGGGTGAACTGCCGTTCCACCACGAGGCGATTGTTAGCGTCCTCAAAAAGGCGGTATTCACTGGTCAGTTTCGGACCAAGAACCTGGACCTCTTCGCGTCCCCAGCGCTAAGGATCACCAGGGGTAGAGGTAAACCTCCAAAGGTCAGAGGTAAGGTCAAGGGAGGTAGGGGTAGAGGTTGAGGCAAAGTTGTACCTCTTGTTTTAAAATTCAAGTTTCTGAGGTCAATACCCATTCCCTGGGATAGGACTGCCCTAGATATGACTGTTTAACACGTCAACTTAGACCCCGAAGGTTCACAGGCCCTCTAAACAAGAATACCTCTTAAATTATCTCCCAAGGTCAAGAGGTAGGGTCAAGGGAGGTAGAGGTAGAGGTCGGCCCTTCTGTACCTCTACCTTTACCCCTGGTGAACCTTAACCAGCGCCAACCATCCTGATCGCGCCGAGCTCCCTGATGCTATGGTCTGCCTCGCCGCCACCGCGGTTAGTTCACGATGTTTTATGGGGGATTTTTCGGGTTGCTCACTTCTTTCAGGTCTATGGTGCATTGGTTGAGTATCGCGCCACAGGGATTCTTCAAAACATTCCCTTCACGGAAGGCGCGTACGAGGATATCTACCGGAACCACATGAGGACCCTCAGCGACACTCGTGCAGCAGCGCCGGTTGCTCTCCATCGTGTCCTCCACAAGCTTTACAACCTCGTAACGTACTCTTTCCCATTGCCACACCTTTTGTCGTACTCACGCAGCTGTTCAGTGAGTCCACGGCTGTCACTGCCACCGCTACTGGCAGCTCCTCTGTCCTCATCAACCTGGTCGAGGTCCCCGATTCTGATTAAATCCCCTTCCATGTCAAGTCATGCCTGTTTTAATTTCTTCAGTGGGCGCGGTGCTCGCTGCTAATCTCTTCTACGTAATTGGTTATTTCACGGCAGTCAATACTTGTCCGTAGTAGCTATTATCATTCTTTAGTTTACGATACCGTTCATTGAATTATATGATGCCGCACGGCCGCTTTTGCCTGCAAATTATGTTCCAATGAAGGCAAACCCGACGTAAAATGTACCAACAAGCTGGGAATCTACCGCGAATACGGCCCGAATGTGTGGTAAGTTTGGGGAAATTACCCCTAAGTTATTTTCAACGTCACTAGAAAGCTAATGAAGGTAAGAGGGATAATTTGGCCGAATTATCCCAAAGTTTGGGGCAATAGGACCCTATTAGGAAAGGAGGTCTTTCCTGATGGGTGCGTGATTCTTGCTCTTTCCTGCCCGAACGAGCTAACCTCCAAGACTTAGACCCGTCTTCTGTGTGGAATGGGGTGGATCTGTTGAAGAATCGAAACGATAATGGTATGTATGGCCGCCTTCTGCGTAAACTTGGCTTTAACATTGCGCAGCTAAGCTGGGCCCATTTGACGGCAGAGTCGCGGCGCACATTGACATCTCGGGCGTCGCGTGTTTCGTGACTTCGAATGCACGGTATATACCTGCGCTGCTGCCTTCTGCCCCGGACAAGTTGTTTCTCTGTCACGACATGCGCTATGGGCCCGACGACCCGTGCCTTTGGCCCCAGGATTATAGCGAAGAGCTCTGCCATTTGGGAGCCATCCCTAGGAAGCCCACGACACAGAGGGCAAAGGACGCCCTCGGTATGATGTGGTGGGATCCCCACCCCAACGATTTTATCTCCCCGGAGTCTGGCCAAACCATTACACGCGGGTTGGGCAAACTTAGCCACCGCAAGTGCGCAAAATTTGTTCAGCCGGTGGATACACTTCTCCAGGAGTATTCCGCGTATGCCGACACCTTCACTCCTCCCGCCAAAATCGCACCCGTGATTCCCCAACTCGCCCAATCTCTGCGCCTCGGACTCGCACGACTGCAATCCCTCCCATCGACATACAGCAGAATGGTCATGGAAGTGACCAACCTGCAGGGCTGCTACCTGGAGCTCACGGGAGCCTTGCGCTACATGACCGTGTACAAGCCTCGAATAGAGACCCGAAGCATGGAGTCCGGTTTACCGGCTGACTGCATGGGTGTATTCACTGCAGACCCCACCATCTCCCAGTACCTCCACATTGCGCGGCTCCCGTACTGGTTGATTCGGCCATTGATGGCCTTCCATCGCAAAAACATACTCCGGGTGGTGACACCGCTGGAGGCGGCTGGGATGATCGAACTGGAGGCCGCTCCGGGGTATGGTCCTGTTCCTGTTGGGAGTAGTCTCGAGCAGAGGTTTCGAGCGCTTCATGCGTGTACCAAAATCACTCCGTGGTACAAAAATCCTTTCGCATCGGGGTTGCCCCAAATCCGCCGTCTCAACAACCGGCTGCTGGCCCTAGTCGCCGTCTGTACGGCAGTCACTCGTTGCAGGCCTCTTCAGCTTCCAATCGGCCGGACGTAGCTCGCGCCGGCCTCAACCGCAAAGAACGATTCTCACCCTGTAAGTAGTATCTTTTTCTGCACGTCTTGCGTGTAACTAACTGGATGCAGACGCTCAGGCAAAAACCCAAGCGCACAAGGTGTGCGGCCCTCCCAAGGTCGAACGCGATAAGTTTGTGCCTTTCGACAGTCCACAAATGCCTCCTACCATCGATGGCTGGGCAAACACTCTCTCCAAGATTGACAGATCGCGGGCGCCAGCTTGCGGCGAGAAGATTCAAAACTGCTACATTTTCCCCGAGCCTGCGCTTCTCGTATCGGCCGCAGATGTTCCTGCACCACTGTCAGCTCATCTGCGATGCGTTGATATACCGTCTCGGGGATCCCGCGGATCCCCATACCCCCCTAACGGCGCAACAGTGGAGAGACGTGCTGCAAGGCAAGGTCGCTAAACAAGGCGCACCGGGGACCAGGGCAAAAGCGCGCACCGAGTCGATCGAAGCTATCTTGGCGCCGGCCATGCGCGCCTGCGGTATAGATCAGTACCGTGATTTTCCTGTGGATCCGCACGATGCCCCGCCTACCACAATACACCGAGCTCAAGAGATGGTGTGGGAGGTATCCGAGCAGTTGTACCGATGCGCCTCACACATGAATTTGGAACGTAATCCGAGTTGTAATTACTACTTACTACTACTTGAAATTAAACATAGTTAGCTATCTGTTGTAATGTATGATATCTGTCTGTATATAGCGAAATTTCTTGTATCCAAAGCCATTTCTATTTCGAAAATGATGACTCAGAGCGAGGCTGTGAGGCCAAAGCTCAAGACAAACAGGCCACGCTGAGGCTGTGAGGCCCAAGGCCAAAGCAAACAAGCCAGGCTTGCTTCCACCACTATGCGCCTCTGTTCGACTTTGTGTCGTCAGAATGCAACGGCTTCGCACCGTCGGTTCTAATCCATTGACATCTTCGCGCCGTCAATCTTACTGGTACTAGTAGCACTTTGAACAGAATTCGACGGCAAGCTGGCGCTTTGGCGGTTTGACCCGCTGCTTTGACCCCCCAGGCCATCTACATAAGGCGAGTACTCATTTGCTCTTGTCCCAGAACATGTCTTTCTCAAAGTATTCTCGCAGTGCTATTCTGGCTAATTTGGACGAATGTTTACCGACCCCTCCCTCCTCCTCCTCCTCCTCCTCCTCCTCTCATGGGACCAACATGACACACGGCGAGATCGCGCGCGTGCTTCTGGATGAGGAGGGTCGCAAACGCCTGGAAGCTCTCTCCCAGAAACCAATCCCTCCTGCCTCCCCCCCCGCCGGCGGACCGTCGCACACAGTGCAGCTGCATCGCAAGAAAAAACTCTCGCCATGATCTGGACATGCGTAAGACCGCTTTTCTACATGAACTACTTCACGATCTGAAAATTTGTTCCAGGATAACACAAAGCCATGCTTTGAATTTCTGGAGCCACCGGAGGCGGGCTTCGTGTGGTTGGCCCAAGGGCACAACAAGATGACTCTTGGCGCGAGAGGCATAGAGGCGCCGGTTAAGTGGGAGAGGTTTCTCGATGGGCAGTGGGAGGATTTGGACTGGGATACGTGCATGAGGGTTCGTCCCGGAGAGGCAATTCTACTTCGTTTCAAAGGAGTGGCGAAGTTACAGGATTGGAAAACTACCACTAAACATTTGCGTCTATAACTCAAGAAATTACCATTCCTTGCTTTCTTTAATTGAATTGCTGTGTCTCGATCGATCAGGTGTAAGTTTCCCAACTTGGCTGTTTTTTCTTTGTTCTCGCTTATTTCCTGTTTGTTCGGGTAAGTCGGGCCGGGCTCTTGGCGCTACATAAAATTCAAGACGGGAGGAGTGGAAATCAAAATGTACGCGGCCCTGCTGATGGAAACCTTGGTAAACGAGACTCGTAAGTTCGTTCTTTGATACCTGCTTCGACACTCAATCCTCGCAGTCCCCGCCAGCGCCGAAGTATCAGTGTGGCATTGCAAAGAAACGTCTCCACGCCAACGACGTAAGTGTTATGTATTACCCTTGCCTGAGCTTTTGTTCCATGAGCGCTGAAACCGAGTAGGAAGTCTCGTGGAAGGCCTAGGCGGTTGGATGGGAGTCGGGCCTTCTCCCAGCCACACTGCTTTGATGACGCTAGGGCAGCAGATGACCTGGGCCAGGCGATTCAATGGGCACTTTCAATTTTGCCAGGTTGCAGAAGAGAATCGCTGCCGCACTTTAGTCAAATATGTCTCTCTCGCGGTGAGTTTCTTGACAATTATTTATTGAATGGAGACTTAGTTTCACCAGGATTACTACCACAAGTTGCTCATCCCCGCTGTGGAGACAAACTTCAAACTCAAACTACGCAAGCGAAAGAACGAGTCCGACGATTCGAACACGGTACTTGGCGATATTTTGTAGAGTCTAGCATATCAAAGTCATTTCAATATTCCCATTCCATATAGTAGCTTGAATATACCTATTAAGCTCTCGATATCTTGTCTAATATTACCAGCACATTTTTGAAACAGACGACTCGAGGCGCCGGTTAAGCGCTCAGCACAGCCACTGACTTTTCCCCTTCGAGCAGGCTCGTACATCTAACCTATGTCGACTCTGTGTCGCCAGATAAGGAAGCTGACTAGGCAACAAATTTATCTACAAGCGACAGTATGTGCTACATTTACAATATATGCTACATCTAATATTTTACAGTATGTTATGTAGGACTTGAAGCTTCCAGTCTCGGGCCAAGAAAGCAAGACAATAAATTAATGTCTGAAGCGAGAGAATTTTGATTTGGCGGAGTACTCGGCAATTCGCCTGCGGGGACGAAGATTCTTTCTTTGCAGAATGGAGCGAGCGAACATGAAATCCTGAGCAAAAAACTCACCGGTGGGCGTCGGGTTCACCGATCTTCAACAGGCATTTCATGAACGATGGTCTCGATTTCCTTAAGAGAGCCCCATAGACGGATATGCCGATACTCTTGGTGGCGGTGGCCACACAAGCAGGCTTCATTAAGTCGCACACGCTCGTAGTCTTTGTGAACGGGTTTTAAATGAATAATTTGTTCTGAAATGAAATGAAAAGGTAAGCGGATGGAGGGAAAAATGCGAGGGGAAACCACCGGCCAGGAGGCGATACCTGACTTCGAAAGCTATCAACCACATCTACGTCCGACCGACCTCGCAGGCATCATATTCCAATTGTCGACGGGGGAAGACAGGTGCTCTCACCCCATTTCACGATCAGCTGGTCATGGAGCCGGTGAAGATGCTGCTTCCTAATGGCGTCTTCTTCGAGCTGCGCAGTGAAGTATATGGCGCCGCAACCTTCTCGGACGAAGGGGACGTCGAGCTTCAGAAGTGCGTCTATTTGCTCCAGCGGCGGGAGCCGGCGGCTGCAAGATGTCAGAAAATTATGGTAAGACTCAAGAAAGAATGGGAACCACTTACATCTTTTGAAGAAGGCGCGCTTCCGCTCGGCTTCGCTTAAGGGCTGGGAGAGGACGATACCGAGCCACTAGTGACACGAGTAACGGCGTGCGGTAAGTCGGTGATGGCACCGGAGAGGGAACGAAGATTTGGCAAAGGCAGGGGGGAAGTGCTAGTCGATGAGAACACGTTTAAGCGCCAGCCGTGGGACTTGGGTGAGCGCGATGTGGGCCAGAGAGCGATGATCGAGCGGCTTGGAGGTGACATTTCTGGTGCCGTTGAACGCAGTGAATTCGTTGGCAATTTTCGAAGAGTTGGGGCGGTAAGACGTGCTTGGACCATTGAGCGTAAGTACTCGCCTTATTGAGCTGAAATGTTCGGACCGTAGTCCGCACTTATGTCATCCGAAACGCCGGCAGACTGAGTATATTCAAGCAATTCAACCAAGATAAGAAGGGTCCCTAATCAACTGGTTTTTTATTTATTTCAAGGAAAAGTACTACGCAATAGCTGCAGTTGCCTCATATTGCAACGCGACGCGTTTTAGTCACGAGACTAATTTGATGTCACCACGGTGACAAAGTCCCTTTCTTCCTGCCACCACCATCGCCCTTGGAGCTGACTACCATGTCACTCCTTCGCTGACTTCCATGTTAGCAATTTGTCTTCCCCGACTTCCACGTTGGCGAGACTCTGGTCCAGACGACCCTCTTGTGAGCATTTCCGTTGCCGACATCTCGCGACCCGGTGGTCTGACGTCGTACGCCAGAGTCCTGCACTATTGGCGGTTCCATCGCCGCCCTGCCCGCCATGCGGCTTGCCACCGTAGAAATTGGGTAGGCCTTTCATGTTTCGATGCAGACCAAATCTCTGACAACGAATCAAAGCTAGGTAAAAGCGGCGCCAAAGCGACATCCATCCCGGGGATTCAAGCCACCTCAGTTCTGTTCTGGGAAACGCTTTGGTGAGAGTATAAATTGACTTTGTGCGCTTATACTCAACAAACCTGTAGTATTCTTCCTGACCCCCCATAGTCCACCCACATTTTTGCGCCCATGGCATCTCACGACGATCGTCCTCCTCCTCCTCCTCCTCCTCCTCCCCCTCCTCCTATTCCCACTCCGCCACCCCCAGTCATGCCCATCGTCGGTGGCACGGACTCCACTCCTCAGCGCCCAGTCTGGAAGAAAATGAAGGTGGGGCAAGCGAAGGTGATGGGTCTCAAAGAAGACCCGATATACGCATTTTGGGTCACCGACGTGTATCCCGTTTACAAGGAGGCGGTGGAAGGCAACAAGATCGTAGGGACCATTCAAGATTATGTCACCCGTGAACTCTTTCCTATCGTTGACAAGCAATTTGACATTGCGGGACCCAGCGGTTATAACACAGAGTCGTTCAATACCGTGAGTCAAGGCGAAACCTTTTCACCTACTTGTCTTGGTAACTTACAATCGTATCAGTCACTTTATCTCATGCTCAAGAACAAGCACGCCTAGGACAAGGCCAAGCGCAGCGTGGACGAAGACTCCAAACCAGTCGCCAAAAAACCGCGAGCCACCAACCCGGCTAAGATTTATAACCAGAAGTACGGCGCCGAAGTGTCGGCCGCCACAAAGGCTGATTTCGAGGCTCGGGGGATCGAGAAGCCGCCAAGGGCGGATTATCTCTCCGCGTACAATGCTAACGTTAAGAAGATGTATGTGGAGAGCCCTCTCGAGATCAAGGCAGAGTTGGATGCTGAGGCGAAGCTGAAGAACGACGAGAGGAGAGCAAAACCCCCGCCGGAGCACATAGCTCAGTAAGTTGTTTTCAGCGCGTGCGTGATTGTGTAGGATCTCACGTTCTCTCGCCCAGGAACCAAGACAACGTCTACCAAAGTGTCAACCAGAGTCTGCGAGCGTTAATGGGAGACGGTTGGGGTGGGCACGGCAGGATGGCCTTTTACATCCGCGGTGCCATGCAGGACAGTGACGGACACATTCGGCGGTTCCGGTAAGTGGCCTCAACAGCGCGCTGGAGCCCGCACTAATACATTCTACGTAGTTGTTCCGTTGGTCCTGACCGCACGGTGACTGCTTTCGTGTCCCCGCATGACAGCGACGTCGATCCAGACTTCAAGTCCTGGGCGGAATGTGTACTAAACCGTGAGTCGTGTATTAATTAGACGACACTGAGCTGCGGTTAAGTTGTTATATAGCAAAGGGTGGACCGCCTCGTTTTCAAATCGACGAGGACGGTTTGCTGAGGCTTCCTGAGGTTGACATCGACGGCCTCGACGCCGATACTCTCCGCAACCTCATCAAGGGCTATTCGGATGAGATGAATCCCGGTATGTCCGCTTGAGTGTGATATTGTGGCGACGCTGATGGAATACTATAGATAATTCTTCGCTTCCAGTTACTGTGCAGGTCGCGGGGGGGATGGTGAGACGAGATCGATAGAGTTGGCCGACGCAGGTGTGGAGGACTTGCGTCTGATTTATAGCCAGATGTTAGTCGTGCAGGTCAAGGGGAAGCAGATCGTTGTGGACAGAGGCAAGGAGGAGGACGGCTCGAAGGGGAAGGAAAAGGCCGGCGGGACCATCCACGACCAAGACAGCGACCCCACCGATTTCTCCCCCCCGGGATGAAAGGTGCCGGCCCCGGCACCACTACTCCCCTCCCTCCTTCGAAAACACCGGTTATAGCTCCCTCGACTCCAGTCTCCCCGTTGCCCCCACTGTCACCGCTCTCGGTCATCGACGGCAAGACCCGCAATGGCGATGACGAGCCTCCTGCACTTCCCAAGAAGAGGGGAAGACCTAAGGGCAAGAAGAACCTGGCGAACGCGACTGTGGTGAAGGACGCCAAGCCGGGCGTAGGGAAGCGCAAGAAGACCGACACAGCCCCCGGTAGCGACGAAGCTCCCCCCAAGGCGAAGAAACAGAAGGCGATGGCGCACGAGCTGGCTGCCAGTGGTAGCAGGATAACTAGATCGAAGGCCGGACCTGGGACGCCGCCCAGGCCTCGCCCTCCTCCCCGCAAGGAGGGCGAGCCTCGTTGGGTCTACATGCTCTCTTAAGAAGTATCGCATTCTCTTCTGTACCACTATGCTACATCCAATGCAATGACTTTACGACTCTTCTACTGCTGTACATTCACAATCCTTTTTTTCTTTTTAGGAAGTTGACCCGTCTCCCGATTTTTGATTTTCATTTATTCGCGTTTTAGGTAGATCTCGAAGATCAGGTGCGAGGGCTATATTTTCCGTCGTTATCAGCTGACTTGTTGCAGGATTATTTCGAAGTCGTGCAAATTGAATCTGGAGCAAGATTAATCTGGGCGTCGATCCAGAGGAGTGGACGTTTCTGTGATTTCATTTACTGTGAAGTTAATTTTGGCCAGATTTAATCCCGAACACGACCGAGAAATTAATCTGACACCAGCCAAAATATAATCCTATTCTTCGGCTTTTTAATCCCCAAGCGCGACTTGCAGGATTAATCTCTCGTAAGGATTTAATCCGCCGTGTGGTGCGCCGAATGACTTTTGCTCAGGATTGTTCGATGCGGAATTAAATCTTGCGGCGCGTGATTATGTTGTGTCCTAGTATGTTGTGCCAGGTATGTAAGGGTTTAATCCGCTGTGGGGTGCACCGACTGACTTATGCTCAGGATTATTCTGTGCGGGATTAAGTCTTGCAATAGGCGATTATGTTGTATCCCAGGTATGTAAGCGTTTAATCCGCCGTGTATTACGTTGACTGACTTATGCTCAGGATTGTTCGGTGTGGGATTAAATCTTGCAGCGCGCGATTATGTTGTGACCCAGTGTGTTGTGTCCCAAGTATGCACGGGTTTAATTCACTGTGTCGAGCGTCGACTGACTTTTGCTCAGGATTGTTGGGTGCGATTAAATCTTGCAGTGCGCTATCATGTTATGCGGGATTAATTTTGGGCATGGGATTATTTTGGAGGACATGCGAGATTTATTGTACTTTTGTAGATTATATGTTCCTTAACTCTTGTAAAATTCCCACCGAGATTAATCTGAACTCGCCCCAAATTCCGAGGAGGAATAATCGTAAGCGGTGAAAACGTTGGACTCCGCTGATTAGCACGTTTGAATCAGCGCCCCAATCTCTGCCTAGCACTTTGATTCAATATTACCTCTTTCGTTGATTTTGGACCTTTTACTGCTTGCGTGGCTTCCAGGGCCACGGATTTCGACAGCTTCTTTCCAAACACAGTGATATCTCTGCCTCTTTTCTCAGACGCTATTTCTGCGGTTCCCGTAAACACCTTCTTTGACAGACCCCCGATCCAACCTGTCAAGTCACCTGCCTTCTATATTTTGCCGTGAGCGCTCAGCATCAGAAAGCCCTGGCAATGGTAAAAATGAACCTTAGTTTCTTTCTTCCCAGAGCCCCTACTTGTGATGCGAGTCGGTTCGCTCCGCCACATGTGAAGTAGGAAAGATGTGAAAGAACGTTCAGATGTAGTTCATCTGACGTCTGAGGTGGAGAGGCGGTTTGACCGACGCTCTCCGAGTCGTTGTGACTCTTCGACCAAGAGAGCCTGTCACCCTGGCTAGGGGTCGCCTTCTGCGGAGGGACTACGGAGCCTTTATACGCTTGCTCAGGCAGGCAGGGGGACGTTGAGGGGGCTCCTCGGGAGTATCCCTCTTCACGACATCGGTAGTGTGAAGCAAGATATTGTCTAATATTTACAGCTAAACAAATACTAATATACGCTAATTAATAATGGTTAATATATATACGAATATACTAATATACAGATACTTGGCCTCTGGCTGTGTCTCAATTTATATACACCTCATCACAGTGCCCCCCACACGGCAGAGTCCATGCTATTCGACCCAGTCCATTTGATCTTGGTTGTCTGTTGCTTCCCGCTCCTCGGTGATTTCCCCTTCCTCTGTTTGCTGCGCCGCTTCGTCATCTATATCCATCGTTGCTGTCATTCCCGTCTCGTCGCTGTACGTGCTGCTCCGATTCGGCCCGCCACTCTTCCACTCCAGGTAATCTTGGAAGCTGGCTGCGTTCCGGATACCCCGATGTACTGGTAGCGACACTCTCGATTGAGCGTTAGCGTAGGTTCCCGACTGCCATGGCCCCAACAATTCCTGCGTCACGGACGTTCCAGCAGCTATCGCTTTCTTAGCCGCTTCTCGCTCTTGCTTGCTGGGGTGGTACCTCCCGCGGAGTTGTCGACTAGTGGATGTAGTACTTGTTGGCTCTACTGGATTGTCTAGTCGGTCCAACAGCGAACGAGTCGGCCCGTCGACAGGGTTTTCTCCGAGCCGCTGTGCGAGTGTTTGGCGAGGAGCGTTGCGTTTGCTGCTCGGCGCTGGTCCGGCTATATTATCAGGTCTTTCGTACGGCGTAGAGTACCGTTGCTTCCGTGGTGGACTGGACAGCCGGTTCGCGAGCTTGGGCACCTTCCCTTTCGCTGAGAAACGTGGGCTCGACGGAGGGATTCCGCTCTTCTTCATGCTTCTGGGCATGGTCGGTGGCTTGGGTACTTCTGGAGCGATGGAGGATGGATGTATCGGCGCGGGACCCGGAAGGATACTTTTCACGGGCTCCCCGGAGGGATGTGTCGATGCTTCGCAGGAACGTTGGGGATTTGGAGCAGGACTCGCCCTTGTTCCGATATTGGGCGTCGCTTCTGGTCGAGACAAGATGGCCGACTCCTCAGCAAGGGACTCCCTTAACAACTCAGGCGGGGGACCGACGCTGAGTGTTTGGGGCTCGGGTACTCGTTCCTGGATGCTAGATTCCGTTTCCAGTAACCAACGATCTGTTGTGTGCTGGTAAGCATCCCATAAGTCCGCGTCTTCCCTATATGTCAGCACATACGCGGGGTCCGCTCCATTGAGCGCACCGCGTAGGCGACGACCTTCCGTCGTATCGACCAGCCTGATTCACATGGCGCGTTGTGGGTTGATGATCGCCAACGGACGTACGTTCGCACGGTAGAACTCATCTCGGAAATTTGCCGCGAACTGTTGCGACTTCGATCACCACTACGTTTGTGGCAAGTTCCTCTGGGTTCTCTATCAGCATGGGTTCGCCTGCTTCGACCTCCCTTCCTTCGCTGGAGCTTCTGGCAGGCGACGAAGGGATGCCTACTACGTCCTCCTCGTCGCTCTCGTAGCCCTCGTACCGATCGGGTTTCCCTTTCCCAGCGTCTGGCTTCTCGCGCAGGGGTAACTCCTCTGCCGAGGGTGTTGGCGCCACCAATCCTTCATCCTGCCGTGGTATGCTTGCGTCTGGCTACATCCACGATGAAGGCCTCTGAGGTTTGTACTGATCGCCATTCTTGATGTAGAAGACGTATCGAGGGACGGGAGCTCCGAATCGTTCCCATTGAACCACGCCGGGACTCGGTGCCCAGTCGTCTCCGGGGTACAGCCGTCGACTGAGGCGATGATCGTAGTACAACGGACCGTCAGGTTTGTAGTTCTGTCCTCTATACACCCAAGCGGTCTCATTCCCTGCTTCACTGAGCTCATACTTGTTCCAGCGCTGCTTGTACGACCGAGGTAGCTTAGCGGGAACAATCCACGCCACATGATCCGGGTACAGCTCCCTTTCTTCTACCGGTTCCGCTTGGAGGCGATCGCTCTCGGCTGAGATCAGAGGTTCGAGGGCGGTAGGAACCGACTCCATCGAAGAGGGTGTTTCAATGTTCGGGAGGGGAAGGCCTTTCAGAACTACCGAGTCCGGTTCCGATGCTCCCTCGATGATTCTTGTTCCAATATGGTACGGCTTGGAAGATGCAGGAGTTAAGGAGGGCGCGACGAGTGGTTTGGCGAGGTGATTCGACGTGGAGCTGCGCTGGCGCAGCTTTAGCAACGATCCCATACTGATCAAGGAGCGTCTAGGAAGGCTTTCACAGTATATGGACGACGACCGTTCAAGTCGCAGTCCCTCCACAACGGGCACTTCATCTGCCTCTCCGTTATAACCCAGACGATAGAAGGAGTTCACCTTCGCATTCTCCATCGCTACTTGGTGGTACAGATTTGTTGCTCCCAGCACATCAACCAAGTCGGAGCCGTCTAGGAAATTCGGCCACATTTGTTGGTATCCGTCCATCCGCTGGACTTCTACAGGGGCATAAGCATGGACGACAAAGCATGGAATTCCCAATCAATTCACAGATGTGTCAGATTAGTAATCAAGTCAAAATGATATTTTATTACCATTTATAGCAAGAAGAAATGTTTCCTTATATGTAATGTTTTCATATGTTTGGTATTCAAATTTCCGGGGCCTGCAAATTTTAAATTTACAGTGCCTGTAAATAGTGAGTATATAATAAGAAAATAATGAGAATATATATTATTTCCATAGCCTGTAAATAATAAAAATATTCTGAGCAAATAATCAATTTCCTTCCAATTTGCACTACATTTCCAGGGCCAGCATATCATGGCTTGCACCCAGTGTAAGGAGCCTACACGCAAACGAACGTGTAAGGCTCTGGTTCCTAGAGACCCTAAACCGTCAGGTAGCTGCCGTGTTTTCTTGCTTGATGGATAGTCCGTTGTTCCTCGTTTGTCGTTGAAAGGAGCTCTGTAACGCGGTTTGGTGAAGATTTTCTAGCCACTCGACGAGGGACAATTACTGGCTCTTCTCTACCGTCACCACTGACTTCCTTGCCTTTTCAGCGAGGGTCAGCGGGCGGATCAGATGCTCCCTTGTTGTCTGCACTTTTGCCCAGCTTCTTGATCACCCGCACTAATTCGTCCTTGCTACTGCGCTCCCTTCGCGAGGTGCTCTCCTTCTCGAACTGCTCGCGTCTACGTCGATTGCGATGGAACCCTTGTGCGACGAAATGCGTGGATTTAGCGAGAGTTTCAGAAGATTTGACCGTCACTCTGTCGAAGGACTCTGGTCGGAGGCTAGCATTGTTGAGGATCTTAGGGCTCTCAAACTGATAAGTGGAAGAAGTCTGGTTCGATTGTACGTGCATAGCTAAGTATTCCTGCGCTTCTCTCGTTTCATCTTCCTCGTCCCAGTCGATCTGGATATAGTTGGCTTGTTTATAGGAGACAAATGCGCTGTAGTGGGGGCAGTCACGAGCTACGTGCTTTGGGCTCGTGCAGATGTAGCATTCACCGTTCGGTGGGACCGCACTGCTCTTGGAGTCATCACAAGTGAATTGGTACCCATTGACGGTCCTACCCCGCGGCCAATCCGTCAGGGGTCTTCCTCTTTTAGCTGGATGTTTATCTGCTGCCATAGCCTCCTTCTCGCTTTGTGCCATTGAAGATCCACTACCAGCCGACTCCTCTTCTTCGCTTTCTCCCTGTGCCTCTATTTCCGCGATGTTCGCTTGCCTGGCGCGCGGACGGAACCGATGCGTAGAGGTTGATTGCTGTGGCACACTCGATTTCGCGTTGAGCACTTGCGCAATCTTCTCCGTGAGCATCCAAGATGCTAGGAGAGAGCTGCTGTAGTGTTCGGCGGTGTTCTGTAGGGTTTCAATATCCAGGCAGATGATCTCGTTGATCTCCTTATCCCATGCTGGAGGCTGAGTACGTATGATTCGAGCTACTGTGGATGGATCGTCTGCGTAGTCTGCAAAGACAAAGGCGTGGTGCTGAGCTCGACGCTGAAAGAAGTCGAGCGGTTCCTCTCGCTCATGCCCCTTCTGTCGGAATTGCATCTCCTCGAACTCCTGTGTACAATCCAGCAACCACTTGGCCGTCAAGAAGTGACGGCGTATGGCTCCTAGTAGGTTAGACGATGACATACTATTCGCTGTTTTTTTCTCCAGCGGAAGACTATCCCACCAATGTTTCGCCCACCCTTTGAACTTAGAGGGCGCAATCTGTGCTAAGTCGTTCGCTAATTCGACTCCCATCGCCGTGAGGTTGGACATAGAACTGACATAGTCTATAAGGGTGCTACCCACGCCGTCCCATTCCGGTACTATGGATACGCTGAGCTTATGGTTGATCTGCCAGTAGTTCACGGGTGGTGATGGATACCCGACTCCGCTGCCATTTCCTCCAGCGCCGCCTCCCCCTCCCCCTCCACCATTTCCTCCACCTCCTGGTCGATCCGGACCATTGAACCCGTTAGGCCCTCGTCCCGGTCCCCCATTATTGTCGTCGCCACCGTCACCGCCTCCGTCGTGTCCTGTCGGACACCGACCGGACCAGGCGGGCGGAATGCTTGGCTCGTTAGACGGAAAGGAAGCTTGATTCCCAGATTGTCCGGGCACTCGGAGATTCTCCGATGTACTCGGGACTGTATTACGGTACGTGTAGCTTGTCCATTCATTATTAGGGGGAACCGCCACCGATTCGCTGGCACCAACAGTAGCATTCAGAGGTATTGGTAGAACACCCCTTATGCTCGTGGGAGCACGCATCAGCAATGGCCCCCCACCCTCAGCCTGGGAGTGGGAATGGATGCTCCAGGCGTCGGCGAATCTACCCGTACCCGGTAAAGAACTGATGAGGGGTGCTCGGATTGCAGAGATCGGTTCGGGACGGCTGACCGCGAATCGGACAACAGGTTCGGATGGCGGGCCTTGAGAATCAGCTCTACGTTCGGCCAATGCTGTCGAGGCGCTAGGGTGTAAAGGGACGGTCGGTGCAGTATCCTCCGGCTCCCGCCTGGTGGGGATTACCGAGTTGTCGCGTTTCTTGTAGTAACGATCACGGGCTGGTTCGTTGAGTTCCGCGACCATAGCACAATGAGCTGCTGGATCTATTAGGGCAGCTCGACGGCCATAGTCCGGACGCTGTAACAACCGTCACAACTCTTTTTCCACTAAGTCCTCGCCGAAAGTGGCTCGGACTTCAGTTATGGTGGAGTCGATGGAAGAGAGGCGGTCTTCGAACTCGAATCCCATAAGAGTAGTTCGAATGTGGCGGAAGGTGGATTCTATATGGCGGCCTGCCCTCGTTAGACGCAGTTGTAGCGCCGAAAACACGAAGCGGACATCGCTTTGACTATGACTCCGTTCCAACATATAGGTAAAAGCGTAGTGGGGATCGACAGTGAACTTTGAACGTGGATCGTGTCCGAGGAAAGTATTAAGAGCTTCGAGTATTTGGGTGGAGCCTACTACGGTGTGTGCTACATCGGATAAGCGGGCGAGTTAATGCCCAGAAACACTCCTGAGTCTTGGGGTCCCGAGTCAGAATGATATTGACAGTTTCAGTGTCGACTGCTGCTACTTGCTGAATGAGCTGCGAGAGACTAGTCCAAGAGAAGTGCTTATTCCTATGCTGGTAGCGGATTACTGCATCTCGTAGTAGCTCCGTGGCCGCTGTATCCTGCCCTGGCACTTCCCCATGATAGACTCCGAACGGAATCAATGGGTCTTCCTGCGTAGGAGAACAGGGATCAAAGAGTACGTGGTACCGTTCTACTGCCTGTGGGAGATCTTCCAGGTATAGGTCGATACGGTTACCGTACCCCAAGAAGAATGGGATGTCGGGAGCTTCCCTGTCTTTTCCTTTCTGCACCACTCGTAACGCAGCGGTGATGCTGGCCCCTTGCTCAGTAGATCTCTCGCCACTGTCCGCTCCCGAAGCTGGTCCATAGAATGGGCTAGTGTCCGTCAAATCCGACGGGTCTGTCACTGACGATGGTTCGAAGGAGTTCCCGGCACTTTCAAGGTTCAGTGGACTATAGTGTTCAATCCGAGGAGAGACCATCCCCCTTTCCTGGGGTTGTACGTCAAACGGGACGTTCGAGCTTCCTTCTGGGCCAGATAGATCTTCGGACTGTCTCAGCGGCCCTCTTCTTCCCTGCACCTCCATATGCGAAGGCAATGAAGGCACTAAAGGGAGCGGAGGCAGAGCCTGTACCATCATCCCTGTATGAATGTTGCCGACTCCCCTTTGTGCAATAGGCGTGATTGAGGAATGCGAGGTGCTCGACACGGTAGGTTGAGCGAAGCTAGGGGACACTTGTCTGAATGAAGGCGCGGATGTACCAGCAGCCTGAGGTGCGGATGTACCGACACGACAGCCTTGTGCCCCCCCAGAAGATGAACTTCCCTGCGTTGGAACAGGGTTCAGAGAACTTTAGGTTATTTTAGTTTGAGCACGAGTAGAAGCGGCTCGGTCAATAACAGGGATTGGTCCTGCTTGTAAGGGGTTCTTGGGACGTCCAGTAGCCATGGTGAGTGGACGAGTAGAATTCTGAAAGCGCCCTCTGGGCCTCCGCTTATATCAGGCTCCACTTGTCCCTGTCCACACGTTGCTCATCTGGTCTTCTCAACTCCGAACGTACTGATCCCGAATAATCGTTCTCGGACGCCATACTAACCGACTCAACCCTGAGGTTGGCGGAGGTGGGAGGGAGAAAGTGAGAGGAACAGGCTCGAAGGATCACGTGACTCTGATGATTTGCGGATCCGACGTCGGCGACAAGACCATTCCACATCGCCACTCCCTCCTAAAAGCCCCGTCGCCCGCATCACTACGGGACGGTTTTTGGTACATGTGACGGTGATGCCGAGTAAATGAACGATGGCTTTTTTGACGTCTTCAAAGGGCGCGAAACCGGTTTGGAGCTACTCTACATTTAACAATGAAAAAGGTGCGAAAAATTACAAATCCTCCCACGCAGGGGCTGGGTAACCTCTTTTCCTGTGCTGGCCCTGGCAAAGAACAACAGGTCATCGGACTCCTCAGCGTTCGAAGTCTCTGCCTCTCCCAACCAAACAATCCCACCATTCTCACCACCCACGAAATTGTCCGCAATAGTAGAGTCGCCCGAAAGCAGATGGTCCGACACGACAGCCAGAGGTAAGTCGCAGTCGTTGTACACATCTGCACCCAGGTATGGACCATCACCGTTGCCACCGTTGGGTGCCCCAAAAGTGGGATCTGTCTCGGTCATCTGCACAATCCAGCCCACAAACTGATTGCGTAGAATGATTTTTTGAAGCCATTGTCAGAGACGATGAGGGAAAATGAAGACTACGTATAGTGCGAAGATGGCCCGGTTTCAAAATTTCTCCTCCTGGGTTTTCCTTTGCATCCCGCATGAAATAGACACTTGCAGCATTAAGCACGCCACAAGTATCCAGAGGCTGTCGAATGAGCTGCAAGGGCATAAAATTAGAGCATCCGTTTGTTTCAGCACCTTTAATAAAGATTCAACCTCGTCTTGCACTTCATGTGTCTGCGGTTGGGCTTTTGGAAGCTTTTGTGTTCTCACACCGAGGCTGCGTGGCCTCGTGCGGCCGTTGGCGGGCTGATTGGTGGAGTGAACAATTTCCGAGGGGTGCCGGCCTCGGTCGACTTTTGAACACTGTACCCATGGAAACCCGTCAGCTGGACGAGAAACACTAAGAAAAAATCACACACGAGTCCAACAAGACCACAGTATGTACAGTCTTTCCATGGTCCTTGCATTTTCTGTGGTCCTTGCATGGGCACCAAAATACATGAAGGGCTCACCCAGGCAATCATCTGAATAGTACAATAGCTTCCAATCTCCCCTAAAACACTCCTTGGAACATGAAAATCACCAATTACAGGGCTCAAAGCCCATCAGAGTTCAATTACAATATTTATTTTGTGTGGTGAAATGACCCCTGGTCCTTGCATCACAATGATTTCTCTACTGCAGCAGAACAGCTTTGAAGCTGAAAGTTGTGTATGGTACATATCACAGAGGGGTTCACAGAATATATATCCCACTTTTAGTTTTATGATCTTTGTTCATAATTGGCTGCAAATATGTGGAAAGAAAAAGTTGATGCAAGGACCATGGAATGACTGTATTCGAGCGAGCGGCGTGTGCGAGCAAGAGTAAGGCTAAGGACAAGGTAAAACTAGTGTTTGTAAGCTGATTGGTTTGTAAACCGGTGGCCAGGTTTACAACCCAGTGAACAATTGAGATGAAGGGTGGCACCCCGTGAACCTTTGGCCAAAGCACTACAGTACCTTCCCGCTCGTATCTCTACCTCTTGTCACAGACTCTACCTGTAAAACTCTGGCATGGGTGGCCGGAAGTCAAAGAAGAAGACAGATTTGTCCACTGGCAAGTGCACTTGGAGTGATTCTGACAACGCAACACTTGTCAAAATGCTACGCAAAGCAATGGATGTTGGTCTTCACTAAAGTGTGGCAGCTCGGTGCTGATACACCGAAGGCAGCCCAGGTCTGCCAAAGACAGCCAGCCAACAAGATTCAGGATCATTATGGTAGCATAAGTATTTTCTGCTCATCACAAAGATTTGTTCTCATGTCCTGACAGCTCAAAAAAGCATTTCTTGCCTTCAACACCTCCGAAGCCTCTCTGGTTTCAGTTGGGACGCCGGCCTCCACATAGTGACAGCAACCAAAGAAGTCTGTGATACATACAGTGATGTGCATTGACTCACCCTGTGTACGGAAACAACGCCAGAGCGGAGAACACAACCACATGATACAGGAGTGGGCCAAGCACAGGCAAGAATTCCGCTCTTCCCACGGTTGACATTTCTCCGCTCCTCCTCTGCGCAGGTTCTCCGCTCCAAGCATGACTCTCCCCGACTCTTTTATGACTCTACACGGTCCCGTCTACGGTTCCGCCTTCTCTGACTCCCGACTTTGAGTCACAGCCATACCTACTTTACTATAAAAACCCCACTTTGTACCATGTACGACATAGAGTCGCACCCCCCATTCAATACATCTCAGTTTCTCCTCTTCGTCTCGTATCGCTGAGACGGCCCAAGATTTACTAGGGTCAGGATCTTGCATTTTTGCGACTTTTGGTGACTATATACATGGTCCTAGGAGCCTGTGAAAGCATCCCAGCTTCTGAATGGCAGAGCTAGGAACCCTGTTCGGTGATATAAAGGAGAGTCAGAGTAAGCTCCAGCTGCTGACTGTGGTATTTCAAGCTGCACAAGTGGAACATGCTCAGTGTTTAGCTGAATACACACACCAAGGAGATATACCCCAAAACCCAGACCTTCAATAGGGAATTATTCCTATAATGAGAACCAACGACTGCACAGATTTAGTCAGAGATGAAGTGGATGAGGCCAAGGACCCATGAAATCGAACTAGAATTGCTCCGAGGAGGCTATTAATAGCTCCGAGGAGGGAAGCGATTTGACAAACATGCTATTCTGAGGGCTGAATGCTCCTCGGAGCTGTCCAGAGTAAATATATGCATTTGTACTTGAGTTCTAGAGAGCTATAGAGCAAGATACGATGTGTGCAATGCAGGTGCCATGTCCAAATACAATCCTATACATTTGTATATGGATACTAGAACCTAGGGATCAAAGAGCGATGCTCCTCGGAGCCCATCGGAACCGTGGGAAAGCAGGAACTCTTTTTGATTACTAGAGAAGGATTACCCCAGAGGCTTGAATTATCAATCATGCCAGCCATATTCGCGTTCCCGGCCCTCCGGGAAGCTTATGACTCATGATGATGTCATGCAAGGAAGATGATGTGTTCCCTCGGCAGGCTATAGTGGGGTTCTAATACATCACGCATTTCTCACGAGAGATCCGCCACGATGTATCAACGACTCTCGCGAGAGATGCGCCACGAACTCACGGCATCATCCGGGAATTCCCCGCGTTTCCTTCACGGCATTTTTGCCGCTCGCTGTCCTTCGCTGTCCCCCGACACCCGCTGGCGCGTGGCAGTGCATGCCCGCCCTTCCCGAAATGGCAAATTTTTGTACACTCCCTGCTGCCCAGCGCACTCATAAGGATGAATGAATACAGCTTGAAGCTTCTACTCAATTATTTGTGAAACTTGAAACCGGGTGTGGCGGATCCCAGCGCGACTGCAAAGCGACCCGTTTTGGCCCCTTTTGGGTGAGCCGAGGTGTTTGCTCGTATTATCTCCGGAGACCTTTCACCTCACTGGCACTTCCTTGGCACTTCCGGCTTGCTTCCGCCTCCCATTGCTCTACTTCTTTGGCTCTCTGGACACCACGGCCGGCCCCAAACGGCGTATCGATGCTTTTCAAAGGCCCCAGGCACCTTTCGTAGCCACCTGCTCAATTGTTCGGCGCTCTGATCCGGGAGGTCCTGCAGTCGTAGCTTGCCCATCGCGACTCTGGAACCCTTCCCCGTCTTCCACTCGCCGTTTCGACTCATCTACTTTTGTGTGTCGTCTGTCTAGCCAACATCTTGTCTCGCTGCTTTCGTGTTCAATAGTAACCGGGCCCTTACATGCCGCTGCATTTTACGATGAAAAAGGACCATCGCGCCTCCCTCCTTTTTATCCCATTCAGCCACAGTCCCCTTCTTTGGTACGCCCACAACACAATACTGAGTACGTACTCGATTTACCCTTCTTCTCGGAACTCTGCTCCGTCCGCCTTTGTTTCCTTGATCTTGCGGTTTCCCACCTCCTGCATGATCCCCTTCGCCCCCGCGACTTCGTGCACGACGCATGCAGTGAAGAAATGGGGTCATTGCCCTAAGATTAAATAGGACAGATGGGTACAAGACGCTGAGGTACATACAAGTATTCTACCAGTTTATATAGTAGTGAGCTAGCTGAGTAATCCTCGGGCAGCGCATCAGTAATCCCGACCTTGATTACTGATCCAATTCCCACGGTTGCCGAGCTCCGATGCTCGCACAGCCTCCAACTATTCCAACATGCAGCGTCTCGTCGTGCTGTTTTGGTCCCGTATTCTCCCGTGTACCCATTTGTTCGGTAGTTCGCGCCTTCATCTTGTATAACTTTGGAATTCTTGCTTGAAGTACTTATCCCAACTATGTAACATATGTAGTGCTTTCAATATAGCTTCAAAAACAACCTCCAGAGAGTTTGGCATGAAGTCGGCCTTCGTTTCGCAGAATACCGGAAGTTGCCGAAAGTGATCTTGATGCTATTTTCTTTCGGGATTCCCAAAGAGATGCAAGCTGCTGCTTGCATGAACTCATTCACCATTAGAATCACTCATTCTATCCCCTTACAGTTTTATGTTTTCAAGTTTCAAGTTTGCACCTCAGACCCGGTCACTTCCCAGTGGAAACAGGTAAACTGCCTATTGCGGACAGGTTGTCAGGGGAACCCCCGTTTCCAACCCCCGATCCTCCGATCCGACCCCCGGATCCTCCGATCCGACCTCCGGTCAGACCTCCGCTATCCTCCGACGTTCCCCCCGCCGAGCCAAACCCCATCTGGACGGATCCCCGCACTCCGCATGGCACTCCGCATGTGATCGTGCCCGGGATCACTGCCGTTCACTACGCCATCAACAAACCATGCGCAACCCGTAGTTAGCCCTAGCTGGTATATAGGCACGCACCTGGCCGGGGAATCCTTAGACTTTCTCCTCTTCGGATCCCCCCTGCCAGGTGCGCTTCTTCCTGTAGTAGTGTACTTCAATTGACTTCGGATCCCCCCTGCCAGGACTCTTGAGATATTCCGGGCCGCCAGGGTTGCCCTTACAGCAGGAGAAAGTCTCTAAGGGATTAACCGGTCAAGATTGCGAAGTTCGGCTTGGATAGCGACGATTCGGAAGACGATCTTCCGCAACCTCCGGATCCTCCGCAACCTCCGAATTCGAATCTTGCCCCCTCCTCCCCGTCCTCCGAAGCTGACATGGCCGATCCTACTTCCGCGACTTCCGCCGACATGGACCGCCTGTCCCGCATCGAAGAGACCGTCGCGCGCCTCGCAGCGCTAATTGAAAACACCGCACAATCTTCCTTTCCTGCCCCGGCCCCTTCCGATCCGGATCCGGTCGGAGGTCCAGGTCTTTTTGCAAACCTCAGCCCAGCCTCAAAATCGGTCCTCCGACCGAATCCTCCGTTTGTCTTCGACGGCGATCGCACGCAAGGTCGGGCCTTCCTACACGCTGTCAAGACTTACGTCCGGCTCATCCCGGAGGCCTTCCTCGAGAATGGGGAAACCTCCGAGGAGAAGGCCGTGAGATTCGCTATGTCCTTTATGGCGAAGGACTCGGCGCAGCGCTGGGCAGAGCGCATGGCCGGGAAACATCCGTTCCCACTCTCCACCTGGGATGCATTTGTCCGGGAATTCCGTCTCCGCTTCATCGAGGAGAACGAGCAGGACCATGCTCTCGCCAAGCTCGAGTCCCGGGGTACTACATGGGTGCCCGGGACGTCTTCCGCTACACCGACGACTTCGAGGACCTCGTCGAGCTCGCCGGTTTCGAGGACCAGCTGGTGAAGGTCACCAAATACCGGACCGGCCTCACCCCCGCCATCAACCACGCGATCACCACGTCGAGCGATCCTCCGAGCCTCACGGATTATCCGGGCTGGCGCTCCCGTGCCTACCGCCAATACGAGGCACTGATCCGGCACGAGCCGCCGGAGGATCATCGCAACCTCCGACGGGGGTTGTTCCCCGCCCCGCCCGACCACGGTCGCCCCCGTCTCGGCAGTCGCTCAACCTCCGAGGTCGGCGGCTCCTCCGCTCCCACCTCCGGTCCCGATGGAGGTTGATCGGACCCGTGCCCGCGTGGTCCCACGCCGCACCTGCTTCCGCTGTGGCGATCCGGGACACCTCGCCGAGACTGCACCACCCCGGTGGACATCCGCTCGGTGGACGTCCTCGATGAGGTGATCCGGCAGCTCAGCGGAGAATTGTTGGAAGAGCTTGCCGCCCGACTCGTGACCCCCGAGCCGGCGATGGCAAACCCCGAAGTGGAAGTGCCGGAGGATTTTCTCCCCCGCGACGAGTGAGCGGTGCGCCCTCGTTCGCGTCCTCCAATCGTTTTGCCTGTTTGTATCACGAGTCCGATAATAAAGTTGATTCAACAGTTGAAACGAGAGACGCACCCCCTGCTTCGAAAGGATTTCCGGAACCTCCGGAACTTCCGAAACCTCCGACGATCCCCCGAGTCCGCCGACCCGGCTGGGAACGTAGACTTCCGAAACGCTACACGGTGGCGGCCACTCCTGGCTCTAACTCCCTCCATCTTCCGGTGGAGATTGAGTCGGTCGATAACGCTGTCAAACTCTCGCTCAAGGGTTTGGTCGACTGCGGCGCCACCTCGGAGTTTATCGACAAAGAGTATGCCATCTCCACCCAAATTCCGCTTCGTAGACTCTCGCAACCCATTCCCGTTTTCAATGTGGACGGGTCTCCGAACGAAGCTGGGCGATCTCGGAAGTTGCGGATGTAGTCCTCCGGTACAAGGGGCATTCCGAACGGGTCCAGTTCGCAGTCACGCGCCTTGGTAAGCAGAAGCTCATCCTCGGGTATTCGTGGCTTCGGAAACATAACCCGGAGATTGACTGGGAGACGCGGGATGTCAAAATGACCCGCTGCCCCGCCTCCTGCGCTACCTGCCGCGACGAAGTCCGAAAGGAACGCCGCGAGGCCAAGGTCGTAGCTCAGATCCTCCGCTCCGTCCGCGCCGGCCCCTTCCCATCCATCTGCGTCGTCGACGCGGATGACCGAGAAGGTGAGGACGACGACGACGATCCGGATCTTCCGGAGTTAACCCCCGACTCGGAGGATACTCGGACGATGAGGACGACCCGATCGAAGATGGCGACCGCATCTTCTATACGCGGTTCGGACCTTCGGAGGATATCCGGGCGACCTCCACCGTTTCCCAGAGGCTTGCGGAGGCTCACGCTAAAAACTCCGGACCTCCTCCGACGGAAGTTCCCGACTGGATTCGGGAGTTTGAGGATGTCTTCAATCGGGAATCCTTTGACTCTCTTCCGGAGCGTCGGACGTGGGACCATGCCATCGAACTCGTTCCCGATTCGAAGCCGGCAAACTGCAAGGTCTACCCGATCTCCCCCTCGAACAGAAGGAGCTCGATGCCTTCATAGAGGAAGGGTTAGCCACCGGCCGAATCCGTCCGTCCAAGTCGCCCATGGCCTCGCCGGTCTTCTTTGTGAAGAAGAAGGACGGCGCTCTCCGGTTCGTCCAGGACTACCGGGCGTTGAATGCCATGACCGTGAAAAACCGGTACCCGCTCCCTTTGATCAATGACCTCATTAACCGGTTGAAAGGAGCTCGGTACTTCACGAAACTTGACGTCCGGTGGGGGTTTAACAACGTCCGGATCCGCGAGGGTGATGAATGGAAGGCGGCCTTCCGGACTAACCGGGGATTGTTCGAACCCCTGGTGATGTACTTTGGCCTGACCAACTCCCCAGCGACCTTCCAGACCATGATGAACGACATCTTCCGAGACCTCATCTTGTCCGGAGATGTCATGGTCTACCTCGACGACATCCTCGTCGCCCACTCGGACCTCGCGCGCCACCGGAAGATCGTCTCGGAGGTTCTTCGGAGGTTGCGTGCGCACAAACTCTACCTCCGACCGGAAAAGTGCGAGTTCGAGAAGGCCTCGATCGAGTATCTCGGCGTGATCATCTCCCACAACCACGTCGAGATGGACCCCGTCAAGGTTGCGGGAGTTGCCGCCTGGCCGACCCCAGCAAACAAGAAGGACGTGCAGCAGTTCCTCGGCTTCACGAACTTCTACCGGAGGTTTGTTCGGGGGTTCTCGGATATTGCCCGGCCCCTCTTCGATCTCACGAAAAAGGGCATGCGGTGGTCCTGGGGAAGCTCGGAGGATGCGGCCTTCCGAGCTCTCAAGGACGCCGTAACCTCCGACCCGGTTCTTATCCTTCCGGACCCGTCCAAGCCGTACCGGCTTGAAGCAGACAGCTCCGACTTTGCCACCGGGGCTGTCCTGTCTCAGCCCGATGCCGACAGTAAGTGGCATCCGGTCGCGTTCTTCTCCAAGAGCTTGAACGAGGTCCAACGTAACTACGAAATCCACGACAAGGAGATGCTCGCGATCATCCGAGCCCTAGAGGAGTGGCGACACTTCCTCGAAGGCACGGAGCATCCGGTAGAGATCTGGACTGACCACAAGAACTTGGAGTACTTCCGTGAAGCGCGAACCCTCAACCGCCGGCAGGCTCGGTGGTCCCTCTACCTGTCCCGGTTCGACTTCGCCCTTCACCACAAACCCGGAAGTTCCATGGGTCGCCCGGACGCCCTCTCCCGTCGTCCGGATCACGGAGGTTCGGAGGATAATCGCGACGTTACCCTTCTCCGTCCCGAACTCTTCCATGTCCGTGCAATGGAAGGTCTCATCGTCGCCGGCCCGGAGGTTCCGATCCTCCGAGACATCCGGAACGCGCTCTCTGGAGAGGCCGACCTCGAAGACCCCGTTGCCCGCGCCGCACGGGAGGTCCTCAAGGTCCGCGGCACCCGGTCCACCCGATCCTCCGAGTGGCATGTCGAGGGCGGGCTGCTCTACTTCCGAGGGAAGATAGTGGTCCCCCGAGATACGGACCTCCGGCGTCGGATAATGGAGCAGCACCATGATACGCGGATTGCCGGGCACGCTGGCCGTTTCAAGACGTTGGAGCTTGTCTCCCGGAACTACTGGTGGCCCCAGATGTCCCGACACGTCGGCCGTTACGTCGCCACCTGTGACCTGTGTTGTCGTACCAAGGCCCTCCGGAAACTTCCGATCGGAGAACTTCATCCGACGGAGGTTCCCCCCGAGCGCTGGCATACGGTCTCCGTCGACTTCATCGTCGAACTTCCGGAGGCCCACGGGTATAATGCGATCATGGTCGCGGCGGATGTTCTCGGTAAGCGGGCGCACTTCATGGAATGCCACACGCAGATCGATGCCGTGGGCTCCGCGCGCCTTTACTACCGGAACGTCTGGAGGCACCACGGAACTCCCGTCCGCTACATCTCCGACCGAGGTCCGCAGTTCGTCGCGGAGTTCACTCGAGAGTTGTTCCGTCTCATCGGGATTCAACCGGCGACCTCCACCGCTTACCACCCGCAGACCGACGGGCAGACCGAGCGCATTAACCAGGAACTCGACCAATTCATCCGGCTTTTCACAAACTACAAGCAGGACGATTGGGACGAGCTCCTGCCAGCCGCGGAGTTTGCGTACAACAACCACATCCACTCGTCACACAGCAGGTTCCGTTCATGACGGACACCGGTCGGCTCCCTCGGATGGGGTTCGAGCCGAACGGTCCACGCTCGCGACTGGAGGACGTGAACGACTTCCGAGATCGGATTGCCTCGGGGGTTTCGGAGGCCCAAGCCGCACTTGTCAAGGCCAAGGACGAGTACAAGCGGTACTACGACCGCCGACGAACCCCCGCACCGGAGATTAAGGTCGGAGATCGCGTTTGGCTTGACGCGTCAGATATCCATACCACACGCCCATCCCCGGGGCTTTCACATCGCCGACTCGGACCCTTCCGTGTCTCGGAGGTTATCGGACGTGGCGCGTTCAAACTGGACCTTCCCCCACGCCTCTCCCGATTACATCCGGTGTTTCCCGTGGTGAAATTGGAGTTGGCGGAGGTTGACCCCTTCGGAGGTCGTCCGGGGTACGAGGAACCCCCGCCTGTACTTGCTGACGGAGCGGACAGCGAGTGGGAAGTGGAGGAAGTCCTGGACGCGAAAATGCGCTACCGAAGCCTCTGGTACTTTGTCCGGTTCAAAGGATATGACAACTCGCATGATCAATGGGTAAAACATTCGGACGTCTTCGCCCCTGATGCTATCGCGGAATTCTACCGCAAATACCCTGGGAAGCCTCGAGCCATCGCCGCTGCCACTTTCGACGCCCTTCCCTTCCAGGACCCCGCCACATCCTCCGCCCACATCCGAGCTATGCGTCGAGGCGCCGCATTCCAAGGGGGGGGTGATGTCAGGGGAACCCCCGTTTCCAACCCCCGATCCTCCGATCCGACCCCCGGATCCTCCGATCCGACCTCCGGTCAGACCTCCGCTATCCTCCGACGTTCCCCCCGCCGAGCCAAACCCCATCTGGACGGATCCCCGCACTCCGCATGGCACTCCGCATGTGATCGTGCCCGGGATCACTGCCGTTCACTACGCCATCAACAAACCATGCGCAACCCGTAGTTAGCCCTAGCTGGTATATAGGCACGCACCTGGCCGGGGAATCCTTAGACTTTCTCCTCTTCGGATCCCCCCTGCCAGGTGCGCTTCTTCCTGTAGTAGTGTACTTCAATTGACTTCGGATCCCCCCTGCCAGGACTCTTGAGATATTCCGGGCCGCCAGGGTTGCCCTTACACAGGTGAATGACTCTTGATGCGACTCAAAATTTTATGCTGGTCGCAAAACCTCCTCGTTTCCCCTAATTTTTGAATATGTTGTATACATAGTAGGTGTGCATTGACTGCCATTTTTCCAAATCGGCTTCTGTCTCCCGGGGGATCCATAGAGACGAATTTCCACTTTTGTGGCCGTTGAATTCGAACATGTCAGTGTGGGCTGAAATTTCCAAATCTAAGTATGCAGTCTCATTTGGCTCGATCTCTTCTTCTCGAAAGTGGTCGGAATTTAAAGAACTGGTGGCTCAATCTCTCAGAATATGGTACTTTTTATGTTCTCATACCGTTTTCCAAGTCATGTTTTCTGCTTCCCTGGGAAAGAAACGATCCGTGGCCCTCACCAACTCTCCTTATTCAGGATTTTCACTTGCGGGATATTGGGCATGACAAGATCTGAATCCGCCGCGATCACGCAGATCACAACATTTTATTCCCATCGTAAACCTGAATGAGTTGAAGTCAATGTCTTAGATGTGGTATATAAGGTCAGTATGTGCCCGTATCAATTTTTGCCGTGCCCACATCGCCTCCTATGCTTTTAAAACAAGCATCCTTGTGTGCGAATGAACCAGCTTCTAAGTTTCGTGACTTTCAACTCACAGTCGTTAATTTTGGTTGGATGGCGTGGGTTCCGGTGGTAAGATACTTGATCTCTTCATAATAACCGCGCGATGGTGTGGAAACTTGGACGAAAGGAAAAGGCGTGTGCTCATACGCATCAGACTGATGCCGCCCGATCCAGCCATAATGCCGCGCTGCCACGGCAGCCGGGAGCATCATGCTCAGCTGCCACGTCACTTGTCGGCTGCCTTTCTGTCCCTGCCTACGAGCAGCTGTGGCGTCGGTACATCCGTACAGCTGAGGCTGCTGCACCCACAACCAACTGCATCTGTGTCCCACCCCAACCAAGAGTTACGGCGGGTAATAAGCCAGCCCTGCGGTGCGAACCGATTGGCGCAGGTGCGCGGCAGCGTGACGGTATGCAGACGGCGGGGGCGACCCGCGCGAGGGGGAAGAGCTGGGAACCGGCCAGCAGGACTGGGAATAAAATATGTATATCATTTCATTGGCTGCATCATATTGTGCCATTCGTGTACAGACTCTAAATCCTTTGATATGTACAATATCCCAAATTCCCAATGCCAACGGAGCAAAATTGCGCCCAGCGTCGCTGGGGCGGATTTGATGCCGGCAGTGATAAAATTGCTAAATTGGTTTGTTACATCAGCCCGTCCCGAGGAGTTTGATAAACAAGGTGATACACGCTGGACGCCGTCGTCAACGACGAGCTCACCCATGCCAGCAACATTGATCGGCTGCCACGGCATTCTTACCCAAAAGGTATGCATCTCTCAAGTGATGCATCATGGCGGATCTCTGGCGAGAGCTGTTAATACATCGTGGCGGATCTCTCGCGAGAGACCGTGATGTATCACTCCGCCAGGGTATAGTGCCCTCGGCATTGCCGATGGATGATGAATGACCCCGGCATTGTTCCCAATGTCATTTCTGCTGATTTCTTCGGCCCAAATCATGATGAATCGCTCTGGCATGATGTATGCATCACCAAATGACTCACATTCCTTACACATTTCTGTTTACCTCATGTATTTCACTGTTTAGTATATAAAGCCCCCAAAAAACTCGCAAATGGAGAGTCCCCTGGGGGGGCCCTCCCAGGCCCCCACAGTTTTCATTCCACCCCCCAGTTGCCCATCCCTCTGTTCACTACCCCTTGATGTTCTGGTAGTCCTTGAGAGCGCTCAAAGGGGTGTCTGCTCTTGGCCTTAGTCATTCAAGCTGGTGTGAGATTGGTTCAAGCACTGTCAATGGTGTGAGTGAACTCCGGTCAGCTTCACGAAGATAGTTCTGTCTTTGTCTGTAGTTGCTCGTCAATCAGAAGTCTGGTTTAGTGGCTCAAAGCTGAGAGTAATGAGTTGAGAGATTAAGCTTCGATGTTGATCATCTGTGGAGGCAGGTGTTCACATACAAAATGAGTGTTAAATGTTGGCCATAGCTTTTGGTGTTGGAAGTGCTGTTGTCCCTCGCATTCAAATAGGAATAGCTTGTGGTCCCAGACTTAACAATACATCTGTCTTTGGCATCAGAAGGTGGTTAGCTATTAGGCTTTTGACGAAGGTGCTCTGATCCTTAGTGCTCCGAGGAGTAGCTAGTGGGCTTGTGATCTTCCATCTGTCCTATATTAATTATCTAAAACATCGACATATCAAGGCTCCGAGGAGTCAAGAGAGTCATTTCCAAGGCTTGTGTGCGGTCCTTGGATCTTATAAATCCTCCAAATCTATATCTATAAAAACGCAAAACCCCTAGTTCACTGGGTCCTCGGAGACGTATTTCAGTCAGTTTCGACTACTGAGGTTCATCTATAAGACTTTATTGAGGCTTCCGCAGAGAGATTGCTCAGTGTTTAAGAAGTGAAAGTTCCATTCCAGCTGTCCACATACTACAGACTGGACCCAAATTTAACTGAGGAGCACATTATAGTTGAGGGTGGTGTGTGTGTGTTTGTGATTTGTTGAGTGTGTGTTTTGCACGCATTTAGCAGGTTTCCCAGGCCTACCTCAAGCGCACCGTTTCATCGCCCTCTGCAGTCCATCTGCCATCGCACTTGTCTTCATCCTCGCCTTAGTTTCATCCTCGATCACAGTCGTTCCCATTCTCAGCAGTACAAGTCCAGCGTAGTCCAAGTCCAGCATAGTCCCAAAACAGAGTAGTTAGTATTTTATACAGCGTCTAGTTATATATCGTTCCTCCACACGTACCTGATTGGGTTCTGGGACGAAATTGGACCAACTCGCACACCACGTCACTTCTCCGCTCATAGAGTCGGAGTCGGCGTATCAACAGTGGCGGCAAAAAAGAATTGCCGGCATCGTTTGGGCCCATTTCTTGGCGGAATGACTTCAAATAAAATACTAGCATGAACCTTGATGAATTTCATGAGGTTTTGCATAATTTGAGGCAACACTTACCCACATTGTTGTGCCGCAATAAATTAAATCACTGGTTTCTGAAAAATCGAGTTTCTGGAATCTTCTTGTATGCAAAAATGGTGTACATAGCATGAAAGTAGACAGCCTGTTTCCATGGTAGACCGCCATAGACCGCTTAGAGAAATAGACCGATAGACACATAGACTCGTGTAGACAAATAGACAGTCCTTTTCCGAGCATCACGATGACCGGAGAACATTCGGGGAACCTATAGATTGATGATCATTTTCGTCTTCAGGAACAGTTCCGAGAGAGCCGAGAGTACGGGTCAGAAAATATATTCAGGGTGCTAGTTACAACGGTACACGGATATCAATAACGCTAATGGGGTCAGACACCCCCTCTGTCAACCCCGCCACAAAAAAGAAACCCCCCAAAAATCGCATATGTTCGTGAAGGATGCGAAATAATAGTGACAATAGGTAGAAGAATACTTAAAGGCATACATATTGAGTTTTGAGTCGGAAACGGGCATGTGACAAAGGTATGGGTCCCCAGAGAGAACCAGAAATGAATCTGAAGGAGGGGAAGGATGGATGAAAAGACAGCAGTCCCGACATGTACACGCAGCTTTTATAGACTGCCTCGGCAACTGACTTAGTCAATTTTCTTCGAACTCAAATCGGCTATTTCACCGGTGAGCAACTCAACATTAATACAGGAGAACGTCAGATGAGAATCAATACCTCATGGCCTGTGAAGATCTGCATCGACCATGCGAGGAGGATCTCTAGCCGTGCCTATCGCTAGGTGGATTGTCTATGGAGGTCTATCAGCCGTCTATCCGTCTATTTTGGTCTGGGGTAGAACTTGCTTTTCTACATGGATCTGCCATCTCTATCCTGAGGGAATGTGTTTCCAGATGTGAGTCTTGGACGTGAGCCTGGAAGGCCATTCACGAGTCGGCGGCGACGCAGCGCAGATGCTTGGCAAGCCCGAGGGATTTGATGGATGCGAACGACTTGTTGGTGGGCCGTAGGACGGAGATATAGATCATGTATTTCGGCAGTTCTTCGCACAGGAACTGCGTCCACGACTTGAGTGTGATATCGTCGAGCCAGTAGTAACACTTCAGCAGCGTGCTGAGCAAACCATTCTATATGGCCATAATGATGAAAGTCAGCCCGTCATCCGCGATGTGCTGCCGCAGGTAGTCGCAGATGAGCACAATCCCGGCCGCAGTGGCTGTGGTGTCGAAGGTGTTGAAAGTCGCGTGGTGAGCGCTTCTAGCGCCTTTACGACCTTGCCGATCGAGCTCTGGGCAATAAGCTGGTCGCGCATGGGTGTATAGTGGAAGTAATGCAGGTTACGCAGGTCCGTGTTGAGGCGCTACGTCGTGGATTCTAGATCCGTGCCCTTCTGTGATGAGGACGAGCGGGCGAGGGATGCGTCTATATGTGCGAGTATGAGGTAGGCGTTCTCCGCGAGCGTGCCGCCCAGAGCGGCAGAAAATAGCGGGCCCCATTTCATCGTGCTCTCTGGCCCGTCTCCAAGGGTGAAGGCGTATCGATTGCGGGAGATAGAAGCGCCTGGCGGGATGACGAAGCCGGACGGGAACTGTGCATCTAGCGCTGACACAATCTCCGCGTCGCGGATTTCCAAAGCCCTGAGTTTTATGATCAGATCGACGAGGGCGGGCGTCTTGCGGACGAGGTCCGCCAGCGGGAGATGCAGCGAATAGCCTTGAAGGAGCGTGATGATCGAGTTGAATGCGTACACATGCGTAAGGACCACATCTACATTGAATTGCGGCCTGTTTTTGTCGAAGAGCAGTCTGGCATGGAGCTGGAGTGCTATTTAGTTGACGGCCAGGCGGCGACAAGATGGGGCGAGATGTCTTTCCAACCAGCCGTGCTTTGGAAACGGAGGCTTATATTGAAAATGCATGTTATGCAAGATCCGGAGTAGATTGTCTGCCAATGGTCCGAGACGGTGTGCTCAGGCAAAATAGCTCTCCCTTGCTTGGCGCCCTCCGGGGTAGAATAAATGGCAAGAGTTTCGATAATCCGCTGGGCTTTGAGCTGCGCAGTAGGACACTGTTGAATGGTCCTCAGTAACCTGGAAAGGTTATTGAAGGATTCCTCTGGGTCACGACGACGAAGCCCGGGTTTTGGAGAGAGTCTGAGTCACGGGCTTGACAAAAACCGATGAAAATCAGTGAGGAACGCCATCAGGAAAAAATGCCATGGTTACGTAGCGCTCCGTAGCCCAAATACCCGTGATAGCCCGTCATAGCCTCATGCCAAGCTATGATAGCCGTCCATAGTCCTGGCACGGAAGCTCCGTAGCCCTCCATAGCACCTAATAGTCCACACCAGAGGATATCGTAGTGCTTCGTAGCACTCAGTAACACTCAATAACTCTCACAAGACATGCCTTCGCTTCGCTCCGGCCGGTGTTACGGTAGTGTTACAGTTAAACTTACTGGGAACGTTGCGCTGTAACATGAGCTCATATTACAACTTAAATATATTGAATCGAGTTCCAATCTGAGCGCGTCTCAGGCTCCTACTGAGCTTCAGTGTTGCACGAACGATTAGGATAGCTAAGATAATTTCGAGAGGTGGGAAGTATTGTTACCATTCATTGCTATCGACGTACATCCTCGCTAGATGTTCAGAGTCTATTACACTCCCCTCTCTTATGGAACCCCCTGCTCTAGGCCCACATCAGTCGCTGTTCACTCCTTCATAGTAAAAATGAGGAACGTGCCGCATACCTCAGGCTTCTTCATAAAGGGGAGTTGACTCCGCCGTTAGTCCGGGGCACGGGCAGCTGCGAGAGTGTCCTCCTACACGAATAGTTAGTGCGCGATTAGTCGAGAGGTGAATGCAGAGAAAGTACGGTTCAGGGGGCAGCATATTTCCCGAAACAGATGCGTGGGTCTAAGTTGGAGAGGAGGACAATAAAGGCGTCGAAAGCTACTGTGGGATTACAGCTCTGATCGATGGGGAAAGAGTAACAATACCTAAATGGCTTTCAATGAAGAGATTCGGATCCTATTGGACACAAAATCATTCTGTTGTCAGTTATTAGGCGTAGACCAAGAGCAGATATGCACCAACGGCCTCCACCTGAAATCTTCGCAGATTTATGCCGGCTCGACCCTCGCCCATCAAGCTGGAAGAAAGTGGAACGTTCTGAGGGCTAGAACCAAGGAAGCAAGGAACTCCCACAATGAGGAAGTTCACTGAACAGATTGAACACTGTTGGGGGGCGCCGGCGAAGAGCAGATCCGGAGATGACGATTGCTGCATATCTACCGTTAAAAATCATGATCAGGAAAGAAGACGTACCGGAAGGTTATCGACCTGATATTCGGCGGTCAATGAATCAGCATTCCAAGTCAGCAGTATGGTCAAAAAGCAGCAGACACAGACGTGGGGCGTGGGAATGCGGAGGCGGGGGACACACGGCAAGTCTTGCCCCACCGTAGACCATGTGGTGAATGTATGAGTAACTGGAGGATCGTCAATGATGGATCCGAACAGTCGCCAACAGCAAAGATACCGCGAACAGCCCAAGACGTCTCAGACCAGGGAGGGGAAAGAAGATCGAGCGGAACACACCGTATACAACAGACCGGTGTCCCGGAAATATCTCGATGAACAACGACGACTCTGAACCACCGTGCCCGCCGCTGCTGCGCCCTGCTGTAAGGGAAGCAGGGTGGTTAGTTTGGCTACTAACGCCACTGGAGAAAGGAACTGGACGAACGGAGCGATGCAGTCAGTACGGCAAGGGAAAGATAATGGGGGAGAGCAAGAAGGACGTGAGTGGAACCTGCCTTTTGAACGGGCATTGAACGGCTGATCGGCGAGGTCGAAAATAACAGCGTGGAGCATCCAGCCGCCTGGATCGAAGCTAATTTATGATGCACCGGTTCTCTGGAGAACCCCGAAAATAAAATGGGAATTTGGACGCTTAATACACGAGTTATGGGGTGGGTTTCGACGTCATAATTTACGCACTTGAATATAATTAGCAGTGGTATCGCCGCGAGGCACAGAGAGATCTAAACGGGGTATTATCGGACCAGAGCAAATACGGACAATCTGATTCGAGGCATCTCTTTAATATACGAACAAGACATGCCTTCGCTCCGCTCCGGCAGTTTGTCATTTAGCATCTACGCTTTCAACCGGCACATAGCTCATATCAGTTCTGTGTGGAAGCATTCAATTTGCAATTTCTGGCTAAATTTGAGCCGCTTCCATGAAAGGCATAAATATTGAGAGTGTGTCTTGCATGGACATTGTAAACGTGATTCCCGGGTACCATAAAAGCACAGACACAGTTACTCAGCATACGAAAAAACACAGATCAAAATTCTCCGTCTACGAGCCTGACATTATCAAGTTCCTCCCAAGTAGCGCGGCCTTCGGATTGATGAGCGTAAGCGTTGCTGCACAATGAAACGGATCCTGAACGTACCATGGATGCGAAGGATCGTACTGTCGGCACGCTCGCGATCAAGTGCTAGAGGACCGATTAGAAGCGCCGCCTCATCAGAGACAATCTCGATATCGTGCCAGACTTCAATAGCACATTTTATCTGGAGGACGCACCGTGGTAGTGATATTTTCCCGGCTTTTACTGGAAAACTCACCTCGAACAGATCGAAACTCTTGCCAATAACACCAAAATGGCCCAGGATGATTGATTCCATTGGGCGCAAGCCGAGGTGGGCTGCAGCTTGAGGTAAGCGAGCATGAGTAGAAAAGCAAGAAACCAACCGTGGCGAGCGTCTCGGTCTTCACGCAAACAGAATTGGGCGCGAGCAGCGGCGTCGTCTTTTACGTGGAGAATCTCCAAAAGGCTGCAGTGGCGGTGGGTCGGAGCAGCGTGTATCCGGAGGCGGACTGGGTGCGAGAGCGAGGTACGCGAGGCGTCTAGAAGTAAATTGGATGCATAGCGGCCGGAAATTTAAGATGGACGAACCGCTTGATCTCCGAACGTGCACCAGACACGGCGGGGTTCCGCGTCCACGGGTTTGATTTCAGCGATGGGGGTAAAGGACGTGAGTAACGAACGTGACGTTGCAGGAGGGAAAGGACTTCTTAGCGGACAGGGCAGGGAAGGTCGGGAAGACGAGGTGACGATGAGCACAAATGTCTCCTCGCCGGTAACTGCGCGCTCGGGGTAGACCGGCTATGAAGGAGAGTTAAAGAGAGGAAGGAAGTTTCGCACATAAGTAAACGCACGTTGCTTTGTACACAAAACGGCCTCGGCGCTGACGAGAATATCGAGGCGGGATCGCCTGCGACGTAACGGGAAGCATATGTGGTGCCCGACGAAAAGTCCATAGCTGCACAGCGAAGGAGACGGAAATCGAATAAAACCTCGCATGGAACCCGAAAAAACTTCGTTGGAATTCGGAGAAGAAGCTTCGAATCGACTGCGCTACAGAGTGAAATATTGCAGTGACCGTGCCTTGGGCATTGATCCTATGCGGGGTCACACATCGGAAATTGATGAGATATTGAAGCGCCTAGCCCAGAATAAATCCGAGTCTCTTGCGCATCTTGCATTTTGGTCATTGAGCGAACATGTCTTGACTGAAGCGGCCCGTCGAGGTCAGAGGCTTGTTGGAATGTTGCGAAACTTGCTCAAGTAGGAGCAGCGTACCAAATCCAGAAGATTTTGAGAGATGGACGGTGATGATGGGGGAGGAAGAAACGAATGATGGGAAAGACAGGCCGTGTTCCTTTTGAACGATTATTAAACGCTCCATCAGAGAGCACGAGTTGAGTGCCGGCGAATCGGCAAAGTCTAAAATAGTGTTCGGTTTCTCAGAGGAAAGCTAATCCCTGATGATCGGTCAGCTGGTTTATTATTATGGATATCCAGAAAAGGGTCGCTGGGGCTTGCAAGGCGTCGGGAAGTAGGAGCGCCGATGCGCATTGAGCGGCTGATCGGAGAGTTTTAATGAACTAAGCGCCGGGCGTTTAAGTTAGTTTTTGATACAGAGGGTCAGCTGGCATAACGATTGGGGTAGTCTCGGGAGTACAAACATGTACATTCTGATTCGTAGGATCTCTTTAATATACGAAGTATATACGAAGTATAGATCACACAAATATGGGTAGGGTAAATGGATAAATGCATTCAAATTGGTCCGAACAACATAGGTAAAAACTACGGCTCATCAAAGATGAGAACTCACCTTTTCGCAGACGTCGCGCGCGCTAAGCACATAAGTCGTCGCAGTTGTGGGCCTCGACAAAAGACGATATCGGGTACATCGCGGGGAAAACAAAAAGGTATGTTGGAAGCTGCTACTTTTTGCTGCCCGAGAACACAAAAATGAAATCAACAAGTGAAAACAATCCAGGCTGAAGAAACGCACTGGAGAGTAATGGTATTCAGTGGACGGCGACGCTCGGGGGACATTTACAGCCCCATGGAAGCCGCGGATGGAGCTTCTGGAGCTGCACTACGAGGCCGCTATGAGTTTGCTGAAGCACTCTGAAAATGAGCCCCGGGGCCACTCACCGTGGTTGTGGTTTTTCTGGACCAACCGAGAGACAGTTCCACTTGGTTCTAAGAGCGAAAGGAGGCCGGAGATGAGCAACGTGTGTACTTGAAACGATTGAGGTCTTGATTAGGTACGAAGTAGACCGTCAGATCGAATACAGACTTGAGGGATTGTGGGATTAGATAAGCTTGAGGAATTAGGTAGTCTTGGGAAGTTCTATAGGTTTGAGTTTGAGTCTTGGCTTGAGGATGTCGTACGAGCGAACTGAAGTAAGAGAACCAGGGGAGCGGATAGCCACTCCAGGGTATGGAAGTTACATGAGGCAATGACAGCCACCGCAGGACAGAGGGAGGAGATTCGGAGGCAGCAAAGAGGGGGGAGGAGCAAGAGAGGAAGGCGAAGATGAGGGGAAAGGACAAGAGGCGAGCACCGGACATCAACATCCTCACGTTGTTTGATCCCGCAGTCCAGCACGTGTTGGCGGAGTTTGAAAGACTGGAGCACTTTCGTTGGGTCTCTGCAACCCACTAGGCTTTGCACTGAGATTATTCTCAATAATACAAGATGTGCCGTCGCTTCGCTCCGGCTCAAGTATACGTTGGAGGTTCGTCGCTCGCATTCACACATTGAAAGAAATATCATAAGAACGAGTGTACAGTAATATACTACCCAAGGGTCATCTCGTCAGACGAATTTACGCACTGGGAATCGCCCATGAAATTAAAGTGGGCAGCCGAGCACTGCGCAGGGTAAGGCTTCGACATACAACTCAATACCCCAAGGAACCGGTGCCATGTTATTTTCATCGAGTATCCAGCACCTGAAGTCAGCGACATACGTCAGCAGAATGGCGGCAGCACGTACCAGATGAATATATAATATTCGCGGATATGCCTGGACGTTATTCCGTGCTGTGCCAAACTAGAGTCGGTCTGCACACACAGAGAGCGCAGATATATCTTTGCAAAATGAATTAGTTCGGTTGACTGAAGATAGCCCGCAGCCTAAAAATGGAACACATGGATGGTCAGAAGGGTAAAATATGGAGCGAAACACAGACTCAGCTATGTGATGGCTGGGGGACCGTCAGAACGATTCCGAGCTGCTCTGTAGGGAAGACTTAACGGGTATTCGAGGATCCCATGGGCCAGGGCTACGCACCTTTCAGCTACATATTGAACATGAAGACGATCATCAGTGATGTCAGGGGGGCTTGGAAAATATATGCTGTTGCACTGTTCAGTGGATTGAATCCCAGTCACAGTAGATGTTGAATAACTTACAGATCTGGCTACGTAGCAGAAGCCGTGAAAGGTCGTGCTGCGTCAGATGCCAAACAGGTCCTGGGCATAAAATTGTTGCAATCGCTTGACATTCAACACTCGAGGGATCTTGCGTATCGAGTTTTTGAACGCGTCGAGTTTGTTGCTACTGGACAATGGTCTTGAAGGAGTCTTGCAGGGAGAGGCTGAGAGTCTTGCGTACATTGAGTGGTTGAAAGATATTAGGATCTTGCTAAGGGGCTTGAGGAGCGTGGAATAGACAACCCTGAGATCCTGCATATCGTGATTGATTTTGCTAGGCGGCGGCGTTGATTTAATGGGTTACGGGAGCGGAAGATCTCGATCTTCGTTCAGGCTTGCTGAATATTGCGAGTACTTGATTCATGCTAGGACCGCCCGAGAAAGCAGCGTAGGAAGGCCGATGGAGGCAGACGAAAGTGCAGAAGGGCGCGATGGTGATGAGGGAGAAAGAAGGAAGCGATAATGGACCAGCGGCCCTTTTGAGCGTCCATCATAGTGCACTGCGTGCTTAAGCGGCACGTCAGACGGCCGGAACTCGACAAAGCTACTTAAACTCTGACGAGGCTGTTCATCTCGAAGACCCCAAAATGGACTAGATTCAACGGCGTTACTGCTGCGGCGCGGTTGGAAGAGACTTAAGTTCGGGCACGGTGAGAATATGAATGATAAAAGGGAAGAGATAACAATCTCGGAATGCTGCGGGCACTTGGGCGCAGCTGTTCATGGGGTTTTTGAGTGTTGAAACTCAGAGCAAGAACAGAGAATACATCAGGAAAAAACAATTTGCTACCTAGTTAAAAGCAATTCTTCAGAGGGCCGATAGCACCGATAGCCTTCTGCTGTTGGTCAGTAGCCCACCATAGCCCTGGTAGCCATACACCGAAGATCCGTAGCCCTTGATAGCCGCCCACAGCGGATCAGTAGCGCCAAGTAACCGCGATTTGACAAGCAACTGTTTTGTGCTGTCTGATGAGAGCGTACCATCTGTAGGGCCTGGGCGTAGTGCAACAAGGTAGAATAAGAAAGAAGTGTTCTCACTGTAAATCACAACTGGTTGGTACAACTGAAGAAATATTCTAAGTCCATTTCAAAGTCCGCCGACACGTGCTCGGTTGCGTGATTGTTTGACAGATGGTTGATGTCGCTCCTTGTTCTTTCCCCCCCATCTCGTCGTCGTCTTCCCCTTGTCGCCCGTCCGCTAGCACCCAAAACCCTGCCACAAGTCCCCCTCTAGCTTCAAGATACAAACCTCCAGCCTTCCTCCAGCCAGATTCAGCATCTGTAACGCTCTTTCATGACACTTCAAGCCCTATCACCCTCTTTTCAAGACATCGCAAGCGGTAGCAAGCTCACTCTCAAGACACATCAAGGTCCGAGCCAAGAAACCCCCTTCAAGATCTTCAAGTCTCAAAGCTGTACCTCCGTTCTCCCGCCAATCTCGCGCCGTAGTCCGCTGCTGCCACGCTGTCTTCTCTCACGCCCAGCTTATTCTATGATCGTTGGCGATCACAAGGAGACTCACGCCTTCTTTCATTTCCTCCGTGGTCCTCCCGACTTCGCTGTCCCGCCTCAGTATATATTCGGTGAGTGATAGTATGTTTTAAATGCTCTAGCTCTGACACGTGTTGTCTCTTTGCAGGTTCAAGCGCTGCTACATTTCCCCCACCAGCTTTCCACTTGCTCGGGTCCAAAAAGCTTCGAGGACGTACAGAGCCCGCCAACGACCCCCCCCATCCACCACGTGCGTTCCGCCACCCCTACCGCCCCCACCTGCCCATCCCCCTCGCGCAGCAGCCGGCGACGCCCAGACCCACCTGATTGCAGAACCACAACGACTGGCCTGAAGCCCATGTCCACGAGCAGGTTAGTATCGGCGAGTGCACGCTTGGCACTTGGCACGAGCGCTGCCTGTAGAACGGTGTGTTTCCGTTCTCCAGTGTACCTTATACTTGCCTATTTGTATGTCGTGGTTTGAATTGAATGCATAATATTTATTTATTTCATTATTTTATGGGATCTATGAGAGGTATCGAAGGTTACTGAGCACTACCAAGGACTACAATATCTTCTGGTAGGGCTATTGGGTGCTATGGAGGGCTACGGAGCTTACGCGTGAAGGCTACGGACGGCTATCATAGCTTTGGCATGTGGCTATGATGGGCTATCAAATAGGGGACTAGTATACCGGGCTACCACGGGTATTTGCGCTACGGTGCGCTACGTTACCATGGCGTTTTTTCCTGATGTAACGGAAGGAGTTAGTCTGGATGGGGATGAAACCAAAGAGACGCAAAGAATCGCGAGGGTAATCGTTAAAGAACGGTTAATCCATCACTTTCTTCATGCTCTACGGACCGTACACGGTCCTGAGAAAGCAAAGGGCTTTCTGGATCTAAGTTACATCACGCTACTGATCCGTTGCCGACGGCTATCAACCGCTACTGATACTTGGGGTACGGCTACTAGGGCTACGGAGGACTACCAAGCAACGGCAGAAGGCTATGGGCGCTACCGGTGCAATGAAATTTTACCTTCAACTAGATAGCAAAACCTTTTTTCCTGACGGCGATAAAAGCACAAGAGCGTCCACGCACGCTAATGGACCGTTTGCGGCCTCCATGGTCACTTTGGAGATATTGTAAGCGCGTAAGTGACCTGGAGAAGACGATGATGGCGGATGGCATATCGCCGGTCCTCGTGGCGGTGCTGCCACGCACCACCCAACACGATCGGCCCGGCATCTGTCGGCGGTCCTGATTTTTTCACTGCCAACGCATTAACGCGCGTTAACATTTGATCTCCTTGCGTCGAGTTGTCTCGCAATTCAATATCCTTTCTGGCTGCGTTGAGTCCTACTAATAGTGCGTTCCGCTAGTCTACGGACATCATCCGTGGAAAATTGCGTGCAAGGACACCGATGGCCGAACAGAGCCGAAGCTTGATGCCGTGCCGCCTGCTTCCAAATTTTCGAAGCCCTAATTTTGGCTCGCCTTTCTCTTTCTCTCTCATTTCGATTCCGTTCAAGTCGCTCATGACTGAAGAAGACGTATACAAGACTTGTAACGTCGACATCTGGGAGGGCAACGAAACCGTCTGGCATGCCTGGGAGCCCGAATGCGATGCCTGCGGTTGCACAGAGTCTTCCCTCAAGCGTCCGGGGAAAGACCAGCTTTTGACTTGCGCTGGGTGCCTTGTGGCCAAGTACTGTTCTGTGCGCTGTGATGTAGCTCACGCGCTCTCTGGCGGCTAACATATCAAGAACAGAAGGAATGTCAAAAACGGGATTGGACTAGCGGTCACAAGAGTCAGTGCCACCTTTATGAAGCCAACAGAAAGCTATCAAGCGTGTTTGCCAAGTCTCTGGGACCTGGGTATGTCACTATTTTCTGTGTATCCTTCAGTCTCTGACGCGTTTATTTTCAGAACGATTAACGACCCCAGCTTCAGCTTGAAGGACAAAGTTTCGCAGTGGTGAGAGTTTCAGAGCGTGGTGCAGTCAGAGATTATTTCTAAACACTTCGGACACAAGGAATTTCCTGAATATAGTGAACCACGTCGTCATCGGCGCCGCGGCTTTGAAGAACGACCCGAAATTTGCAGGGACGAAGAACGTCGCCATTTTGCTGTCGCTTGCCAGCGAACGTGCAGGGTCCAGGTACGAACATCGAACCTTCTTCATTGATCGGGTATTGCTGCTTGGGAGGGAGGTGAGCGACGCTGCAGCGAGAGTGGCGGGCTGGACGAAGGGGCAGTCTGCGGACCCCGCTAAAGAGGCGGGACGGACAGACCGCGATCACTTCAAACTTATGGTGGGATGGTGCTCGCTTCCGAACGACGAAAGGTCGAAGGCGCAACTTTGGCAACCCAGTACCTCCGACGCCGCCAAGCACGTCCTACCCCCGGGCTTCGATCTCAATCGCTACATCAGCCACGTCAATCGCGGAATAACCCACTTCCATGCTTCCTGGTGGCCCCAAATCGCACGCAATGCCTCTGACGCTGACATCGATTCCGCACAAATACCTCCAGGATGGAGAGAGTACATGGTGCGCCATCACGAGTGGCTTTCCGGTCTCAAGGGTGGCCAAGGCGTCCTCGGCCAGGTGTATCCCGATGGCACCAGGGTACCGGTGTACAAGTTTAGCAAAGGCGGCCATTTTCGCCGCTGTTGGCCTGGAGAAACGGATTCCGACGGCCCAGCGGAATTTAAGAAACAGCTGCTAGATCCCAGCAAGATGGTGCGACTTATCTCGAAACACTTGACAATGTATGAGGACAGTTGGAATTTTTATCTCTCGGGTTTTAAACATTCTATCAGAACAACGCTTGGAGATGGAAAAGAACGTCAAGAGGCTCCCTCCGTCGATGACACTTAAGGATGCAAAGGAAAAGCACTGTCCGGGACAGTAATTGATATTTGGAATTTTTTCACACCCGATAAAACACTTCTTGATCCCATGGTTTCGACATCCGTGCTTTTATCATATCGTAACGTTGTATTAGATTCAATTTACAGCACTGCTGTATCAGAATGTTCGTTCTGCGCAAAAAAAGCCAGAGCAAACATCGAAATATTTCCACCATTTATCCGTCTCGGGAATTTAGCCTCTTCTGGAGAGCTGAGATCCTCCGTCGTGAGGACACGGCTTCAGAAAGCCAATCGACCAAAAGATTGTCACCGTCCCAGGAGGGACAGATATGCCGCTTGAGCTGGTTCCACTATCAGAGCGGTTTCAACTTCTGATCCATGACTATCGATTTTGGTCTCTCGTTATCACTAACACAAATCATCCCTCTACCTACGAGTTGATAATACGTCAAGGGATTAGAACGTACTTGTAATATTAGCAGTTGCGAATCCAGCCCCCCAGCCAAATGCTTGAACGAGAAAATGGACGGAGCGTAGATTCGTTGCTCCCAAGGAGATGAAAAGTCTTTCTTCTTCGAGAAGCTAGACCTGTAAACAGTCTCAGTCGGTGTAAGTTTGATTGAAAATAAGGTCGCACCCTACATGACACAGACCATACGGCCACTGCCATCGAAGCAATCCAACGCTACGTCTACATCCTCGGCCTCCAGAGCTTTCAACCGCTGCATGTGTGCATCCTGCACAACACGGTCCAAGACCAGCTCGACCAGCTCCAGGGCAACATATGAGGAGTTAGATTGCAGGGCAGCCTCGGTGCGAGACTCCAGCATCTCCAGCAAGATCTCATCCCGGAACATGTACTCCCCGTCGATGACGAGGTGCGTCAGGTTCGGCAGCAGCGCGGGAGAGTCGGCACGCACGGTCAGCGCCTGCAGCAATCTGTCCGTGATCGCTGTAGGCAGGGTTCCGCCCTCCACCATGAAACAGTCGAGAGACGGCGATGAGGCGAATATCTGCATCAGCTCGTCGATGCGCAGAGAGGATTTCTTGAGGATGATGGTTTTCAGGGAACACTGTGATCGCTGCACGAACGCGCCGAGGTTCCCTGGCTGCCGGAACGCGATTATCTCGAGTGTTTCGAGCGAGGGAGCTGTGAAGTGCTGGAAGAAGTTGGGAGGAGCGCGCATGGAGCCTTTGAAATCCACCTTCCAAGAGCGCAGATGGGGTAACGTAGCATCGCCATTCGACCCCGCCTGGAAAGATACATGTCCGTGACGGCGGACGTCAACGAAACAATATGTGAAAGGCGGTCGAGTCCAGATGGATTGATCGTCGTCAGAAGATGTAACGACCGAATCTGGGGAAAAGGGACGGAAAGTTCGCGTGTGTAGCTGTTATCGAGAATCAATGTGTGTAGGCGTGGGGCGATCTCGAATTCGCCGTAAGATTCCTTCCCCAGCGATCCAGGTAACTGCAGAATCTCCAGATTCGGGAGCTCGTCTCGCAGTCCCTGCAGGAGGACCGGAGACCAACCATTCCCCGTGAGTCGAAGACTGTATAGCTGCTCCGAGTGCGCTGCAAGAAGGGAGATCAAGAGCCCGGCGGGTTCGACTGGACCTCGATGCGGGTTTTCTCCATCCACCTGAACACTCAACGGTGCCGCCCTGGATCGCTGAAGATACCGGTCGACCAGCTCAAGATATCGCTCGACGATCTCGGCGTTAGGGACTCCACTGGCAGCCCCAGGAAACAGTGCGCACGAGAAAGACGACCACAGAGCAGGGACGTCGCACGCAAGAGCCTTCCACGGCTTCGAAACGAGCAACAGCACGGGAAGAAGCCCCTTCCCGACACTCTGCACGACTTCTGGCTGGGTGGCCATGAAGATTTCGATCAAGACGTCGGCAGGAAGGCGGGATATAGGCGGTGTCACTGTCTGCATGACGATACCGATGAAATCTCGGCCTCCTAAAAGACGACGCATGAGAATCAAACTGGGATATCGAGATAATTGCACCGGAATCAGGTCAATGTACGACTCACTGTGAGTGGTTAACGGTTGGATGAGGAGATAGTTGTGTAACAGTAGACGGCGTAATGGGGCGAGCGAAAGCGACCCTGAGGGGTAAAGGTCTCAGGGAATAGCGGAACCACGTGCGAACCACAGAATAACGTTTCGGACACAAAGGGGAAACGATACGAAGCTCGAAGAGGAGTGGAACAGTGGAAGAGGAAGAAAGATTTGCGAGATTGATGTGATGAAATTTTCGAATGGATGCCCATGGAGCAACGCGGCAAATGCCGGACACTGAAGCTGAGCGGGCTCAGGATGGTCCTTTCCGAAATTCTGATACAAACAGTCGCTTGGGCCGCGAAGCAGCAGTTCCGAGGCTCAACCGTGCTTCCCTGACCATTTATGTGAACGTCCTGTGACCTATATAAATGGTGAGTCGCTCGCGAGTAAAGATTTTGAACAGGCGGATACCCGAAACCAGCTCGCCTCTCGCGGAGGGAGTTTCGAACTTGAAGAGTTTGTGCATACAAGACTAATTGGCCTCTAGACGCATTCGACTAGCATACGCAGGAATTGGCATGCTAGGGCTAAAACCTGAATTCAAGTTGAATTCAAGGCTCAAGGAGTGATGTCGTTCGTTAACTCGGACCCAGCTCCCGCACCCTATCAGCCAAGGTGAAGTTCGCTTTTGACCATTGCCTCAAATGACGTTCGCCCTAGGCCGCTCTCTGGCGGTGCAATCGCAGGAATAGTTCTCAACATGTTGTTCATTGTCCGTGGTTGGAGAGGCGAAGGAGCGGAGGAAGAAAAGAGGGGGGAAAGAGGAGCTCGAGCCAATACATGTGAGGAAGGCAAGAATGACCAGAATCTATGAGTTTGGGTGGTGTGGGCAGAGGATAAAGCAAGTCTGGTGTGTACCATGAAGCCTTTCGCCACCCTCGTCCTTCTCATCGCCCCTGCACTCAGCGCTCCTCCTCCCGCTCCTCAACGACCTCCCGAAAACTCGCACCCGCTTCTCGAAACACGTCGCAGAACAACGCCCACGTTCCTTTGTCCACAATCGCGAAGACGACCCTGCGGAATACGTCCCGGAACGGCGCTTGAACGCCACACAACAGCTCCGCCCACGTTCTTGCCACAAACTCGACATTATTCCGAAACGCACCCGTGCCGAAGCTGCCGAGGACGATGACCTGGGCGCCCGCGCGCGCCATGGCACAAAGGATACGTGCCATGCGCTCGCGCATGATTGCGGCGACTTCCGCAGCGACGTCGGCGGGGAGCCGCGCCTCCTTGCCACCGCGGAGATGGAGCGATTTCCGCAGCGAGTTGACGTTCACTGCGGCGCTAGTCAGAACGTCGACGTCCGCGGGCGGAACCCACACTCCGGGCTCGTCGCGCACGAAGCGGACATTGCGCGTGAGAAGCATCGCGTGCGAGAAGCGCGGGTCGGCGCGGGTGTTGTGGGCGTTGTAGAAGGGCCGGGCGGCGGCGCTGGAGAGGGAGGAGTAGAGGTTAGAGGAGCGCGCGAGGGTTTCTTCTTGGGCGCGCGCGCCGCCGAGGAAGCCGCCGCCGGGGGAGGTGGCGGAGGCGAAGTTGAGGACTGCGAGGCGGGGTTGGTGTGTATCTGTACGGTTCGCATCGATATCGGCGGATTCACCAGCCGCAGCGTCGGCCAGACAGAAGCGGATCCCTTCCAACGTCGTAGCTTGGTAGAGGACAAAGTCTGTAGATGTGCCACCACTGAAGTTTGGTGATGGAGAGATCTCCCAGTCTTTCAGTGCATCGGCATCAAAATAAGTCGTCGAGTCGGAAACGGTGGCCAAGTCCTGGAAGATGTGCGTCTCGCCGACCGAGCTGGTGCCGAATCCAACTGTGTAGGAGCCGCGCTTCACGGCAGCGAGCGTGTCCCGCGCAATCTGCTTAAGCTCTTCACGGGGGCGTGCAATGATGGCAGGGGCCGCGGCGTTGAGAGTTCTGCTGGACATGGCGGTGGTAGCGATCTGAAGTTGGTCCGAACCGAAACTTGAAATAGAAAGGTGTCACTCTGATCACGGTCACCTGACGATGAGCTGTCGCGATTGACGGATCTATGACACTTGAAGATATCGACAATTCTCTGAAAAAAAAAGCCAAAACAGGACAACTTCAACCGTAAGGATAATCGTTCAACAGCGTTTAACCCATTTCCAATTCATACCGTATTGGCGGGGAGAAAAAAGAGAGAGAGATTTCCATTTCGAACGGTCTGAAGAACTTTTTTTTGTGTTGTCTACATGTACGATAGTTGATGACGGTTCCAGCCGTCGGTTTTGTGTCCGCGGATACAACGCGGATATCTGACTCATCCTCAATTGACATCGTGCGAAAAGGCGAGTAACATCAGAGCCTCTTTTGTTAACCACGACTCCGCATCAATCCTTCCAATTGTCTTCTAGATGTTCACCATCTATAGATATTCATTGTTTCCTTTCGTATAAAGATCCTGGCTGTCGCTCAGACCATAAACAGACACTGTTATGCCTCACCGCACCCACCCGACTTCGTCGAATACTGTAGAGTTTCATTCAATTCGGATGTCACGCGTCACAGGGCCGAAAATTTCAGAAAATATTCGAACCTGTCACGGGTCACCGAAGGTATTTTCGAATGTGTCGGAAAAGTCACAAAACTCGCAAAAATGGCCCAAAAAATCGATTTTTCGCGCGCGCAGCACGTTTCGGTCATTTGAGCGGTAATTGGGGCATTTTGTGGCTCATCTGGGATCTTCAGGCTGTTGGGAGGGTTAATAATTATGCTGGGGTCGACGGAATTGACCAAAAAAAGGGAACTTTTCTACATTTCATTGGGTCTCTTTTTGGCTGATTCTCTTAGCAGAATGCCCTACATTGACCAAGTAGCATGGTTTGAGAAACAAACCTGCCGACTTCAGGTGGATTTTCGAAATTTTTTAGTATGTCACACATCTCTGGACCCATTTTCGAAAACTCAGGTTCGAAAGTCGCGGTCACAGGTCACACCCCCATTCGAATTGATCGAAACTCTACAGTAGTCAGCCTACCAAGCGCTCGCCGGTCGAACACTTGCCCATGTCCGATTCACCTCCCAAATTATTCGCCGGCGATGATCTGCCCATCATGGGCTCCACCCCGTCATGGCTCAAGGGGCGCAAAAATCCACCAGTATCAATATCCCCACTGTCCCCCCTCCCCTACTACGCGCTACCGCCGCGCGAGTTCATTTCAGTCCCGCCCCAGGCAAAATATCTCATCGTCTCTCCGCCGGAGGAGGAGCCCGTCCTGCCCGGCCACGTTCCACGCACAAGGGGCAGTAAGCCCAAAACCAAGCCGCCCAGTATAAAGGTCGTGCCCGCGAGCCGGCCGATTGCGTTGCCGACCGCGCACACGCCGGCGCCGATCTCTGCCATGTTTTCCGGCAAAGGAAACGATGCCCATGGCCAAGGAGGTCGAAGCGCACCGGGCACTCCTCACAGTTCGGATCCAAGCCCGTATATCGACCCCGGCATGTCGAGAGGGTTACCATACGCGCTAGGGCTACAAGCATTCCCTACACGCGCCGAGAGGCCCTGGCGCCACGGAGGCTGAAGAATGTTGGGATCAGCTTTCACGGCATCTCGGGATGTGGCGAGAGAATTTATTGGATTTTGTGGCAATATATTAGTAGCATACACGTTGTAACAGTAATGCATATGCACGGTGAATGGAAGGCATTTCTAGTCTCACTGTCGTGCCCGATTGCCATGACATTTCAATTTCGTCGAGGTTCGAAAGCGAGTTCCATCATATCATTCGCTATTGCATTCTGAGCTATCAGGCTACATTCAACGAGGAATTGAAGAGCAAAGAGTCTCTGGAGAATTAGGCAGTTCAGACCGTATATACGGGTGGATGCTCGTCTGAGACGTGGGGAAGCATTTGGGCGTCCACCTGCTGTATCCGCACTCCCAAAACTTCTATATGCTCCTTGGCGGCGTCCAACCGAGATGCCACATCAGTCGAAGCTCTCTTTCCCGTCGCCGTAGAACTTCTCGAGGCTAAACGCCAAATCCCGCGTGATGCTGAGCCGCGTACAGGGGGTGGCGTGGTAAGCACTGTGCTTGGAGTTGTCTCCCGTGGGCCCGACTGTCCATAATTCAAGGATTGCCCTCGGAGTATATATGCGGAGATGCTGGCAGTTTCCGAGGCCTCTGAAGGGAAGTGCAGGTCAAACGGAGCTTTTTCCGGGTTCGTCGTGTCTCCTTGACTGGCAAGAATGAACGGTGATATAGTGGTGTTCTCGTAATGGAGGGCCGGCTCTTCTCTGGCATACCGGAGTTGCCGCCGTCGTTTCAGCCAGTAGAACAATATTAGGCCTAAAATCACTATGATGAAGGTGATGGAAATGAGGATCCCAGGAACGAGGGTTGGGTTCGAGTTCCTGATTACGAGGAATCGTCAGTGACTGGCGCTCCGATTCAATACCATTGCACCAACCCGCTTGCCGCTGTTGACTGTGCGGTTGCAGTGCTACCGAGCATGCCAGCAGGGCTTGTGGCCACGTTTCTGAGTTTCCATGTAAGTAATCACGTTCAGAATGAAACAAAATACGGACGTAGCAGATTCCGTCGAAGGAGAGCCAGTGGATGTGACGCTTCGGGCACTTGTGGTACCGCCCACGAGTACACTATAATCCACGCATAGAGTCAGAAATTTCAATCGGAAAACAAACTCAACATACGTCGAAGAGTCGGGTAATGTAACGCTTCCTGAGCCTGTCGTCGACGTCCCGTCCACTGACGCACTGTGGTTGACGCATGAATTTAAAGCGTTTAATCGGAAAATAAACGCAACATACGTCACCAAGTCGGTGGATGCAACGCTTTCAGAACTTGTCGTCTCGTCTACTGCGCTGTGGTCCACGCATGAATTTAGAGATTTTGATAGGGAGACAATCCCCCACATACGTTGAAGAACCTCCCCGGTTCCCCCCGCCATTCACGCCATTGGCGCCGTTGCCGCCATTTACGCGGTTTCTGCCGGCCCCGCCGTTGAATCCGCCATTCCTTCCGTTCCCTCCGTTCCCCCCATTGCCAAACCGATCTCCGCCGCCGAAGAAGGTCCCTTTGTTGCGCCGCAATACGTACTTACCCATCAGAAGATGCCTGCTCCTGTGAGCCACAACATGTCAGTGCGGTCGCGCACTTAGCAGCAGTAGACACCTACTCCCAGAGAACGGCAGCAACTGCCAGAGGATGAAGAATACACCGGCTGGTCTCGGGCTCTCGGGACCAGGGGAAGGGAGAAGAGGTAGAGGATCCAGGGGTTCAAAAGGGATGTCCACTATATGTGAGAGATTGAAAAAGCAGGTGCACCCATTTAGACGCGAAGTTCTTCCCCGCAGTGAGTGAGAATGGGAAGGATTGCGACAGATGCAGAGATGTAGATGGCGTCGCAAAAGTCAAAATGTCAACTGGCTTCCCGATCTTGGTTGCTGGGAAATCAATCACACCAGTTGGCAACCATCGAAGGAATATGTTGATGGGAAATTAGATCCCTCACCTTTGTCGGGCTTTGGGTACATCCAGTCCAGAGAGATAGAGTGTGAATTCGGCGGGTATGATCTGGGATTCAGGCTGGCGAGGCAGCGGGACATTTCGTAGGAAAGAGCTTACTTGTCCGAGTCAGAACTGTGCATCTGGGAAGGAAGTCGCGACAAGATGGCGATGTACGACAACCATCTCATTCTAGTGTAGATCTCCCGCACGGCTCGACGCACCCCAATAAATAAAGCTTGGGCACCCCAATGGTGTCAGTGATATGGCTGGTCCGACCCGCACCATCGAAGCGCGCATCAACGTCCTCAGCCCACCATAATCAACATTGAATACGGAAATCATGTCTGTTTCTCGAACGCCTCCAGAATAACCGACAGCCGGTCAGTCCATAAACTATCAGGTCGAAGTTCTGCACGCACCGCAAACCACCCGCACTACAGCATCGCCGCTCATCTTCTACAAGAATCTGTTAGAATGACCTGCTCAAGATCACCCGGGAAGTTATAATAGCAGAAGACCCTCGCAAACGCGTGAGGGAATCGATTGAAGAATACATGAATATATAGGTGAGCTGTCGTCATGAATACGACTATTGTCCGGAAAATAGGGGCAGGAAATAAGGGGAAAGGAACCGGGGTGAGGGTTACGGAGGTTGCCGACGGTTGCGCGTGTGAGCACGGACTCGATATTCCTGGGCCGCATCCTCAAATTGGCTCGGATATTTACAGCAATGGGTAAAGAGTTGAGGTCCGACACGATGCGCGAATGTGAATCAAATGGTTAGGGTGGAACTGGGCCATGAGGAGAGGTTTAGAAAATCCATGTAAAGCCATGTAATCACTCGTAGCGCCTCTTCCGCGATTACTTCGCTTGCTGACCGGACCAAGAGCCATATTCAGAGCCAATTACGCGATTGAAAACCAGTATAGGAGAAACAGGCAAAGAAACAGAGCGATTCGATGAGGAGAAGGATGAGCAATCGATTTTACACCGGCTGTAATATCTCCTTGTGCCTCTACTCATCTGTTGATCTGAAACGATTTTTTTCTAGCTCTACAGCATTTTGCGTTTTCTCAACAACACAACACGCACCGCTCGCCACTCAAATCACGTCCGACGGGAATGAGAATTATTCTGTCATATATTATTGGTGACACAGCTCCACTCGGAACCACTATTTTCGTGACTCGCCTGTGACGCCGCGGAGCCATAGGTAGCAGCTCTGGCCAAACGGAGGAGGTGTCTGCAGGTGTACTGTCAATATGCGTGGTGTCGGCAGTGTTAACTGAAGGGACGGGCTATTCTGCCCGTGGCTCATGCGTCGGTTCATGCAGCCCGGTGCACCATGTACTGTAAGATACTCTCCGAGGCCCAATCGCCGCCCACGGGACGTTCCACTGCGGAACCGACGTTTTTCTTGGCTCTCCGCTCGATAACGTACACCATAGGCCGCGGAGTGACATCCCACCCGATGTATTTGAGCCGTGGGGGGAGGCGCCCGAAGTTGTTGAGCAGCGCTGGTGGAAGGAGCTCCCCGGTTTTAAAGTGGTCTCCGAAGCGCAGTGCCACGAGAGGAACCGTTCTGTCGAATACCGCCAGGAACTTGCACTGCAGGGAGAGAGGGTTAGCTGAAGTGACTTCGTATTTGATTTTGTCGGAGACAGACCAGTTTTTTTGCAGTCCAATTTGGCGGGGGCGGATAAGAAGAGAGGCCAAGGATACCGAGCTCTTCGAGCGCAGGGGCAGAGCTCAGCAGGGGCACGATGTGCTTGAGCAGGATGAAGTTTGCGCGCCGGTCGATCTCGTCGAGCTCGAGACAGCGGAGCGTCCTCGCGACCGCACGCACCGCTTCACCAACCATTGGTACAGAGAGGTGCGGCATGCGGCGCAGCCTTAGATGCGTGAGCTGGGTATGCGAGGAGACGGCGGTGGGTAGGCGCAGGAGCGTGCTTTGGTCGACGCTGAGTACTCGGAGTTGGTTCAATGGGCTAAACGCGAACGGCTGCTCCGTGTCTAGATAGAGACACTCAAGACCGGGATGGCGGGCAAGGAAATCGACCTCTGGGATGAGAAATGAACTCGAGAAGGAAAAGCGCCTGAGGCGAGGGTGCGTCGAGTGGAATGTCAGACCGCGGGGCCCGCAGCATAGTGGGAGATGTAGGGACAGTTCCTCGAGATCGTACAGGGTATCGAGGACTTTTTTCAGATTCTCGCAGTCCCACCCGTGTGCATCCTTCATACGGATTCTGAGAATGCGCAGGTTGCAGAACGGAGTGTCCGTAATAGAGCGCTAGTGAGGCGATATTGATCATGAGGCTCAAAAGAACAGAAGAAAGCACTTACAAACCAGTGCTCTTCTGAAGACTGAATAGAGACGTCCAGCTCCTGTAAATTGACTGAGGCCCGGGAAATCGATGTCCAAATATCCGCCGAAAAACACACGGAACGGCCCCGGTATTCTCGGGTATCCCACTTCCACCGTAGAAATTCCAACTTTCCGTTTCGCGCAATGGCAGCGAATATGGTAACGAGGGATTCGGAAAGATCGCGAGTTCGAGACGGATCTTGTGAATCGTCCGTTCCCAAATTATCTGAGACGACCTGTGCTTCGTAGGACGGCCTGCAGAAAGAGAGAGATCGACAAGCAGCAGCTAGCTCCGGACGGTTCTTGAACGCCATGGCGACACATTCAACGGAATCCAGGGGAATATCGATGCAACGATAGAGGTGTGGGGTCACCGCAGCGTTAGTAAATAGGTCTCTGGGACTGTCCACGAGGCCAGCAATTTCTTGAACAAGCTCGGTGATTTTCATTACATCCATTCTACTTTATCAGCGAAAGAGGGGAGCCCACAAAATGCTTCTGTGGAGATGAGTTGTTGTGGTGTCGAGTCAAGAGTGTGTGTCACAACGTGACCATCGGGGTGATGCCGGAAATTGCCGAACTTAGGCTGACCTTCGAAAAAGAAAAAAAAAGGGAAGTGTTTTGTGGACTTTCAGCGATCGAATTACATATTATTGATATAGATACCACCGATGTTCACCCAAGTTCAATGCTCAAAACACCTGAGCCACATCTAGAGACACTGCCGGCAAGGCCCGTGGGCGTGGGTTCATGGCGTTTGATCGACGTAGCTTCGACACCTACCATGGCATTTGCCATGGTTTTGCACGGACATTTCGGGCTTTGCGCGTCTATCGGGCGTCTACGAGAACAAAGGGAAATGGATTGATGTCAAATAATTGACCTCGTTGCAAACGATATGTATCCATACAAACGGTTAGGAGGCCGCGAAGTTGAGAAATTGCCGCATGTTTCTCTCTCCTTGAATTACTTACTGGTGGAGTAAGTCGAGCGACTCGGAGACCCGACCCATAATCAAAGTTTATTTGAAGGAGAAGGCGATGCTGAGCGCTTAATGTGAATATCCCAGGCAAGAGACAGATTGAGGCCCAAGCGCCGGCGCTTAGCGAGAGAATCCACAGATTTGGGACATAAAGACCATATACAGGACCCTAAATGCCTCGGAAAGGCACCCGTTATTTTATAAAGAGAGACATGCGGTGGGAGGTCCTTGAACAGGATACCGAATTGAGTCAGATGAACTCGAATCAAATGGTAGCGAAGATTATTATAGGATTCTATTTCACCGTAACTTACTTGAGTTTGAACAGGCTACGGAGATGATGTACATCGTCAGAAGTGGTAAAAGCGCGATGTTGGATCTGTGTAGGGCAATTGTGAGTTATTTATCAATGGGAATAAGGTAGAGCGCAGACAAGCGCGGTTACCCCACGTGATCTGCTGTGACATGACCAAATTGGGTAGTAAATCCCAAGAAAATGCGATAGTTAATTCAGAAGGGGTATGATAAAGATTTTGGCTCCACAGTTCTCTGGGCAACAGCCCTTTGCTGCCCTATGAGGTCGACTTTCGGCATAATTCTCAAAATTGAGCATGTAGTTCCCAAAACCGTATATCAATACCCCAGATGAGCGCTGCCGGTGCTCGCCTACCAAAGTTTCTTTGGCTGGTGGGCCCTGGAAATTTTTCAATGGCCCGTCGCCGCCATCTCCCCTTATGCCCCCACAGAAAAAGGTCGTGCGAGACAGGTTGAACCGTCTGCACAGCGGTTTGGCCTAAGCCATCAAACGCGTCGCGTCCGCGTTCACCCCGAGAAAATAAGAAGCACCGGACCGACAGCGATGACGACTCGGTTCCTACCTATCTTCTCCCTATCCCCTCGACGCTGACCACAAATCTCAAGTCTTCCATTGTTCTTCAAGATTCCGAGCCCCGGACGGCCAACTCTGAGACGGAGGACGTGTTCACGAGCCCTTCCCCACCCAAATTTCATTCGGGAGTATTCTACCAAGGATCCACTCCAGAACCTGCAACAGCTGCGCCCGCGGCATTCAAACTCTTCGGCAAATTATTTCAACCAAAACATCCTGATGATGCAGACAGCTTTGACCACGCTTCGATCTGCACATTTCCGACAGCTCAGGCACCTTCGATGCTGGGTGATGCTGATGACGACATCGAAGACGATAATGAGATTGTTCCCCCCGAAGCCGATGAGCTCTGCGCAGTTGAAGCAGGCAATTTTGGCGGGGATGGATATCCTCGTCCAGCTCCGCCTCAAGCTTTTCTTGAAAAAATGGCCGCACTCGGGAAGAAGCAGCCCTTGCCGTTGCACCCGATATCACCAGTGCTCGAGCTGCACTTGTCGACATTCAACTCGTGCTTCGAGGTGAAAGCCGAGGTAAAGGTGGCGGCTATAAGACACCGGAGGTTAGTCCCTGGGTGCAGATACGGATGGAAGGCATTCGGAGCCTGCTATCTCAATACACCAACCTGGAATCGCCCACTTATGGGAAATGGGGCGCCTCGGCTCGTCAAGCCGCAATCGGGGTTGGACGCAGCACATACTGTGCACGGCGCTTTGCTGTACTCTCGCGAGAATACATCAATTGCCGCAAAGTCTTGCCTGTCAATCCGTATGGTTCATGGAAGCAATCCATGATGGCGGACGAAGATTTAGCTAATGATGTTCGCGCTCATCTTCAGGAGCTGGGCAAATTCATTCCCGCGGAGAAACTGGTTCAATATCTCGCGCGGGAAGATGTCATGGAGAAGCACTGCATCGACAAGACTGTCCATGTCAGCACCGCTCGGAGGTATCTCGACGAACTCGGCTATCGGTGAGCTGCATGCCAGGGTTTAACTCCACAGCTGATGTTTTCCCCGTCAGCTTCACGGTGGGAAAGAAGGGCCAATATTGCGATGGCCACGAGTGGGAGGACATTGTTTACTACAGAGAACAGGTCTATCTTCCGGCGCTTAAAGGCTTTCAAGATCGGTCTTGCATCTTCGAGGCTGATGGGACTGTCATAACACCCAGTCTCCCTCCTGGTGTTCGACGAACTGTCATCTGGTATCATGACGAGAGTATCTTCTACGCTCATGATCGGCGACGAAAATCTTGGTTCCATAAAGATGCAGACGCGATACCATACAAAAAGGGTGATGGGCACTCTTACATGGTTGCCGACTACTTCTCCGCTGACTATGGCTGGCTTCGAGCTCGAGACAGGAGCGCAAAGGCGCGGCGTACTATGCGACCCGGAAAGAACCGTGACGGCTGTTTTTCGGCAGCAGATATCGAGGAGCAGGCTATTGCAGCATGCACCATTGTTACCGACAGATGGCCGGAGTTTGATCACGTCTTCATCTACGACAACGCGACGACTCACCGCAAACGGAGTCCCGGAGCTTTGTCTGCGAGGTCCATGCCAAAATTTACATCTGGTGTGCGCACTGGTGGGAAGCCGAAAAAAAACCCGGAGGTAGAGCCCAACTTTCTGGTTCCGGTCAACAAGCGAAATGATGTTGGTTCGCTAATGTATGATGCCCACGGCAGCCTTGTCAAGGAAAATATCCAGATGACAGGCGCGTCTTTTGCCGATGGGACTCAACAGCAGCTTTACTTTCCCACTGACGCAAAGAAGCACGCCAGAAAATTCAAGGGGATGCACATCCTCCTAGAGGAACGACGAGAACGAGGTGATCTTGGCAACATCTCAAAGAAGGAGCTCGACAAGATGCGTGCAGAATGTCCGAGCTTTAAATGCGCCGATCAAAAGTCGGGGACTTGTTGCATGCGGCGTATGCTGTTCAACCAGCCAGATTTCGCAGCAGTTAAGTCCTGCCTTGAAGATACCTGTACAGGATTTGGGTGCACAGTGCTTTTCCTGCCCAAGTTCCATTGCGAGCTCAATCCGATTGAAATGGTTTGGGGCTTCGCCAAGCGGCTATATCGGCTAAAGCCCGAATCATCACGCGAAGATGCCCTCGAACGTAACATGCTCGATGCGCTTGAGGAGGTCCCTCTCGCCTCCATGCGTCGGTTTGTTATCCGTGCGCACCGGTTTGCCGATGCATACCGCCACGGACTTGACGGCCCGCAGGCTGCGTGGGCAGCGCGGAAGTACAGGGGGCATCGAATACTTCCATCTGACTTCAGAAACGCCATGGTCGTTGCTGGAATTGCGCGAGGAGGGAACGAAAATCCCGAATTATAGTATATTTCATAGTATAATGATAACTAGTCCCCCAATATTGTACCAAATTCACTGTGAAAATTCATGAGTATCCTTCAGCTATATCCAAACAGCTCTGTTGGAGCCGATTTCCCAATATCTTGCAGAGGTCAGTGGAACGGACAACCGAAGCGCAACAAATCCCAAAAGGGCAATGTGACCGTCACGGCACGTGGGGTAACCGCGCTTGTCTGCGCTCTAATTACCTTAGAAATGTACGCACCCAAAGGAAATTTGGATGGACTGCGGCAGCGACGTGCGCCTCAGGTCTAATTCACACTTGACAGTGTTCGAGTGAGCACGGAGTCACTTCCACCATTTATTGTCCCCAAATCACCCAGCATGAGAACGAGGAAGTGAAACAGACCTGTTGCGAGGCTGTTCCGAGTACTGCCAAGGTTGAGGCCGCTCTCCATTCAGCACCGCTCTCGATTAGGGGAACCCAAGGTTCTACTGCACCGGCAGACTGCACGGAGTCCGCCAGGCCTCAATCAATGCAGAGCCTTCGGGTTTACAGAGCGTCTCAATATTCAGTGCTCGGTCGCGGTCCACATGGGCTGGTACCGGTCCCAGTTCGATGGCCCAAATGGTTTGGAATTGGAACGCCACTTTCCCAAATCAGCACCTTCCCCAGTCATGCTGGCGGGAAGGAATTGGTCAAATCTTCCCAAGAAGCAATTATATATACAGTAGGTAAATTGAACAAAATTGGACGAGGCCCGGCAGCAATACAGTTACCTCGCCGGTTGAGCACAACCGCATCTTATCATTGTGCTGATAATCTTATCTATCTCGCAATCTTATCTATTTATCAGTAAACGTGGCTAGAACAAAGGAAAACCTGCAACGCCTGTGCAACGCCATGGCGAATGTCATGGCAAGTGTCAGACCTATGCCCATCAACTGCCATGAACCCACGCCCGTCGGCCTTGCCCGCAGTGAGACTGGTGAGATTTTTTCGCACTCGAGAGATTCCTCAGTATGATGGATTGAGCTAGCATTTGGCTCTGAAATTTTCTAGTGAAAATCCGTTCTCGAGACCTCCCAAATTAGCCCGTCTTTTGAGCTAAATTTTTTCGTAGGAGACCAAAGCGGCTGCCGGGTTGCTTCGCTCCCCAGCATCCTCTTCCTTGTTGATGTTGAGGGGTATAACATATTAGCCAACTGCAAATGCGAACCCCACATGTTGAGTATATCTGAAAGGGAAGCGGCAGACCGAGTGGGAGGGGTATACTCACGTGGTCCACAACATGAACAACGAGTTTACCGAAGACATACAAGTAGGTAAGTAAGGGTGTCTGTCCATACATAAAAATACAGGATGCCACCATTCCAGGGGTCGAGCGGCACAAGGCGCTGACCTAATGTGCACCTGCCGTCAATAAACCACTCAGGGAATTCGAAGTCCGCAGGGATCCTGTTCGACTCGGGGTCAGGTCATGTCAGCGCCCTCGTTCGCCTTCCTAAGTTTTAGTTCTTCTTTAGATCGGATCGATACTGGGGTGTACTGTCCGGTAAGACGCACGGGCTTCGATAATTCGTCTGGTGCTATTAAGCGCCCAACAAGCGCCCCATGGTTGAAGGCGCCGCTTCGATATACCACCATAGACATTCTCACTTTTCTCGCCATCATGTCGCGACGGGCTGGAAACGGGCTTATTCTTCACACGGAGCCTCATTCATAATTCCAAGCTGTGTTCAACATAAAATTGTATACAGCTATCAACTCAAAGCTCAGTAGCGCCGAGGGAGGCAGCGACGTCTTTGGTGAAGGTGGTGGAGGTTGTTCCATCAGTCCACGTCTGAGAAAGAAAAAATCCGTTAGTGTGAGCTCAAAATTGCAGTGTAGGGAGTAGTGCTCACGCAGAAGATCTTCGCTTCGGCTGAAGATTAAAAGGCCATGATTAATGGACGAGACCAGATAGAGGGTAAAATGAACAACGCACTGTCGGCATTCTTGCCCGAGAAGTCGCCAGGCTCAACCAAGGCCTCGGCGAAAGTCAGCCCGGCGGCGGCGGCAGGCGCCCACGAAGCGCAGGCCGCATCAAAGCTTAGGAGGGTCTTGTTTAATATCTCATCGTTGCACGATTATTCGAGGGCACGTACTCGGATGTGAAGGTGTCGATGCTGTCTCCAGCCGGGATGGCGTAGAGCAGTCTGTTGTCGATCGCACGAACGAGGCCGAGGGCCGCAAAGAGGAAGGGGACAAGAGTGAGTTGCATTGAGAGTAGGCTTTGTGTTCGAACTAGAGGAAGGGGAACTGAGCATATTCCACGGATGAACGTGTCTTATATAGTCACTGCTTATTTAAAACCAACGGGCAATGTTCGCCGTTAAGGGCAACTCGCTCCGTGCAACTTAGTAAGTAGCGGCTCGGCACGAGTCATGGCGGCTTACGCTTTGCATCCGCTGATGTCGATAATACGTCTGAGTGCCTAAATACTTGTCGAGCACCTGAATTCTTTTGAGTATTCATGTCGAAAGTTTGCAGGCTGAAGATTCACCCTTGCCTTAAAAATGTCCGAAAGACCTACCAGACCTTGATTTCCTTTCACCGTTGAAGAAATGAACGGACGGTCAATTCTCCCCGCACCGGGTATGTTCGCGGACTTGTGTCCAATTGTAGTCGTGCAACGAGTCGCGACGCGGGGAAGACATCGGGTAAAATGAAATGATGATCACTGACATATTACATCCCTAAGAACAAACTCACTCAGAAGTTCTTGAAGCTTGGCTTGGGACTGCTAAAGCCATGAGCCACGGATTTTACGACCCAGAGGATGGACATGTTCTTGGTTGCGGAGACCCTCAAAGAATAACGACGGGGGAGATAGAGCGAGGATTGTTCGGGTGAGGGGTGGCGGGCCGTTGATTGTTACTGGCTTCTCGCTCGACCGCGCTTGCGGATAGGGTTGTGTACATCTCACGGGCCGGGCCATAATTTCCGCCAACAAAGAGCAACCAGCGGTATTACGACGGTGAAGGCAAGGTGATGATGATGATGCACTCATATTTTACGCTACATATGGCCTAGGTTGTGGCTACGTTAGCAGCCCATAACCTGGTAAGTGTAGTGTATGAGTGGTAGTGGTACGGTATATCATTTCAAGTATCAAGATCATGAATGATGTATTTAATTTAAAGAAGGAATTTTTGGAAAGTAGTCAACACCTTACGGCATACTAAACTGAAGCGGCGGTTGACAAACTTCTGGTTCCATAAGGTTGCCGCGGAGCTCATGTTGGCGGCAGCATTTTTCCGCAAACCTGTTCAAGAATGTGCAGGCATTGGAGGAGGTGCAGGAGGGGCTCGGATGTAATAATGCGGTGATTGGACTTCATCTCCTCTCAAAAGGAGTCGGATAATAGTCCCACAATTGAAGAGTCATATAGTTCCCCTGCGTGAAATCTCGTGTTTATAGTGATTTGCTTGCTAATTGTGTAGGATACATCACGGTGCATCATCTGCTCGTAATACATCAACAACGTTAACGATACAACTTTACTTAGACCTCCGCGCACAGATCCTTCTCGAACGTGCCCGTCGTGGACGTGCCGTGCGTCATCTACAAAAAATCAAAATCCCGTCAGTCAATCAGACAGTCAGGATCAGGTCAGAGAGCGACGTACCACCCCGCAGAACGTGGTCGCACCGGTGGTGGCATCCGGGGTTGTGATAACGACGCGGAACTGGTTGAAGTTCCCGAGGACGGAGGGGATGTTCTGGAACGTCGACATGTCGGGGCCGACGGCTTGCTCCTCGAGCACCTTGCCGATGCACGCAGAGTCGACTTTCACGGCCTGTAAAAAAAAAATACACAGCACGAGTCAACACACAGCATACCCAGAAAGAAAACGCGGGAAGCGTACCTCGCGGTTGTTGAACACATGCGGGAACTTGACGGGGTTCTTACCGCCGACAAGCGGGCCTTGCTGCGCGAGCGTGAGCGCAGTCTTGATCGCTGCGAGGGGGATCTCGGTCAGCGCGCCGTCCTTGTTGGTGCATTGCACGGCCTTGGTCGGAGCGTTCGCGACCGGGCCGACTTTCTGCAACGCACGCACTTGATCAGCACCCCGTGTGCAAGCATATTGTGGATGGGATGGGACTCACGCGCTTAGCAGCCTCCGCGTCGGCAGCAGCCTTGGCCTTCGCGTCGGCCTTGGCCTGGGCAGCCGCAGCCTGAGCGCATCGTCAGGTCAGTCCTGGTAGCATGGATTGTACGAAGAGGACGCACCTTATCAGCCTTTGCCTTTGCCTTCGCCGCCTTCGCAGCCACCTTGGGGTCTACTGCCGGTGCCGGTGGCGCTGCTGTAGGGCTGAGCGGCGGGCAGGACGCGGACGGGTCGGAGCGCTCAGCGAGGCCGACGAATTCGAGGAAACGGCGCGCGGTGGTCTTCTTCTTGGGAAGCGGGCACGCGAGGACGGGCTGGCGAGCGGATTAGACTTGGAGATGCATGTGGGAAGGCCGAGCAAGACGACGCACCTTGTTCGCAACTGGCTTCACTGCGACGGGCTTCTTTGCTGGGGCGGCGACGGGCTGAGAGGGGAATGAATCAGAACAGTGGTTGGATAGACAGACAATCCTGACCAACCTTGATGGCGGCTGGCTTGACGGCCACGGGTTTCTGCAGAATCGTTTAGGGAAAAAAAACTTTGAATATGGGGTGGAAGAGTTACGGCCACGGGCTGGAAACGATTGCACGTTTAGTTCCGGGGTAAGAAATAGATGATACCGGACGGACCTTGACTGCGACGGGCTTCTTCGCCACCGGCTATAGAGCACGACGAGGTTCAACAATGAGGAACCAAAAAATTCGGGGAACGCACCTTGACGGCGACCGGCTTCTTTGCCACAGGCTAGAAAAGAGGCATGGTGAACAACAAGGAATAAGGGTTGATTTCTGGTAAACACACCTTGACGGCGACAGGCTATATGTCACGATTGTTCAATTATGAGGGAGAAGTTTGTTGTGAGCGAACAGACCTTGGGCGCGGCCTGGCAAAAGCAGGATGTTGAATGAAATATAACGTTCGTGGTAGGGAATACACACCTTGACAGGCACCGGTTTCTTCGCCACAGGCTATAGACGCGGAGGTTTAATTATGAAACGCCGACGTTGGGTTTTGGGGGGCAAACGGACCTTGGGAGCGGGCTGGCAAATAAGGATGATGAGAAATACACAGTTTTGTGTTGCGTTCAACGCACCTTAGCCACCGGCTACATTCCACCGTTTCAGTGATGGGATCTCGACGCCGAGTTTGGGGTGGACATACCTTGGGAGCGGGCTGTCAAGAGAATATCAGATTGAGAGACAGCTCGGCGGTTTTTTTCCGTGTCGATATACATACCTTGGGTGCGGCTTTCGGCTTCGCAACGGGCTTAGCCTTCACCACTGGTTTCTTCGCGACGGCCTTGGCTTTGCGGGCCTCGAGAATCTTCGAGACAATCCAATCGGGTCTGAGACATCGCGCACAAAATGGAATCGGACCAAAAAAAACTCACCAACTCGTCGCCGGGAGCCATCGCGACGGGGGCCGCCAAGGTCGGGATTGAGAAGAGAAGAGCAAACAGAACGGCGTAAGGGATTTGCATCGTCGCGTCTCGATTGAAACAAAAGGATTAAGTAGAAAGTGAAGAGTAAAAAAGACTGGGTTGAAAGAAGATGAAGAAGAAAAAGTGCGGCCCAGCCAGGAGAAAAGGAATACGGCATCTATTGAGAGCGGGGGCTTATATAGGCAGCTGTGGCGGCGGCGAACTCGGTACCTGAGAGAAGAAAAGCTTGGCAACAAGCGGTCGCCAAGGATGATGATGAGACTCATCTTATGCGGTTTCACGGAGAAAAAGAGCTCAAAAAGGGGGCCATCTTTGACCCACCTAGGCAACTGTTCGCCTAGGGAGCTGGCTCATGTTATCCTTTTTTGCAGTATAAAAAGTAAGCGAGCAAAAGCGCAGGGGGATTCCAGACAGAGGGAACGTAAGTGGAGCTTATCGGAAGAAAATTGAGCGGGGCCCATTCCTTACGGTCGCACAAGTAGTCCAAGCTCGCTTCGCACGCAATCATAAATTTAACCAAATTTGGCCTGATGGCAGTGTTGCGATGGGGCAGTGTTGCGATGGAGGGTTATAGTAATATCACACCCCTCAATGATCGTCCTCATGAAGCTCGGTGAAACACGACCAGGCTGTGCGTTGGCGCCTGTGGCTCTATGCCCTCCTATCACGGCCTTACTCTCACCTCATGGCTGACCCAGAACCCCGCCTCCCCGCGCCCTACACATCCGCAGACGAGGAAGACGCCTGGGAAGCTGCCATCGGCACCTTCGTGACCCACCTCGTCATCTACAACCTCGCGCCCGATACGACCCCCGCGCAGCTCTTCGCGCCCTTCGCCGCGCCAGAGCACCCGCCGCTGCTCTTCTACCACGCCTGTGCGCACCTGCTGCGCGCTACGCGCGACACCAGCGAGGCGGCGCAGTACATCCCCCTCCTCGCGGGCCTTTTCGCTCTCCTCAAAGAAGCGGGCCTCAAGCGCGACGATGCGGACGGCGTCGGCGCTTGGGGGAACGCCATCGTCTTCCCGACGTTGCGTGCCTTACTCGGGTGCGTCCCCATTTCCCCGCCGAAACTTCTGCTAACATGTTCGGCGGTACAGCGACATCCCCGCGCCCCCAGGGTACACATACGACAGCGTTGCATTCGCCCTGGTGCCAGATCCAGACTACGATGACGACTCCGATTCGCTCTTTACCGCGCTCGCGGAGTACGCGCGCGCGCACGAAGGCCTGCTGCGTCTCTGGGCGCTCGTCGCGCGCCTCGAGGCAGACTGCCTACTCGGAGGTGAGCCGGGGACGATGTCGCTGCTGTTCCACCAGGGGCCCGTGCTGCTGCACGCGCTCGAGGACCCCGTGCAGCGCGGCGTGTGGGAGACGCTATGGGCCGCGGTGGGCCGCTGCGACCAGGAAATGGCGTATGGCGCGTGGGGCAAGGGCAGTGAGCGGTTGGGGCCATTTAAGCAGGCGGCACGGACGATTGCTGGGGATGAGCGAGCGCCGGTGGAGTGGCGTGGGCGCTTTGCGGTGCGTCTGGTGCATTTTGTTTATTGATGAGGATCGTTTGTGCTGATCGCTGTCGTAGCTTATCCTAGAGGAGCTCGAGAAGGAGAGATGATCAACGTCGATCTCTGTGTACTGCTTCCGAGGAGCAATCTCATGACCTTTCCCCGAGTTTTCGTTCCCTTCTATTCAGTGTGCGAGTCTGCATCAACCGTGCCTCTGCCCAATAAATCCGCTGTCTGGTTGCTCCGTCGTTCTCACTCCTTGTTGTGTGTCTGTCGAGACGGTGGATGCCGTTTATTCCCCGATACTATTAGTTGGCCCCGTCTCACTGCGCACCCCATACCTCCCAGAAATATCAAACCTAATGCACCGAACATAAAACAAACACCGACGAGACTCGCTGCATAGCACTCTCCCGCGCACCCTCGTTCGCTTCTCTGAAGTCGATTCCAGTAGCGAGAACGAGGGTCGAAAAAAATAATGAACCACCGCCTCCATGGTTCGGGCCCGAGTCGAACGGGTGGCTCTTCTCAACACATTTACCACAGTCTACAGAGCTGATATTGGATTAATCCCATTCATTCGTTCGTTCGTTCCCTGGATTCGGACTGCGGAATTGGGTTCGGGAGCCAGATATCGCTGACGTTTAGAGGTGAGAGCGCTCTCAATGCTGATATTCACTAAAACAACTGGAACGAGAGCTAGACCGGACTGCATGGCTCAGGCACCTGCACATGATGTACACTCATCAAGCTGTGGACCCCCAGGAGGTACGGAGCGAGCGCAGGGCGTAGCCCTAACCCCCCGTGCATTCCTAGTTCGCCCGCACAGCACACCTAAAATAGGAAACTCCTCAGACCTAGATAGAGTAACCTTTCCACCGAGGTTGAAAGAAACTTTTATTCTCCAAAAGAGTCAGCTTTCCACCATCAAAATTTCCGACATGGTTGAAAGAAAGGTTTATTTATTTATTCCCTACCACTGGGAGTGAATGGTCGATTTTCCGCAGGGGTTGAAAGGAACATGTTTCCCTGAGGAAATATTAATAAAGATCGCAGAGGAGAGTGGGATCTTTCCGACTGATTGAAACCCATGATTAGATTAATGCATCCCTATTATACTTTTCTGTCCACTTGAAAGAAGATCTTTTCTAACTGGGTGACTTCCCGTAAGGTAAATTTACTCCTGCCGAATTTTTGGGGGTGCCAGTGATGAGATCACTCCGCGCGATATTCAAGCTTTTACAAGATGTACCGCCGCTTCGCTCCGGTAGGTCACCTATTGCTCGCACAGTGGAGGGAAAAGAAAACAATTAAATTTTGTGTGCACACTCCCGAAATATAATGCCGTGAGATGGCCTGCCAGCTGTCAAGAGACACGATTTGTCGTCATAATAATCCCTTTTAAGGCACACCCGATCTTGTGCCCACAGAAAAGGTTTGCACGTCCACCAGCCGACCCGGAGAGAAACGAGATCGACCATATGATAGTAAGAGAGAATTGAATTTAATGACCGTGGGATTCAAAACATCGAGGGGTGCTGTGAGACAAAAGCCAAAGAAGGAGCAGGGAGCATGGAGCGTGGGCCAAAGTGGGAAGAGAGACGGATGGCGATGGACAGAAGGAAAAGATTCGGAACGAACGGTAAACATAAATGTTCAGTACAAAAAGGAATTGATACTTAGAACCATCCTTGCCAGGAAACCAGATGCATTCGACCGCAACGAAAGAGGTGCAATGACTTGAACACAGCTGCGGCACAGGCGACTTGACTTGGGTTGATCCATAGACCCGAGATTACCAGCACCTCAGCAGCGACGTTTTGATTTGACCGTGTAATCCGAGTCCAAAAGATAGCCAGCAGTACGCAGAGGCGTTACAGAGTCGGCCGTAACTGTTCCCAGAGAAGAATATTGCAGGGCAGCGACTTAACAGTGGGTGGGAAGAGGAGTCGCAGTCGACCAAAATTTAGCACCCACTTTATATGTCCACGACCGGCAGGACTACGTGGCCTGCCGGCCCAGTGATAAGCATCGAATCGAGCTGCGCCGTAGGCAGCAGCAACTGCGTGCTGTCAAAAAAGACTGCGCATAGGTCAGGTGGTCGCTCGCAATTAAAAAGCCCTGTCTAACAGCAAAGAAAGGCGAAGACAAAAGGGGTTAATCCAAGACAAAATCTTAAGGAACAGTTAATGGTTCCCGCAAGCAAAAGATTATAATTTAATACAATGATTGAGACATAACCGACCTTCTCCTGCTCTTTCCTGTGCCTGTGAGCATGTCCGGCTGCCCACTGTCGTCCTCTGCAATGAGTTGGACATGCTGGGAGAGTTGCGGCATGACATGCCGACCTCAACGGCACATGAAAATAAATTTCAAAGCGGTCGAAATGATGGCTGAAATGGGTTTTGGTGGAGGCTGGAGGACTCTGAGATCTTTACCGGCCTTATGATCGTGTTCCATGCCTTGGGAGAACATCGAGAGTTGATTGAGAGTGCGTCCTGACATCAGCCGAAGTGCCGGAAGTGATGATCAATCGATGTCGTCCCAAAAGGTTTTATTCAGGCATCCAAAATTCTGGAGGGGGTCAATACCCCCCCTCCAGGATCTTATTCTATTTGAGTGATGCAGAGTAAGATGTGTCCATTTTGGGATGTCCGAAGTGATGGGGTCCCGACAGCTGTCTCGGCATCCCTCCGAAATATTCCCCCAGCATAAATTTATCTTACGGGAAGTCACCCACTGTCTGAAATTGCTGTGGAAGCTCATCTTTATCCCTCTCATTTACTAAACAGGTCTGAGAGTTTCCTATTTCAGGTGTGCAGAGTCGTCCACGCCCAGTGACGTAACCACCAACGGCGTGTGAGAGCTTCCATAGATACCAACACGATGAGACTCGGGGCGGTGCCGCTCTTCTCTACCTTCTACTCCCACTCTCAAGGCAAGACCCCCAGTCAGGCATCGACTAATCGCCCCAATGCTTCTTGTTTTGTCTGTGGAACTATTACAAGAGATCGGGGACCAGGTTCGTGACCTGACCTGACCTGGGTTATGTGTGTCGCATTCAGACCAATCTCGTAGCTCGCTAGACCGGACCACATGAGTCTCCGGCAAACATGCAGGAGCGTTGGCGCTGTAATCGAGCCCCTGTTCTTCTCATCCCTGGTCTTGCTGAAAGACGAACTGCGCATCGACATGGGACGTGGCTTCCTCGAAGCTCTCGCGACCGGGGAGACGGGGTGGTCTCGGTATGCCCGGAGACTTCACATCAAATCGGCGGACAAATGGACGGGGGCAGGGGTACACCGTTCAGAAACTATGATGCAGGAACTACTTGCTTCAGCACTGGGGTCTCTGAGCAATATTCGAACCGTCATGTAAGGATATTTTTTTAATTAATATTGTGCATAAAGTGCTGATATCGTGCTGAACAGATGGGGGTTGTACGAGGATCCTGTATGGCAAGTGAATGCCATCTGCGACTTCCTGAACAACCTACCTCTTCTCGATGATTTTCGATTGATAAAGGTATACGGAACTACCGAGCTTTCGCTGGGTCGTTTATCGGGTCTGAAAAGGCTGGATATTGGCGCTTCGACCTACAATGAGCCCCTGTTCTTACAGAAGATTCCGTCGATTGTCGCACAGAACCGTAGCCTGACCTCTTTACACCTCCCCGGTGGCAGTGCGGACGCAAGGGTCTGGACTATGCTGCATGGCAGCCCCCACTTGCAAATCCATCTCAGGGACATCAGCACAGGAAACGTCACACCCGACCTCCTCGCCTATCTCGCCTCTTACTCTGGGGTAGAAACATTGAGCTTCTGGAACGTGAGCACGACGAGCCAAATCCAAGACGACGATCTTGCGGACACTTTTTTCACGACCGTTCTCCCCAGACACGCCGAATCGATACTGGAGCTGTCCTGCCCGGCGAATTATGAGTGCCGCTGGAGTTTCGGAACGCACAACGTCGATGCGCTTTCTGCATTATACAACGTGAGAAACCTCCGTGTCAGCATCAATCCTGACGAGCCCGTCATTGCCGCGGTCCGTATAACTGCTTTACATTGTAGGGTATATGCTAATCGTATATACAGGACCTTCTTGTGCGGACAGTCGACCTTCTGCCTCATCTACAGCGCCTGAAGATATATTCTGCCTACCCAGACTTCCTCCGCAATGTGCGGCGAGGATGTGTCATTTCATCCAAGGACAGTGTCGTTGATCGAGCCGTCAAAACGGTACTGCAGGACTTCCGTTCGCGTGTAGCATCCCCCACGATTTTGTGCTGTGGCTTCATGGGCCGTGATGTTTATGTGCGGAAATGTGTCGATTCTGAAGAGAGTGCGGCAACTGCGGAGCGAGGCGCGATGTGGGCATACCAGTTTTTGAAACGCGGCGGTGTGTTCGGGTAGGGACCGACGGATACAAATTCCGGAGCAGATATGTGTGTCCTTTGAGACAGGATAGCTCGTTCAATTTCGGCTATTTACTATGATAGAGTACTCCAAGTTTAGCTGAAAATCAGGTGTCGATTGCAACCCTGTGTCATCTCTGAAAAATCATCAGCGAGTGGGTGGTTGTGTCTTCAATGGCCTCGCATCTGTTATTCAACCTAGATGTATCTCTTTCGTACAAAGCGAAGTGTGTTGTTTTGGCCGGCCGGGAGAAGCTGTGAATGCTTTTCTCTCCTTTCGCTAGAGTTTTGTATTTGCCTCGCCTTTCACATAGGTCGTGCTCTTGAGTGCACCCCACAGCGGATATACGATGGCGATGCGGGAGAATGTGGGCATTTTGTGAGTCGGTGGAGATGAGAGGGCTTAACCAGTTGAATTTAGGTCAACGCGTAACATGGCGATCAGCGGCTCCAACCAAAGGCAATGGCCCACGCACATGGTGCCTCTTCCTCGTTCCACACATAGTGCTGGCCAAAATATGATATGAATACGAAAATTCTGTATCATATTCCCGTAGAGGCCACATATCATATTCTTAGCGAATTCATATTCATATCGAGGTCGTTGAATATGAATATGACATGAATATATTCAAGTATATTCTACTTCTCGTCAATTTTGATGAAATCCGTTTATAGTTCACGCCCTCATCAGAGAGTGTGTGTTTCAAGCTCGACAGAGATGCTAACACCGGGAATGGGAGAATGTTATGTGCGACGCACCCCATGTATTCTAACAGTCCCAACTCTCCTCCCAGAAAGAATCGATACTGTGTTTCCGGGAATCGAAGGAAAAAACTGACCTTCCACCACCTCAGAGTATCATCGAAGTCCGGCGCAACGGGAGAGATTTTGCTGCAATACAAATCAACTTCGTTCTTTCCGTCAACGGCCGCCATGACTATTGGTGAAGCCCGTGTAGCTTTTTAGGGCATGGCTATCGCAAAGATCGTGTTTTATGTAGTGATGGTCCTGTAATTGGGACTGGCATCCGCAGCAGCCTGATCCGCCTGTCCCAAGCGAGGTTGCCGCAGGGTTGCCGCTGGGATGGTCCGTGATCACCGATGGCCGAACCTGGATGTCAACCTATAACTGTATCCAAATATATTTGAAACAGTGTTGGCCGTAAGGCTTACAGCAGATGGCAGTACCGAAGGCGCGTATCAAAAAAATGCCGTTTTGGGCTGTTTTTTATTCTGGCGACCGAGTGGAGGGTACCGGCCTAAAAGGCGAGGCCTAGTTGGACGTGATCCGCAAGGTGCCCGGATCCTCCGTGCCCAGCACTCGCCTCCGGTTCTCCATCCAAAGCTGCACTACTTTGTGCCCTTGACCCGAATCGTTGTATGTAGCAAACAAGTTGCTCCTGGTCCGCAGGGTCTTTGGATGGTCCGCGCCCAACACTAGCTTCCGCTTCTCTATCACTAACACCCCCAGCTGTTCTGCCTGCTTCCAATCCTTCAAAACCTTGTACACATAAGCCAAGTTGTGCATAGTCTGCAGAGTGTCTGGATGGTCCTCGCCCAGCACTCGCTTCTACTTCTCCATCACCACCACCCCAAGCTGTTGTGCCTTCTGCCATCGCTTCAAGTTGCTGTTCATGTCAGCCAAGTTGGACATGGCCTGAAGGGTGTCTGGATGGTCCTCGCCCAACAACTGCTTCTGCTTCTCCATCACTATCACCCCAAGCTGTTCCGCTTTCTTCCATTGCTTCAAATTGCTGTATGTAACAGCCAAGGTGTGCATGGTTTGAACAGTGTCTCGATGGTTTTCGCCCAACATTCGCTTCTGCTTCTCCATCACCACCACCCCAAGCTTTTCTGCATTCTTCCATCGCTTCAAATTATTGTATGTCACAGTCAAGTTGTGCATGGTCAGGAGGGTGTCTGGATGGTCCTCACCCAAGGCCCGCTTCCGCTTTTCCATCACCGTCACCCCAAGCAGTTCTGCGTGGCCCCATTTCTGCAATCTGGGGTATGTATAGGCCAAGTTGTGCATGGTCAGGAGAGTGTCTGGATGGTCCCCGCCCAAGGCCTGCCTCTGCTTTTCTATCACCATCTGTGAAAGCTCTTCTGCCTCCTTGAATTTACCCTGGGCATTATTGTAACTGTTAGCCAAAGTGACCATATCCCGCAGGGTCTGAGTATTGTTCTCCCCCAAGCCCGACCCCAGGGGCAGCACCTGGGCATTGTAACTGTTAACCAAAGTGATCATATCCCGCAGGGTCTGAGTATTGTTCTCCTCCAAGTCCGATTCCAGGAGTAGCACCTGTGGGTTCCACATTTCGGGATGTGAGTCCTCCTGAGCTCCAGCATTGTCGTCTTCTGGTTTCAGCAGCCCACTATCTGCAAATTGTGGTCTATCCACCAGTTCCTGGGATATTATATCTTGTATCATGTCATGTATTTTTCCCGCTGTTGGCCGTGCTTTGGGGTCCTGGGACCAACATTGTTCTGCCAAGTCCCAGACGGGGTCAGTGAGTTTGGGAACATCATCTGTATCTGGTCGATCTGGCCTGACTCCAAACTTGAATACCAACTCGAAAAAATCTGCGGGCGGAACGTTGGACAAGGGGTTTTCATCCGTGTAAAGCTATTCATGTGCTTTTTAATAAGATGGCAAGTCAGTCGTAGAAAAATACGATCACCTCGTAAATTGTCATGCCAAATGCGTAGATATCCGTCGGCGGTTTGATCGGGGAGCCACGCAGAAGCTCGGGAGCCATCCAATTACGGCTCCCGATTGCAACGGTAGTCCCCATTTCAGCAGTTCGGCTTGTGACATCAGACTTGACCCGAGACAGACCGAAATCACACAAGAGTGCCTTGCCCGAATCTTCAATCAGGATGTTGGCCTGTATCAACCACATATCAGAGAGACACCACATTAACCAAAGATCCTGGACTGACCCCTTTGATGTCCCCATGATAGATCTTGCGTGAATGCAAATATTGTACGGCAAGGGATATATCAAGGAGCTGAGTATATAGTCAATATAGTTGGCCCGATCGAGAGGTTAAATACTGACAATATAAAGGGGGTCAAAAGTAGGCCTCTGCCGGAGAAACTCCCTGGCATTGTGGGGTACATACGGCATCACAAGAAATGGCGTGTCATCCAGGGTATTTGCACCAAGGAACTGGAGGACGTTTGGGTGGCGCAGGTTCAACCAGAGCTATTTGATCATTGGATTACACTCGCATTGGGTCAATGGACACAAACATTGATTTCTTGGCATAGTAGCTATATATTAATGCACGGTTCAGAACAGTCCGCATAAATGGTTCGATGCTTACCTCAACATCGGGGGTAATCCCTGCAACACTCTGAACTACCTTGATGGCCACGTCTGTTTTATTCCAGATCCCCGGTACACTTTACCGCTGCAGAATCTTGAGCACGGCGGCAAAATAAAGAAAAAATTACTTACAATCCGCCAACACCGATTTCGGGGCCAAAATCCACCTCGAAGGATGAAATCATCCAGTCCGCTAGCTTCACTTGTTGACCGCTCGTCGAAATCAGATATTGGAGTGTGTGTGAATAAAACTTTTCTTCAGCGTGATCGTTATGGCCCGTGTGTAGCCTGCGTTGAATGCAAACCATCATGCCCATCATGTTGCTTTGATTGATATCTGTGAGATGAAGATATATTATTTCGGACGACCGGGTACCAAGTGGAAGTTCACGGACCAAGTGCATTTCGCAAATCCATGTGATTCTTCTCGAGCGCCTGCAAGCGGGCATTCAAGACCTTGACGTCTTCATTCTGCGCCCTCTTGTTTTCCATAAACATGCTTTCAATACTCAGCGCACGGGACATCTATTGAAACGGGACAAGCTAATTATTTTTGCTCATATCTGCATTCCTCACCTGAAATACGCCGAGGGCAATTTCGATCTGCCGATAGAATGCGTCTATCTCGGTGATCCGAGAATCCTTGTCCCAGAGGGCTTTGAAAAATTCTTGTCTTGCTCCTTGTCAACGAATCGATAGATATCGTTGAGAAGACTATCCCCGAACGTAAGGCAGGCATATCATACGACAACATAGTATCCTCACCTCTCCAAGTCCGCTAGCGGCTTCCCGTAACGGGTCACGACAAGCCTTGATGCCCTGAAATCGGAGTCTAATGCTGTTAGGATCTGGCCAACAGCCTTGACGAGAGTATCGAGTTGTTTCTTGCCGTCCTGTACTTTTTGGACGGAATTGACGATGAATCTGAACACTTGGAATGCAGCAGAGAGCCCAGGGATCGGTGTTATTCCGAGCACTACCTGTAGTGCGACGTCAAGAGACATGGTGGGGAAAAGAGCGAGCCTGGTAGTCAGCACCGGCGACTTAATAAGAGCGCAAGTATGATACTGTACTATTGTTCAATTCGTAAGGCCATTTGACGTGTGACAACTTATATGAAGGAAGCCTTGCGTATGAGGCTGTGCCAGACGCGTGACAGGCATCATTTGGCTTTTCGGCAGTTATTCGCTGCTGAGCGCACAGGAAACGGCCGGATAACGCGCTTTTCATGGTACTACCCGCGGGGCTGTTCCGGGAATATTTTCTTGATCTTTCTCACGATTTTGGATCACGAAAAGCCTACTGTCGTATGCATTGGTCTTGTGATATACGACCGTACGAATTGAACGAAACCGTTGAATCAGAGAACTGTCAAACATGTCAAACGTCGCACAGCAGCGAGTGATACCTGTCGAGATCGAGCACCTGAGCAGATCCATACCACTTCGGCATGTATATATGTCGAGCGCCCGGGGAAGAGGGTGGAGCTGAAGTCAGTTTAGGATTACTGAGACAAATCTTTGGCCTAAAACGCGGTGCAATAAGGGAAGTCAAAGCCCTCGGGCAAACGGATTCTGAACGGATTCCGACGATTCTGATGTCGATTCTGGCCCAGAATCGACATCAGAATCGACGTCAAACGTAGTCTCTCCTAGACAGAAACTACTAGTGTTGAGTAGATAAGTGGGACTCCGATCAAATCGGAGTGCCGTTTTGGAAAATTCCTCCGGTGTTCGGCTCACCCGTAGGCTGTTGGAAGGCGGGATAACTTTTCTCGGGGCCGGGTGTTATATCCGGGCACACTGGATATCAATGCAACAGTCTTGAAGTGGTGGGTGGATGCTGGGCCCCTCTGCATTTGTATTTAGTTCAAGTGTTCTCGTGCAATTTAACTTGAGAGCCCGGGGCGGGGCTCGTCGAGGCCCCTTACGGGAGGTGTTCATTATGATCTGAATTTTGACTACTGGAAAAATGAATAGCACTCCGAAAAAAAAGCGTTATGATCTTTATGTGCCAAATTGAACGCAAACTCCAAGTTTGCAGACTCAGCAGCCGCAAACTTATACCAAACTGCTAGCTACAGGACAGGGAAGTGATTCAAATTTTTTCTAGGGCTCTGAGGAGTGCTGTCCGAATAACTGGCTGATTGTAAAAGACAGAAAATCACAAAGAGAACGACCCTTCATATTTATACAGAGTGAATTGGTTGATGAGCGGGAAGCTTAGAAATTCTCTCGGATATTTAACCGGTGAGAAATCCAATGATATTACTCCGCTGCAAATCAACAAATATATCCTGATCGCTGGTCGCATAGGCACACATATGCGGCATCTCATCATATTGGGTAAAAATCACCTGAATATCGATCCCTGAGCTCCTTCAGACCTACACCCATGCTTGACTGCGTTTCTACTTAGAGATATGTTCAGTTACCGCTCCATTGTGGTTTGTTCGGGATATGTTTGGGTCAACGGCAAGTCAACACCACCTGTCGATCAAACTTTCCGAAATGATCGCAGCTCTATTCATCTACTACAGACTCAGAAACTACAACGGCATGCTTGTACCTCACATGTTGTAATCTGTTGATAAAGCCATTGTTTGATCGGTGGCTTGCTTATTACAAATCATCGGAATTCTCGATCCTTGGAGGGCAATTGAGAGCATATTTTAAAGGAAGTTGGAACTGTATTAGCATTCAGTGTGTCAAAATGAGTAACTTCGCCTACCAGCTTGTGGCGGTGGGATGGAAGAACAACGATCCCGATTTTTGATGGTTTGGCAGGTGGTACAAGTCGCAATAGGGTCGTTCACAGTAGACTTTTTTGTTGCTTTTTTGCTCCCTTTTTTGTTCCCTTTTTTCCCCGAGTCGTACATACCCGCCTCGGTTATAACTCTGAAGCACAGATGTCCGCTTCCCTGACCTGGGAAGGCGATAATCTGTTGCAAACAGATACACCGTTCTATCTATATGCTGCTCCTGGAACCTGGCATTACATGCTTCTAAATTCGAACGATTCACCAGAACCGTTGGATGTAATTACCATCCAGGCGGCTCTGTCCAAGATCGACGCACGATTAGCGTCTCTCAGCCAGGAGAATCTCAACGAGCAGACGCAGCGAGACGTGGAGCGTGCCTCATTGTTGATCTACCGTACGCGGACCAGGGCAGTCCTCTCTCCGCTGAGGCGGATGCCACCCGAGATCCTTGGCTGCATATTCCTGGTGACTCTACCAAAAACTGTTGACGCAGCCTGGTCTCACACTCGGACAGGAAGTCCTTGGATCTTTACACGTGTCAGCAGCCGTTGGCGGGAGGTGGCAATCTCGACTCCTTCTTTGTGGTCCCGGGTCGTGATTGACTACCACAAACGCCCTTCATACTCATTACCTGCGGTGAAAGCACAGCTCCAGCGCTCCGCGTTTATTTTTTCGGAGCGACGAGATTCCGTTCCAGCATCCCCGAAGAGACGGAGATGTTCAAGTTTCTGTCCGAGCACTCGTCGCGCTGGACCGAGTTTACTATTGGAGTGACTACATCGTTGGTACCCCTGTTGGCCAAGCTTCGCGATTGCCTCCCAGCGCTGCGCAGGCTTTGGATCCAGTGGGAGGCAGATTCGTTTCGACAAGCGCAGATCGAGTGCTTCCGATCTGCTCCTGCCCTCCGCGACGTGACTATCTATAATAACTCCTCAAGCCACATGAATGTCGCTCTTCCTGCTCTTCCTGCGCAGTGGTTGACCAGGTACGATGCCGACGGCACGTGGACGATGCACGCATCCTTCCTCCGCCTGGCTCAAAATCTCGTTGAACTCCGCATCGAGACCGCTCACACGTTTGGGAACTCTAGCGACATCAACGACCTATCGCACCTGCGGCAAATGTACCTATCGCATGTGGAACCCATGGACCATCTCAGAGCCCCCGCGTTGGAAGAAATTGCTTTTGAACTTGGGGCCGAATTTGATCCCTTGAGGCGAGGCCCAGCAGATGATGAGAGCGGGAGTCGCGACGTGCTATCCTACCTCGGCCCCTTCGTCGTCCGCTCCTCTTGCACTCTCCGAAGCCTCTGCATTCGAGGCTTCCCGCATCCCAACAGAATTGCCGCGATACTCGAGAATCATTCCTCCATCGTGTCCCTCACCATCCTGACCTCCCACCCCAGCGCGCTTATATCCCACTTGATCATACCCAACGCCGCGAACTCAGTAGTCTCGCCCCAACTATCCAAAATTTGCATTGGGTCGCAGTTCTACATTGACTGGTCTGGCTATATCGCGATGCTGGAGTCGCGGTGGAAAGTAGATGGCTGTGCTCTCCGATCGGCTACGACAGCGCTCACTCGCGAGCGGTTGCAGGCCGAGGAGCTGGCCAGGCTCGATTCACTTCGCAGGGAAGGGTTGGACCTATCGATACTGCACGGAAACAACGCTAGCGTAGCGCTCTGCGTTTGGGTGAACAATCCTACGTTGGACTGATTATCGGATGCGTTGCTCGGATGATTTACAATTTGTGATACGCATTAGATTTTGGCTAAGTATTTCAGTACAATATGACGACTCTCTTGATCTATATTCTTAATAAATTAGAATTAATACTTTTCAATGATAAGGGCGGTCGTATTGTGGTGAGAACAAGGGCTTCGTGTACCGCGTTGTCTGCACTTCTCTCTGGACATGAATCTCGGCACTCCAATCGGTGGACACCCAGGGCTCGGTCGGTTCGATGCCATTCTGGCGCCGGCATCCGCTCGTAGCCACGCTGGCTCTCTGCTCGAAGTTCGAGTGCGCCTGGCGAATCCTCCGGCGAGAGTTGAGTGTCCACATCGCAGAGATCGCGTACAATTTGGGCAAAGCGTTGTTCGCGATTATGGCGAGCATTATGTAGGCGTTAGGCGTAGGGCCTTTCCAGGCTAGCGAGCCAACGAGGCTGATTAGGGCGCATACTACGGCTGGTGCGGCTGACTGAGAACAAGGCTTGTTGAAAGGGGAAATGCGGGGGAATATAGAGATATGCACCTGGAATGTCAACTTCGTAAGGGAGTTCAACATGCCTGCGGTGTCCGGAGCCGCATGCTTGGAGTGGTGCTAGAGAGAATTCGTCAGTCGTCACCATAGATGCGATGGCTGTATGACGCACCAACAGAAAATAGATCGTGCACCCGCTTAGAAGAACATCTCCAACGAAGACTGTTCCCAAATGAATCTCAACTAAAAAGGAATCGCGTTAAAACAAACCCTAGGTTTCTACTGCCTCCTTACGCCACGTAATGGTCTTCGGCTGACCTGCAAACGCGAAGGCGCTCTGATGTAATATTAGCGTTGATCCCAGATGTAAAATCGACCACAAAGCACACCGATATGATGGCGGCTACCAAGGCAAACACAAAAAGCGTAATAACCAAAGCGACGATGTAGACGTTCCTCGATATTACCTGGATGGGATCAGTATCAAAATGTGTCTTTACGCAGAGACCCCACCCAGAGAGAGGCGCAGAAGAATAATTACATAGAGTTTGGCGCAGAAGAATAATTGAATGTAGAAAGAAATGAGCGCAACGAGAGCAGGGTTGAGTTCAGTCCATAAGCCTGAGCTGGAAAACATGTTGGCTCCGGCGCCGAGATTCGCGAAGTTTTCGACATTTTGAATCCACAAGATCGCTCTGAATTGGGATTTCGGAAATAAGCTTAGCGCCGGCCGGAGCAAAAAAGATTGAAACACTGACATTTGTTGTGCGCTCTTCAACGTTGTTAATACCAGGAGGACAGCAACGAAACCGCGCAGAGCATCCTTCGCGTACAGCGTCGTATAATGCCCGATTTGCGCGAATATGATGCCCTGGAGTACGAGGTCTGCACACACTGCGAGATCCTGCAATTTATCAGCCTGGCGTCGCGTAGATTCATTCAAAGTTACCCGTCCACCGAGAAAAAAAATAATAAATGAACGAATCGCATCCGGTGGTGGGGATGGCAGAGGCATTTGGATACACAGGAGATCCATTTTTCGTGCCATTGTATATATATCCGCCGATCAGGCAAAGTGGTTTATCTCCGGGAACGACCAAGCCGTCATTCCGATCGACGCCACACAGGGTCCAGTGGCGTAATCCTAAGGTTTCAGGAACTGGTATATAATCAAGAATGTGCTTACAGCAGTCGATAAACCGCGCGATGAGAGCCTGTTTCCCGAGTCTACTTGCTCACAGTCGAAAAAAAAAAAAGCTATGCTGGTTACGGGCAGGTGTTTTTTGTATTGAAACTGAGCATGCCCACATATAATGGGCTCGTGCATTCTCAGAAATCGCCAGTTTGTCGGCTAGGGTTAAGCTCGCAGCCGGAAGACGGAAGGAAGAAAGGATGGAGGTAACCCTTCATGCCAAGGCGAACAAATCGGCGTTGGTCGATGACGAAATCGAGTCCAGGGTCGGAGTAGGCCGAGCACGGTGACCACCGCGCTCTCCAGGTCACCTGATATTTCTTTGCAAAAAAGGATGATCTGTACATTTCGCAGTCATTTCGCTCGGAGCATATTACTTGTTCAGGAGAATTCATATATTAATTTCCCTCAATGGAACAAATCAAACGTATTTCTCATGATTGATTGATACATGCCGTACTCGATTGTGGACAGATTCAACGCCGTTGGTCGAAATATTCGGCTGAACATCGAACATGACTCCGACGAACATAAGTCTGTTCTATTCCTGGTACTTACCGGCAACGGAACCCGAATTGTAGATGGTTGCATCAACGAGATCATAATATAACAAAAATCTGAAAATGCTCTGCTAAATAACTCTGATTTGTCCTTTCAGGGACATTGATTAAGCTGTTAAATAATATTCTCTTGGGTCCCGTCTCCCTGAGCCTCCCATGTCCTCTGGAGACTTACACGGGCGGAACCAATTAACGGCATGGTTTAGTTTGACGGCCCGTCGAAACACGGCCATCACGGTGGTTTGATGGCTTAATTGTGAGTTTCACCTGCCATCATCCCCTGAGCTCGGCTTCAAGTTACCGGACGTGACTCGTGTCGCACCACTCCTCCTCGTTGCCATCGACGCTCCCCGCCTTCTCAATGTCCGATCTTCGTTATCTATTTTCCCCCTATCGCGCCCGCCCGCCCAGCTACGCGACTATGTGATGCCGCTCTATCAGGTCCAAATACTCCCGCAGAACTCCATGAGTACTCCGTCTGCCGAAACTCGCCCAGCCCGATGAGGCAAGCTGCCCGCAGCGCCAGTGCCTGCCCCTCGCTGTAGACGTCACCTCATCCCATGGCGTATACATGCGCATGCGTACTGGCACCCATATATATGATCTCCCTCGTGTATAGCTATTACGTGCAGCGCATGTAGTGCGGCTGTACCGGGGAAATCCAGAGCCGGCGTCAAAGCGTGGTAGCGATAGTGTTTCGGTCTCTGGTTATCGCCCATTCTAAAGTAGTATGCACCCAGAACGTTGTACCAGCACGCTTATATATACTGTTAGATGGGATTGAGTACCTTAAGGCGGTCATCGATATCAACGTACGCCAGCGACGTTCAAATCAACGTTGCTTTGCACGTTAAGATATTCGGAAGCACTATTTCCCTTTGCCCAAGATCCGCATCCGAAATGCCGTTGGGGAGTATAGCAAACTGAGGAGCTTTTGTGCAGCATTATCCACCTTCTGGCATGAGATTTATAGCGTTATGGGGATATGTAAACTCGATGTTTTGTCGTAGCCTGACTTTCGTACTCCGCCGCGACCGAGCCGTCTTGCAGCCATCACAGGCGACAACATTGGGGATCAGACTCACAAAGAGCGGGAGGCTGCCCGTAAGCTGAAGTAGTTGTTGCAAAGGTACTTCGTCATGGTGGTCATCAGCAATATCGGACGGGCAGCGGAGTCTGATAGCGGACTCGATGGCGGCAAATGAGGACGAGTCCATCGGACTTGGCCAAGATATTCTGCCCCATGCATAGTGATCTGCAAAAAACTTCAAACAAAATGTCGAGTAGCTGAACTGGTCCTCACGATGATGACAACTTCAAGGGGCCACGTCCGCGGGTAGAGACAGGAGCTCTCCCACGTCGGTCCGGGAGTCCCGAGAATTCCATGGGCTTTCAGAGTCAGAGGAGCCACGGGGCCATGAAACAAATAATTTCTCTTGAGAGATTCGGCCATGTTCCATACCAATGTGTGCAGCGATAGCCGAAGCGAGCTCGGAACGTCGTCGCTGCGTGACATGGGACGAAGTAAGGCAAACTTGAGTGCAGGCGGGGTTAGATAGGGATGGTGAAGGGTGGAAAGAACCAGGCTCATCTTTCCAATTCCGCCCGGACCAAGGAGTGCGACACGCGGCGAATGATGAGACAGGAGGGCTGGAACCTGAGTAAGTCCGGATTTTCGGCCATAGAATAGCTTTGGGATTGGTGATAACATTGAGAAGGACTGCGAACTGGAGAATGAGATGAGACGCAGTGAAAAGAGCGCGATTGCGGGTGGTATTCTACCACCAATTGCCGTCGCTGATGCAATCATCGCGCACCAGACTTCGTGAATCTGTTCCAGCATTTGGAGAGCGGGTTCTTTTGACGTGGTTGGCTTCTGTGATCGTCGCAAGAGTTAGCGTACGGACGTCTCTCGAAGTACAAACTTAGACCAACTCAAGGATCGTTGCGCCCAGACTCCTTGATCTTCGAGATCGCAAGCGTCAAAAACTCGACAATCCGTGCGTGATTGGGTGGTACATCCTTCGGCCCGTTGGCGTGCTAACGGGAGAGTCGAAGGAGAGCGGAGAGTGAAAGGCTTAGGACGTAGGCCGCCGCTGACATGCCGCCGATGAAGGTATCCTGGTTTCACCTTCAAGTTTAGAGGTTCTATCGGCTCCCGTAAGAAGTGGAGGAGGAAGCCACTCACCCGCGTTTGATTGATTGAAGCCCTTCAGGCTTCTTTTGTCGGATGACTACCATAATCAGCGTCAATCGAGTCTCTTTCCCCACGTTGTTCTATGCATTGTATCATTCAGCTTCGACCGTCAAGTCCAGACTCACCATTGACACATCTACTGCCTTGGCGCCAGTCGACAGCACTTCCAGGGGCGAGCTCGGATAGCGCTCTCAACTGAATTTAAATTTGGCAGATGGGGAGAGACATAGATACAAGTACCACTCAATACTTTCTCAAGAAAAAGAAATCATCGCGCTTGTCTGTTACATATAACTGTGACCAAGCGGCATAGGAGTTGAAATGTAATGTTTTGCTCTAAAATTGGACCTTGTGAGTGATAAGCGCGGACGGACATTGCGGGAATCCATACACTTAAATACGCCAGTAAATTAATTCCATGCTCGCCACCGAGCCCTGAAGAACAGATACCTGTAACCCCTCCCTTTCAAGTACTTCAAGTCGCTGCTCGATCCGGGTACTGAGCAGGCGGCTGTCATGCGTACTCAAAAGCTTCACCGAGCGAAGACGGCAATACGAGCCTCCCTGTGCGGGGACCCGCCAGCGCGATTCAACCATATTAACCAAGAGCCCGTAATACAAGTTCGCGCCGTCAATTCCGAGAGCGATGGTGTCCACATTCGGCCCGATACACATATTGTTCCGCACAGTGAGGTCCAGTAGGAGATCGTTGCACCTGCTGTCGCTGTGCAGGATCTGAACGCCAAGAGTCTGCACTGTCGAGCAGGTCGCGAGGATCTGGGAAATGTAGGGCGGAAAGCACGATGCCATGCGAAGGGTTGTCAACCTGATGGTAAGGCGGCGTCCTATGAGGGAGAGAAAAGGAGCGGGGGGGCAGTAGACCATATAAATCTCTTCCAGCGCAGGCAACTCGAGTTGATCCAAGAAGAACTGCGCGCCGACGTAGAGACGGCGGAGCTGAGGAAGACGGATCATAGAGGCAGCAACTTCGCTGGACCCGGGTTTAAATTCAAGATCCGCCGCTTCGAGGTCCGGGGCGTTCTGCAATATGACAGCATGGGATAGCGGATCCCCAAGCATTTTGAGGCGGGTCAGTTGGCTGAATGGGAGTTCCTGCGATACGGAAGGCGGGATGAAACCTCCGGCGACGACGGCGATGCGCAAGTACCGAAGGAGGGGAATACGGCGGCGGAGAGGGGCTAGAAAGGCGAAGTTTGCCGGCCTTAACATGAGGCTCGCAGCGGTCCACCGGGGGGAGCAATCGACCAAAAGTCGGAGGAAGACTGAAGTTGGGATCAACAGCGTTGCTCATGAGACTTCTCTCGCTGCCCCGTCAGCTTGGCGATGGTTGTCTCCAAGTCTGAAATAAGGCGTTCTCCGAAACATATAACTTCGTCGGCGATAGCAATTTCGGATGCCGAAAGCCTCTGACTACTTTCCAGAAATTCCTTCGTGAAGGGGGAACGAATTGAGATGAGGTCGTCGGTAGGCATCGCACCGCCGATGAGCCGTGAAGTACTAAACAGAACCCCTGAAAATTAATGTTAAAGGTAATTTAGAACACTCTGAGTTAAACCGTTCCCAGAAATTTAGATTATCTGAGTTGGCTTGCTAGAAACCCGTGGGTGGATGGTGGGAGGTGGCAAGAGTTGATGTGACATGTCACCCACTCTCGACACGTTGTTGTCACGGAGAGCCTTGACTTTAAATGCGACGCTCGACGGTACGGCATCTGGCATGTAAAAAGGGTAGAAAAGAGGAAAAACCAAGTTGTTACCTCAAAAACTACAAGAATTCCACAAAAAAAAAAAAGGGCACGAAAAAGGGCCAGAAAAAGTCTACTGTGAAACCCTCCTCTGGAATCTCCCTTTTTGCTCCCTTTTTTGCTCCCTTTTCCCTAATAATCTGTGTTTCCAACCTAACTAAGAGCAGTAGTGTAGCTTACGACCATTCTGAAAGTATGTCAACTTCCCAAAGTATTGGAGATACCAAATTCGAACCCACAACCACTCACGCTAATTAAAACACGAAAAAGCAGCAAAAAGGGGATCAAAAAGGGATCGAAAATGGGTGCAAAGAGGGAACCATGAACAACCCTATTGATGAAGGTTCGCAACTAAAGAACCGACTCAATATATTCAAGAGACAGGTAGGTATTTATACAAGTCTGTACATTTTATGAGTCACATAGAGATGATAAATAGCTGTGAATAGCTGTGCGCTGCATACTGGATTATACAATGAAATGGAGCTAAACAATAAGTAGAATGGAGAGGACAATGAAACAATACATTTTCTGAAGGCACTGTAATTGCTGTGGAGAATGGAGGTAGGATCACGGGTTGTACTTCCAACATGAAGTGGTATTAAATGGTGCAGGTCAGGCGTGCATTCTTATTGAGCTATTTGAGACACTTATCTTTTGGTCCGGATCCTCTAGACCGTGTAGTGATTTGTCATAGATCTTTTATATTTGTGGCAATCAGATTCAGGAAACTGTTTTCTCGCCATGGAATTTTGTGCTGTCCTCTATGCGCCTGACATTTTACGCCTGCTGAAGCGCTGTCTCATCTCTCTTCGATGTTCCAAAGTCGCTCGTGTCTCGAGCGAAACTTGTCTTACTAGGCGTGACAACCGTCTCAACTTAAGTCATGCCGTCCTGAGAGTCGCGGACCCGGTCTCACACGCCACTGGCTACGGGGAAATTTGACCGCCCGAGCTCCACGGCGAACTTCCCCTTGGTTTCGAGAATAACCGGTGGCTATATAAAACGTTCATCCATGGAACATCGTCAGTTCATCCTCCTCCAATCCAAATACCAAGCCTGCCTTCAATGCAACTCACTCTTCTTGCCCCCTTGCTCTTTGCTGCCCTCGGTCTCGTTCGTGCGGCCGACGACAGGCTGCTCTATGCCATCCCGGCTGGAGACACCATTGAAACGTTTACATCTGAGTACGCGCTCTCCAATCATCCTGCGACAATTGGATTCTGACCCGCTCCTCCTAGCTTTACTGCCGTCTGCCGTTCATGGCAGCCAGCCGTCGCCGCGGGGCTGACATTCGTCGAGGCCTTGGTTGAACCCGGCGACTTCTCTGGCAAGAATGCCGACAGTGAGTAGCTCGTTTTGTCCTCCATATGACCTCGTCCCTTAACATTGGTTGAATCCTCTGCAGCCGAAGCGAAGATCTTCTGCGTAAGCGCCACTCACGACTGCACTGTATCGTAGGCTTGCTAACCGTTCCATGTCTTTTTTTACAGGCGTGGACTGATGGAACAACCACCACTCTCTTCACAGAGGATGTTGCGGCCTCTCTGGGTGCTACTGAGCTCTGAATTAATAGCTGTATACAATGTTATGTTGCGGTCGGAATTATATATGAATGCGGTTTCGATGTCACTTGATCTGCACCTATATAAGGGACTCAAGTAATGGGAAAAGGCAGATGTATGAGGTTCTCAGGGTTTTCCAGCCAGTATTGTTCTATGAAGCCGGACATAATTCCGTACGTCTTAGATCATTGTGCGAGAAAACTGTCCTTATAAATGACCGAATTGTCTAAAATCCTCGGAAAATCCGTGCTTAGACCGCCTGTCCCATGAGCGTCCCCGTGCTGCTTCCGCGGCTGTCCTTTTGTGTTTTCTCCACATATCCACCCTCCGACACGCCAGGCCGTGGCCCCAGCAGGCGCCCGGGATGCGCGATGTTCAGTGTAAAGATGGCGAGGACGACCATCCCGCCGTCGAGCACGTTGAAGTAGACCTCCGTGTGGAGGATGCGCCCGTTCCAGCCTGTCGCGAGCTCGATGATTCGGTATATCGACCTAAATCCATGTATCAACAGCGTACACAGATGGCAGCAAGGCCCCCGAAGCACCACGCACCGGATGAAGAGGACAAGCGTGGAGAATGCGAGTGCGCCGATCATGGTCCTGAGCTTCGCATCCATGGTGCCACGCTCACTCTGCGTGCTGCGTATTGGGCGGTCTTTGTGATACCACTGGAGGAAGTCCGCGGCAAAAGTGGAATAGAGGATGATGGAAACTGCACAAGCATTAATCCTCGAAGAGACAGAATGGCGATTTGTGCGTACCGAATTGGAAAACGATGCCGGCGAGCATGATGTTCGCGCCCTAGATGAGGGTTATTTATAGCTGCGTTCAGGCGATTATTGATGAACGAACGAGGTTGACTTCGGGGATCGTGACGGCAGTCGCTGCCAAGCCACCGCCGGCGCCCTGAATAACTAGCGCTATAATGTCCTAGCGGATAATCAGCAGCTGGTGTGGGGCCCAGCGGTTTCACTTACGAAAGACAGAAAAAGGCTCGTGTCTTGATAAAGAAAAAAAGATGAGCGACACTTAATTTCAATCTATTCGAACACGTACACCAAGTTGGTGTGAGGCGCGAGTAGCAGGGACCAAGGCGCTCGACGATCCTAGTCAGCAGAATGAAGTTGACCGCGATCAGCGGCGTTGGGGCAATGATGGTGGAAGTGATTCTGCACTAAATTAGCGGCGAGCCGGGCGGGTTTAAACAAAACTCACTGCATCATGTACGGATTGCTGAAGCTCGGCGAGAAGGCTGACCAGAGGCGTCCACTCCAGCCGACAAGTTCTCCGAGCCCGCAGAGGCACGCTGTGGGAAATAAAAACCACATCCGATGGTACGTCGCTTGTCCAACGTGAAGGACTGCAGGCGGGTCGGAAAAGGCGGTCGGACGAACCAACGAAGAACTTACTCGTGCTTAGTCCGAACAGGGTTACGAAGATGATCCCGACGTACTCGTGGGGGATATAACCATATTGAGAGTCTTCCACGGCCATTGAGCCGGATCGGGAAAAGAGGACTGAAAGATGTATTAGAATATGGCGACGAGCACGGAGGTTTGACTCGCTTGAAGTATTTGAAGTCATAATCGGAAATATGGAGAAGGAGGGGAGGAATGAATGCTGCATTCCGTCAATCGTCCTTTTTATATTTCAGTGAGCGGCCGGTTGGGACGCGCAGTTTTAGCATGGAATTGTACAGTGATCAGGAAATGTGTCAAGAGAGACTGCGGAGGTCCGTATCTTCACGCATGTCACCCGTGAATCATTATAAATACCGACCATATTGCCGACGTGTTATACGCAGCCGCAGTTTCAGGCATTCCATCATTTGATCAATTCAATGCAGTGCAACCTTTGTGTGGGTTCGAGTATGTTCACAGTATACTTCGTGCAATCTTGATGAAACCTCCGACGGAAAGCAGGCCGCATTTGAATCGGGACCGCCGATGGAGCGTTCCAACGAAAATGGATTGCGTCGAGAACCTATAATTTAGTGAGTTGAACTACATCGATGATCGAGGTTGTGTCCTCTTGCAGATCGGATCAGCGCTGAAGAGTTGAACTTCAGAAGTAGTACAAGTTAAGCCGTCGCTTCGCTCCGGCAGCCCGGGAGCTGGTTAACGCAGCGAAACGGCCTTCTCATACTCGCGAGGAAGTGGTAAGCACCCCCTTCTCATCCGTTCTGTGGCTACATATGTATAAAGGTTTCAGGAAACACAAAGCCCAGATCTTCCCTTCTCGTCAGATTCCCCGAATCTCATCGCCCAATTGTAAATCCCTTTTAAACGAAGTGCTGTGAACCGCATTGACTCTTCCGCTCCAGCCTGGATCTATTTCTCGGAAGGTTCATCGAGCCTGGGTAATGCTTCCTCGGAGCGCTGAAGTTTCGGAGCTCAGCGATGTTTACCCTTCCCTTCGATCGGACGTCGGCATCTTTGCTCAATTCCATCTGGTTGTGGGCTGTGTTCTGTCTCCAACAATATCCACAAGCACATACACAGAAGCAACCTTCCACTCTCGTGCTCTGCACAGTCTTTCTCAGGATATCGCAGACCTATCTGAGAACCGGCCACCTGTCGTCCAGATTATCCAAGCAGAGGTTCTACTAGCTATCGTATCATCACTATCTTTACGCGACCGACGGAGGGACGATATAATTCTACCGCTATATGTTCGTTCACTCAACGGTGGCCTTCATTGCTCGGGTTCAAGGCCATTACACGAGCTATACTCGCTATTCCCGCTTACAGAAACGTCCCTTCCGGTGCCGGTACAGGGGCGCTTGAATAATTATTGGGTTGGAGTGACTTCGGCCGTTCCAAGTGCTGTGGCGGTTGAATTATCATGGCCCAGCGTCAGAAAACTTCATCAAGTCCAGCAGTATGGGTTACCAATCGACGCCTGAAAGGTGCAACGATCTCGAGATTGTTGAACGGATAAATCGGCTTTTCCCGACTTTTAGCGAAGCATCAACGAGATGGTTCGCTATCTGGCTCTAAATACCAGGCTTCATACTTACAATGGATATGATATGTGTATAGGCCACGGCGGAATTGGCTTCAACATCTGACGGTACCTATCTCAGGGGCCATGGCCGCGTTAAAAATGGTCAGCTTTACAACGGTCGGATGGTGGAGTTCGTTCGGTGGCCGACGAGGACAAAAATATGTACTTTTCATCTCGGTTCTGGGAGCTCTGCTGCGGTAAGTCACTTTCATGTTCTCCTAAAGCAGCTCGGCTTAAATTATTTCCGCCTAGTGACTTCATCTACTTGGGCGTCGCGGAGACTGAATTTCAAAAGGATGGTGTATCCGTAGCGTTGATCGTCGACGGCCTTCTTAGTGGATTCGCTACTATTAAAGGTGTTGCGCATGCGTATGTCCTCACACCCCATTGCCAACGACCTCTAAATGTACAGCTATCGGTCAGATATGTATCCGATGCCTCAACCAGTTCAATAGCAAGGTTCGGGTCAGTTCATGTTCATTACCAACCAATTCGCTCATCTTCCACAGGACGGTCAACTTTGTCGTACTACATGCTGTCTCATTCATTTCTTTCCGAGTTTGGGCATTTGTGAGTCGTCGATCCATCTTCTTCCCCTGGATCTAACCGAGCCACCAAGTTAGGTCTGGTTGCCGATCCTGCTAGCGACAATGCAGCCTTTGGCAGCAGCGTTTTCCTCGCGTGCTACAGCTTGGCATATATTAGACAGCTTGCGCAAAAGCCGCACAAGTCGCATGCGGCTTTTTTGCATTGCGCAAAGCCGCGGGCTTTTCTGTGCTGTTCATAACTTTTTTTCTTGGTCAATACCATTCAGTACCCCTTAAACCCCATATTCCTCTCCTGAGAGGGCTATTTTTTGCATGTGCAACTGTGGAAGGCGGCATTTATCACGCATGACGAAGGCATCAGTGCCGCTTCACTGAAGCTCCACTTTCTTTTCCCACAGTTTACTGTCTGCCGCGCAGCAGAGGCAATGCCGAGGATGTTCACTCTCGCCACAGCACCTCTCCTTCACCTCAGGTAAGCCTACATTGATTGATATCTCTCACATTTTAAATTTGCCGTGCGGCTCTGCACAATGCAAAAAAGCCGCATGCAGCCCGTGCGGCTTTTTCGCAAGCTGTCTATTTACGTTGTGCTCCCGGAATGCCTGGCACCGTCCTCAGTCGTCGATCCAAAATCCTCGTTGAGGTATATCGTATCACCGGCCACAATATTCCTACGTCGCGATCCCTGGCGTAAACGAGTGGCTTTCTTGAGGCTTTCAATTTTTCTGTACTCCTGGATATCAACGAAGATCTCTGCACAGATACACGGTTGAGATTTATCTGAATGGCAGTCTAGGCATTCGGCAACAAGATGGAAGGATTTACCTCGAATCAAATATACTTCCCGTCTATTCCAGTGAGCTTGCTATCCACCCTAGTGACTATTGAAATCTCATTAAACCGCCTCACAGAGCACTCTTCTTACTCGTCCCAAGCATACTGAACCTGGTGACCTGGCTCTGCATCCTTCCCTGTACCATTATTCCTAACTCTTCACCGTCCTTGTAGCTCAATACCGATCGCACACAGTACTTGCCGCATTTTTAAACGCAGACATGGTGAGTCACTCGAAACCGGCCGGGCTTACGCGAAGCTTGTGGCCCAACATTCCGCTCTGCTCGCCGCCATGTGCGCTAGTCATCCCCAATTTCGGCGGCCCGCGGTTCAGCGTGTTCTATGCAGTGCGCTTTTTCCTGTACCCAATGAGCGCTGGTGCTCTCCTGGCATTTTAATCGCTCGCCGGATCGTACTTCACCTCTCTTCCTATTTGGCGCACTGTCGATGTGGGCAGAGCTGGGCGAATATATTTCAGTGGGTGTTTTACCCTAACTCTCCGTTCAACGCGAAGCTGATGTCTTCGACAGTATTTCAACATCGGGCGCAGTATGAGGAGCTTGACTTACCCACTCGAATGGACGGCGGTTATGTTGATGATTTCATTGATTCTGCTGGTTCCCGATGGCCCTCCGGCATATTCTGCTAGCGCCATGGTGGATCACGAAGAGGAACGCGTTTGAAATACGGTTCAAGATCAGGAGCAGATTATCATTCAGTTTTGTGTCAAGCAGTTCGGAGCTTACAACATGCGAGGTACGAGCATGCCATTGTAGTGTCTGTCTAGGAGAGACTAGTTCGGAGCTAGCTATTCGAATATGCTTCTTTTCGCTCCTGCGAACAGCCAGGAGTAAATGAACCGAGGTAATCTGTGAATACCCACTATGTGTCCAGGTACAGGTGATTTTCGAATTTCCTGCTCGTCCAACTCGTCATTGTTCGTGACTCGAATCTCGATGGTATCTGAACCATCGTTGATGCGCTACCTCCGATTATATCCGACTGGAATTCTCGGCCGACAGCCATTGCTTCCTCGGCTCCGAACGTAAGCGAGTTCGTTCCGACGCCTATACTTAACTCATCAGCAAGCCTATCGGCACCCAAATCCCACCATTCCCGCTTGGATCAGCCCATTACTCAGACGCTGACTATCATGCCAGCGGACGAGACTTCGCAGTCTCAGAACGAGGGGGGGGCGCCCGTGCCCATAAAACGTACACCCATCCCCAAATTCCAGCTCTTCATTCTTCTGTTAATCCAGTTCGCCGAGCCGGTAACGGGTGAGTCACATAGTCCAGAAGAAAAGAGAAAAAACTTTAATAATCACGTACCAATAGGCTTGGTTATCTACCCATTCGTGGTCCAGTTCGTGCGCGATACAGGCATAACGGGGGGCGATGAGACAAAAACTGGTTTCTATGCTGGACTGCTCGTAGGCGCTCTTTCCTTATCCCACCGATTTGAAGTTCGATTATTCGCGGAAATCTAGGAATCCTCGTTCTTCCTGACTGAAAGTCTGACGGTGTATCAGTTCGGCAGACTATCTGATAGGTATGGGCGACGCCCGGTGCTGCTATTCGCGCCGCTTGGCCTAGGACTGTCTATGCTGGGCTTTGGCCTCTCCCGGACTTTCTGGATGCTTCTTTGTTTGCGATGCATCCAGGGCGCCTTCAATGGAAATCTCGGTGCACACTCAATTTCCTGCCCTTCGCGTGGCATACTAACTTAAGTGGAACAGGTGTAGCAAAAACAGTGATGAATGAGGTAGGCAACCCCACACATTCTGGAATTATTCTTACATCCCCCGCAGATCTCGGACCCAACGAACGTTGCGGATGTATTTTCTTATATCCAGTTGATGTGGAGCCTCGGCGCGACGATGAGGTATATTCGCCATTCTCAGCCGCGCCTCCTCATTTATTCTCGATTACAGTCCTTTCATGGGCGGTGTCCTATCAAACCCAGCACAAAAGTGGCCAGACACGCTCGGCAAGATTGAGTTGTTGCGGATACGTCCGTATTTCCTCCCGTGCGCAGTCGCGGCGAGTATCGCATTTATGTCCTTCGTGTTTGCGTTATTCGGGTTGCGTGAGGTGCACGCAATATTTATTGGGTCAATTTTTATGCTCACTATCCGATTTAACACAGACCCTGCCTTCCGCGGTTAGGCGGGCACGAAAACCAACGAATGGGCCAGCTACGGAGACGGATCCATTACTACCCGCGGAAAATTCCGCTGAGGCATCAACGGACACAGTATTACCGCTGCGGCAGCTCCTCACGCGCCCCGTGCGTATCGCCATGCTCAACCATGGGCTGCTGTGTTTCTGCGACATGGCTTACGATGCCCTAATCCCACTTGTACATTGTTAAACTGCTTTCTTCCGGTCATCATACTCACACATCACTAGGTATACGCCACGCCCATCGCTTTCGGCGGACTCGGGCTCAAGTGACAATATTTATTCGCTCCCCTCGACTTCTTTTCGCTCACATATGCTCTAGACCCTATGATATCGGCCTGATTATGGGTCTCTGCGGCGTTAGCAACGCCATCGTACAGGTTTTGCTCGGTGGGCGCGTCATCCGCTACTTCGGACCCCGGCGCGTCTTCAGCGCCGCATTCTGTGCGATCATAGTAGCCTTCGCCGCCTACCCGTTACTAAGCATCCTCGCGCGGCGCGCGGGCCGCGTCGATGCCGCGGTCATTGCGGTGCTGGTATGCCAACTCAGTTGCAATTTCGTGCTATATTTCGCGTTCGGTCAGTCCCTCTCCCCGCTCCCTGTCCGCCGCGCGCTCTAGAATATGTCTGTTGAATGACGATCATGTAGCCGCCACAATGCTCTTCATCATGGACTCCGCGCCCAACCGCGCGAGCGTTGGGAGCGTGACGGGGCTGTCGCAGATGGTTGGGACGATCCTGCGCGGAGCCGCACCGTCCGTCGCGTCGTCACTCTTTGCGCTCTCCAACAAGCATAACCTTGTCGGCGGGTACCTAGTCTACTTCATTCTTGGCGGCATCACTTTTTGCGCGCTACTCTGCTCGCGGTTACTTCCGCGACAGCTGCGGTCTGAGGCCAAGAACTCGTCTTGAAGTGGTATGAGCGGAAACCCGCTTGGGCTGATACATACAGACCGCAGGCCGTATTTCATTAGATTATCACTTGACGGAAATATGGGTAGACGCGGATTTGGGAATAGTCAGTGATCAGACTATGCAAGTTTCGCAAGCCCAACCCGAGTACGGGTGACATTAAACCAAGGTCTCCTGAGTCTCCTCTGACGGAGGCACAAATGAGGTCTGGCGCGGCTTGTTACAAGGTCCTTCCTGCTCTCGGAAAAATATATATATATATATATTATTTGTCTCGGCCACACCCATCATCGGCCACAATCCCCGCGTGTGTGCACATTATGTAGGTACATGTATACTCCGGCGAAGCCGTTGATATGAAACCGCGAGAGTTTCAAGGAGAGGACCATCACGATTCGGCCCGTCCCGCTTCTTTCGCTCTCATGGCCCGCTCATGGTGATGGCCCGGACTTGAACTTCTTATATAAAGGTCTCTTCGGCCAGGTATTCAAGCCACTAACCTGCCATGCGACTTCAATTCGCCGGCGTTGCTGCGTTCATCGCATGGAGCACCTTTGAAGCTGTCGCCCTCGAAGCCCGCATATACAACAACGAGCATCATGAATATTACCTACTATCCGCGTCCCATCCACGGATCTGGCTCACTCATCTTCACAGTTGGTTGCCTCCGAAGGGCTCATCATCCAAGCGCGTCGTACTCCCCGATCTCAAAGATCAAATCGATGCCGCCGTAGCAGAGACGGCATCCTTGACGCACTACTTCTGGACCGGCACGCTTCCACCATTTCGCGGACGGGAGGACTCCGTTGAGCCAGGGGCTCGCGATGCAGCGAGGCGGTTGGGCGGTACCACACTCGAAGATACTGTCGCTCATATTAATATGCCTGCATTCTCCGCCAATGATCAGGATTCTGTGGATACGTGGGTTTACTCTTTGGCACTGTATGCGAATGCATCTCGCGGTTTTGTCCATGTCTTCAGGGGAGAGATGGTAAGAGATGGTAATGTTTTTGACACCCAAGTGCGTTCGTCCACCTTATCCTCTTCTCTTGACCAATCTCAATCGCTCTTTGTGTTTTCCAAGGAATTCCCTAATTTGCGGGCCAATACGAACGTTACTGGCGTATATCAGATTAATGTGCATCTCGCCGATGAGGACCAGCCGACGATACTCTGGCCAACTCAACCACCCGTCGACAATCTCTCGCTGCAGGAATACCAGGTGGCAGTATCTTGCTTAATTTACTCCCGTGGTGGCCTCTGGAACCACCAACGCACGGCCACAACCACTAACTTCGACGTTGGGACGACCTACGGATTCTTCATGGGCGGCCAAAGCTCCACCGTCAACGCCGGCGCACTCACCTACTCGGTTATACCGTAAGTGTCTACCTCGCGGCCGACGCAAGCTGCAATGGCTAGTTGTATTGCCTCGAACCCGTCTTTCGCTGCTCAGTTCCCTACAACGACCGCCTTCCAACCTACGGCGATTAATTATGGTAGAGGTTGGATTCTTTATGCTACTGCTTGCCCTTGAGCATTACCTGCTTTTTCTGGAGTCGCCACTCACTTCTGAAATTCAAGATATGGCGCTGATATTGGGAGAATAGGAGGACTTAGACTCCGCGCTCTCCCTGCGGGCGATTCCATCACGTTCGGCTTACAGAGCAGCACAGGGAATGGATATCGCTACCCCCTTCAGAAAGTTATCATGAGCCCACCCTGGATTAGCGGGCTTGCATCTCGGCAAAACTCGGCCAACGACACGATCGTCGACTTCATTGGTTCCGTAGACTCTGGAACGATGCCCGATTCCGACAATGAGGTGCGTTGAGCCAAACTGCGATTGCCAACCAGCCCTGATATTTATTTATCGCCGGAAGGGTCATTCCGGTGCAGAAATTGACGCCATCGGGGATTTTCTTTTTCCATATCTCGCCCAAAACCCCAACGTCATTTTTCTCCTCGCTGGAACAAACGACATCAACAACGGCAACGACGTCGACAACGCGCCTGCGCGTCTCATGGCCGTGGTGGATTGGATCACCAGTACCTTACCCACTGCGGCCGTCCTGGTTGGAACAATCCCTATGAATGGCGATCCAACCAAGGAAGCATTGGCGGACGCGTTCAATCACTACATTTTGGGGCTGCCTCGGCCAACCCCTTGGCCGAGGCCCTCGGCCAACCTCGGCCAATCCCTTGGCTCGGCCTAGTCGGTCGAGGTTGGTCAACCTCAATTTTAACTTTATGCGGCTCCTCACTAACCGCTAGTAACACAAAAGGGTGAGTGATCTACTGATCCGGCACATACATCACAACGTGTGAAATGCCTCTCCAAATTGGGACATAACACCGAAAGCGACCCCCCCCTGTTTATAGCATAACATAATCCAATGCATCTCGGCAAGGGTTCATAAGTATCATCTAATAATATCTACAGCCCACAACTCTAGGTTTTCCCTCAAGCCCTGTTTTTTTCCAGTCCACCAGAGGCATCACGGATTTATGGCTTGATTGGGTCATGCCACGTGACATCAGTTAAGTGGTCGCACAGCCCAACCCATCGGCAAACTAAAAATTGTAGCACTCTCACACTCACATGGCTGTGGGAAGGCCGGCCGATGGTGCCGGGGATGCTGGAGGTGCGCTGGGACAGAGATCAGGGCTCGCCCAACCCGGCCGACGTAACCTCGGCCAACCTCGGCCAACCTCAACCGACCTCGGCCAACCTCCCCTCGACCAACCCGGTCGAGCCCCCTCGGCCAACCTCGGCCAACCTCAGCCGACCTCGAACAGGTCGGCCGAGGGGCCATCAAAATGTAGTGAATTATAACATCATCCAAATGCTCCTCCGGAGAGCCTCGGATGGTGCCCGAGTTATGCCAGTTTATATGGAGAGTTTGGGGCCGGAAGATATGGCCGATTCTCTCCATCCGAAGTGAGTCAAGCTCGCCTCGTATTTCAACGATCAACGGCTGACTGCAATGGCAGTGATCAAGGATGCCAAAAAATGGCCGACGTTTGGTTCGGTGCATTGTGGCAAGCGGCCGAGTGGGGCTGGATCGAACCTGCAACGGGTGTGCTGTCGAACAGTGGGGCGAAGGAATTTTGTTCGAGCAATCCGGGTTCGTCCATCCTCGTCTTTCTAACTACTTCCCAACTGAGAGCGTCGGAAGTTGGTATCCTCAAGGACAAATTGCGAACGGAGCAGGCTTAGGCGTCAATGGCGGTCTTTACGACTGTGTTTTGTGCGTAGTTGAATTTCCTCTCACCCCCACTGTATTGAACCCCGAATTAGCCCCGAAGGACCGACCAGATGTTCTTGTTCATTTACAGAGCCCAACAAGCCCATTGAAGTCCTGCCCGTGCCCCCGAGCGGAAACTGTACCGATTTGAATGATAATAGCACCGCGGTCCGCTTCGCAGGTGTGTATTCTGTTTTATCCGATAAAAACATCTTCTAAACTGCGGTAGACCTCAACGGCGATGGGCGTGCTGAGTACCTGTGGCTTGACGGCAATGGAGCCACAACGGCCTTCTTGAATCTCGGCTCTACGCAATCAGGTCTGACCATGCTTGGAGTCGCCCTGACGACGCAGCTCACCTAATTACTGTAGGAATCAACGCCGGGCAGGTGCAATGGCTTGGGTCTGGTCTTATCGCGACCGGAGTCAGTGCCCTTCGACATCAAGTTCAATTTGCAGGTAGCGCCATTCTTTCCATATGTCCCCGACGTCTTCCCTCAATATCCGCAATCAGACCTCAATGGTGATGGAAGAGCTGAATATCTCTGGGTCCACGATGATGGCTCTGTCGATGCGTGGTTGAATTTGGGGGGCCCCGACAATGGTCCCGATGTAGGCCGCTTCGTTTGCTTGATGCAACCGTCTTTTGTGAATTTTATTTTCAGGCCGCCAACGTTGCGTGGTTTCCTTCTGGATCAATCGCGTCCGGAATTGGCAAGGATGGAACGGGAATGTGAATTCAAATGAGGCGCTTACAAGTGACACACCTGTTCCTTTATCGGTTAGGCGTACGGTTTGCAGATCTGAACGGCGATGGTCGTGCAGAATACCTGTATCTTGACAAGAATGGCGCCATGACAGGTTCGCTAATCTCACCTGACGCCGAAATCCATATTAACGGGATCTCAAGCGTACTGAATCTCGGCTCCACGAATGGTGGAACGGGCGTATGCATCTTATCTCTCAATGCTATTGCCCGCCTGCTTATGAACGACAGGCTGCCAATGTTGTTTGGTTATCACAGGGCCTAGTTGCAACTGGACCAGCGAATGGGGCCACGAGAGACAATGTGATTCTTGCTGATATTAATGCTACGTTGCAGGCGGCTCTATCTTGGATTGCGTCCAACTAATTGAATTTCACGTTATTTCTAGGGGATGGGAGAGCAGACTATTTTAGTGCGTTGGTCTCACATATGCTGTGCAATCACTACTTACATTGATACGCAGCCTTCACACACACCGGCGGCGTTATTGAACTCTGGATCAATGAAGGCGGCCCAGATGACGGTCCAAATGTTCGCATTTACTCAGTTGTCCGACAGATTGCCTTGATCAAACTCCTTCACTATAGGCTGCGAAGGTAACTTGGCTTCCTCAGGGCATCATCGCAACGGGAGTCGGTAGTTCAGGGGTGGGTGTTCAATTCGCAGATCTAAATGGGGACGGAAGAGCCGAATATCTTGATGTCGACTACCCTTCGAGTGCGGTCAACGCTTGGCTCAACGGGTGTCCATAGTACTAGTTGGCAAATGGCTATCTCTTTGCAATATTCACTTTCCATTACGGGCTGTCTTTTGAGTGTATATAGAAATTAATGGTTTGGTTGTGTACTTGAAGCGCGGAAGGGTCTGAGACGGCCTTTGTGACCTTTGATGAGCGGCTCAGCACTTTCGCGTGACCACCCGGGGTTACATCCGCCACCATGCTCATTCGGCCTGCGTCAAATTATCGCCAAATATATTGAACGAAATGTACCAGTCTGCCTAGGGCGAAGTGCATGCGCTAAGAAATGCAGTCACTGGCCGACTGATAGCGAGCCTACTGTGAGTTGGGGCAAAGAAGTTGTTCGTCGACATTGCGACCACGTTGCGTCCACGTCTTTGGATATTTGGAATATTATCAGCTTCAGCAACTTCCCGGAATGTCCAGAGGATACCCTTCGGTGCCTGTGACAGTCGGAGGGCTGCATTGGTTGCATAGTTGGCCTGCCTTTTTTTCTTGGAAGATTGTGAGCGTCCGCCGTCACATGTGTGTCTCTCTTTATAACATTACCCATGTGTGAAGCCCTTAAACTCCGCTTTTGGAAGATGAGCTCCGGTTCCTTGCAATATCAGCGTTACAATTAGCGCAGATTCAAGCGCTCATAATTTAACCGAAGTGGTAGGCCGCGAAGCGACCTAACGCGCTCTTGTAAAGACTCAAGCAACGATTTTGCCCTGCCTTACGTGTTGCATTACCCTAAAATTAGAGTTTGTTGATGGAGTTCGAGTTCTCGGTTTGAGTTTCCGATTTGACCGTGGGAGGGGGCGTAGTTAATTGTTGCGGTTCCCTCAGTCTTGTGAACGGAAACCCGGCCTTCCCCCGCAACTGCATCCGCCTGAACCCTACCAATGCCGGTTTATCGATACTGTTCCATCAAGACAGACGCATGCACCACACTCTGAAGTCTGAATCGGCTAGGTCCACTTATTTGCTCGAAGTACCAGCTGCGACGAAGAGGAATGAATGCGAAATCCGCCACCATCACAAATAAATCACCTCAAGCTTCTATTGGCAGATTGGCGCTGCTCAAGAGTCCACCATTAGTTGACTGTCAGCGCCAAATCGGCCGCAAAATGCGCATGTGCCCTTATTTCATTGATGGTGAGTGCTTCGCGCCCCACCGCGGCCTTATGATACACAGGAGTGGTACATAGTATTAGTATTCCACGGCACAGTCCGAATCACAATGAATACAAAGTCTGGTTTGAATACTGTGCGAGTCGTGAGATTTGAATAATGGCACCTGTCAATCGGTGGTGAAACCTTTTAAAGTAGCCTTCTGAAACGTTTGTGATGATCTCGACATCAGGCAGATCTTCACGACAATTACGAGACAGCTGCATATACCCCGCGACCTTCTTGCTTCTGCCCACCACATGGACTCTTTCAATGTCAACACCACTATCGGTGTGCCTAATGCTCGAAGCTCCGTGATTTTTGTGTAATGATTTCTTTGGGTCTACAGGCATTTTCCAAATCGGCGTGCTGATTTCTTACGTGCTTTTCGGCGTGACGACAACCCAAACCTATATCTACTATAGCCGGTTCCTAGAGGACTCCTCCAATCTCAAGGCCTTGGTGGGTAAAGCTCGAAAGAGCCCAGAGAAGATGACTGACTATCGTGCATAGGTGGCATTCGTCTGGTACACTTACTCACTGTTGACCACAACCGCACTCCTGAGCGTATTTCTATCAGGATCTGTGAGGTCGGGCATGCGATATGTATGGGGCACGCGCTATACACCTATACAATACTGGACTATGCGCACCCCGAACGCCTCCTTGGTGCCTTCCCGATATCGGGCTCCGTGTCGCCCTTCTTCGTTGGCCTTATTGTGCATGCGGTGCGTAAACCTAACATGCATCCATTACTTGTGGGATCGCTCACGCTCCGCAGTGCAAGGATTCTTCTCCTTCCGAATCTACACGCTTTCCAAGAGACTATATATTCCCATCCTCTCCTGGACAATGTCACTCATGCGCCTGGCAGCCCATACGGTGATGGGAGTCGAGGCGGTCCGTATGACCTCTTGGGCCAGCTATGAGGCGCAATGGCGTCCGCTTCTAACCGCGATTTGGATTGTCAGCGCTACAAATGACGTGCTCATCACCACAACGTTGGTGTATCTTCTCTATTGTCAACGAGCACATGTCCACAAGCGGTATTTATTTCAGGTCATTGAATGCATCATTATGTTACTATCACTCCCTTAGAACTGTAGCCGTCATGGATAAAATCATTTTATGGACCGTTGGTATGTCGAGGAATTGTGTCTGCGATTAATTTCACTTACACTATTTTCTCGCGCGACAGAGACTGGGATGTTGACAAGGTTGGCTGCGGTCCATTCAATTCTCCTGCATCTCGTCTGAAAATCTTCCAGTGTGTCGGGAATTATTATGATGATCTGTGTATGTAGCCATTCATCCCTTCGCACTCAAGCCTGACCTTCATCTTTTCTTTTCTCGTCAGTTTCTGACAATGGAAAATTGTATGAATATCAACCACAGCAAACCTGCCGACTAACCCATTCTCAGTCGTATGGCTTGCATTTTATGCCGTCGAGGCGCGAGGTGAGTTTGTAGACCCTATCGTTATTATCCACCATATCATCACTCCGTAACTCTAACTGAATGCACCAAAGTGTTTTCAAACTCGCTCTTGGCCAGGCAAGTCCACTGTGGCGAAGAAAAGTAGACTCATGCTAAAAATGATACATACCTAGCCTGAACCGAAGGGCAACACTCCGGACAATGAATGAGGCTTCCGTTCCACTTTCGACACCTGTGCCAGTGAGAATTTATTTCAGACTTTCAAACGGCTTTTAATATGAAAGCACAGATCGGCTTTGCCCCTAACAGCGTGAACACTACGGGTGACCCTGAAACACCCCGTGTTCAGAACGACAAAGGGAATTACCAGTTCTGATAAACACGTAGTTTATGGGAGTATATAACGAAACTAAGGAAGTTTCTTGGTTTCGACCAGGAGGGGTGCATTGAATTCGGAGTCAATTGCTGCCCCACCTCTGATCCACAGCGATTTCTTTCAGCTATCGGGGCGGTTTTGTTCCAAGATCGGGGTCGTTGAACAGTGAATCGGAGAAGATTATTACCAGTTTGAACGGTGCGAGGTTTCGAGTCATCGCGGTGCGACCAAGCCGCAGGTGCATAATAGTCTGATGACCGGCTCCGAAAGCATTCTTTGACACTTCGAATCCAACTGGGATGAGCCGCACACACTGGATTCAGATTACGTCAATATAGATTAACAATTTAAACTACAACATAGACGGTGGGTGGGATTCTAGGACCAAGAGAAAATAGAAAGATAGTGCTCTCATCAAAGCCCATGATATAGTTGCCGCATAGTCCCAAGCTGGGACTCTACAAAAGGTCAGAGGAGGTTTTTAATGGGAGGCCGAGTGCACGCACCCATAAGCGGACATCCCATGGAAAATACGTTCATGGCAGCGAGAACAGTGTCAATGGCGTTCGTGAGCGCCAATTCCTCCTGAGGCACGCGTCCATTCCACGGCCGGGGCCGATGGCGCCTGAAGCGCTGCAGCTCCGTGATGAATGCTTGGCAGGTCGCCATAAATAGTGTCTGTGTATCATTCAGTCTGTATTGGGTTGAGTGAAGAGGCAAGCCAACGCACGCCCATTATGGGATCAATGAACACAAATTCATTCACAGGGAGCTGTGTAAGCGCTGCAACAATTGAGCGCGCGGAGTTCAACACACGCACACGGGACGGCTCGACTTCCACGACGAAGGGATTGTGCAATTGGATCGTGGCAACATGCACGAGGTTGTAGATTATCAGCATTTCTCTGGTCGGGTGCGAATGAACCGCGGGAAGAGAGGTTTTGAACCCCTCAATGAGCGTGTCCATTGAATTGAAGGAGCGGTAGAACTGATTTAACTGTGCGTTGTTCATGTCTGTAGGTAGATCAGTGGTGAGTTGAGTTTGGAGGCTCACAGCTCGACATACTAGGACGATACTGCGATACCAACCGCGCGGTTTGCTCGAAGAGAATCGCCGCCTTCGCGTGCAGTGCGGCCATGGACACTGCATCGTCCGTGCGGTTTGCAAGAAAGTTGGTGACGGTTCCAATACTTGACTCCGGCAGCATTTGGTCCTAGTATTGCATGAGCTTTGATGCATACCACTGAGCGCACGTACATGTAAACCAGGTGAATTGATGTCCAGCGGCCATGGCGTGTCAATTCGCCCCTCGTCGCCCGTGTACGAGATGTTCGATGGTGACCCGTCTGCAGTTGTCCAGCAGTTGTCCAGAATCAAGACTGTCCAGAAGCCATTGATGCGCTCTGCCTCCTCAGTTGCATCCCGCGGCGGCGGCAGCCTACGGGACGCGGTGACACCGCGCCACGCGTACGAATTCGAATCCCCGGACCGAATACGATGGAGGCGGGAACTGATCGCGAGGGAGACTGCTCTGGTGATATGGTATTTTCCTTCGAGGAAGCGCGTATTCCGCAAAAAGTAGTGAGACAAAAGCACCTCGGCCTGGATAGTGTGGAGAATCGTATTGGGATGGTGCGTCCCGGAAAGCGCGTTGACTGCTGTTCCTAGCGCACGCGATAGATAATTACCCTCGTAGACGGAGAACCGGTCCATTCCGGAGAGATGTATTGCCCAGAGATGCACGACGTCGAGCAAAAGAGCGGTAGGACGCTGACCGCTTTGCCCTATGGCCGCATCACGAAAACGGTCTGTGTTCAAGAAGAACCCGAACTGCGAACTGTGGTTCAGGAAGTTATCAATTCTTCAGAAATAAGGTCAGTGCAAGGCACTGTCCGCCAAGCAAATGTGAATCTCACAAGGGGCCAAGTTCTGCTTGTGGAATGCTCTGAACTGAACGGTTAAATTGAACAAAGAAATAAGAACGTGTATTTCGCACCGTCGTGACCGATGCGGGTCCATGGGGGAGGTGGAAGTCTGTTATAGGGGAGTCAAGAAAAGATGTGCCACAGGATTTCATATTTACGAGGAAGATGCACCGCTGCACCGCCCTGGGAAGATGATGCGGCATACGAATTTTGAAGAGCCACGGTGGGTTGGAGTTGGGTGGGGCTCTCCAGCTCTGCAATGCGAGCTTCGATGGTCGCTATTTGTTCTGCAGGACGTCAACAAACGCATGGAGCGCAAGTCCACAGGCCAGACCTTCCAGCCTATCGCCTGTACTAGGGCCATCTTGCGCGTATTCACAATCTTCAAAAATCCTGGAACGCATACATTTTCTGCACTTGGGGCGCTCGCCGTCGCATTTCTGTGGATTGGTCTGAAATGTATTCCGGACAAACTGGCGCATCTCTTCTTACAATTCGTCGTCGCCTGCGAAGATGTCAGTCTAGGATTCGATACCGGTCAAACTGATACACACCTGCAATTTCTGCATGGATTGATCCTGATAGAGGTACCTCTAGATGACATCGAACTTTCACTTATTTGACCACGGATGTGGACTCCAGGCAATGTACCGACATGGCTGCATTTATAGATCGAGAATTAACCTAGGACACGACGGCTGCCACATAAAGTGGCGAAATTCTACGTGTACTTCGAGGGGTTGCCGCAATTCATCCCAGTGGACGCGCGTCTGGTGTAGGTCGGCAGACAGTCAATATGAGCAGCGTTCCGAGGACCTCGCGCCGATTCGCAGTCGGTGAATTGACTGCGCTTCGTCCATAGTGAGCAGTCTGCGGAACGGAAAGTTCGGGGCGCGCGCGCAATCGGGCCAGTAGTTTTCCGATTCGCGCATGTCAAGCCAGCGAGTTGCACAGCTTTTTGGTCCCATTTGATATACAGAGTAACTGCGATGACGCCAGCGTCTGTCGAAGAGACTCCGTGCCGGCAAGGATATAGCGCACGAAATCGTGCCGAGTGATACAGTGTTTGATGCGACGGAATTCATCGAAACACAGGCCGGCCAAGTTGAGGTTCCGACGATGTATCATACTGCTAATACGGTTTGATGACATTTGGGGCAATGCAACCGCTGCGTATGCGTAGGTGAGCGGGCTGTATGCGACCGTATATGTATAGATTGGATGTTGAGCTGACGCAAGCTTAGCAATCCAGGTCGCGACAACGGCGATGCGAGGGAAGAGGGTGATGAGCATCGGTCACAATGTCATGAGTTTGGTGACCGCGTTGATGTGGCGGCGCCGGGCCGGTAAAGCTTTTTCGGGCCGATCGTTCTCACAAGAAGCACTGCCACTTTCTAGCGTACTGGTCTCTTCTATTGAACAAAACGCCGACTTGGAGAAGATCCTGGGAGGCCAATGTCTACACCAGACTCCAATTATCCGGCCTGGCCAAAGGTTTTGATCCGTGCGAGCGGGATGTCGCACAAAGTGTTGAGTACTCACTGTATCAATTGTCCAAACGAGATTTGCCCATGGTAATTCAATCACTCTAATCAGTTTAACTTGAACAGTGGGAGAAGAGGAGTATCCTACAGTATGGCATGAAACCATCCCGTAAAATTACAGAACGACGAGCGGCAGCCGTAAAAACGGTGGAGCCCTCGTACCGTGTACGAGGTTTTTTTTACCTCCAACGCTACGAAGATGCTACAGCTGAGCCCGTATCTAGATATCCGCAACCGGCCATTTACGCGGAAAAGACGAAAGCGGCGGGAAAATCAACGTGCCGATGATGCCGAGACAGGGCACAAACTGCCGGCCGAACTTCCGCTGAAGGGAATCTCATTGCCGATATGCTCATCTGTGATTTCGCCGCCGGGCCGGACCCCTTCACGCCAGACTTTGACCAAGTTTGAGCGGCTTTTGCGTCCTCTTCCTCATCCGAGAACTAAGGCACCTCCTTCGTTTCTTCTCATCGCCAATATGAGCTACATTTGGGTTCATCTCAAGCTCAATTTGATGTCAGCCATAAATACGGCATAAATGTATATGTGTGGGACCCGTCACGTTTGATTCGACAAACGAGACACTGACGGACGGCTCAACCCGGATGTAAGAAAAAGATGCCATATATTTCATGCCCGTGGGCGTAAAATGGGCGGCTTCATGCCCTATAATTCAAGGGAAGATGATCAGGACGAATTCAGCATGGAACTCAGCTGACGAGGATCGCAGTGTGCCAGTTGGCGCCACCTTGTTCCCGGCCAGGTAAATATACTTCACCCTTCGCGCAGATCCCACATTTCTTTCTGCCTACTCGTACAAATATATAAAAAAAACAATGTTACTGCGACACATACTCTCAGACTTCAGCGTCCGGTAATCTTCCAGCCGTTCGTTTGCTCTTCGTCTGCAGGATCACTGACGACCCCTATCGTCGTTCCACTCCCCTACACGGGAATGGCATGCAGGCGCGGGGTGTGCAACTCGATGGACCGGGCGAGCGTCGACGTTATCCCACGGCCCACGTCGAGATGGTTTTCCGTGTATCGGTGCCACTCGGAGCTCGTCATGAGCGCACCTGACTGTGCGATGCCCTTGCGCGAGTTGAGCGTCCACAGCGCGGAGAAGGCGTACAGTTTGGGGAGCCAGCTGTTCGTCATGATTGCAAGCGTCGTCCAGAAGCTTAGGTTACCGGTACTGGTTGGTATTTGCGAGGCGATGAGGCCGAAGAGGGTACATCTGGCGGCGGGGGCTGGCATTATGGACGAGCCTGGTCAGAATTTTTGGAAGCGGGAATTGTGCGATGCGAGCACCTGGATCGTTAGCTTTAGGAGAGCATCCAGTAGTCCCGTTGTTTGCGGAAGACGGTCTTTGGAGTGTTGCTGTGGGGAATAACAAGTCAGCTAGCTGGTCAAGTATCAAAGCGGGCTTCGTGACTGAACAGGAGGAAATACGTGGTGCTTGAACACATGAGAAAATGCCCGGCGAAGAACGTGCCTAAATGAACCGCAACTAAGGAATTTCAACGCCCAACTCGTGCGTCACAGCGGAACTGAATATAGCGTACTCCAATTTTCAACTTCTAAATGGTCTTTTGCAATCGTAAAGCCGGTCTGTAGTTGATTCCGTTATTCCCTGTTCGATATGAAGAGTTGTGGGACGTACGGATATAAAGGCAGCCCGCAGCGCGATCACGAAAAGTGTCGTTCTCAATACCACCACGTAGATATTCTTCGATGATATCACCTATGTCGCGCCGGAGTCAACTCGGCTGGAGTGTCGTTGAGGCAAGTAATTTACGCACCAACAGACGGTGTTAGAAGAACATTTGGACGTAGAACGCAATGACTGCAACGAAGGAGATGTTGATTTCGAGAAAACATGAGCTTCGGAATGGCTGCCTCGAACTCCAGAAAGTGCCGGATGTTCTGGCTCCATCGGACTGCTCTACGAATAGAATATATTGACCGAGCGTGGAAGGAGGCCCAGGGACAGAATACCGACAATCCCTGCGCGCTCTTCAAAGTCGTGAGCAAAAGAAGCCCCCAGACGAACACGCGCAGGATCAGGATATCGTGGGTGTACAGCGTCGTGCAACGCGCGAATTGCGCGAATATGACGCCTTGCAGCAGCAGGCCGGCCACACCGAGATCCTAATATTTGAATCAGCCGTCGCGTTGCAATGGTTTCTCGACGAAAACAAGAAGTACCCAACCACCGAGGACGAAGGCGACCACAGGAAGAGTTGGCATTGATGTGGAAAGGTGGCAGGAGAAGAGCATTTGAGATGGAAAGTGTAGTCTGCTTTATTCCCCTCGCCCGGCAAAGCCGGTCTCAAGGACGGCCGCCTCTGCGACTTCTGTGTTCTCCGGTAACTGGGTGAAAACGCTAACTTTTTTGGACAGGCTGACTCACGGCAGTTCACCGGGTCCGCCCGCGACTTGGATGGAAATCAAAGGGGAGTCGGGGACGGCGTCTTAACAAACAAAAGGAGTTGATCGACGATTGAGGGGGTCGAAAATTTCTGCGTAGATGGATGGTCTTGAATGAGGTCTGTAGCTCGACTGAAATGGCCAGCGTCGGCCCGGGGTAGGATGGCACTGTCATCTGGTGCCATATCCCATCGCCCAGATTATTACCACCCTCCGGCCCTTCCTATGCCTGTCATCTTGTCAATTGCCATATCAGAATGTGGTCTTCTATGAAGGATGATCACTTAACCTTCCCACCGAAGCAAAGCAGTTGCACCGTTCGAAAACAGTCGAAGCGCGGCTACATATGTGGTTCCGGTACCATGCGGACGAGAAGACTTCCGTGATTCCCAAGGTGATTCCTCTCAACGCACCCGCCACCACACCGAATTTTGCCCGCCCACGATGTGGCATGTGAGAACTCCTGCAGATCCGTCGCCGTGTGAGGAAAGGAAGATCGAAGAGACAGCGGATCATTCGGCCCCAATGTTTGTCGATGCGTGCTGCATCGCCACAGCGCGGCTGGCGCACCTTTCTCCTTTCTTCCAAGTTTCCAAACTGTTCTTTCCTCGTCCAGCTCGCTCGATAAAACCTGCTTTGAACAACGTCCTCGGATGGGCCATGCCTCTCATCTTCCCCGCTCTGCTCTTTATCTCCTCCCTCCATGTATTTAATCGTTTCATCCCCATGCCTACCGCCCTTCGTCTTGGTTAATATGAATGCAATGCACCGTTTCTTCGGCTTCGACTTCCCTCTCTGTGCGCCGAATCTATCCAATATGTCTATTGCATTTAAATACTATCCATCGTTCGTCCGCCCGCTTCATCCTCTCGCATGCTCCTCCCTCTGTCGCTGCCCATTCCAGTGTGTTCATGATCGTTGTCGTAATCGGTGAATGAGTCCTACTCGTGCTGCCAGTGGAGGACAAAAAACATACCTCGAAAGCGACCGATTTTTTGAATCCTGCCGTTGGAACTCCGGCATCGGCACTGGTCACGCTCCCCCCCAAGCTGGCCACACAGCGGCGGAATGGCAGAATGACCACCATTCTTGCGGACCGGCACGCATGCAAGCAGGGGAACGGTCCAAGTTCAGGTCATGGTGTCTGCTGTTCTGCGTCGGACTGCAGGTATCTCTTAAATGCCTTGAGTGCTAGATCCCCAGAAGCGAGACGAATGCCAGCAAGAGGGAAAGTCAAAAGGTCCGTGTTCTTCGTTCATTCCAGCGATGTCAAGTCTGACTCAGGATGCGCCCATGGCTTCTAGCAAGTCCGAATGCAGTATTATTCAATACGTCCATTGAAGCTGCCGAGCACGCTTGCATGGAGTGCTAAAATGTATTGGGCGCTGACATTGACGTCATACAGGACGTCGTCTATTTGGATCAGCATCTAACATCCATGCTTTTGTGTGAATCGTTCGAGATAATCATCTAAAACAAAATAAACGAGCTGCTCTGTCAGGCTAAACGATCCTGTTACATTTTCATCTCCTGTATCGGCTCATTTTTTACCCCAATTATAGCCGCATGCTATTTCACTCACTTCGCTCGGACATGAACCTTGCCGACTCTGGGGCAGGTAACATATGCATGGGGACATGGTTGAAAATCTATCTGGACCAGCTTTAACGCGAGTTAATCTTCGTACGCACGAAGAAGTCACAATAACATCATGTTTAACTCCCGAGGCAATCCCTCCACACCAAAGTGAAATTGTTTTCAATGTCCCATGTTAGTATCACGTCTGAATTCTTCTGGCGAGTTGGTCAGAGATTTTCCACCCACAGGAAACCTTTCATAAATTCTCAAAAAGTGTCAGCGGCGGCGACGGTTCCTCAGACCTATGGCCAGGCAAATTGGACCTTTATGCGGGCTCAATAGTTCTCAATCAGCGTCACGCGAAGAATTCAAAGCTCCGTGTGCTTTATTCCACGGGTTTGAGAATACAATTCAATGAGTTCCGCGCGCACAACCGTTCATTCATACTTTCATTGGACCTGCCTAATACAGCTACCAGCGGCGAAAATTATGGACGCCAAGCATCTTGGACCCCGATTACTACTTCTCCGTGAATATTAATGTGGCATACGGGGATGTTCGAGTTGCCCGATGTCTGACGTTTTGAGCTGTGGTCATCCTTCACCCTCTCGGTGGTATGAACTCACCGGTTCTGGACCACGTTTCCGACCTGATTGAATGGACGTTCTTTCTGCTTATGGAGCGGCAATGCACCATTCATTCGTTATGTCGACGTCAAAGCACTACGTGAAGAACGGTGAACATAGTTCTAGTTATAAGGTTAAACAGTATAAAAGAGAGGGCGAGCTACTCGCCCATTCACAGTTCACCAAAGCTAACTACTCCAATGTTTAACTCCAAAGCTCTCCACACTAGCACTCTCGCAGCCCTCCTCTGCTTTGCGGCAGCGACGCCCACCAAGCCAGTTACCGTACGTACACGGTCGCTTCGCTCACTTCTTACCGTACTCTAACTACATTCAATTCATATCAGGATGCCAGCGCGACCATCCAGGTCTGTACTAATAGTGCGGGCACCCAATGCGTGACCGTCCCAGTGGTGTCCGACAACTGCGTCAACCTGACCGGCGGGCTCAGCTTCTTGAACAAGGAAATCTCCACTGCCACCATTCCTGGTGGCTTCATCTGCACGTTCTTCCAGTGAGAAACCTAGACGTCAGATTCTGCGTTATGTAGTAACCGCTATGTTTCCGCAGGGACTTCGCATGCACCGCGACTGGAGTCGTCAACGCTGGTACTGACAGCGAGATTGTCTTGCAGCAGGGAAGCTGGGACTTCCGTAGCGTTCCGGGGCTCTCGGGAACCACCAACTTCAATGATTTGACGAGCTCCTTCACCTGCTCGCCTCTCTAGTTCCAAAAGATGACTGAAACCTGCATTTCGAAGAGTCGAGGAATTAGCCAGTCGTTAAGAGTGTCCGTTGTTGTTGATATCAGTCTCAGTCTCATTGTGGTTAAATTAGGGTCCAATTTACTTATTTTGCGGGCTTTGTTTCGAGTTTCGAGCTGTTTCTCGACTGTGCGTTGTAGAATTATTGGTGTGTCTGGGGGTGGACAGAGGAAGCGCTGGTCGTGCTGGGGAAATGGAACCAAGTGTGCAGTAGAATGCCAAGAGCCCGGGGGGGATGGATCTGGAGTAAGAGTAGACAGGATATAGACTCAGAAAAAAGGAAACTCAGCTCGGAGGGTTCGTAGAAGCTCAGTATTGCGCAGTAAATGACTCGGAAAAATGATAGATGGTGGTGGGAAGCAAGGAGCGAACCCCTGTACATGACAGCGGTAACGAGTGTAAATACGATCGGTCCAAATATAGGTAAAGTGTCCATGGTATATATGTGCCTCCGCTAGAGCAAAGCTCTCGCCGTCGAACCAACCGGGAGCTACGCAAAGACGAAATAGGGAGAGCACGTTGCGCCGCTCAACGGTGACTTGTGGGTGCCCAGGCCACAGTCGGCTCAATCCCCGGCGTAGTCCGAGAAGGCCGAAGACTCGGGTCTTCACTTGTCGCGTCGGCGTATGTAGGTGAAACAAGGAAATGTCTGTATATGTAGCTCTCGAGAAAATCGGGGATGTCAGAAATGCTGATATGTGGAGCTCGCTTCGATTCAATGGTTGAGATGGACAGCACACGCAAAATAAAACTCGACGCGGTCAGGTGATCGCGATTGCCGGACTCGCAGAATGCCCGAAGGGTCCTATGGCGATGTGGGAGCCATATGGCACTTCCACAGCGTTGTGGAAGGGTGGATGACCATTGACCCGCTCATTGCCCCCCTTCTACCATTTGTCTGTTTATTTCGAGTTAAACACCATCATTACATCTCAAAACTTCTATTTGACACCTGAAACACTTAAATCTTCAGTACTGTGGAATTCGTCTGTGAGTAGAGCTTGGGAAACCCGTTTTTATTATTATTATTATTAATCTTTTATGGCATCGCTGGACTAGCCCGGGTGGGCTGGTCAGGACGTACGGGGGTCGCAGGCGTACGATAGCGGTGGCTGTCTACGACGGGTCAGGAGAAAATGACGCGGCATCCCAATCTTTAACTAAAATGCATTTTTCGCATCCAGAGCACCAAGACAACTGTCCTCAGGGCCCCTGTTGAGCTTCTGAGGTCAATACGACATGGTATAAATAATATTAGGCTTGAAACTACATTTCCAGGTGATAAGTTCATATTTTTCCGGTGTATATCACACTGTTCTGTGTTGCGAAGACTTGGGCGATACTGGGAGGCAGAAGGCACTATGATGAGATGATTTTAAAGACATTCAAACATCTCATGAATTTCGGAGTGCCGCGTTGAGTCCGCGTCAGTTGCGCGGCAGCGCCGCGTCACTGCGCGGCAGTGCGCGTCAATGCCGCGTCAATGCGCGTCACTGCCGCGTCAATGCGCGCTACTGCCGCGTCAATGGGTGTCAGTGCCGTGTCAACACTATGTTGATTCCATGTCAGTCCAGACCCATTGTAGGTCTCTGGGGAGTCCTAATTAATGGCTGGGATGCAGTGGTAGAAGGGAATAAAGCGGTCCTTTCACATACTTTTCCAGAGCTCAAATGAGAATTGTGCTAAGTCTAATACTTCAAATAAATCAAATGCAGTAAACTCGTTCTCAACGCTTGAATGATACCTGAAGCACCTCGGTTTCTCCATGTCAGCCCGGCACATGAGACATATGGTGGCTCTGCACACTCCGACAGGTCAGATTATTTACATTCAATTTTTTTCAGTCGAACTCCATCTGAACAATTGACGTGCATGGTTGAGGGGTATTTGAATGTTCAGTTGATGACCACCACAGTAACTTGATATCGGCACATTCCCATGAAGTAATCTGGTCGTTCCCGGCGCACTTTGCCTCGTGGCAACTGTGTCTGATGAGCGCGGCGGTGCTATGGTTCAGGCTCTGACTTAACTTATCACATCCCTGTAAGTCTTGTATGAAAGAAATAATATCCGGACGTGCCTTATAGCTACAGGTTGTGTTTCCAGGTAATCGTGTTGCGGAAATACCACCCACCACAATTCTGTGGCTGGGCAACAAATGAAGCAGCACATTGACACGGCACTTGTTCTACACCACTATGATGATGCACCTAACAGCCAATTTATGTGACCCTGATTTTTCAATGTTGAACTTTAGAGGTTATTTCGAGCTGGTGATTGGTATCCAACTGGATAGACATGAACACCGAGGTGGTGTTATTGCAGACTGATATCCGGGTTGGATTAACACAAAAAGTGAAGGGGGAGTTCTCAGTCTGCGTCCGAGCAATGACACGTTGCCACGGCACTACCTACATTCATTCCATAAATGAATATATATCAACACATTTTGTATTTAACTCACCGAGTGTACACAGTCTGGGTATCTAGAAGCAGGACTATATGTAAAACTAACTTACGAACAAGTGTATTCCCACCGCACTCTTATATATAACTATCTTGCAGCTGCCCCGCATTGGTGCACCTCATTTTAACAGAACATCTCAACAGTTGAGGAAAACTTCCAGTACTGCTACTTGTGTATGCAGCAGGATCTTGTTGCGTGGCAGTGCCACACCGGTCTTTCAAGGCAGCGCAGCGACCAGGTGCTCGCCCAATTTAACCTAACGCTCAATGTAACTTCCGCTTGTTCTGGGTCGTTCCTCCCATACCAACACCCAGGATTTGTCAGATACAGGTTAGTGATTACCTTCCTCTCGATCTGTTGAACTGTCATGACAGTTCTTTGCCTTGAGACCTCACTTGTCGAGAAATTGTGACGGTGAATCACTACCCCAGTGTGGAAGTACGACTCGCCTCGCTCGTCGACTCCGATTCCCGAGCCAGTTGGACATTCAGACTAAATATTTCACCACGATGCACCCGGATTTTGTTTTCCCTTTCCACTTGTTCCTCATCCCTTATTTTACCTGTACTCACATTCTCATACTCATTTCCCTCATCCGTCACGCAGACATTATTTCTCTTGCACTACGTACCGCCAACGCGAAGAGTTCAACCCGAGTTCACGGCTTTCTCGGACTACGCCGGGGATCGAGCCGACGGCAGCTTGGGCACCTGCTCGTCAACGTCTGAGGGGGGCGTGCTCTCCCTATTACGTCTTTGCGTAGCTCCCGGACTGTTTGTTGGACAGAGGTTTGACTTTAGCTGAGGTTTTCCCCCACGGGCTATTTTACATACACGTTGTTTTCATATGTTAGGATCGGACCTCTTTACGGGACCTTCTCTCTTTGTCTCGTACCACCACCACTATACACCACATTTCTGAGCATCTGCACGCGAATCCACGTTCCCTACAAAGACACTTGAGCTAAGTTCTCCCTTATATCCATCTTACTGATTATTCAACAGCTAGATCCATTCTCATTCATCCAATATCATCATTTCCCTGCACGACTCGGCGACTTTACTGGCACGACCTGGACACCCTTCGGTCTACACCTGGACCAAGCCTTTCTTCGACAGTGGAGCCCACCGCGAGGGGTGTTGGTTTTCCGTTGCTGGCTTCTTAGCTGAGTGCTGCAGTTTCTAAATTTTCGCTTCTATTTCTCCCTTCCGATTCCTTCCATGATTCACACATCCACACCATGTCTTTGAGCTATTCACCTGTTCCCTACGCTCCCATGAGCTCGACGAGCGCTCCTCCTCACGTTATTCGTCTTCTAATCCCCATGCCCATCCCGCGCACGCCAAACGCTCCGTACTTTGATGAGCGAGGTGTCCGAGCTTTCCTCACACTTATTCTTCAACATGGTTCTTGCGCCGGAATTACAGACGCTGATAAGCTTGTTTCTTTCATAGTGCGATATTCCTCCGACCGAGTGCGAGCCATTATTCAGTACATCCCCGAGCTGGACGAAGACACGCCGAATCGAACCTGGAGCGCCGCCGAGCAGCAGATGTTACTTCTCTACGGATTTTCGGATGAGGAGCGCCGCGTTTCTGAGCAAGAACTTCTGGATTTCTGTCGAGAACATTCCGCTAAGTCCCCGTTTCGTAGCAAACTCGAGGTCGAGCAGTACTTACGCAGCTTTCAGTTGATTGCGGCACCGCTTTTGAAGCAGCAAGACATTACGATTGCACAGCGCGATTATTATTTCGTGAGCGGCATCCCTAGCGTGATCAAGAACTGGTTCATCGTGCGCGCCCCCGAGTCTCAACGTACGCGTTCAAATCCGGTTTCGTTAGCTGACACGTTAGGTATTCTTTACGGCTACTTCGACACCGACGCGCTGTTTCCCGACCTTTGGAACGAGCTCGGCGATTTTTCTGAGCCTGCTGAGCCTCTTGCCGCGCCGACTACGCATCGTATGGTACCGTGCCCTGCGCTTCCCGTTTCTTCTGCGCCGTTCTACTCTGGTATTCGACTTTCGACACGTCCTGCACTCCTCGCGCCGTCACAAGACCTTTCGTCCGTTCCGAGTCTACCAAAAACCGAAGCTGCGCCCGATTCGTCTCCAGCATCGTCTACGTCTTCGCCACTCCAGTCCGAACTATCTAACGCGCGTAAACCTAAAAAAGTGCACTGGGATCTTGACAACGCCGCCGATTTAGACCAAGACTTCACCGCCCACGAACAATTCGAAGTATCCCCCTCCGACGGCGAGCCATTCGAGGATATCACCGAGTCTGGTGAATGCGAACCTGATTTTGTTGAGTACCTATACAAGGGAAGTGCAGTAGATTCCTGTGAAGAGTATCCGATTACTGACCGCATTTCTGGGTTCTGTTGGGCTCTTAATGAACTTAAACATTTAGCCATGCACCAAGATGTCGACCAAGCTTCTGTAGCAGATATTGCAAGCGGTGTTCAAGCGGAACTGGAACAATGTTTGACGAGTGCATCTTGTGGATACGTCGGGATACAGATAAGTTCTCATAGCTCTTTCAAGGACAATGATTCTGGCAGTGTTTCAGAGATGACTACGGATGTGCTCAAGCCGACTGACCCTTGGACGATACCCACAGAGATCGACGACGACTACGAGCGCTATCTCGCTGGTGGATACGACGATATTGAGCTAAGTTTTTCCGATACTCTCGAAGTTTCTGATTCTGGCAACATCACAGAGAGCGATAGCAGCAGTATCTTCGATTCTGCGACTGAGTTCGACGCTGAATCAATGCAAAGTTCATATTCAGAGCCAGACGATACTGACCACACTTTTGATATAGGCAAGGTTTCGTTTCCAAGCGACGTTCAAGTCCCTAAACTCGTTGAGTCGTCCCATCGCACGCAGAGCATCGCCGTTTTCGACCCCATACCCCACGCGCTAAGTCATTCGCTTTCATACGAGGATTTTGACGCTGTGTTTCAACCAGAAGGAGCTTTACTTGAGCACGCCAACGTTCAGGAGTTTGAAACGCCCAAGTTCGATCTAGAGGCCATTTTGGAGCTGTATACATTTGTTGAGCCTTCACAGCTGAGTATTCCACCTCCGATTGCCTGCTTCGATCCGTTTTCTGAGCCCGATTCTGTCACTGACTTGTTCCTGGGGTTGTTTTACAACGAGAAAAATGCCTACAACTTCAGCGCACCGTTTCCCAACGACGAGTCGGGACTAGTTACCATCTCGGAGTCTGCAGATATTCCCGAGCTGAGTTGTTTCTCGTTTTATACCGGGCAAAAATCCTCCGAACTCAGCGCAGTGTTTACCAACGATGAGCAAGATTTGAACACCAGCTACGAGCCTGCGGAGACTAACGAGCTGAGTCACATCCCCCCTTACACTCACTTATCTGCACATTCCGAGCCCCAGTCTTTCACTGATCAATTCTTAGAGCCGTTCTCCGCCGAGCAAAAATATTCCGAGCCCATTAGCGCATACACCAGCGACGAGCAAGATATGGAGTCTATCTACAACCTATATTTCTGTACTCAACGGTCCGAGCTGAGTTGTTTCATTCATTCGCCCACATACTCCGGGTCCGAATCTACTGCTGATTTATTCTTGGAGCTGTCTTACATCGAGCAAAATCTCCCCGAGTCCAGAGCTGCATCCACCGACGACGAGTATGACCTGGAGCTCATCTACGAGACTTACTACAATGCAGAGTTTTCTGAGCTGAGTTCCCACTCTACATTCATTCATTCTACTTCCGACTCTGAACCTGCGTCGATTACTGACATGTTTATCGAGTTGATTTTGAGCCAGGAGACATCCCAAGGTATCGATTCCGACATTATCGCACCCACGAGCGAGCGCGACTTAAGTCCCTCCACCCACGCAAATTTTGACGAAGATCTGTGCACCATTTTTGAACTTTACCCTGAGCAACACGAGTATTTGAGCCGAGCCGAGCCTTCCAAACGAGCTGAGTCCCAGCCTTTCTTTTTGCGCACATCTTACGTTCACGATTTCGTTCCAAAGTTACTTATATCGCGCACCGAGTCGGAAGCGTTCATCGAGCCGACAGATGATCCACCGAGCTATCAAGAGTCGATACTTGTTCCAGAGCAAAGTTTTGCGTACACGCGCCCTCGAATCAGAGCTGAGTCATTTATGCATTTACTTTTCCATCTATTCTTCATCGCGTTAAGCATCTTTCTCGCCGTACTCCAACGTTTTTATCCTTTGATCGTGTCATTCTTTTCCAAGTTGCAGGCTAACCACAACTTCGAGACTATGCCCCAGAGTTATTTGATATTGAAGCGCGATCTGCACGGCGTACATCCAACAGAAAATCAAGATTCCAAGCAGCGTTCTCGCTCGATTTATACCAAGACTTTCATACCCGCCGAGCCGCATCCATCCGATAAGCACCTTCATTTTATATCACCTCTCATACCCCATTTCCCTATATTCCTTTCCATTCCCGTTCTGAAGCCTTCGTTTAGCCAGGATTTCGAGGGCGAAATTCAAAGTACCCCCCTCTGTGGAAGTACGACTCGCCTCGCTCGTCGACTCCGATTCCCGAGCCAGTTGGACATTCAGACTAAATATTTCACCACGATGCACCCGGATTTTGTTTTCCCTTTCCACTTGTTCCTCATCCCTTATTTTACCTGTACTCACATTCTCATACTCATTTCCCTCATCCGTCACGCAGACATTATTTCTCTTGCACTACGTACCGCCAACGCGAAGAGTTCAACCCGAGTTCACGGCTTTCTCGGACTACGCCGGGGATCGAGCCGACGGCAGCTTGGGCACCTGCTCGTCAACGTCTGAGGGGGGCGTGCTCTCCCTATTACGTCTTTGCGTAGCTCCCGGACTGTTTGTTGGACAGAGGTTTGACTTTAGCTGAGGTTTTCCCCCACGGGCTATTTTACATACACGTTGTTTTCATATGTTAGGATCGGACCTCTTTACGGGACCTTCTCTCTTTGTCTCGTACCACCACCACTATACACCACATTTCTGAGCATCTGCACGCGAATCCACGTTCCCTACAAAGACACTTGAGCTAAGTTCTCCCTTATATCCATCTTACTGATTATTCAACAGCTAGATCCATTCTCATTCATCCAATATCATCATTTCCCTGCACGACTCGGCGACTTTACTGGCACGACCTGGACACCCTTCGGTCTACACCTGGACCAAGCCTTTCTTCGACACCAGCAACCTACTGGAAAATAGAGCAAGTGATCAGACTGTCACTGCCCTCCAGACCAACTATGACTAATTGACGCGGCAACCTGCAAATTATCTCAAAGGCCATTGGTTGGTGTAGTTGAATTGCGGGCAGCCGGCAGAGTATAAGTCAGAATCAGGATGTGATCAGAAAGCCACCATACAATGGACACCAATGTCACACCATCCTCAAGTAAGAGGAGTGATCCGACCTGACATACTTCTAGTAACAGCTGTGCTACTGACACTATTTTGAAAGGAATTGAATGGCCACCACTCGTGCCTCGTGTTATGGTGCAAGATCATGACCTAGTACCGGGAGTCGCTGAGTTGGCCCTACAACGATGGATGAGAGAGAAAGAAGTGGGGGGGTGTAGGTCATTCATTGTTACCTAACCTAGCTTTGGAGCAAAATCAACAATAAAGATGGTCTTGAATTGACTCTGTGTCGCTCAACTGAGACCTCCACGACTTTCTCAGTGGCACAAACTGGCTGTTTCGTCTCCCTTTCTGGTTTCTTTGGCTGCTATGGACGCAACAGAAATTCTGGTGAGTGGCTAATTTATTTGACCAATGGGATCGGATAGGATACGAATCTCTATTTTGTATCCTATCCATTCTGGTCCCATTTCATTTCATCCTGTCTTGATCCTATCTCATCCTATCCCATCCCATCCCATGCATTGCATTCCGCCTCCTCCTGCGTTCTGAACATGGCCTCCTCTCACCTGTACTTGGAATTATTTACACTACCACTTTGTGGTCCCTGTAGATGAGATACTTTACATAGTTACATATGACTATATTGTAGGATAGTATAGGATAGGCAGCTAGGATGTCCAGGAGGATATGGAAATTTTTAATCTTACTACCCGTGAGTTTGTGGAAAGGATCAATCCTATCAGCTACGGTCGTCGCGAGTACAAAAATCAACCAAGAGTAATGCCTACTGACGACTAACGAAATTTTAGGTTGGACCTTTTTGGGTCCAAACCATGTATTAGATCGTAGAAACCTTGCGACAAGTCGATTTAGGGCCTGGAGAGGGTTTGTTGAAAAGTCATGGGCTGCGCGGCAGCGCCGCGTCAATGACACAGCCACCGCCGCGTCAGTGCCGCGTCAGTCCGCGTCAGTCCGCGGCAGTGCGCGGCACTGCCGCGTCATTTTTACCATACCCGTCTACGACAAGCCGTGATATGTACGTACGGACGGTGCTGCCAAGCACGACCACGCCTGTCTCGGGTACCGGTGGCCTACAGCCACCGGTACATCGCTCAAGCCCCTGAAGTGGACAGCCTCTATATACGACGGTCTATTATACACTTGTTTTACATGTATTCTAGTGAGATATATTTTTGAGGCCCCAAATCTTCTGTTTTGGGTGCGACTTTGCACAATGTCCAAAAGCCGCATGAAGCTGCATGCGGGCCGCGGCTTTTGCGCATCCTGTCTGATGTTAAGGAATGGACCCCAGCCTCGCAGATTATGTCCCCGATTTGGTCCTTAACGAATGAGTTCGTATCATGAGTAGGACACACATCTAGTAGTGAAACAGATCCATCCAAAGTCGGAGCGATAGGGAGTAAGCGTGAGATGCATCTGTAAATACAACAACAACGCAGACTGCACGGAGCCGTCTGGGAAAATCTCTGTGTAAACCGCTCGTATTGCACTAACGAGTATGCAGGTTATCATTTCCACGAGATGGATGGGCTGGAATACAAAATGTCTTGACCGTCTTTGACGTCCAGACATATTTCACGAAGACGAAACTACCTCCCAAGACATCCTCATGACATCCCCATCCCAGCGCGCTGAGGAAAAACCAAACAATATCCAAGTTGAAAAGACCGCACAGCTAGAAATCACAGTATACGACATCACGGCGGGTTGTATAATAAAGTACGTAGGGCAAAAACAGATGCTGAGGAACTAAGTCCGATTAAATATTGACAGCACCTGTTGTCGGGGGTGCGATGGTAACGTCGCTGCCCCAGGGCTGCGCGTTCGGGAATTCCCCCTCGGTTACAACAGGCGACCAGCTGGAGTCATCAAATGCAACTTGCTGGCAGCCGGCAGGGATATCTTGCTTGGTGAAAACCCAGGTTGTGACCGCGTTTGCCTCCGTGTTCACAAACGAGCCCGCGATACATCCTGGCGGCCCAGCCGGCAGCACAGTCGGCCTGAAGTTGATCTCCGATCCCATCATCAACCCGGCCGTGCCGGCGTCGTTGTCGACGAGGACAGCGAACACGATCACAGGCGGCCCTGAGACGAAATTGATGGTTCATGTGTCCGCAGTCTTGAACCGTTTCCAAAGCCAACCGCAACATTGTTGACCCACAGCTGGTAACTGCTGTCGGCGGTGATGATTATGGTTGCGGACATGGGGATTTGGCCCGGTTGAGGGACGAATCTGCGACGGAAGGCGCGTGAGCCGGCGGGTATGTTGTCACTCGCAGGAATCACGTCTGTCCATATCCAGCGATTCCTATCGAATGAGATGATACTAGTGGACGTGGCGTTGGGAATGTTCACTTCGTCCCACGGCGCTTCGTTGATTACACCCATCTTCGCCGCCGCGGGCCAGCTGAGGTCGTTGAAGCTCGGCTGCTCGAACCCGACGTCCGGTGTCTGCTTCGCAACCCAGGTCGTATCGCTGAATAGGGATTGAGTGGTGCCATCGGAATACGTGAGCAGGATGGTCGCGATCATCGCAGCCTGGTCCGCTGACGTGACGCCGGTGAATGTGGCTCGGACGGCGAACACATTGAAGAAGGGCGCAAGGCTGACACAGTAACGGCTTGCGTAACGGGGGCGAATATTGTCACCACCTGTTAGCGCGCCATTAACGTAGAGCTCCATTGTGTCGAACGCAGTTATGATGATCTCTCCCGCGACGAGGGCCTTTCCGAAGGGAGTCTGAAAGTCCTTGCGGAGACCGACGGGTGCGCCTAACGTGTAGGGCGTACCAGTCCAAATCCACTGGGATGATGAAAGGTCGAGCTGAGCCTGAGCGCGAGCCGTCACGCGAATGTCACTCGCATTGTTTCCTGTGGCAGGAGTGAATGATCTATCAAATTTGAAGCCCCCAGAACGTACTGGAAGCAGGTGAGCAAAGAGACAGCTGAACGAGAAGCAAAGACAAAAGGAGGCGCAGAACTGCGGCAAACGGTCAATTTCATCTTGCCCTGGTGCGGAGGTTCCCATCTTACCAAGACGAGCCATTGCGATGGTCTGGGGACCCATCTGAACAGAGTAGCTTTTATGCAGAGCTGGCGAAGACAACTAAACCTGTCCTAGGTCTCCGAATGCATCGTCGGTAGTAGGAGATTGGAATCAGAGTGAGGGATTCAGAGGAATGCTTCGACATCGTGAAACCCAAGGACAGGCATTGGATTGCCATTTACTCATCTAGGCACCAAGAAGCGAAACTCTTGTATTCGTTCCGTTGGGCTCACCTTATTTGGGTGTTGCTTTGGGTTTACCACCGGATTCCTGTGATACCGATGACGTACCGAATGGCGCCGTAACTCCTCTCAGCTTTCCTACATCTAAAAAAACATAAGCGGAAACGGCATAAGAGAACAAGAACGCGAACGCGCAATTGAATCATACCATAATCAATCAGTCCAGCCGTCCAAGTGCCAAGGATGCTTTCTGGACGGATATTGCATTGGTCCAATAATCCGCGAAGAGCGGCATTCTGACCGAGGAATATCGGACTTTAACTTCCTCCGCGGACGCGTTGAGAACGATGTATCTGCAACCGACTGCTGATGCCGAGCGCTGCGGGGGAGAGCAGTTGCACCAGGTAAGAAGAGCCAAGAAGTGCCGAGCTTGGATCGGGACTTTGTCTCCCTCTCTCCCATGTCTAATGAGTATGTTTGCGGTCTTCCTTGGCACTGTATGTGACGGTAAGTTGGCCTCCTGATTTGTTGAAGTGGAGAAGCCCTCGGCGCGCCGTGGTGGTAGGAATTGTGAATCTGATCCGCATCATTCCGCATCAGAATGGTGATCCGCAAGCACAGCCCGTGGCGCTTTTCCGCTCTGCCTCATACTGTAGTATTACGTTCAATTCGACACCGCCCCCGGTTTTTTGATACTTTTAAAAATCCAAGAAAATCCGATAAATTGAGAAAAAATTATTGCCGCCCTCAGAAAAAATGAGCGTGACGCGTGACTGACGAATTGAACGTAATACTACAGTAGGCTCATCAGTGACCCCAGATATGAACGCACTCCCCAGTGTTCCACGATCTCCAGCGCACTAGGGGCTATAACCCAACCCTATCGTCTGCACTCTGTCCCCCGCCCCTCCCCTCCCCTCATCTGCTGGTCGTTCATTCCCTACTGCAGATACGTGTCTGCTTTTCGGTGACTGGATGACGCGACTTTCTAAGGCTCCAACCGTTTCCGTTTACAACCGTTTATAAACCGTTTAACCGTTTATATTAACCGTTTAGTTTACCAACCTCTGTAAACGGTAAACAAACGGTAAACAAACGGTTTAAACGGTTATTTTCGGACAAGTGTTACCTCTTCCGTCATACACCCCCTATACGCTCCCTACGCCGCCTCCTGCTGCTTGCTCGCCTCCTCGCTCATCCACAACGACCCCAATTTTACCGACATCATGCTTGGCACCTCCACTCTATAAATTTGTCACATTTTGTTGGGCGCGGCGAGGCAAATGATCTGTTAGCTTGGTGGAAGGTACTATATTTTCCGTATTATTCTGTACATCATTCAACCAATAATTTGTCATCCCCTTACAGAAGAATGAACACGATTTCCCGATTATCGCTGCCATGGCGCGAGACTCCTGGCCATCCCGAGGACAAGTGTGTCCGTGGAGCGGCTGTTCTCGAAGGCGAGACACTTGTGTCGTGATACCCGGTCGTCTATGCATGCTGACACCATTATGATAGTGATGCTCACGAAGATGTGGATAAATTGAAGTTCTAGTTCTGTAGTCAATTCAATGCTATATTTAACTGAAGAAAATCGAGGGAAAATAACTGTTTATAAACGTTTATAAACGTTTGTAAACTGTTTACCAACCGTTTCCGTTTAGTTTACCAAAATCCGTAAACGAAAACTAAACGGTTGGAGCCTTACGACTTTCTCATCTTGCGACTCGACATTTTTTCACTGCGCACCATCACCAACTCAGAACGACCGAGTATACTGCCTTGCCTTACTCTCATTTCCTTCCTCTTTTAGTCACCCTTCCCCTCGCCCCTCTTATCAGTGCCAATCTCTCCTCTCATATCCAGATACCTCGGCTTTGTATATTCCCAGCATCGGTGCGTCGTTCCTCGAGTTTCTAAGCTGCACAAACGCACATACGGCGCCAACCTATGATGCCACCCTCAAGACTTTGCGGATTTTCCTCAGCAAATATGAAATCTAGTCCTGCATGGTGTCCCCAAGGTCCCCGCCTCGGTCTCCATTCGCCCCTGCGAACCCCAATCCCCAGGAATGCACGGAACACGGGCTTCGATGCTAAAACCTGCACGAAGACGCGTGCGACAGCGGTTGTCGCCTCGCAGCGAAGAGGCGCAGCAAAGTATGCTGCAGCGGTCGCTGGCCTCGCACTTCTGATATTCAACCTCGACGGCGCGACGAAAAATCTGCGCGTTCAATACGCATAGCACTAATGGCGCGATCCGCGCGGTGGCGCGAGGGATCTGTAATTCGCATGTTGAGTATAATCTTTTTCCTTTTTCCTTTCTCTATGAGCTCATGTGAAGCAGACCTCATTAGTGGATGCAGATGGGACTTCTGTCGTCTTCCCGCCCGCCCGTATCGTGCCCAAGGTGCTGATTCTGCGACTTTCCCATTCATTTGCCTTCCTTTCAATCCGTCGCTGACTGCTTCTTTTTTCAGCTCCCCCATCCCAGTACGACCACGGGCAGCCGTAGCGCCGCCGCTCGTGTCTGCCACGCAGTCTTCAGGTAAGTCCTTTTCCGAGAGGCCCTCTTTGCGCTAATACTTGGTGGGCCTTGGTGGCGTCGTCCACCACCCAAGTCAGCGTCAGCTGGTGACGTGGCGATTTAGCGAACAAAAACGATATGAGTCCCTTTATTGCTTTATTTTTTATCTACCCCACTCCCGCTTTTCGCCACACCCTTGCGCTGCCACTATTTATTCCCATTCTGGGTCATGGCCCAAGGATTTTGCTTTCTCCTTCATACATTCGCCACGGCCTTCAGATCCCGTGGCTTTAATCCATCGCCTACCCCTCCTCTTGCTCCCTGATCCATATCTTCTCGCCACCCTTCACTTCCACCGCCGGTCGGCACGAGTCTGGGGATGTCGCAACCTACTCATCCCCTCCCTCAAGTGCTCCGAGCCATTCTTCACTTCCTTCATCTCCCCTGCTCTATCTTACTTCCTCAACGCTGCTGCACTCATCGTCCTCGGATCTACATCCTGCGACAGAAAACGCGTGGACCAAGGCGTCCAGATCTGCGCGCTCATCAGTACTGTACCCTTGTTCCCATTTCGACATGCGCCGGCTGCCCGCTCCGCCGATTTGATGCATATCTTGATGAGATTTCTTTCCTTTGCTTTACTTGCACCATCCTCCTCCCTCTCTTCGCCTCGACACCGTAAGCACCGCAGCGCGTTGTGAATGATGGAGTGGGAGAACTTCCCAGGCAACGACAAGAAAATGAAAAGAAGTTTGCACTGGAGATAATGTGCTCTTCAGAAAACATGGCTCACGACACTGATGCTTGGATCATTGCGGAGTTGTCAGCGAAGAACAAACTGCTTCCGACATTCAAGCGGCTCCATCTGACAGTGCCGTTGTTAATGGCTGTAAACTTACCATTTCCTCAAGAAGGCTTTTCAATTCTTGAGCAAGTGATTGGAAGTAAAAGTCTACGTACACCAAGACTTCAACTTTCAAGTGCACGCTGATGGCATAACAGGTCGCCGCCAAATAGTAGTGGCAATAACCAAAAGAGATGTCCGTCTCGCAGCATGTCTTAGGGCCACTCAATTGGCCTTATCTCAACCGATTTAGTGAGTGCGAGATCGACGGAGCTCTACTCTACTACGAACTCCTTCCAATCTGCTCGTTTGCTGCCAAATCAGACTCCGCTAGAAGTAGACCTCCGACAGGGGGCACGCGCACAGCCTCAAATCCGGAGATCACTTATTTCCTGAATTCAATTGCCTGCAGCTCCTCATTTAGACTCCACTAGAGGTCCACGCGGCCAGAGTGCCCAGTTGAATAAATGTCATTCAGGCTGCCAGCTCGATGTCTGGAACTTGTCAAGCTCCGAGCCTACGTAATACGTTAATGCGGTTTTTCTTGCCGCCCGTGTGCTAACCAAGAAAAAAGGGAACGAAGATGCCCAGCTCGCATTCGGGTTGCCAACTTGAAGTCTGGAACTTGTCAAGTTCTACCTAATTAATACAGTTTTTATTGCTGCCCGTGGTGCTAACCAAGAAGGAAGGAACGCCAAGCTATTGCCGAATCTGGGTCTTCTAGGTTGGATAAAACCCTTCCGGCGTACCATCGAACCTCAAGAAACAATCATTCGCCACTCCTCACGAATGCAGCTACCATTGCTTTCCCTATTCACGACAATTTCCCTGCTATTCGGTACATGGACCAACACAGCTCCCACGCTTGATGTTGCTCCAAAGACGGTCGTACTTCATGGCTCCGAGCTTTTGAAGACAAGGACGAGGCTGGTGAACAACCAGACCGGCGCCGAACTCCAGGCCGCATTCAGTGGGTGACAACTCTGCGGGAATATTACTAAACTGATTTTCCTGTAGAACGTTTGAAAAGGGAGGCAAACCACCTTCTCGACAAGGGCCCTTGGTCCGTGACCGACAAAAAAGTTATTGGCCCGGGGGCAGGGATCCACGATTACACCAGCATGGCCAAGTATTACTGGCCCTCCAACAACAAAGGCGGATGTCCATACGTCGTTCGCGACGGTAAAAGCAATCCCGAGGTAGGCGCGAAAACATCCGTCTGTGTATAGGCTTACTGAAATTGATCGATTCATTCAGCATCTAAAATACACCGACCATGCCGAGCGTGCGTACATGTTCAACTCGTCCTACACACTCTCGCTCGCATGGTACTATACCGGAGACGAGAAATACTCGCGGAAGGTAGCTGACGTCCTCAGAAATTGGTTCATCCTCAAGAATAAGCGCATGAACCCGAGCATTAAACACGCTGGATTCATCCCATGTCAAAATGGTGGAACTTACGGTGGGATCATTGATTGGTCGGAAGGCTACACCATGGTACTTGACGCCGTAGCCATCCTCGAGTCCACCAAAGCACCCGGTTGGACAGCCCACGATGTCACCGTGTTCAAGAAGTGGAACACAGACTTCCTTCACTGGCTGGACACTAGCGAGTTCGGGAAGAAGGAGAGCGCCGCGCCGAACAATCATGGGATATGGGCACTTCAGCTGAGGGCTGGGATTGCGTTGTTCCTGGGTAAACATAGCCAGGCGAAGAGTATTGCGGAGGAAGCGAAACAGCGAGTGAACGCGCACATCACCGCAGGTGGAGAACAGCCGCCGGAGATACAACGTACGAGGTCCTTCCATTATTCGGCTTTCGCGCTCGGTGCATACACCAGACTGGCTATGATTGCCATGCACCCTAGTGTCAAGGTGGATTTATGGCGTCATAAAGGCCCCAAAGGACAGAGCATCCAGAAGGCAATGGAATATCTCATCCCGGCTGCGACGGGAAAGAAGAAGTGGGACCACCCGGAACTGGAATTCCTGGCCTGGGAAGCGAATGGTGTTATCCATTGGGCCGCTGCTGTTGGAAACGCGAAGGCCAAGAAGGCGGTGGACCATGTTCCTGCACCGCCCTGGGGAGATCTTTGGCATGTGCGTCCTGCGCCAGACCTTACCTAGTGACTTAGGTTTATATATATATCTATTTGCGACGTCTTTCAGCACAAGCTTTGGCATATCTGTACTGACCGTTAAATTTCGAATATTCAAATTTTTCCGATTATTTCAATACCTTCTCGTCCCTGTCGGTCCACTCTTCTAGCGATTATATCCTCCATATCTAAATTCCCGCGGTGGTATAAGGGGGAGCGTGTAACATTGCAGCCAATGCTGCACTAGTGCATCTGGGGGTATCCGTGACATAGATACAGCTGTTTGGCTACAGGCAGATTATCACAGCTTGTCTGGACCACATTGCGCCGTTCTTAGCGTGTTCCGTCTGAACAACGGCCGGGCTCGGCCCCCCAGGCGTTCCAATGCCAGCTATATATTGCGTATGAGTGCAGATTAGTATCTTCTTTTCTTGAGTAAGAAGGCCCACCGACGGCGAGCCTCCAGCACGCGCCAGAGACGCCGCCGCCGGATGTGATATTCGACAAGAGTCCAGCGGTAGAGCGATCAATGCCCTACATGCATCTTTTTTTTTTCGTCCGCGTCGGGTCGGAAATGAAACAGAAGAGGACTGACATGGCGCGCATTCAGCCTCAACTTCCGCCTAGCCCAATCTGAACCTATCCTTCATTATAATTAAACAAATCAAAATCGACGCTTGTTCAAATGACTTGGTTTTGTGGGACACGAGACTTGTATACCATTTAAAAGATGTCATAGAGCCAGAAATTTATATAACTCAGTCTATGGTGCTTATATTCACTTTGGGACAATATGCAATCACTCTGAACTGAAAATAATGGTGAGAGTCGCATGCAGCCATGACTTCTATGCAGCCATGACTTATATGCAAGTTTGGCTACATGAAATCCTCCCAATTCAATATAAGCCTAATGTCTCAAAAGACCAGCTCATTTGAACAAGTCCTGAGCGTGCTAGGCGGCATTCAATCCAAAATCAGCCCAACATCCAAGTTCATCCACCATATAATACTCTTGCAAGTTTATTATTATCACTAATCCCACATGAATTAGCCCAGCAGATCTAGCCTATTTTTAAGGACATCCATTGAGAATTGGGCGAGCTAAGTAGACTTGGTGTTGGAGAATGAGGTTGTGTCCCTACAACTACTTATGCTACATTGAACTTCAACTCCTCCGCTATCAATTTTTCCACCTCCGCAGTGCGCGGCCTAATCACGCACGGGAAATCCTTTGGATGACTGCAAGTAATAGAATGAATTAAAGTCAGAGTGAGGCATCCAAACCTTCCTCCATACCTGTTCAACCCATAGCTCACCACCTCCTCCGGCACGATCGTGTTTCCCTCGGCGTCGACCGCATTAGTAATCTCGCAGCAGGCGAGGATGGTCGCAATCGCCATCCACACGCTGTTGTCCGCTAGGTGTTGCCCGGTGCACACCCTGCATAAATTTTGAAGGAACGCGGTGAGATAAATATGATGGATGCCATCAGTACATCCCATCCCAACTGAACGACACGAGGGAGGAAGGGAGGGAGGTGGGAGTCAGATAGATGGATGCCCACCTACGGCCAAAGCCAAACTTGCCCGGAAAGTGCGGCTCTGCGTTACCCGCCGGCACCGCAAGATATCGTTTCGGGTTGAACGACGTGGGATCCGCGTAGATTGATTCGTCAAGTGTCATTCCTCTGTTTTGTGTTGAGGCGGTCTGATGTTCAATAATTACCGGTGCCGAGTTCAAATTATTTGCGTACCTCAGATTCGCGAACACAAGGGACCCGGCAGGGATGAACATCCCGCGGTAATGATCGTCTTGCATACACCTGTGCGGCAGACCTGGATTTAGGCGTTAGGTTCAACAGCGGTACAAACTAAGTCATAATATCATTTGCTCACCGAGCGGAACGACGGGATGCCATCTGCCTGGCATCAGGAGGGCGCTCTAGTATGCAGAAAGAACGTTGAACAAACCAACCTGAGAACCTCCTGGTAGACGCATTCCACAAACGGGAGTGCCTCGCGGTCCGAAAACTGCGGCAGCCGCGCTGTCCCAACCACTGAGGTGATCTCTTCCTGTGCCTCGCGTTGGCATTCTGGATGGAGTACCATGGCGAGCAAAAACATCGATAGAGCGCTCCACGTCTGAGTAGCATTGCAGTCCACCGTCAGTAGAGAAAAACAGGAACATCCGTCAACGTGGCTTGGATGTGACACTCACCGTCGATTCACCTGCAGTGAACATCGCGGCGGCGGTTCCCTTCAGATCTTCCTCGTCCCCGCGGTCACCGTCGGCCAGGCTTCCATCTCCTCCAATTGAGTGAGGAGGAAGGAGGGCCTCGCCTCCCCCGTGGCCTTGAAGCAACCCCATTCTGTAATTGAATAATGCACTCAGCTTAACGCTCACCTTCTGCACGCTGACAGTCCGGATCGGGAACTCGTACAGCTCGCGAACGGTGGGCCGCCACTTTGCGGCGACAGCAGCGTAATGCGCTCCGGGGAACCAGTGCGGGAGGTGACGCACTGCGATGGCGATAGCCGTCGGGTGTTAGGGCATCGTGGCTTGCTAAAGTAATTATCACGACGTACAAAACGGGAAGAAATCGATGGGCGTGCTGCCCGGCGCCGGTCCCGCGCGGGCCATCGACTCCATAGCCATCCGGGAAATACGGAGGTACGCGTCGTCGGCGGATTGGATCCTGTGCCCCGCGACGATCTGTGTGAGGATTCCCGTCGCGAATCTGCACAAGGTGTAAGTTGCATTTCAAAGCATGCAGCATGGGTGATGGCAGTGTACCGGCGAGATAGAGACTCGCCTGCTTATAAAGGTCTCATACTGATCGGCCTCACACGAGAGCAGGTTCCGCACGAGCGTCCTCGCCTCCTCGACTTGCATCGGCTGGTAATCGGCGCACTTCTGGCGTCCCAGATACGATTGATGCATCTGACGGGCCTTTACCAGCTGCTTGCCATATGGCAGGAGCATTAGTGCCGACGTCCATCCAAATCTGCAGGGGAGTAGGGGTCGTAATTGAACGCGGAATTGAAAAGCAGCACAAACAATTCGAAGAGAGGGAACCTAGGGCGATCGCTATAAATGAGACTTCGCTTGTCGAACAGATCCTCCGCGGCTTGCAGGGAATCGAGAATGACGATGGAGCGGCCCGGGACTTGCAAATAAATAACGTCCCCTGGATGAATGAATGAATGATGAAAGTAAATTCACGAAAAGGCCTTGAGCGTCGACCAAGGGTGATATACAACGCACCGTACGTTTTCCCCCATTCGTGGAACATGAGCGGCGCTTGCTCGGTGGGCATTTGACGCAGATTCCCGATGAAAGGATCCCTTGGGGGACCTGGCGGGAGCCGTGAGGAACCTCTTCTGCGTGAACTTGTCCAGAAGAAAAACAGCGCTGCACAGAATGCGAGTAGAGGCAGGACAGGCAGCGGCATGTTCGTGGAGGGGAAGGAAACTAAGGCGGTTGGTGGCCCAGTAGTGTGGTTTATCTATAACGTACAGTGATGAATTTACCGCGAGTCATGGGAGAGGCAGACGGCGCGCGGGTCGCTAGTGTCAGGGCCGCGGCTTGCTAGTGTGTAAAAGCCGGCATATGCCGGACGATGAAGCGGGAGGTGAAACTACGTACAGTTTCATCCACACAGACGATTACTGTGGTTTTCCACCCGCGCCTGAAAGTTGGATGTGGTTGGCTTCGAAGCCCATTATTACTCGTATCTTAAGCAGATGTGGTGAATCAGATTGCACCTGTTTCACTGCTACACACATGAATCCTGGACACGTAATTCCTAACCTCAAATACCTCAGCATTACTTCTGCAATGGTCTGTATTCAAGCAACGATTAATGTATTGGCACCATAGTCGTTGAAAATATGTCCATGTTCACCTTTAATGAGCCTTCAAGTTTTTTAATCGTCAAGGCTCTTCAAGACTTCAACTTCCAACTCCCGCGACAAAGGAACTAACGAGACACAAATTGCCGGAGCGAAGCGAAGGCATGTCTTGTTCCCATCTGTCGACATCTGTCATTTGGGCGCATCAAAGCGCGGCATCTACCAAATGTTCATCCTCAACTTTGGGCACAGGCAGTTACTCGTCTCCCACACTTCTTAGCAACACCGAAGATGATATGCATACCGATCTTCTGTCCCACCTTTCAATCAACAAATGTTCTGTCTTCAAGACCATCTATTTTATTTGTCAACTGAACTCCAAGGTATGATATGCCACTCATTCTGCTGTCCTCACCTGCTTTGAAGGCAGTTGAGGAGACTGAGAAGAGAAAGAGGATTAATAAAAGAATCTCGGCGGTCCTGCAGAAGCGACTTGGGACAGATCAAAAACCAATTCAATGATTCCCGCTCCTGTACCGATTCTTGGGTTTTCTTCCTTTTACGCGGTATCTTTGTTACGTCACAGCTCTACCTGTGCGCAAAGGCACGAAGTGACAGGGCAAACGGGACGGTACGTACGTCCGTAATGTGCGTATACGGCGTACTTTACGGTAATTTTTGCCAAGTCCCAGTGGATATAGTGGCCTCAAACTGCAGTGGACGTCAATTGAAGCCTGCAAGATATCGGTGCACTACACAGCAATCGTCCATGAGCGCTACCGAGCAGCCAGTATCCGGATTTAGTTTGACTAGAGGTCAAATAAAGTAGTTCGTCGCTAGATGTTGCAGTCGGGTTGAAATGGAGGTTTGCCGATACCAAATCAAGCTCGGCAGAGTGATAGGCGAATGCCATTGGATGCAGATCTACGCGGCATGATCGGCCCGGGCTCTGAGCCGTTTACCACAGACGAACACGCGCAGGGAGCAGGATATCGTGCGTATACAGCATCGTGTAATACGCGAATTGCGCGAATATGACGGCCGGCAGCAGCAGGTCGCCGGCCACAGCGAGATCCTAAGCAGGTATCTGAATCAGTTGTCGCCGGGAAAGTTGAACAATTTAAAGGCAAAACCAGAGCCTGTCTCCTGCTGGTATCTAAATTGAAATCGGGACTCAACAGAGGTAGGAGTGAGGACTTTATAGATGAAATTTTCATGAAAGCAGAGTAAGGTTGAAGCAGGAATCAGAGATGAGGGGACACAGTCTAGGGAGAGGACTGATGTGCTCCTTTGATAATCCCGTTTGATAATGCAACGCAAGGCGCCGAAGCCTGAGAGCGAAGTAAAGAAAGAACAAGGACCAGGATGAACGAGAGCGGAAGAAAGAACCGAAGACAGCCCATCTCGACTCAAAAATCTTCCTTCTTCCCTCCCTCGCACGTAACAGTCTTTGCTGGGGATGATCAAAGAGGCGGAGAGCAGTAGGCTTCGTGGCCGTCGAGAACTCGCGCGTGCGAGAAGGAGTTTGCAGATGGAATACATCATACACGGGATACCTGCAACAAACGCAAAGAAGTGCTAGCGGTAAGAGTACGAGGCCAGTGGGCAGGCAGGCAGGCTAATACGAGAAGAGAATCGCCAGATAGTACTGGAAGACAAGCCTTAGATATCGATAAACAAGTGCACGAGCGGATGGAGGGGAGGTGTGCGGAGCGGGAGTCGCAAGTACGGGCATGCGTCCGGAGAGACGCAGGTTAGAGGAGCCAATGGAATGGGTAGAGTATCAACGTGTCTTCAGTAGAGGAAATGCGATATCGAGGGCGTGCAGGGCTTGGCGGAAGACGAGGTCTGCATGGAGCTAGGTGCGAAGTGTAAGGTGCCAGATGGACCGTCGCAGCGCAGAGCAGATGCGGACGGTGCGTGAGGCGCTGAGCGAGGGCGCGGGTGTATATGCCATGCGGTGGAGGCGAGGCGAGGAGAGAAAATGGCACTCATCCATGACAGGCCCAAGACAGACCAGCGGCGGGTGTGCGTGATAAGGGTCGCGGTGGGACTCGAAGCGAGGGCTAGATATTGTGCACCTATTCTCCAGCACCGGCCACTCTCGACGAGCCTGACTCCTAGCGCCGAGCGGCTAGCGCAGATGTAACGCAAATCTTCCTGTGCCGCGCGGGTCTGGCTCAGGCCATAGCTCTAGCGACCGATGGTGCCATGTTGTTGGGAAGAAGAAAGAACCGCGCCGAGCAGTGTGACGACAGAACTGAGAAGAGCGGAAAGAAGACGGAAAAGACAGCGGATCATCCGGCCCGAATCTTTGTTAGCCACACCTTTCTCTTCCCTCTCGAGTTCTCAGAACTGTTCTTTCCTCGGCATCGCAGATCAAGCTCGCTCGATCCAACCCGCATGTCGTCCTCTACTGCCTCCAATCTCAGCTATTGCCAATGCATTGAGACAGGAATTTACTCTTGCTGCCGATATCTGGTTTGTTTCTTGAACAACGTCCTCGAACTTGGGGCCACCTCTCTTATCTTCCCAGCGCTGCTCTTTATCTAGAACCTCAATGTATCTAATCCCCTCATCTCAATGTCTACCGCCCTTTGTGTTGGCTAATATTAATGCACCATTTCTTCGCACCTGTAGCTGGGGTGCGCAATGCACAGCTTTTAGCCAGAAACAGCCTCGCATAAGGCTCGCCGCCGCTCGGAGTTTATTGGAAGACGATGCGAGTGCTGATGTAGCTGGGGAGAAAAAACTGGGCGGGCGGGCCAGAGTAAGGTACATAGTAGTATGTAGCGAAAAGGAGACGTACCTGGCAATACAGAGAATCAAATTGGCCAAACAGCTCTGTCCCGCCAGGTCAAGTGCGGCGACGGGAAGACCAAGCGCTAAGCATATGGCTCAACCTTGCTTTCAACCGCAGGGGCAAAGGTCAAAGAGATGACATTCAGACAAAGGATCCGCTTACCGGATAGACAATACCGTTTACAGCTCGTGAGGTAGGTATGGTCTTGTACGGCCTGATCCTGGGAACACATGGGTGATCGGTGAGGGTACCCAAAGGACTCGCCTCTCCGATTACACTCGAGTAAACAGATATTTCAAATCCGATAACGACCTGCCAGCTAGATCGACGAAGTCTGAAGTGTATTATGGACACGCACCTTGGTCGTTCAACCGATAAAGCAACGGCCTGACTGCACGCCGACGATCAGTGACTGTGTAGCGAAAGAATGAAGATTGGGTAACTGACCATTTGGAAAGTCGGGTCTTCCGACACAGATGTGGGCTACTGTAAATCGAAATCAAAACTGGATTAAGGCGAAACAGAAACGTACGCTGAACTAACAGTTGCCGTTCGAATCGACATTCACCCCAACGACTGGGAGGAATCGTCAGTTACTTCGATGCGCCGAACCTCTGGCCGAATCACGGGTGTGAAGCCGTGGCAAGTGCTCTTGTGTGGGATACAAACGGATGTCGTATTGAAGCGTACCATCTTGTTGTGCGAGTTTTATTGTCTGCGGCTCTGTTCCGACGTCGATCCTCCCAGAAGTGACCTGTATGGTCCATTTTGTGACTAACCACCCTGTTAACAGGGGTAAAGCGGCTCCAAGCCAAAGACACAGGTACGAGGCTGCTCGATACGGCCACGGCCTGCACTTTTAGTTATTAATTCAATCTTGTCCTGCCTTCGCAAAATACGTGGAACCGTGCACTTCGAAATATTGACTCGTAACCGCCGGTTTGTGGGATCATGCCTCAGCGGAGCCCAGCTGCCGCAAGATTCGAATAGAACGGGAGAAATCGATGGTCACACCCCAGACGCCTCCACTCCCACAATTATATTTTGGTGCGATTTGTGAGGATCACGGATGCACTCGGCGGTCGGGCTCTTCAACATCCACAAGACGAATAAGACGGGAGAACTCAATCGGCGGTATGCACGACGCCTCTACTCCTCCCACGGGTGTATGTTGCTGCTGCGGAGGAAGTTCGATGGCATCCAGTCGGGCCGCTGCGGAGTTGAAGGAAGGCTTCTCGACGGCTTTCAATGCCCGTTTGCTCTTGGTCTCGTCAGGCGCTGAACGGGAGGGATGGGTATGTGGCTCACGTTGAGGGAGCTGTGGAGGGGTATAAAAGGGCATTGGATGTGCTGGAGTAAATAACAATCAAGATGCACTTCACCAACTTGGCCAAGATTCTCCTCCTCAGCACCTCGCTTGCTCTCCAAGCCAGCGCAGGCCCTTCGCTCCCCAAGGTCACTCAGGGCAATTTCCCGCTCGTCCAAATCGGCGCCGCCGCCGCACCGAGCCGTCTGGTCGCGAGTGCCGCAGGCCCCCCGTTCGTCGACCGAGGCCAACCTGATCGTGAACACCACGGTCCCCGTCGGCAAGCCCTCATTCGTCGGCTGGATCTTCGACACCGTGGGAGACAACTCCGCCCCCGTGTTCGATGGCTTCGCCTTCAACATCACCGTCTTCTTCACACCCCCGGACGGCGAAGAAGAGTTGCTCGTCGGGTACGTTGACTCTTTGCTTCGTGTGTTTTTGTGATGCTGATGATAGTAATAATCTTGCAGCCTCGAGTCTGGCCCAGAGATCGTTCCCGGCGGGTTCTGCGGGTTCTTCCCTGGATTCGGCTTCGCGGCGGTTCTGGACGAGGAGGATATTGGAACGTAAGTTCCAAACGATCGTCGCCGTGGGTGAATTATCTTTGACTTGAGTTCTCGGCGGATAGGTATTCCGGGAGATGGGTTGTCCAGTTCGGACAAAGCACACAGCCATATGCGCCTGTCGATCCTGAGACGGGGTGCGGCCCCGAGCCATTCGATATCAAGACTGTGGAGTTTGTGAAAACGTGGGAGGTGGTGGAAGCGGAGGCGTGAGCTCGTAGCGGAGCAGAGCAGGGTAGGGTATTTGCGATGGAGGATGGCTCTGTGTTCTTGTGTACGCAAACAGATGTATTGGTCTTTATCTTGAAGTGTGTGTTTCAGTTACGTGAAGTTTCTGCCTGCGGTTGTGTTTCGGCGCCGACATTCCCATTGAGTCACTGGCTTTGGACTTTATCTTCAGCTTGCCCAAACGGCAGGTCGGTAGGTCAAGCGTGTGGAGGCGCGAGGGCAACAAACGACGATTAGAGCTGGCGGACGGAACTCGAGTTGCTTCCAAGCTCGATAGTTGTTTCGATCCCAGGAAATCAGTAACCCTGACACGGGAATGTCACAAGCGTGAGGACTTGAAAAGAGGAACCTTGTCGTGCAACAAGCTCAAGTGGTCTTGTTATAGACGTAGACGGATTTATCTTGCTTTATCTTGCAGCGTGTCTTGCAGTGTGTTTCAATTCCGGGGATTTCATGTCCCCAGTTCTGTTTCGACGGCGATCCTTCCATTGAGGTTCTGATTTCGTGCTTTGTTTTTTGGCTTGCCATGCCGATGAGAGTCTAACGGCGGGGCTTGCAGAGGCACGAGGGGAACAGACGAAAATCAAGGCAATCGGTGAGCGCATATGTTTTTTTGGATACTAGCCGACGAACTCGAGTTCCTTTCAAGTTTGATGGGAAGAAATCGTGCAGATCCCAAGGAACAACCCCAGACCCGAGAAGAAACAGAGAGTGTAGCCGACGTTGTGGAGGGGGAGCACGCCCGGCTTGTAGGTTCTTGTAGAGGGTCGGTAGCCCACGTAGGTGTAGGCTGGACTAGTGTTGCCGCGACTTCCGACTTGGCCCCCTCAAGTCGACTTCCGGAAGTCGACTTGAGCCGAGTCAAGTCAAGTCGTTTGATGACTTCGCTGCGACTTCCAAGTCAGTTGCAAGTCGACTTGAACCGACTTGAGTGACTTGAGTTGGGGTATTTTTAGGAAGTGTTTAATTTCATACGTAGGCGCCATTGGAACAGTTTTCCTTTTTTTTTTCTGACCGACTGTCACGAGTGTGACATAACGTGACATAGTCACGCCAACGTCACAGTTGGGTTGGTTCGCGTTTCAATACAGTTCTGAGCGCCGATTAAATCTAGAAAAATATAACAAAAATCTGTCATCCCATATGTAAGGTTTTTAATGTGTCTGACCTGTAAAACTGCAGCAGGAACCTGGTATGAATGCGGCTTAAATGGTGCTCCATCATTTCTTGCACAATTTTGATTGAATTCATTTATGGATTTGTCTACAGTATTCCTACGCAATGTGGCAGTCATTGCAGCCATTTCAAAAAAACTCCCTCGACTTGACCGACTTGAGTCGACTCAAGCCGACTTCGAGTGACTTGACCCCACACAAGTCGAGTCGAGTCGAGTCGAATGCCATTTCAAGTCGACTTGTCAAGTCGTGACTCGACTTTTCGAGTCGCGGCAACACTAGGCTGGACTTCGTAATAAAAGATGAGGAGAAGGCGTCGAAGCCTGCAGCGGAAAAGACGGCTCGAAATAAAGTAAAAAAGTGTCGAAAAAGGCATGAGAGAGAGCGGGAGCAGAATGTCGTGATTGGTCGAGTTTTGTGGCTAAAGAGCCCACTAGTGAATTTCAGAAAACTAAGGACGGAGGGACGCCGAATCCCTCCTTGGCAATTGCCATGCACTGGTCACGGATGGTGGTAGAACGAATATTTACGATACAAATAAATGATGTAACCTAAATAGGGGTAGATGTAAAGTATGAAAGCACAATAAGAGTAGATTTCGATCACTCACCTCCATTGGACCGCCGTAGTACTGCCGTTTTCCTGCCGCGTGGAGTTATCCTGTCTATGGGACCTCACTGTGATTTGGATTTTCTCCTTACTTAGTGCTCATCCACCGGTTTTCCGAATGACAGAGGTCTTTTTTTCCAGGGCAGTAACAATGTGAGCCGAACATCCGGCTGCGGTCTCGGCTTATCTTGAAACTGATGGCCGGTCCGGCTTCCCCTGGTAAGCAACGATAAATCGGCACGATTCGGCAATGATTGATGCTGGTCGACAGCGTTGGTTCAAAAGTTTCTATCGGAAATCAAAGGCTCACTTGGTGCTGCAAACACTTGTTTAGCAGAATGCATACTTTCACGCTGCATTATAATTTTTCGCGGGTTTCCGCCAAAACAGATGTGATCTGTGGTTCTTTCCTTGACGCTACCGCTTTCGAGTCTCCCAGTCTCATTTCAGAGGACATTGATAATTGATAGGTAGAGTAAACCGAGGATGTGTCGAGACTCGGATGTTCACAGTTGAGAAGCTCAACCACGCCATAACCTCCTGGTTGGCTTCAACAACACAGGACCCGTTAACAAACAGAGGCTAGTTTGAATGAGACTCATTGCTTGCTTAAATTTGCCCTACCCTGAAGAGAACTTGAAGTGAAGATGTGTAATCTTTGCCAAGAGGAAAGACAACATTTGTGGATGAATTCCAGGTGGTTGGACCAGTGACCACCTCGGAATCTGGCAATTGGTGGATCTATTCAAAGTACGACTGAATCACAACAAGCCTCATCTGCACCGTTTTCTTCCGGACTTCTGCTGCAATGAGAGTTGGTCGACGTGGCCACAACTGTTGTCTTAAATTTTACTCAAAATCAACTTCTATGTATCAAGTCTGGAAGGCTGTTGCTCAGTTACTGGGTAGTAATTATGCAGCCTCCTGAAGGTTCAGCCACCCGCCTACTCCTCGTCATTAATTCACTGCTCAAACCTCTTCGCCATCTACAGTCCTTGTCCACGACCTTGGTCCCTAATTCAGATGAATGACATCTTGATGCGGACCGTTGCTCCGATGCCAAGTCCCACCGACCCAAACGTTATCAGCGACTTGCGATAACCCAACAACTATTATTTGCATAAAATTTAAGCACAATAACGCCAACTAGTCGAAGCGAACCTGTGACTACGGACGTAGTAACAGGGAGTCAGACGTAGTCGCAGGTAGGCCAACGTAGTCGCATGTAGGCCAATGTCCATGCAACTACCCCCGTAGCCACACCCTCTGATTACGGGGGGCCTCAACGCAGTGACGTAGGGCGGCTTTCTCTGCTGCCTTGCCTGACACATTTCTCCTTCAGATGTTCCCCTATACTCTGTCTGTGCCTGACTGTGCTAGAGGTATGCATGTCTCTGGATGTGCTGGTTATGTTTGTGAATTCCCCGCCCATATCACGCGCCGACCGCCGTTACCTTCCCGATCTAGCGCGGGACCCGCGGTTTGTGATGATGTCCAATCTCCTCCATCTCAAGGACCGGCACATGGGCGTTCACGCGGGTCTTGACTACTGGAATCGTGCAGAAGACTTCATCGCCAAACGTCGATCAGGAGAGATAGGTGGTGCGTCTTGCCTTGCACATTCAGCGTCCGCATAGCTCACGAAAAAATTGCGATAGCACTGAAATATACAATCCCCGGCGACGCGAGTTTGTGCATTGTGTGAGACTCGTAATTGGTTCATGACCGCAACTGTGCGGGCAGGACGACAGCTGCAACTTCACCCCCACTACGGGTAACTTCAAGTGCACCTAAATAATTCACGATGCTATTTTTGATGTATTGACGTATCTATCTATATGAGAATCTAATCTAATACTGCCTGGGTGAGCGAGACAACAACATTTAACTCTGAGACATTCTTATTGATTGACCGGTTGAGTATTTCCAGAGGTGATGGTGAGGCCGATGGATGAGGATTGGTTAGCGGGGGAACTTGGCTGTTTTATTTCTCCACCCATTGTTAAGCCAGCTGACGTCGGAATTGATAGAGAAACTCTAGGATAACTATCATAATGAAGGAGGAAAATCCCCCACCCCCCACGATGCTCCTCATTAACTCAGAAACTTTTGATCTGCTCTCTAATGTTTGCGATGACCTCGTCCTCCAACTTCTGACTCGATACGCGCTTGTCCGCCTTGCCGACCTTGCCCCACGGGACCAAGTACTACGTTGAATCGGTGGGTGGTTCGAACTTCGCGTAGCCATCACATACCTGACCAGTAATTTGAGCAGGCGTAGCAACGGTCGCGCCCCACAATTGCGTGTAGGCGCCCATACTGAATATGCCCAAATTATGGTCAGTGGGAAATACTGCCCGCGGTAAATTGACCGGCTCACGGGGCGGGATATAGCAATGCATTACCGAGGACTTGCAGCCAGCCCGCGGTGTGTCTTGGAAAGAAATAAGACTTGTAGCGTGTACACCGGGAGAAAAACGTACCGTTGCAGCTCGGTCTTTATCCCACCGGGGTGGAGTGCGCAGGATACGAGCACGTCCGAATGTGTTTTCGCAAAGTAGTTCGAGATGAAGATATTTCCAATCTTGCTTTCGCCGTAGAGCGCCCTATGTTCCACCAGCGTTTAATATATGCAATCCATTGACTCAGGTCGATGATATGCGCACCATGGTCCTTTGAAACTGCCTTTCTTCTTCACCCACGCATCGCGCTCGGATCCATCTTTGAGACTCTCGAACTCCATGCCGTTCCCAGGGGCGAATGCATGCCCCGAGGAAGAGGTGTGAAGAACCCGGGCAGGGATCTTCGTCTCTTCATAGGATTTGGTGAGTGCAGGAAGCTGGCTGTGTTTCAGCATTCGAGTACTTGAGGGCAACTGAATAAACACCTACAAGGAGCTCCGTCAGGAAGAAGTGGCCGATAACGTTCGTGCCGAATTCTGAGGAGCGCTGTTAATGGGGATGGAATGGGTAAATGTGGATTATCCGTACGAAGGTCGTGCTTTTGCGCCGTGAGCATTTCTGGAGGAGAGATCATGACCCCTCTTTCAACAATATTGAGTCAGCATATAGCGCTGCGCGAGAATTCTCCCCTCACCCATTATTGAATAGAATATCGAGTCTGGCCTCCTGGGATAAAAACATCTCTGCGGATTTGCGCACACTCTGTAGATCTGCGAGATCCAATTGGAGAAACATGCCCCTTTTCCCCGTCTCCTCCTCCAGTCGCTTGATAGCAGCGGCAGCTTTCTCCGGGGATCGTGCCGCAAGGTAGACTTTCGCGTTTTTCAAGAGCAATTGCTTGACGGTCTCGTAGCCAATGCCAGTGTTGCCTCCGGTAACCATATAATCTGTGCATTTTGATTCAACGTTCAAGTTGCCAGCAGTGGCACGCACCTTGCCAGACAGGTCTGGCATATCACGCTCGGGGCGAAAACTTGGGGGCAACATGCGAGCCAGAAGGGTAGCCATAGTAGTGTCTGGTGGATGTCGGGGAGTGCGGTCGAAGAAAGTAAATGGCTTTAAAAGAGTTCGGCAACGTTGTGCACGCACCATTGCGGAGCTGACGCGGCAGCGGGCCGAGGTCGATCGGAGGTTGGAAGGTTGCGGTTGCTATGGAACCTCTGCTCCGTTCCGAGCACTCCACGGGTGTAGCAGCACATGCGAGCCCGCCAAAAGCGGGCCCCGAATAGACAGAGCGGCGAGGAATAAGGAAGCATACATGCGGTATTTACTACGGCTGTAGTTAGGTATAGTAAAATATGACTAGAAGTCCAATTAATATGTTACAGAATAATGACACGACAAAGAAAAGTGAAAGGGAGAGGTTGGTGGGCGATGCGAAAAGGGATGCGCAAGGGAGACCTAGCACAATATATAATTCGTCTCGCGGTGCTCAGCAATTCGCGGCGAAGCCGCTCACTAGCACCAGAATTTGCTTCGTAATTCACTATGGCGTAGCCACGGATGAAGAGCAAGTTCTAGAGTGCACGCTAGAAGAAATGAGCAAGAGTAGACGCTAACAAGCGCGGAGCACTTATCATGTGCTAGATGGGAGAGGCGAAGCCGCGCCAGCACAAAGAATTGATTTGCCTGGCTGAATCACCTCTGACTCGGCCTCCACTAAAATTATAGCACCGAGCCAGGTTTTAATACGAGTTGTATTCATCGGAAATGGCTTATCTACGGTTGAGTAATAAAATCTATCTTTTAAAATGCAACTCGGCCGAGATCCCCGATGCGCTGCTGAATTTGGCTGCATATTGCGGCATAAGCGAATAAAATAAATTTCTTGGATTTTAACAACTCAATTGCAAGTAATTATAACACATATCGGAATATTAACTCTCCTGGGCGCCAAACCAAGACGGTTGTCTTTGATGGGCAAATCTTCCTACAGTCAACCGAGCCAGCTCTTATCGGCTTATTCTGATATTTCAATGCTAATGTTTATAACTCACCCGCCCACTCACTCACTGAACTTGAAGGCTCATTCCCCTCGGGTGGCCAGAAAACCTTTACCTCTGTCATCAGAGCTATTTCACACTCTGTGGTGTTCCGACAGAGATCAATCGCGAAGATGTGCCTTTTGACCTCAGCGCAGAGCAATATATGTCTGCGATCAGGTTGTCCGAGGTGTTTCTGACGCAGTGCCTCATTTCTGACACAGCAAAATTCCTCAAATATGCCGGTCCCAGCACAAGGAAAGTGTGTTTCAGTCACAGGATTCTTAAATAGGCCTTGCGCGTAACGACCACAAGACAGTCAGAGACTTCATTGTTGATGCCGATACCGCTGTCTGCCTTGGCGAATAGGCTGGATCCTCCGCGCCTAAGGCTGAAAAGAGTCCGACTAAGATAGGTGGGTGTGTTTCCTCAGACCTGATACTTGCATCTTGCTTACTTCAAACTTTAGATAATGGCGCACCGGCGTGCCTCAAATTTCCGGGAGTCAAGGGAGCGATACAAATCGGAAGAGCCTGGGCAGAAGAAACGTAAGAGGACTGATGACAGGCTCTCGAGGAGGCAGATGACAAAGGGGAGGGTGTTGGAAGTGGGAACTCAGATGGTCTCAGATGGGAGCCGATAAGGCAGATAGGGTCTCAGATGGGAGGCGAAAAGCCCAGATCCATTGCATACTAGGCTACTTATATACTATGTATGAATAAGCTATCTGAGTAAGCATGAGTAATGCTCAGTAAGCATGAGTAATGCTCAGTAAGCACATGATCAGTAAGCAGAATGTAAGCAGATGATCAGTAAGCAGAATGTAAGTAAGCAAAGATATGTAAGCAGACACTGCCTCGTCTGAACCAAACAACAGAGTTCAACACTCCCACCTTTGGGAGGACGAGACAAACCAAAACAAACAAGAAGAAACAAAAGACATCTCCCACCGAATCTAACACAACTCCCACCCAATTCAACCAGACCTAAAATTGAAGGGGCCCCAAATCTTCAGAGGTGCCACCTGAGTGCTTGTCCCAAAGATCCATGTAGTTGTCTGGAGTGAGGCCAGCGTCGAGAGCGGCAGCAAATGCAGCTGACTGAGAAAGAGGGGTGCGAGCACCAGACAGAATCCATTCCTTAACAAAGGATGGCATGCTATGCATGCACTTGTGGGCAATATGACCAATGCGACCACAGCGATGACAGTTGTTATTGGTGGGATCACACCAGCGAGAACCCTGGGAGTCAATCGGGAAGCCATCAGCTCCGATGTTTCCAGTCAAGGATGCAGAAGTGGTGGTAGCAACTGCAGGTGCAGCACGACGAAGGGGGCTAGCATGGGCAACGAGAGCGAGACCGCTAATGTTTTCCTCGTCCTGCTTAATACCAGGATCAGCAGAGGAGGCGTTGAGAAGACTGGTGATTTCCTGCAACGAGGGCTCTGTCGCTCGAGCAAGGAGAATGGTGCGAACAGCACGGAAGGATGGGTGGAGGTTGAGCAGGATTAGATCCTTGTGGGTGGTCTCGTCAATGGTAACTTTCATGGCCTTGAGCTTGGCCACAGCATCAGCCATAGCCCGGATGTAGACTGAAACCTCCTTTGAAGGGTCGTGTGTGATGGCATGAAGTTCACCACGAGCAACAAAGCGGTTGGTCATGTTCGATTTCTCGAAATGAACCTTGAGCGCTGTCCAAGCAGCAAAAGCAGAGCTAGCGTCCTCAACCAGGTACTGATAGTCCTCAGTGACCTTGGAGTAAAGGTATGGGACGAGCATCCGATCAAGAGAGATCTGATCAGCATTGTCGGTGGCTGGACCAGTCCCATTAATGACCCAAAGAGCATCAAGACCAAGAAGGAAGATGCGGAATCCCTTCCCAAACTTGGACCAGTTGGTCGCATCAAGAGGAGAGATAGTCGTGAGAACATTGGACAAAGCAGATGTGATGGTAGGTGGGGCCATGAATGAGGAAGAGATAACCAGAAGTGGAGGGGGAATCCACCTATAGATGAAGAGAAAAGAAGTAGAAACAGCAAGATATGGGTAGCAGAGAGGTAGAGCGGGGGCCAATAACCTGTTGGAAGTGGGAACTCAGATGGTCTCAGATGGGAGCCGATAAGGCAGATAGGGTCTCAGATGGGAGGCGAAAAGCCCAGATCCATTGCATACTAGGCTACTTATATACTATGTATGAATAAGCTATCTGAGTAAGCATGAGTAATGCTCAGTAAGCACATGATCAGTAAGCAGAATGTAAGCAGATGATCAGTAAGCAGAATGTAAGTAAGCAAAGATATGTAAGCAGACACTGCCTCGTCTGAACCAAACAACAGAGTTCAACAGAGGGGATATCCAGCGGGCGAACACGTCGCCAGTAGCGTGATTAATCTATATTAGTGGCGGTCAGAGTAAATTTAAAGAGGCCATTCTGATGACGATTCTGGACACGATTCTGGAATTAATTTATTGTGGGAGAATTGTCGTAACTCAGAATCGTCTCGAGAATCGTTGTAGAAGCGCCTCTGGAGGAGCTTCTACAACGATTCTCGAACGTGATTCTGACTCTGATTTAATTTAAAGACGATTCTGAGCGATTCTCACCTAAATTTCACGAAAAAGAATTCCAGAATCGTTGTCAGAATCGTTGCCATAACCGACGTGATAATCGCCTAGAATCATCTTGTCTGACCGCCACTATTTAAACTCAAGTACTGTAAATAATCGTAATTGTATTTCATTCAACTTGAATTTCACTCTGTCAATCCCACTGCCTTTTAAGTGGATGGACTTATGCATCGCATCGTCCGTGGCGAAGGCACGCGTAACTGCTAGTACGGTTTATGTAAATGGTGTTGAGGTGTTGAAACATCGGACAAGTACAGATGAAATTACATGGGAAAATCAGAGGGTCCATGCAGTTTACGCAGCCTATAATGATGACATAGAAAGAGAAATTGGCAATGGAGCGAGTTGTGAGGTACATATTCTCATATGCAGAAGGTCTAGAACAACGATGAACCTTGAACTGACCAATGAGAAGTAGGTTGTCCGAAGAATTGTAATATTCTGCACCTCAGCTGGCAAGGAGACCGGCTGATGCGGGAATGTTGAGCTGTTTCATATTATAGCGGCCATATACATGTGTTTATAGATGAAATTCGGAGAAGAGGACATCGGGGAAGATGTTGGAAGTAGGCGATCATTATATCAGAATGGTTTCCCACGGTTTGATTCCAGTTCGGCGGCCTGGTGTATCGATTCAATTGACTGAAACACTTAGTGAGAGCTGCGAAGGATTCCCGAAGATTATTTCCTGATTGTGACGACCGACTTCCAAGGGGATAACACTCTGATTTTAATGTACATAAACCACGTAGTGGTGTCGCAGTGTATCTGAAGTTTAATTTATTTGAAGACAGCAATGATGCCAGCTCCGAGCAGGGTAATGATGCCCACTATGCCCACTATCATTGGTTGTGGGTCCTCTTTATAAAATTATGCCTGTCCGAAGCCATTTCAAACTCCGACATCTGTAAATCACTTGCCCGAGGATCTTCTGCAATTTATTTACTTCGAACCACCTTTTGTGAAGCCCTCATGCTTCAGTTGGTGTCTTCTCATGAGTAGAAAGCCAAACGTAGGATGCTATGGGTCCTCTACATCCAGCGCACGTAAGGCGAGCTCTCGCCCAAGGGCGGAGCTCGAGCCTGTAACCCGGTGCAGCGGGGGCCGCGGGGCTATGTCACCCGTGGCCGGACTCCCGTGACCTGGAGAGGTGGGCAGACTTGGATGCCCAGCCGGCGTGGCTGTCCTACGGGGGTCGCATTGACACTCGAGCTCTCGTGAGCTGGCCTGTCGTAGTTATGCAGTAAAAGTAGATTTCATTAGTCAGCATCTTGCGCCACTAACTATAGTAAACAATGTGATCCTACTAACAATTATATACACTATACTACGGTATCACACCTTTAAACCATGAAAGAAATTCATACCAAGGCCGCAAAGCGGCCGAGCAGCCGCTTTTTATAAGATTACCGATGTCCTTCTGAAGCCTTTACTCGTAAACTCCGCTCTGGGACATCTGGGCCCGAAACTTTGGAGGCGCCCGTCATTTAGCACATTCGGTGGTCTACAAACCGACCGGTATCTTAGCCCTCAAAATTGGAGTGCATACTAATGTCTCGTCATGAGCCATGAGGAAGTGGATGCGAGACCGCGAAGCGGCCAAGCAGCCGCTTGTATAAATTAAGAATGCTTTCAACAACTCGAAGAGAATCATTTCCTTCCTTTTTCTATTGGAAATATTCTCCCAAATGCTGCAAATGAGGTGTCTACTGCACAGTCCAACTCCACACCAGCGCCGTCGACTGAGAGAAATAGTCTTGAAGAGGACCGGAAATTAACTTCGTCTCTGATCAGGGGACAAGGTAATGAACACAGATGGAATTCACTGTCTATAGCCTTCAAAGTTTACTGTTATTAATGCGGACTCAGGCAACAATCAAGACTCCCGGGGCTTGAGTTAATTTACTTGGGGCCACACCAATCACTGGTCGATGTTTCAAGTCTAATCGGTGGTGGATTAGAACAATTCATGATTGTGGTGCCCAGATGGTGGGCTTTGCCGGGGAGCACGCTACCACGAGTTATTGCCTTTTTTCGGCATCTTGGCGTAGGCCCCTTCTCAGAATTCCCTGCGAAGCATGCGAAAGGCATGTGATGCTGAGAAGGCGGCTTGTTCCGAACCTATATCGGCACCCATTACTTAGACGCCGACCACCATGCCAGCGGACGAGACTTCCCACTCTCAGAACGAGGGGGGGACGCCAGTGCCCATAAAACGTACACCCATCCCCAAATTCCAGCTCTTCATTCTTTTGTTAATCCAATTCGCCGAACCGGTAACGGGTGAGTCACAATAGTCTGAGAGAGAAGAAAACACGTTAATAATCGCGCACCAATAGGCTTGGTGATCTACCCATTCGTGGTCCAGTTCGTGCGTGATACAGGCATAACGGGGGGCGATGAGACAAAAACTGGGTTCTATGCTGGACTGCTCGTAAGCGTACTTTCCTTATCCCATAGATCTGACGTTCGATTATTCGCGGAAATTTAGGAATCCTCGTTCTTCCTGACTGAAAGTCTGACGGTGTATCAGTTCGGCAGACTCTCTGATAAGTATGGGCGACGCCCGGTGCTGCTATGTGCGCCGCTTGGCCTAGGACTGTCTATGCTGGGCTTTGGCCTCTCCCGTACTTTCTGGATGCTTCTTTGTTTGCGATGCATCCAGGGCGCCTTCAACGGAAATATCGGTGCGCAATTAATTTCCTGTCCTTCGCGTGGAATAAGAACTTGAGTGAAACAGGTGTTGCAAAAACAGTGATGAATGAGGTAGGCAACCCCGCACATTCTCGAAATTCTTACATCCCCCCTCCCCCGCAGATCTCGGACCCCATGAACGTTGCGGATGTATTTTCTTATATCCAGTTGATGTGGAGCCTCGGCGCGACGATGAGGTATATTCGCCACTCCCAGCCTCGCCCCCTCATTTATTCTCGATTAGTCCTTTCATGGGCGGTGTCCTAGCAAACCCAGCACAAAGGTGGCCAGACACGCTCGGCAAGATTGAGTTGTTGCGGATACATCCGTATTTCCTCCCGTGCGCAGTCGCGGCGAGTATCGCATTTATGTCCTTCGCGTTTGCGTTCGTCGGGTTGCGTGAGGTGCACGTAATATTTATTGAGTCAATTTTATGCTCACTATCGGATTCAACATAGACCCTGCCTTCCGCGGTGAGGAGGGCACGAAACCTAACGAATGGGCCAACTACGGAGGCGGATCCGTTACTACCCGCCGAAAATTCCGCCGAGGCATCAACGGACACAGTATTACCGCTGCGGCAGCTCCTCACGCGCCCCGTGCGTATCGCCATGCTCAACCATGGGCTGCTGTGCTTCTGCGACATGGCTTACGATGCCCTAATCCCACTTGTACATTGTTAAACTGCTTTCTTCCGGTCATCATACTCACACATCGCTAGGTATACGCCACGCCCATTGCTTTCGGCGGACTCGGGCTCAAGTGACAATACTTATTCTCTTCCCTCGACTGTTTTTCGCTCACATATGCTCTAGACCCTATGATATCGGCCTAATTATGGGTCTCCGCGGCGCTAGCAGCGCCGTCGTACAGGTTTTTCTCGGCGGGCGCGTCATCCGCTACTTCGGACCCCGGCGGGTCTTCAGCGCCGCATTCTGCGCGATCATGGTGGCCTTCGCCGCCTACCCGTTACTCAGCATCCTCGCGCGGCGTGCGGGCCGCGTCGACGCCGCGGTCGTTGCGGTGCTGGTGTGCCAACTCAGCTGCAATTTCGTGCTAACTTTCGCATTCGGTCAGCCCCTCGCTCCCTGTCCGCCGCGCGCGCTAACACATGTGTGCTGAATCACAAACATGTAGCCGCCATAATGCTCTTCATCATGGACTCCGCACCAAACCGCGCGAGCGTTGGGAGCGTGACGGGGCTGTCGCAGATGGTTGGGACGATCCTGCGCGGAGCCGCACCGTCCGTCGCGTCGTCACTCTTTGCGCTCTCCAACAAGCATAACCTTGCCGCCGGGTACCTAGTCTACCTCATTCTTGGCGGCATAACCTGTTGCGCGCTGCTCTGCTCGCGGTTACTTCCGCGACAGCTGCGGTCCGAGGCCAAGAATTCGTCTTGAAGTGGCGGGAGGTTCATTCGTGATTTCGACTGTGGTGTGAGCGGAAACCCGCTTGCGCTGATACATACAGACCTCAGGTCGTATTTCATTAGATTGTCATTTTACGGAGATGTAGGGGGGTTTGGGGATATTCAATGATCAGACTGAGCAACTTGCGCAAGTCCAAACTCAAGTACCCGGGACATTGAACCAGGCGCTCTTGAGTCTGCTCTAACTTGTCCTCTAGTTATCCTATATTTGTTCAATTTGGTGTTCTCATACAGTTAGGCTCATCTCAGGAGATTATTCATGCGTGTCCACGTTATAAGATCAACACAGAGGACGCCGGTTCGGCTCGGGCTCGGGCTCGGGCTCATTGGGATCTTGCTTGCTTCTTTTCTTTAGTTTGATTCCTGACCCTTGTTGTATGAAAGGGGCCCACAATTCTTATCATTACAGTTCAAGCACTCATGTTCCAGCAACTCTGAATAAATGATTCTCAAAATTCGAATGCTTTAGTTGCTGTACACTGGCATCAAAATCCACTGCATCCAATCGAGGTCAGACGCATAGAAACCAAGGCTCGGCGCAGAGTGGTCTGCATCTGCGATTTATATCAAAACCGACAAATTCACGCAGAGGATGCCCGTTCGATTCGGGCCCGGGCCGTGGCCCATGAGGAATTTTGAAGTGTGTGCTGTTTGTCTTCCCGTTTTTTGCCGAATGTATGAACCAAAACTTTAATAGTGACAGTCAGAGTAGCTTTTAATTAGGCGATTCTGACGGCGATTTTGAAAGCGATTCTGGAATGATTTAACGTGGGAGAATCGCCGAGAATCAGAATCGCTTTTCCGACGATTCTCGTTGTAAAAGCTCCTCCGGAGGAGCTTCTACATCGATTCTGTTGGCGATTACGATTACGATTCTCATTCATCACAAACACTCCATTTCATCACAAAACTACTGACTTGATAAGTTTTCTTCCGTTTTCAAGTGCGATTCTCCCCCGTTGCTGCTAAACTGTGACGGTTTTCTGGATGATGATTTCCGTAACCCTACGGAAAACATTATAGGCCGCCCAGGTAACCCAAGACAATTTTTTATGGCCTTCAATTTGAGGGGTTTTGATTTATTATGCCAGAATCGCGCCAGAATCGCTTCGAGAATCGACTTTGGAAGCAGGGCGGTCAAAGTTGGCACGATTATCCCACGATTCTGCCAAAAAACAATTCTCAGAATCGTCTCAGAATCGTTTTCATAATCGCTGTCAGAATCGCTCATAATCGTCTACTCTGACCGCCACTAATATTCAAGCAGTGGTTCAGCAAATACTTGAGTTTGGTTGAGTATTCATCCTTGGCTGGCAGTCATTTAATCCGCTTTCGAGTCTGTTCACCCACATTCGAAACGATCTTATTGCATGGTTCCAACGCGTAAAAAACAAGACTCAGCGCAAAGGGGTCTGCATCTGCGATTTTTTTTTTTTTTGGAATCAATCAAAGCAGAGGATGTCCGCTCGAATTGGGCTCGGGTCAATAGACAAGGCCGGTTCTTCTTTTTTTCTTTGCCTGTTCGACTCGGGGCCGGGTCATTGTTCAACGCCCGTGGAGCTATTTTGCTCAAGCCCGATGCATATGTGGCAAACGGGAACGCCTCTTGGGGGGGGTCCTGTAAAGTTAGGAGCATGCTGACCGGAATGTCTGGCTGTCTTGACGAATCTCAATGCAGATAGGGGCTCTGCGCCTACCATGACGCAGTGGCGTGACATGCGTGACGGTCTCTCTTTTCCTTCTCGTTGTCGCCGCGCTGCCCACCGACGATAACAATAACACCAACTGCATGACCGATGCCAAGGATTTTTCATTGATGCATCAGGAAAAATCCCGCTGCATATGTAGTCCTATGTAGCAGGGATAGTTTGTGTAGTGCTGTCGACAACCCCCTATTATATAGCGCGCTGTAGCACACCGCATCAGATCTGTAGCGCGCTGTAGCACGCCGCATCAGATCTGTATCACTATGTAGTGCGCTGTAGTTACAAGCGCGATCTACATAGTTTCGGATCACTGTAGAGTTATAGGGCTACATAGTGCAATGTAGTACTACAGGGAAATCGGTCCAATTGATTGTTGGGTCCAAATGGCGGAAAAAAAATACATAGAAAAAACGAATATTATTGGATGGCTACTACAAACTATTCCTTATCAGACTCCCGTTGCTCAGTTTCAGAATCTTCCTCACACTCTTTGAGGGCAGCATCGAAGGCTACTTTGGTGGGCCAGAGAGGCTGCGCCCCGGAATGAGGGCTGCCGGGATGGGTCAGAAACATAGCGCTGTGTTAATGGACCGACTGCGTACCGGCCAACATTGTGCATCCGGTACTCGTTGGCGGTGAAGGGGACATCGGTCCGGATCCCCGTGGCATATTAATCCATGGTGTTGTCGCCCTGGCATTGTATCAGTTGAGTGCAGTGAATGTAAACGAAGGGTGTACCACAACTAGGAATCCAGCCGGGCCCCGAGCAGAAACAGATTGAAGAATTCCGAGTGAGTGATTCCCTCGTCACGGCGATTAGTGAAGTACCGCCGCAAGGGGCTTGAACTTGGTCTTGGGTTCGCCACGCAAGTGAGGACCTAGATTAGTGATGTAGCTATGGTCAACAGCGGCCGGCAAGAAAGAACTGAAAGTACGCACCAGCTTAGCAATCATCGACCTCAACGGCAACCGTTCACCAAACTCCTCGTACGCACTGTCCCTGGCACGCTTCAGTCCCGCTCCTCACAGTCCATCAAAATTGTGCGCATGCGTGGCTGTCTCAGGAGACGATAGAATCAACAGCTCTCATCATATCAAGACTTGAAAATGGTTAGCGTAGGCTACATATTCGAAGAAGATCACATACCGTGCTGATCATCGCTGTCGATATTCAAGGCCAGCTGCCCCAAACAGAAGGTCTGTGAATCATTCGCAGAAGGCTGCAAAGCTTGCGGGCAACCCACCGTGGGCATGTGGAGAGCATGGCTGGCGCTGAAAGCTACAAATCGGCTGCACAAGAGAGAAATGTGAGGGGCAACGCGAGGACGACATTGGGGGAAAGGAAGGAGAGTTGTTGACATGTGTTGTCTGGTCTTCCGAATACAGACACCAACCACCACCACGTGATGATCGGTAACTTAAAACGCCGATGTTTACAGCAACTCTCGGCAACGGACTTAAAAAAACATTCGACTTCTCTTCCAATCCCTCCTCACGCCAAATCCTTGCAGGTGACTGTCTACGTTCCAAATCATCCAGTGTAAACATGTTTCCTCTTTAGTGCCCAAGGTGATCAAGTCTGACAATTTATCTGGCCGATCTCATCGCGTCTTGGGAACTACAGGATTGTGTGAGTGTAGTGGCATAGCAGCCATACCCTATGTAGCACAACATAGTTGTCCCTTCAAACTATGTTATCCTACATATTTCTTGCAGAGAACTACATTGACTATAGCCGCTACATAACACCCTGCCAAGCTATACCACCTATCACAGCTACGTATACCTACGTAATTAACCGGGCGAATACGGCCACAGGACTTTTTCCTGATGTGCCCTTCCACATTTCCTTCACTCCACACACCGCCGTCTAAACCAGGTTCTCTACTTTTCTTTCCAGCCGCCGTGGCACTTCTGCTTCTCTTCTGCTGCTCCTTCCAGCGCCGCCGCGTTCAGCGTGCTGCGACCGTACGGCCCCCGCTCGTCTCGCTCGCATCTGCCAGCAAGTTTCCGCACAGGATGCAAGACGGGAACAAGAATCCGGGACGCAGTACCCTGCGTATGCACCCGCGCCCCCCGCGGGCTGGCAGCGAGTATCTGCCCACGGCTGCGCCAGACTACACACGGCCGCCGTATACGAAAGACGGTGTATTAGCTGGTAAATCGCATCGCTCTGTTTTCAGGTATGAGCTGTTTTTGCTGAGCTGTAGCCTCTCAGCCCGCCACCGCGTGCATACATCTCCGCGCGTTTGCGCCTGCGTGTCGCAGGTTCTTTATGTAAGAAGGAGACGTCACACGAAGAGGCCGCGGGGCAGGGATATATATCGCAGGGACCGTACGAGGATACAGGTGCGAAGGGGGGATAAAGCTAGCGTCGGTAACGAGTCCAAGGCAATATATGCAGCGATCGGGAATGCGTAGTAAATGCAACGGAAAGGGGAGCAACCAAGACGACGCGTGACAGGCCATATTCCAACACTTTATCTTTCTACTCCAGCTCGGCGAATTTCAGGCATGGTTTCCGCCCCCCGCCCGACGACGAAAAATGCCATGTTCCCGTTCACTTCTGCCGCCTCCTACACTCTCGTTCCTGCCTCCAATCTCATCTTCACTGTGCTTCGTCTACCTTTCGTCTTGCTCTGCTCCTTGCGCGTCGTTCTCGCACTTCGTTCTGGTTTCTTTGATTCCTATGACTGCACGTGCGGCACTACCGCTGCCACCACCGCGCATGACCGCTCCTGCGCCGCCGATCACACCTCTGCGGCTGGCAGCGCAGGCCTGCGCAAGGGCATCGATCCCCGCCACCACCGCGCAACACCGACTCTACGCCCCGATTACGCCTCTTCGGCGGGCCTGCGCAAAGTAAATTGAGCCCGTCAATGCCTCCACAACCCCAGCAATGGCGCGGGGCATCCGCCCTACACCGCGGTGTCCCTCGGCGCGCGCTATAACGATACGAGGACGCGGGATGGGAGCCCGCCGACGACGTACGCCGCCAGTGCTGCCTCGCCGCACCGCCACTGCGCTGCATCTGCGGCTGCGACTGCGCTGCACCCTCGCGGTATTTGCCGCGCAGCCCGCTGCGCTGTTTTCACGTCTGCCGACGAGAACGCTCCCGCATGATGCGAGCACCGCTACGCAGCGCCCCTGCTCAGCCCCGCTGCGGCTCGTTCTCGATACGCCGCCAGTTCCCCAAGGTGCTCTGCTTGCACCTGCGCGGTATGGATTTGTACCACCGCCAGTGCCCGCCCCAATTATGCAGGCCGCAGCGCCCATTATCCAATGCGCTGCCCTGCCCCTGCCCAGTCTCTGCCCGCTGGCCAAGTGCGTCCTCGTGTGAACGTGCGCGCAAGGTGCAAACAAACGCGAACCCGTCGCCTGCCGCTGGTTTCTCATCCGCCCTTCGCTTTTCCCACCGCGACCTTCCCGCCCACCCCTGCGCGATGCTCCCACCCTCACGCACGCCATGCGAACGCTCGCCCGAACGACGAAAACGAATGCGAACGCGCCCCGCCCCGCCGCTGATTTCACGCTGCCCGCCGCTGGACCGCCGCTGGTGACATTTCACTCTACAACATGTTGTGTGTCTACTCCTGTAATAAATGTGTTTGTGTACGTCAAGAGACCTACGGGAGTTTTCGCCTCTGGCACCTCTGGAGGAGGCGCTGGCAGCCAGCGTCAGTTTAATTAGTAAGAGAAGCCTCGGGCCTCCCCTCAGAGGCAGACCTCTTAGGTAGGTTAATTCGCTACAACTTAACCTACCGGATAGGGCATTACACACTACCGGAGGAGCTCACTGAGGTGGGTGTTGTTAAAGGATAACTCCTCGAATCCGAGCGGGATCGGGCTCTTTACGCGCCAGGAGCTATCCGTTAAAATCGTGTCTGTCGTGCCGTCGGAATATGTCACGAGGATGGTTGCGATAAAGCCTCCTTCGTCAGCACCGGCGGTCGCAGTGGACGCATTGACGGCGAATACGTTTAAATGAGGGAGCAAGTCGACGCAGAAGCGGCACGCAAATCGCGCGTGGAGCCTGATCTGATATACACGCCGTTGACATAAAACTTAAAAGTCGATGCTTGGATAGACAGTGAAAATGATCTCTGCCGCGACGAGCGACTTTCCTAGAGGCGGTGCGAAGTCCTTGCGGAACCCAACAAACGTGTGCGCTTTTGCAGTCGCGGAACTCCAAATCCATTTAGACGCTGCAAAGTTCAGCGGGGAAGTAGCATCCAGAGCGAAGTCTGATGCTGTCACATTTTCAGCTGAAAGAACCTGGGAAATAAAGGGACCGGAACGTACTGGCGGCTGTCGGCGTGAGCGAGGAGAATCCGAAGAGCAAGAAGCACAGGGCGTGGCTGACAGTCTGAATAGACAAAACAGTCAGTGAGGTTTTGCGGGAGATCATTTCTCACAAAAGAGGGCCATTGCAAATATTGCGACGAATCTAGGTTCAACCAGTCCCACTTTGTGGCAAGGAAATATACCACAGCATCGGCATCTCGGAGTCGGTCGTTGAAGCAAGCTAAGTGAGGATGGATGCCCATCAACCTGGAACCATCTTGGGTTTATACCCCCGAACAGCCGGCATGAACGGATGCATCCGCAATGCACAATACACATATACCTTTGACACTGGGCGCGGACTTGGGTGCGAAATATTGCGGACGTACTGAACGTGGGATGTACATTCGAGCTATCCAAAGTCCATATACGAGACAGTACAATGATATTATTTTGGCGTTGACAGGACGCCGGATGGACGGGCCGGACTTCCTTTGACCCATTCACCCACCACCCGTTTTTTTGCTGCCAGTATCGAGGTCCAAAAATGGAGCTTCTATGCGATCATTGATGGCCCAGTCCTCGGAAGAAATCTCCGACTACCCAGGAAACTCAGGCGTCGAATAAAGAATTTCGATCGCTGGAATGATTCGCCAAATGATATCAACCATTCCTCCTGTACTAGCTTGACCTTCTTGTTGCCCTTCCCTGGGATTAACGTCCACATTCGGTGGCTGAAATGCTGAAAGGGAATGCAGGCTAGTACGGGCATCCTTGGTACGTCACCGGTCCATCAGAATTCCGGCAGTGAATATGAATTCAAGCAGACTGAATGAAACCGAATGTAAGATCGTTCCCCAGCTAAGGAACTGGGGAACGATCTTACATTCGGTTGCATTCAAATATACATTCCAAGGCGGGATTGACGCCATGATTGCTCGAAAGCTTGGATTCATCCACGCAGGATCTCGAATACGTCTCTTTCGTCCAATGTCCAAGGATCTTCCATTTCCTTGTCCCATTGGCCTTATTCTAAATAATGGACATTTCCGGCTCCGGTTTGGGGGGCTATAAAAGCTGTGTGGCTCGCAATGTTGCTCTTCATCCATCGAAATGGTCTCTCTGTGTGAGCATGTTGTTCTCTACAGAGCAAGACAAATTTACAGATCGTTTCAGTTATCTATTTCCTGTTTGGTTTGCTCACCGCCAGGCCGTCGCTTGTCACCTCTACATTTGGTACGATTAGCAAATCTCAGCCGGACCATTGTTATTAACTCTTCCCGTTCCAAAGTAAACAATGCGAACGATACTGTTTTGACTCCCCGTGCCACTTCCCCGCTGACTATGGCAGGGTCGAACTGGATCTGGAGTTCGAAGTACACTGCAAATACGTTGCTGGCCGTCCGGAAAGACTTCGAACCCCCTTTCGGGAAATCGCTCATTGCCGCAGAGATCCTCATGACAGCGGGTCCGATATCGTTCTATGTGAACGGGGAACTCATTGGAGGCGTAAACCCTGGCAATCCTTACAAATATGTGGGCCGATACTGCGTCGACCTCCAGCCCAGCCTCAACGTTTTTGCTGCCACTAGCTTTAGTGCCTCTGTGCCTAACGCTGCGCTAGTGGCGGCCATCCGCGTCACATACGACGACTTCACAACCGACACTATCGTCACTGACACTTCCTGGCGCACGTCCCCCTGGGTTGCGGGGTTCGAGCAATTGTCCTTTGATGACACCGCGTGGCCCACGGCAATCGTCAAGGTCGCGTACCCCGGTGCGCCATACGGAGTCATGGACGTCGCCTCCAACCCTGCTAGCATCAATCTCAACTCCGGGGTTCAGTGGGTCTGGACGGACGCTATTCCTGCCAGCGGGAACATCCCGGCGGGCCAGCGCGCTTTCCGCCGCACCTTCACGCCCGCGGCAGGCCAAGTCCCTATGTCTGCTTCCATCATTGTCACCGTGGACAACCTGTACACTCTGTGGGTCAACGGTGTGCAGGTCGGCGCCGGAGATAACTTCAAAACCGCGCAGCAGTACACCATCAACTTCGTCTCCGCGCCATCCGAAGTCGTGTTTGCGGTGCTGGCCACAAACACAATAGCGGGCCCTGCCGGCGTGCTGCTTGCCGCCGAGATCAACATGGCGCCGAGCGGGCGAGCCAACTGCAGCGCAGGCGCATGGGTGGTGACCGATGCCGACTGGGTGTCGACCACGGGCGCCATCCCGACTGGATGGCAGCTCCCCGGGTTCGATGACTCCAACTGGCCCCTCGTTGTGGCTGAGGGGGCGTACCCTGCCGCACCGTGGACGACTGTGACCATCGCGGCGGCGTCACCTCCCGTCAATATTTAATTCAATGTGAAATCATACCTTGTTTCCTCGTCGCCCCTCTGTTTTGTTTCAGCCTTGCTTCAGACCGAGACGAAGTTGTAATACCACACAGTAATAAATACAATTTTGCGGTCCATTTCCTTAGTCAGCTGTGAACTCGAAACTCTCACATTCTCACTATCTAGCTTCGAGCCGATAGCTTTTGGCATGATTCCAAACGCGTCCAGCAGGACCCGATGAGACTCGGCGTTTCCACGTCGCAATGTTGTCGCTCCCCGTAGTAGGCGTATTCTGTGGCGGTTGTGTACCATCTTGCCTATCGGCTTCAAATCCCTTGGTTCGACAATTTACAGTTGGAAAGGTTTGCTTCTGCAGGACTTCGTCGTGGAAAAAAATTCGAGTTCGTGATTGAATTGATGTTATCGCCGTGCCGAAACCCATAAACGGAAGTCAACTGAATTCTCGCCAAACTGGCCGACCTCTGAGTTTCAGGCACAGTCTTGCGCTTCATTTCCTCCCTAAGGTGGGTGGTGTATGCTTCATAGCGGCATACAAGAGTCGCAAGCTCTTCACGAGTCATCTCGTGGGTTGCGTTTGCAACCGTGGACTTAGTTTTCGAGGCGCTCGAAACGAAGGCAGAGTCATTATTATTGTTAGGTTCTTCTCTACTCGACGTGTACGCTCGCGATGAGAGCGCGAGGTCTTACGTGTGACAGGAGTCCAGCCCCCGTCATTAGCGCTATCGTGCGGCACCGGTACGTTACCAGGCATGCGAAAGTCCACCTTATTTGAGAGTGAGGGCAACTCCGAAGATACATCTCCGGCACGCGGAGGGCTAGAGTTTCTCGCCACCGAGGTGACGGATTCCGTTAAAGCGGGGACAGTTCTCATCATCGCCGAAGCGACAGCTGGGCTCACCGCTACAGCGATGGCACTGGATTTATGGTTGTACATTGCACGACAAGCAGCAGTAAGCACTGGTACTCCCAAATACCCAAACTAATTTATGGCATTGCCGCCCCACTGACGCCCCCCTCCGGCAAAGGGCGTCAAAGGGCGGCAATGGTGTCACTTCCACTTTGCCCAAACTAAACATAATAGTATGAATACATACACAATAGTGTGGATATCTCATAACCCCGGGCCTTTCCCGCGTCCACGCCCCGCCTTGACCTTCTGCCTCGTCCCCACCTTCGCCGCCTCCGCCTCATTATTTAAATTCAAATAAACGCCCCACTCCTCCAGTAGCACACTCCCCACCGACGGCTCGAGCTCCGTCCCGTCGCGCGAGACCTTGATCTCGTGGTCGTGATTCCACGGGTTGCGAAGATGCCGCGTGCGCTGGAATGGCAGCCGGTCGGTGCAGAGCCATTGCAGCTCGAAATCTTGCCCGTGCTCGTGATCAGCTTCCCCTTTCCTGGGTGCATCCGCGCCGGCGCGCGCAGCGCGGAACGGCGCCGTCTCATCGAGTACCAGCGCCGCCGACGTACGCACGGCCAACTCGGCATCGAGACTGACACCCTTGCCCTTGAGAGCGGCATCCGGAGCACTAAGTCTGTGGTGCGCCACGCCAAGCTCGGCGGGCGCAGACCGCATGGGCGCGGTGGATGGTGTCGTCATGGGCGCCGGCGAGTCGGCAACTAAGTGGTCGGCGCTGAGGAGCGGCGCCGTATCGTCGCCTTGCCCCACGGACCCAGCCATCCTGTGAAAGCCGTGAGTGAGTACCGCGAAACATGAGATATATGGATTCAATATTCATACCTCGCGTAGCCGTAAAATTCCCCGCTCTTGTTCACGCTGAAGATCAGGAAGACATCCTTTGACGTGCGGAACGCGCGGTCGAGGACGCCCTCGTTGTGCTTCTGAGTCGCCCACACACCCGTCTGCACGCTGAGGTCGAGGTCTGTCTGCAAAGATGCCGTTGACTGAGTTTATTTATCGGTATATAAGGAGAAGGAAGGGAGCTCACCTGCGTGAGGGCCTTCAAGATAAAGAATCGCTGGGGGAAGTGTTCTCGGAGTATGCTCGAGCTGGTTGATGCCTGTGAGGCTGAGCTGTTGGAGGGCTGCCGACGCGGTGGCCATGTGGGAACGTCGGTGTTGGAGTCGATTGAGACAGTGAGCGCGGATAGCGACGTTGTGGCCGAGTCCGACGGCACCGAGCTTGCCTTCTCGGCCTGGGCTTTTACCCACCGCGCGTGCATGCCCATCCCGCGCTGTCCCCCAACTCCTGCACGGAGGTCGTCGTCCTTCCTGCGCGGGCGGCACACCAGCAGCAGACACCGAGGATCTGCACGCAGAGGGACGCCGTTGAAGTGCGCAATTGCTGCATCCAGATGCGCCTGCGTCGCGTAGTTGACAAACGCGCAGCAGGAGCGCGATATGAGGAAGATTGAAAGCACCCCATTTGTAGACGCGCTCCCCCCTTCGTCGAGTGGCCGCGTGAAGAAGCGCCAAAGCTCGTCGTGCACGGCTTCGCTGGGGATATTCCCCACCCACATGACCCACTCGGAGCGTTGCGCAGGCGGTTTCGGGTGGTAGGAGCGGCGCTTGGACTGCATGTGCGAGGTCGCGCCGGAGGACAAGGGTGTAGATGGGTCAGGGTATGACACCAAGTTGTGAGACTGGTTCGCGTCGGGATGCTTCGGGGGGTAGAACGGGTCCGTCGATGGGCCGGCCGCGTATTGTTCTCGACCGAGATGGTGCTGGTTATTCGCTGATCGATACGGAAAAGCCATGTATTGGTCCGAATCGGTAACGTAGACGGACTCTGCAAGGTCATTGAGACCGTCAGACGTCAGTTCTAGCGTGCTGTCTCTGGTCGTACAATCGTGGGTGAAAACAAGTGCAGGAAAGGGAAGGGCATGAGAGACAGGAGCGTTCGGTCGATTGCCGACTCTATCGCCGGGATGTGAGAATAAGGTCAGACCTACCGATTCTGCCTGGCTGCGAGAAAGTATGGGCGGAATAATCCTTGGCTGAAATTTGCCGTCGTCGCGGGGGAGATGGTCGTTTTGTAGCCCCAGTGTCATGTTCGACTCTGACGTCATGGCGGCTCGAAATCGAGACTACGGATCGCCAGATCTAAGACCGATGTTCAGATGATCAACGTGCAAGATCGATCTCTCACCTCTTGCAAAGCTCAGCAATGTGAAATACACGGACGCAAGGCTGTATGGAGTAGCTGCGGTGAACCAAGGATCTGGATTGATTAGGAGGAACGAGGAAATTGAAAAAAAAAGTCCGGTGTTATGAAACGACTAGATGAGCAGAAGCGCCGAAACATTACTCTGTGAATCATTGAAAGAGAACGAGAAATGAGATGGAAAAATACAGTCAGCGTCGGAAAAGGACAGGCGCAAATGCCACCCAAGCACCGATAAACCCATTGGCCGTCGGGGCACACAGGGAACATCCAATTTAGCGGAACGTGGCGCTGGGCAGAAGTCAGGTAGAAATGGGTTCAAGACGGCTGAACTGAGCAGAATAACTATGCATGCGCAGGCGCGTTCGATGGAAGACCGATGAAATGTATTATCAAAGTGAGTCTTCTTGATAACCAATTACTGCCGAGGACCAGGAGACCTTAAGGCTGAGAGGGGCATGATGGAGAAGATCAGAAGAAGCCCCAACCTAGTGCAGTCTAAAGCAAGTAGTCTTTCAGCATCGCTCCACGTACACAAGGCATGGCCCAGGGGGCGGCGCTTGCTCCACACCCGGCAAATCTTTGTGTCGGGGCTCTGTGACACCGCAGCACAACCTTGGCATCAGAGACCAGCTGCTCGAGTGGGACGACACTGGTCGGATCGGGCCTGTGGAAAAGCCCCGAGCTCGCTAACATGAGTGAAAGCACGGAGGGTCTCGAAGCCAAATTGGGTATCGGTTGGGAGCGATCAATAGTAACAAACAACCGCAAAACACTCGTACCTTGTCGTCGGGTCGGATTGGACTCGCGATAGAGAGCGCGCAGGTGCGGAAAATTGCGCGCGAGAGCTGGAGGTGGGAATGAGCATGGCGGACTGGGTGTGAGTTGGGCATCTCTACTCGCGATCAAGTCCCTTGTGGAGTCAAGCCGCACCCCTACAAGCGCGCCAAGGCGGGGCAAGTGCGTCTTTGTGGGCTCGAGCCAGCGGGGTGTGCAAGTGGATTGAGGGACAGGCGAGTGTCGTTACGTTCGGAAACGCAGGGAAATGATATAAAGTTTTGCCGGGATGGATAGCGAACGCACGGTAGGAAAACAGCAGTTCGCCAGGGCTGAGCAGAGGGTTCGGCCAATTGTCGGCCTGTTCACGTGGTACATGCGCACGGCTCTGAGGTTGGGCAGTGCATCCAGGAATTCCGGGAGGATAGACATCCTTTCTTGCTGAGGGATGGACCAATTTTCCGTTGATATGTGTACGGATCTGAAACACGACTTTGTCAGTGATACTTATATTATAGGTGACTGTAGAAGATAGCACATACCCGATGCATGAGAGAATGCGGGGTCCCAGTCCGGTTCGCCTCCCAAGGTGGTCAGAATTGCGGGAAGTTGAGATGTCGAATCGCGCCCACAAGAACGGTAGGCAGACGCTCCGCAGCACGTTGCAGCTCTGCGACAGAGAACAAAGGTCTTGGCGTTGTGCTGATCGGTGCTCCACGTCCTCTGGCTCGACTAAGGGGGAAAGGAGTTGAACGAGTCGCTATGGTATGTTGTTGTTATTTCAACCAGAAACTCCGTGGGTAGATCGGTCAACAAGCAAGCTTGAGAGAGCACTGGAGGGCTCTGGAGGGACTGCAACAGGATCCATTCGTGAATTCGTGGGTTGTCTCCCCTTCTGTATTGATTATCTGTAGGTACCATTGTAATAATTTAAGCCATTGTTAGAGGATAACAGCGAACGAGACAGTACTGTCTCGTAACGAACGAGGTGAGCGTCGGAAGCAAGAGTCACAAGCGTGACTTGGAGTCATGATTTAACGTGATGGGGATCATCAATGATTACCTAACTGTTTACTGTAGAATTACATTCAACAAGCTTTATGACCCGTGCCTTCGGCACGGCTGCTCGCTCCGCTCGCAACCGGCCTCCAGCAGGGTCAACAGCTTGTTGGGGCTCTGCCCCAAACCCCGCAGGTGGCTCTGCATCTCAGTAGTATATTTCAAAGAAATCAAATTGTACACATAGTTACAGCAGCTCAACCACTTTGTAGAGTTTCCAGCTAATCAATTAAAACTTCACTAAATACAATGTTGGGAGTTTTAAAATCTACAGACCCGTCCTTCACTAATACTTTAATCCGATGCTTTGAAGTACATCTGGACAATGCAACATAAAGCTGCCCATGCGTGAATACAGAATCACAAAGGTCCAAACCAAGATATCGAACAGACTGTCCCTGTGATTTATTGATAGTCATAGCAAAGCATAGCCGAACAGGAAATTGATGTCGGCAAAAATGGAATGGAATTTCATCTTTAGATTCCAATGTAATGCGCGGAATAAAGGCTGTTTCTCCTGCATGATCCCCTCCCAAAATACGAACTTGGAGAACTCGGCGCCCAATATGAGTCAGGATGGCACGTGTTCCATTGCAAAGACCATTCTTCTGATCCAGATTTCGAAGTAACATCAGAGGAACACCCTTCTTTAGTCGAAGCTTTGAAAGTGGGAAACCACCAAGGTTAATAGTATTGAGGAACTCAACAGGGTATTCCGTATCACCATCAACCCCAGCCTCACGCTGTCTTGAATCAGCACCGTGAAACACTGTTTCTTGGCCAGAAAACTTGCTTAGAACTCTATCATTGATAGAGTCCACAGCATCATTCCGGGGAGATAAAACAGTACGTTGAGTGAAAAAGGAGTCCTTGTTGACATTGGGATCAATAGTGCCAACATGGCCATAGATTGAATTAATGAGATCCTCAGTGCTGGTGCCACACTTCATAGACTCAGGGAGATGGACAAATCCAGATGGATCTGAGTTTCTGCCATGACCAACATCCAATAACCATTTGGCAAATTCTGCTTTATCACCTTCCAGGCGCATATTGATCTTGAGCTTAAGCACCTGAATGTCTTGCCATAGGTATGAACATAGGATACACTGAGCTACAATTTGCTGACGACTTCCCTTCACAACAACAGGAAGAATTTGCTGAAAGTCACCACCCAAAACAACAGTGCAACCTCCAAATGGGTGTTGATCCCCTCGGATGTCTTTAAAAGACTTATCAACAGCTTCAGCACAACGTCTATCCTGCATTGGAAGCTCATCCCAAATAATGAGATCAACTTTGCGAATGAGTTCTGCCAGCAGACTTTGCTTTTTGATTTTGCAGTCATCTCCATCATTCAAATTGAGTGGAATCTTGAATGTAGAGTGTGAGGTGCGACCACCTATCAGGATTAAAGCTGCAATGCCAGAAGAAGCCACACAAAGAACAATTTTTGCCTTTGCACGAAGAGCATAGCAGAGAGCATTGTATGTGAATGATTTTCCTGTGCCACCTGGGCCATGCAGGAAGTACAGCTATATTCAAAGAATTCATTGATTTTTGCTCAATAAAGAAAAAGAAAAAAAAACAGCACACCTTGGGATTTTTGTCCATCACAGATTTGTATACAGCATCAAATGCAGCCCGTTGCTCTATATTGAGCTGAGCTATCTGTTGATTAGCCAGCCGCTGTTGCTCATCCTTGTCATAGCTCAGCTGCTCAGCAATTAGATAATTGCCCTCTATTGAGTTCCAGCGATCAAAGTCATATGGATAGTCAGAGCTGGGAAGGTTTTGAAAGCCAAATAGTATGAGGCTGCGATTTGGTAGTAGCTCCTTGTCAATAAGATACAGTCCATAGTCATAAATGTCATCCTCTGTTGGATTTTGAATGTTGAAAGTTGTTTGAAGTTTGTGTTTTAGATCATCACATATATGCTCCCGAAACTTCATCCATAACTGCACACAGTTAGTTGGATTACAGTCACGGATAATGATGATGTACAGCTGCCGAAGCTGATAGCCTGTCTTGATTGCTACAGCCTCTTGTAGGCTCTGCTCCCATTCACGGTCATCTTGAAGTAGACCATGTGCTTGGCATGCATCCTTGAAGGATGGGTAGACAGTACCATTAAAAGTGCACAAATCCTCAAAACTTGTAGCTCCACGTACAACTGTTAACAGGAGGCGTAGATAGAATTTTGGGCCAGCTGTAGGGGGAACATAGTACATTCGTCCGACAGCTCTCCCTTTTTGTCGCACCTTCCAGGCTTTATTTCGTGCATCCCATGTAAACTTTTGTGGAAACTCTTGGTAGAGACAATTTCGGGCAATTGTAGGAGCGTTATCTGGATCCTCTGCAGCTCGCTCTGCCTCTTTTTTATTGGCTTTGAAGAAGGCAGTTAGAGTTGTTTCAGTATTAGCTGCACGGCTAACAACTTCTACTGCATTACTCTCTGGATCAAATCTCACACTTTGTTCTCCAGGTAGATGAACAGTAAGTCGAACAATATTGGGTTTTTCCTGACGAAAGTAGACCATTTAGTAACTGGAAAGACACTGAAATGATAACTACGTACATCATGCATGCAATAATGAAGAAGTCGCCAGGTTGCTTCAGATGCAGAGATATAGCGGGAATCCAGGTACAGCTGGATCTCGTCTTGAGTTTCACCAAATCCCATTGAGGTGCGATCATGGCCTTTGTATATATATTTGTGAATGTACTTGAATGCTTTGACTGAAATACAGCATTCTAAGTTGACATGACATTGCAATAGAAGCAAAAGGAAAGGGGAATATGGGACAATCCAACGATTGTCAATGACAGATCCAGAGGATGTAGTATGCACACGACGATTATCACGACGACGATAGGTAGGATATCCATCTTCACTCATGATAGTATTCTCTTGAAATGTCTTGGGATAATGCTTTGAGCACTTCCCATTTACCATGCATGGTGCATTAGGATTGGCTGTACCACAGGGCTCATGGACCATGAACTTGGTTACTAATTCATAAAGAAGTGGATGTGTCTCTTTATCAGGAATTTCAGCAGAAATGAGGAGGTCAACCAAATGGGGGTCATTAATACGGGCAGAAGGAGCCAGGAAGATAAGTTTATGTGCATGTGGAAATCCACGCTTTTGGAACTCAATAGTGTTCACATGTCCAAGATATTCTCCAAATGCACCTTTCTTGATTTTCTCAATTACAATCTTGAGCTTTTCATGAAAGACACGGGCAATGAGATCAGGGCGATCATTCGCATGCTGGCCAGGCAATAGTTCATTCTTTATCTCATCCCAATTTGGATTTGCAGTAATAGTGAGGAAAAGATCAGGCTTGGAAAAAAAGTGTGCTAAGGCTAAGGAATCCTGATAGAGCTGAAACATATTTCGTGAACCTCCAATGTATGATGAAGGCAGAATAGAGCAATATCCAATATCATTCAGTGCATCTCCATTGGTAACACTATCAACCAATCCAGACAGTATGTCCGTTCGAAGTTTATCTTGATTGAAACTGTACCATCGCAGCCGTGCTTGATCTGTTTGGGCCCATCCATCACAGATATATTGCTGCAGTAAGCCACGTGCTTTGAGTAGATGGTTGGATTCTATTTCTGTTTTCCTTTGATGAATACGATAAGCATAGTATTGCATTTGTGTGACATATTTCTGTTTTTTTGGACGCAATGGGCTCATCATCCCCTTGGTCTTCAGGATCATCATCGCTAGGTTCAACATCTGAATTTCCAGGTTCTTCACCATAGAAAGGAATCTTCAACTGCCATCCTATTTCCCCATAGGGAAAGAGAAGAACATAGTAAAGTGGTTGATAAAAAGGGCTGAAATCCTTGATCCTCTTCAATGCCCCAGTACGAAGCTGAACTATAATGTCTCTCTCTGCCTCTGGATTCAAGTTATCTTCCACTATCACAGCAATATCACTGCCAGTTGGAAGATTCCAACATCGCTTGTCATGCTGAGCCGTTATCCGAAGGCGGCAGACCAAAGAACGACCTGTGTTTGCTTCTTGCACTTGTAAACACTCACTTGCCATTTTATATGTCTGCACATGAATATTGTGCTCCCATAACATGGTGTCCAATGTAAGTAATATATGATGACGCAGTTCATTGGAGTTGTTACGATTTCGTGCTTCAACTGCTTGGGTTGGATCCAAAAAGTAAATCTGAGCATATTTCGCATTCCCAGATTCCCCAGGTAGTAATTGTCCTAATGCATGGGTCAACTCTCCATGGATGCGATAAACAGGAGGACCTTGTCCTTGAACCACAGTCCGATCAACCTTGACACCTAAGGAAACCATAGCAAAGGCAGCATTGTATTGACGGATGTGCTTCAAGAAATGCTGGCTATCATCAGTTTCTCCTCGATATAAGACCTTTAAGTCATCTGGAACAGCCTGTAGAAAAGGCAGAACAACTTTTCCATTATAACAGCAGCGACCAAATGTCGGATTGTATGCAGGTGAAACCGGCTGCCGCTCATTCAACCAATGCAGTGCATGGCAACACTGACATTCATGGGACATATGACCCAGATTAATTTTTCGAAAGTCATTAGAACCCTCATTGACAGGGCATAAACCTATTGGCATATGTCTAGGAGGAAAAACTGGAGGTGGCTGCTGCACAGGAACAGGCACAGGATTGGGGGGAGCATGGTGTTGGCCATATGCACGTACAGGTATCAAAGGTGGTAAATCTGCTACACGTTGACGAAGGTCTGCTGGCAAATGTGCATAATTCTGCGATGGAATCAATTCATAAGTTTTCCAGTAGGAAACAGAAAACATACAGAAGGACCTGCAGGATTGGGCGGAGCATGTTGTTGGCCACGTGCACGTGTAGGTACCAATGGTGGTAAATCTGCTACACGTTGATGAAGGTCTGCCGGCAAATGTGCATAATTCTGCAGTGGAATCAACTCATAATTTTCAGTGAGAAACAGAAAACATACAGAAGGACCTGCAGGATTGGGCGGAGCATGTTGTTGGCCACGTGCACGTGTGGGTACCAATGGTGGTAAATCTGCTACACGTTGACAAAGGTCTGCTGGCAAATGTGCATAATTCTGCGACGGAATCAATTCATAAGTTTTCCAGTAGGAAAGAGAAAACATACAGAAGGACCTGCTTGAGGAGCATGGTGTTGGCCACGTGCACGTGTAGGTACCAATGGTGGTAAATCTGCTACACGTTGACGAAGGTCTGCCGGCAAATGTGTAAGATTCTGCGAGGAATCAATTCATAAGTTTTCCAGTAGGAAAGAGAAAACATACAGGAGGGCCTGCTTGAGGAACTACATCTTGATTTTGCATGAGCATGTTTGCCATATTTGGAGTAAGTTGCAGTGTCATTCTACACAAAGTCCCACTGAAGGAGTTTGGTGTAGATCCCTGTCAATTGAAAAGGAGTTATTAATTGATTGTATTACATAAGCATATAAGTCGCAGCAGAGATAAGTTACCTGCAGGAGCAATAGAAATAGAAAGTTCAGCTTTGAGAGAGTTAGTGAGGAAGCAGAGGCTGGAAGGTGGTGGCAGGAGGAAGAGAGCAGTATTGAAAACATGAGGCTGCCTTGCTGGTGCGGCGTGGCCTGGGCTTCAGTGGTGGGAAACACCGGGGTGACGTCATCAGTGGAGTGGCGGAAAGCACGGCGAGAAACACGGAGTGACGTCAGCTTAGCTGTCAGCTTCCCACGACATTTTTCTTTAATATATAGATTCCGCAGTCACGCGTCACGGAAGGGGTTGACGGCGTCGAACTTTGGTCGATGTCACGTGTCACGGCAGCGGTTGACAAATATGTCGGGGCGTCACGGTGAAGTAAAAAAACCTCTCAAAAACTGAAGAAAAATCGATGAAAATATTCCTGTAAGAGAAGGGTTACAAAGTCAGTCGCAACACATGTTTTTAGCAAGGTTGAAGGGCGGAACATTGGTTTTGAGCTAAAACTGACCAGAATCATGCAGGAAAAACTCCGTTTGAACCATATCTTTGGCCGAAAGGCAACTGAATCTCAAAAGTCGCTCCAGTTTAATTTTCTCAACCCCCTATATTACCCTGCAGCAGTTTGGGAGGTTGCCAAAATTTCCCGCATGTCACGCTCGATTTCGGCCATTGACGAATTGACGAATATGTTCAAGATGTCACGTGTCACACACCCTGTCGAATTGAATGTAATTCTACAGTACCTTCGCAATCCTTGACGTTGTTGGCACACCGTTTTTCGGAACAAGACATGCCGCCGCTTCGCTCCGGCAACTCGGATGAGAAATGTATGTATATTATTGAAGTAGTATTGCCCAATTTATCTTTGTGATGTACTCAGTTGAACTGAACCACGGCGTTGCGGGTGGAGTAGACTGTGATATGGTGAACAGAAGATTGAGTCGTGAGAGATAAGAACATTTCACCGAAAGGAGGCCGAAATCTAATAGAAGTAATCGGGCTTGGTTCAGATCACCCGATTCTGTTGTATTTGGAGCCGAGCCCGATGCAAGAGTTAAGAACCCTGTCCAATTTGCAGCGGAGCTCGGTCGAAATTTTGATCCTCTGTGAGCTATCAGGAAGCGGCAAACCGAATAAGTAATAAGTACAGTGAAAGCCAACAGATTAGGATGCGACCCGAGCCTTAGCGTACCAATACGATGGGCGCCAAGAGATGAATACTCACGAACACGGGGGAGTCAAGAAATGACAAAAAGCATGAGACAGATAGATGGTTTGAAGTACAAAAGTAAATTCATACCCGGTACGATTCTTGCGAATAAACCTGACTGATTCGACCGCAACGAAAGAGATTCCCAGCCTTAAACACAGCGGGGTACAGGCACTTATTTTTTTTTGCAACCTGAATCGATCCAACCGATCGTACAAAACCCTTGGTCGATGAAACCATAAAGATTGGGCAGCACCAGACGAGAGCTGAGATTAGGAGCATTTCAGCAGGGTTGTTGTGATTTGAGCATGGAATGCGAGTCCAACGGTAAACGGACATGTTACAGGTTGTGCCGTTACTGTTCCCAGAGAATAATGGTACAGGGCAATGAACTGAAGACGCAAACAGTGGACAGAGGATGTGCAATCGAACCAAGATAAGGACCCACTTTATATGTCCTCAACCGGCAGGATTATGTGGCTCACCGGCCCAGTGATAAGGATCAAATCAACCTGCGCCGTAGCCAACAGTCACTGCGTCTTATTAAGAAAGACTGCGCGCAGGTCAGATGGCCGCTCGCAAATGAAAAGGGAGTGTCGAACAGCAAAGGAAGTCGAGGATATATGGGGCAAAGGAAACCAAATGGAGAAGGGATACATAGTGAAAGTAGCACAACAGAAAGGAGACTGCGCAAGCAGGCAGCAGGAGAGAGCCAGGAGCAGCCAAGCTATATGAAGAAAGGCACCAACAGGTACAGATTGATGACCACCGCCGAAACGAGCAAAATCTTAAAAGAACAGTTAATCTGCCTACCCGTTGCCGCCCGTCGTGCCGTCGACGGCCGCTGTTCCGACGGCCATCGCACCAAACCGTCCCGTTGAAATTTGCTCAAAGCCTCCACGGAACGGGCCGGGTACCCGACGTACGGGACCCGTAGAACCGGCGCGACAGGTACGGCATACAGCCTTAGCTGCGCCGTGGGCAGCAGCGACTGCGATCCGCTGCGTCCTGTTCAGAAAAAGCTGCGTGCGGGTCAGCTGTTCACCTGAAATGAAAAGGCTGTGTTGAACAGCACAGAATGATGAGGACCAAAGGAGTTAAGGCAAGAGGAAGAGCAGAAAGAACACATAAGGAGGACAAGATGAGCCGCCGCTTCGCTCCGGCAGCCATGCAAATTCCCATCTGTAGTCTCAGAAAGGTAAGATGGAGTTGGTTTGGCGGCTCGAAGGGTCAAAAGTGGAGAAGACAACTTAAACGTGGTTCATATTCATACACGGCATAAGTTAAACTTGTGCAGTAGAATTATCGAGCAATGTAACGGATTCTGATTATAATTCTGAGAGAATAGAAAAGGCGGGAACAGGGGAAAATGAATTAGCTGTAAATAACTGGGTGGAAGTGCGGTTGTTCATGGTTATAAAGATACACATTCGAGTAGAACCGACTGGAATGCCAGCCTGCGAAGCAACCCATATTTCTTGAAATTGCATGCATTGGGATCAAAATCGACTGGCAGCTCAACAGAATGAAGCACAGGCAGGGAATGCCAACAGGACGAGCAGATGGCGCAGCAGCGAGAGAGGTAGTAGCCTGGAGTTTGATGTGTTGGTGTACTGCAGCAGGATTATATTCGGAAGAGCGAACCATTGTGGATGATCCTAGGATCTTGATCTCCAAAGAGGCTTTGAAAGAAGATATAGAACTTGATCCATGGGTTCAATAGCTTGCGACCGGGAGGACATGAAGGACTGGACGGCAGTCATTAAGGGAGAATAGAGCTAGGTCCCAGCAGGAGCGCACGGAAAAAGTCCTTCATTGGCAGACAGAGCAAGAAATGATCATTTGAAGGGGTTGGAAGGTGGACACAGGGTAACAGAAAAAGCTGATGGTGCACCGTTCTTATATCTCCCGTTGCTGGGAGACGACGTGGCCTCGCGGCTTGATCTCCGACAACTGCACTGAACTGAGCTGTCAAGAAGACTGCGCGCAAATCAGCTGAGCAGCGTGAAATGAAAAAGGTGTTGAAGGACCAGATAAAATCGAAGATGGAAGGGGTTAAGCAACAGACGATGAGCAGAGGAAGAGAAAAGGAGCTGGATAAATGGAGAAGATTCAACTTCAGATATACTTGCGCGTCCTCCCGGCAGCTGGAATACGGCTGCGCCAGGCTGCGTGCTGTCAGTTTCGAGGCTGCGCGTAGGTCAGATGGGCAAAGTGATGAACAGATCGTGTGAGCGGAAGAAGAGAAAGCAGGGCTGAAAAGCTGAGGAAGACCGAAGGGTTCGTGCAAAAGGAGAAAAGACCAAATAGATTCAAAGAATCGCGAGCCATTTCGTTAAAGAACGGTTAATGTTGAGGACCAAAGGAGTTAAGGCAAGAGGAAGAGCAGAGAGAACACAAAAGGAGGATAGACATATGGAGAAATAGCACAGGTTCCGTAGGATCTCGTTAAAGAACGGTTAATCCTGTCGATCAAACTTTCCGAAATGATCGCAGCTCTACTCATCTATTACAGATTCCCATCCACCACCGAGTCCTTCTAGTTCTTAGCAAAGTCTCTTAGACTCAAAGATTTTGCACGCCAAGCTAAAAATTTTTGGTGCTGAGCTTCGTTCCGTTGTTTTGAAATTTACAGAGGACTAGATTCCGAAAAACGGTGCGCCCACAACGTTCGACTTGGCAGTTGTCCAACCGCACACTCGCAAGGTTTGAGGAAATTCTCGCCCACTGTCACCCCGGGGAAAAACATATGTTCTCTGACGATGCGAGTCGAACGGGTCCTGCGTTTATACACGTCCTATACATCAGTCGCAGATGCAAACCACCACTCTGCGTCGGAACTCAGTTGGGAGGGAGACTCCATTGAGGTTGTACAGGCTCGAATGTGCCTGTATATTGAACAAACATGGATGAATTTGGGAGACGAAATGGGCCGCAGTTTGTTTCCAGTGAGGTGGTCCGCAAGTGAGCGCGGACCGACTTGAAGACTAAATTGATTCCCGCTCCTGGGTAAAGAAAATTATAAAGAATTGAAAAAAAAGAACGCACGGCTTGAGTGTTTGGCTCGGACCCGAGTCGAATGGGTGGTCTCCTGCATCAATCAATCATACTGCAGGCACCTGGCACCAGCCGATTCGGAGCAGGCGTGGACTACTATCCACCACCGAGTCTTTCTAAGTACCTATATAACAAAGTCCCTTATGCTCAAAGATCTTGCACGCCAAGTCAGAAGGTGGTACTGAGCTTTTTTCCGTTGTTTTGAAATTTAAGGGGCGACTGGTGGCGTTGACTTGCCGTTGACCTAAACATATCCGGAACAAACCACGAAGGAGTGGAAAATGAACATATCTCTAAGTAGAAACACAGTCAAGCATGGGTGTAGGGCTGAAAGAGCTCGGGGATTAATATTCAGGTGATTTTACCCAGCTCGTCAACCAAATCACTCTTTATAAATATGAAGGGTCGTTCCCTTTGTGATTTTCTGGCTCTTATAATCAGCCTGCTATACGGACAGCATTCCTCAGAGCCCTAGAAAAAAATTGAATCCTTTCCTTGTCCGGCAGCTAGCAGTTTGGTATAAGTTTGCAGCTGCTGAGTCTGCAAACTTGGAGTTTGCGTTCAATTTGGCACATGAAAGATCATGACCTTTTTTTGCAGAGTGCTGGGGAATATATTCATTTTTCCATTAGTCAAATTTGAGATCATAACAAACACCCCCCAGCGGTAAGGAGGACTTGTGCGCCTCGACAAGCCCCCTTCCCGGGCTCCAGAAGTTGAATTGCACGAGAACACTTAACTAAATACAAATGCATAGGGCCCAACATACACCCACCACTTCGAGGCTGTTGCATCATGTGCTCGGACCCCCGAGAAAAGTTGTTCCGCCTTCCAACAGCCTAGAGTTTTCACGGACGGTTGGAGCCGAGGACCGGAGGAATTTACCAAAACGGCACTCCGATTTGATCGGAGTCCTACTCAACACTGGGTGGATGGTCCACGCCTGCTCCGTATAGGGTGGTGGTTACGGTACGATTAACCGTTCTTTAACGAGATGGTGGAAATCCTGTGCGAATTCCCCATCTAGGTCCATCCCCATTGTGTGTGCTCACCTCTCATTCTTCACCACAATGCTTCTTTCTCCATTTGCACGGTCGTGGGGCACTCTCTGCGGCCTGCGGAACTCCGCCGCAACTGCTGAGGACTGCGCTCAATTTTTTTACTCCGACGGGAAAGCACACTCACCCCGTTTGGGTTGGACGGACGGTGTTCTGCAGTGAGAATTCTCAAGCCCAATAACGCACTACTCCGGGGTGAGAGCTACATTTCAAATAGACCCCTCGATCCAGCTGACCCACCCGCAGTCTTTCGCACTTCTTCGCAGTAAATGCTATTTAAGCCGCAGCCATATATCTCCGATGACCATCCATGTATAAAGGACGCTATCCTCTTGCCCACCAGCAATCCCCCTTCGGTTTTCGCCTCCGAATTTTTGCTCTCTAGTGATCAAGCCTCCAAGCTCTCTGATCTAGGCTCTCTGCGTTCAATTTACTACGGGCAACTGTCATCTTCCGCAAATCTCCTGGATGGTTTCATTGTTTATTCAGGCCACTCAAGATTGCTTGGAATTCATGCTGATCTGTCTGTCCTTTTGCCGGAAATACTTTCCTCTAGGGTGGTTTCATCAAGTTTCATCAAGTTTCTATCACGTGTGGGTCTAGCCGTGTCAAGCATTCAAGATTCTTCATAAGCTGCCTGCGTCTACGGTGACCGATTCATTGTGAACAATTTTTTCTTTCTGCAGTGTCGTGGTCGCTGCGCAGTGTCCTGGGTTCGGATTGAATGTCATTACGATTTTTTCCCCCCAGTGGGAGGTTTAAGATAATCAATATTCTAGCATCCTGTAATTTTTCCAGTTTGCCACTATATAATGCTTTCCTCCGCTTTCCTCGCTTTTACATTAAGCGTGCTTTAACGAGATCCTACGAAACCTATGCGAAAATCCCGATTTAAGCTTCATCTCCATTACTTATTTCTCCCCTCCCATCCTCAAGGTCGTGAGTTCCTGCTCGACTTTCCCGCGCAGTTATCCCCATTGCCCCACCTGCGTACTGGGCAAACGCCACCGCGGAACTACATGGGATGGCGCAGCCAAATTACGAAGGCCAGCTGAGTCCATTTCACGCGACGTCTGATAAAAGCACTGCGGCTTCCAGCTGCCAGTGATTCTCCAGGACATCTCGACGTATGGGTTGATCGTTGTATCTTACAGTAAATATACAAGACAGTCAAAATTCATTTCACTGTTTCATCGTGCCACTGTGAGGATTGGCGCAGCTGCCGGAGCGAAGCGAAGGCATGCCTTGTCAATTGATGCAGGAGACGGCCCGTTCGACTCGGGCCCGAGCCAATGTAAATCCATCGCCACAACTTTTTATTCAAATTTCCCTGGAGAGTAAAAGAACTGATGGATTCCCGGACTCATAGTATTAGGCTGTTTGAACTTTCAGATTGGTCGTGTTGAACGTGTGGCATCCAATAAGTACCCATGCAGATAGGGGCTGCCATCACATGATCGAGGCCACGGCGTGACGTACGTGACGGCGGCTCCTCTTTCTCTCCGTCCATGTTCCTCGCCGCTGTTCTCGCCTTTGGCGGCGCGCAGCTCGTGGCCGCGCTACCCACCGACAACAACCCCAACAACAGTCGCAGGAACGATGCCATAGGCTTTGTCATCGGTGCCCTTCCCTCCTTCCTCCCTCCAAATCTCGATCCACCGCTAACTTCATGTGGTCTTTCCAGCTGTGATACTCCTCCTGCTCTTCTGTTGTTGCTTCCAGCGCCGCCGCGTTCAGCGTGCCGCAGCCGTCCGGCCTCCCCTCGCACCAGCCTTTCCCCACGCATCGTCAAGCAGGTTTCCGCACGGGATGCAATACGGGAACACCAACACCCAATACCCTGCGTACGGACCCCACTGGGTGCGCCGCCGGTGGGAAGCGAGTACCCCCCGCGGCTGCGGCGGACTACGCACCGCCGCCGTATGTGAAAGAAGGGGAGACAGCGGAGTTGGAGCGGGGGCTGGAGTGGGGCAGTATGCACCCGTGCGACCCTTCATTTCGCCCGCCATTCATTTCCCGCCAACTGACATGCGTTATGCTACAACAGCCACCAGGCCCACCACCCGGTATCGACGCGGTATATTCGCCGGTGCGTCGATTTGCTTGAAATCTGTTTTCGAGTATTGCTTACCGTGCATGATACTGTAGCCTCCCGGCCCACCGCCGCGTGCGCATATTTCTGTGCGTTTGCGTCTCGCGGCGCTTGATCTTCTTTTTATCTAACATATTCTGTTTTTCTAGTCCAGCTCGGCGGATTTCAGCGGGGGTTTCCGGCCCCCGCCTGCGTCGTAGCACTATATGCCTCTTTGTTACTTTTCGGCTCGCCATCTGTGTATCCTTTGCCTTGCTGCATCAATCCCCCAACTTCGCTCTGGTGTGAATTCATCACGGTGATCGAGCCGGTGTCTCCGCACTGGCTTCGTTTCGCCATCACCGGCCTGCGTTCCCCAGCAGTATTTCTGGAATTTGAGACTCATCACCGCGACTCGAGCTCGAGCATCTCTACCTATGTCCGCTGTGATCTAAGCTAAGCTCGGACAACGCATCACGTTCCAGGCTGCTCCCGCCCCATACACCTTCCCTTTATCAGTTCGAACCCCGCTGCCCATTGTGCACTCCCACTGTGCCTCTCACCAACTATGCCTATTATCAGTCACTCGTGCTCTGGCAAGGCACAAAAATCAAAATGCTATGAAACCTCCCTTAATTATGGCTCGGGCCCGAGTTGAACGGGCGGTCCCAGCACAAGGTCGGTCCGTCCGTCGTTCATTATTTGTGAGGATCGTCCACCACCGAGCCGGTACGTGTCGTGTCGTTCGTCCGTTTCACTTGTGTGCACCTACAAATTGAAAAGGGAGAAAAAGGAGTGACCCTAACGGCTGGTCGATGGCTCGGGCCCGAGTCGAACGAGCGCCACTGGGAAGGCCTGTTACACATCTATTTTCGTGGGTGTGGCCTGTCCACCACCGAGCCGGTATGCATCCTGTTCTTTCCTTCGCTTTGGATGCATCCGAAAACATAAATCGGTACGCATTGCTGTACCGCTGGTTGAAAAAAAAAAAAAAGTCGGAGGTGGTCGGACATGGCTCGGGCCCGAGTCGAACGGGCAGCACCTGCAGCCAGTTGTGGGAGTAAGACAAATTTGGTGCAGGCGTAGATTTTCCACCACTAAGCCAGTATGCTTCTTCTGTTTGTTGTGCCTCCAAAAGAATCTAATTGCGCACACCACTAACAAAAAAAGGAAATGGAAACAACACGTATTGCTCGGGCCCGAGTCGAACGGGCGCTCCCACGGCATGTTATTAACTGCAGATGAAGATTTATCTTGTGTGGGTGTGGTCCATCCACTACCGAGCTGGTGTGCATCCCGTTCTTTCCTTCACCTTGAGCATCTGAAAATATAAATCTGGGTGCACTGCCGATGGAAAAACAAAATGCCAGAGGTGGTCGTATATGGCTCGGGCCCGGTTTGAAAGGGCGCTACTTGTGGGAGTAACACAAATTGGGCGCAGGCGTAGACCTTCCACCACCCAAGGTTATGTTCTGTTTGTGATCCCTCTGAAAATACCAAATTCCGTACCACCAACAAAAAAGGGATTACTGCATATGGCTCGGGCCCGAATCGAACGGGTGCTCCCCCAGCATATTATTAACCTCCTTCTAGAGCGAACTATATTGTGGGGGTGTTGTCCATCCACCACTGAGCCGGTATGTATCTCGTTCTTTTCTTCACTTTGAGTACATCTGAAAATAAAAATCGGTGCGTACCGCTGACTCAAAAGAAAAAGTAGTCGGACGTGGTCGGCGGGCCCGAGTCGAACGGGCAGCACCTGCAGCTAGTTGTGGGAGTGAGTAGATAAATTAGGTGCATTCACCACCAAGCCAGTATGTATTGTGTTCTGTTTGTGGTCCCTCCGAAAAAAATCACACGAACAACAAAAAATTATCCAGAACGGACATATGGCTCGGGCCCGAGTCGAACGGGCAGCTCCTGCCCAGTAAATGTGAGTGGCACAATCTTTAATCGCAGGCGTGGTGTTCCACCATCGAGTCGGTACGCGTTCTTCTCGTCCGCTTGATGTGTGTGCGCGGAAAAAGCTAATAAATTGCTACCTATTGCCAAGTGGAAAAAGGATTCAACACGTGGAGTATGGCTCGACCCGAGTCGAACGGGCGCTCCCATACTACAAGGAAATTCGGACTATTGAGTATGGGTGTTGTTTGTCGGAAAAACCCAATTCGATTGACCACGTCAGATATGCGGAGATATAACCTGGTCAGCTTCTCAGGCTACCAGAGAGTCGATCATTCTTGAAAATCGTGATCAGCCTGACCGCTGATCACTCATGTACAGTAGATATCAGGCTTGTTCCGGGGAAATAATAAAAGTCCTTCGCCCTTTTTGTGTGAAGGGTAGTCGGGTCAGTAAGGAAGTTAGTGGTAATTGGGTTTAATGTGAGGGTGGGTAGGAGACTGGAAGTGTTATTTCCTGCAATGTGATGTCAAAATCGAATTTTGCCCACAGGTGAGTGCTGCTCCACAAAACTTGAATCTGCTCAGATCCCAGGGCGACATCATATTTCCTTTTTAGCATCCCGCACACGCTCATCCTTCGCGCCGGCCTCGTTGATCTGGTGTCAAAATCAAAAGTTTCCCTCAGCGCGACCTCATTATATTTCTTCTCTAGCATTCAAGGCTCATTCGTAGGGCTCTGGCCCGGCCGCAACACGTCAAGATGAGGAATTTTCAGGTGATTCTACGGGACGGTTTACACGTTTACCCGAGATATTTCGAGCCTGCACTGCATGTCCTGTTGCTCAAATCCTTCACGCGTAATTCTGGCCAAGTCAGCGTGCAAAGTGTTGTTTGAGCATGAGATTCTGGGTTCAAATCCTGTGATCTCGGCAAACTTTTTCAACCACCGCTTCAACGACAAATTAAGAGTGCAGAATGTGCCGGGAAATTCCACCCACCACAAAAATGTGTAACGCAACAAGAAGTCATGCTTTGAAGCCTGGGAAACTCCAAGACGTGTCATCTATACTTCTTCACATATCCTCGTCGGATGGAGACCATTATAATACATCAAACATAACCCTGAAAACCCCGTAGCTTACGGCCGTAACCCGTATACGGACGGGACCCGCCGTATGGGCTCCCAAAATCCCGTTCAACGGGACGGGTGCGGTACTGGTGACCCGTAAATACCCGTTCCGCACCCGTATTAAGGAACGGGTTTACGGGTCGAAGCCTAAAGTCTTCATCCCATCCAGAAATGGAAAAGCCGGATCTTAGAGTGAAATGGTGCTGTCATATCTCGAGAAACAGTTTCATTTGACTTTGACAAATCCCTTGAGTGATTACAAGTACAATTACACATCACTCCACATATAAAGATTTATGTGGCTACTAGCACTGGTGATTTAAGTCAAGAAGACGCTCTCCCAGTTAAATCTACAACCGAGGTCATTAGTTCACCACTTCACCGATCAACGTTTACTCAGAGAGCTTACCCAGCGGGCGCAGTTGAACATCCAGAGCCACCACCGAGCACCGAGGTCGCGCCATTAGAACAAACGTCGTGGGCACCGCCAGACTCGAAGAACTGGATCTGACCGGTGACACCAGAATAACTGATTGACTTGGCCGAACCGCCGTTTGCGAGGAAGATACATTCTCCAGACGTGGCTCCGTTGCTGACTGCAATGACCGAGCCTCCGCAGCTCGCCCCGCTGAACCAGTCGAGTGTGGCCGACATCGCCGGAGAGGCGGAAACAACGAGAGCGGTGGCAATGAAGACGACGTTGAATTGCATTTCGTGTAGCTGCTAAAAAAAAAGTGGAGTGAGTGGAAGATTATACGACAGGAGGACGAAGAAGAGGCTTGGAGAGAAGGGCTAACCTGATCGAAAGTAGGAAAAGGAGCTGAGTGAAAAACCTCCAGGAGGACAGATATTTATACGTTTGTCGTGAAATAGTCTAGATCCAATGCCATTGCGTAGGATACACGTGTAGAAGCGTATGGATATATCGAATCAGACGCATTTACCCGGGGCCGTGATTCAAACATTCCACATCAATTTCACCGGCGATCCTCTTCCTTGAGCAAAGTTCTTGCGGACAGCGGCCCTAGCGCGTACTCTCTCGGCAGACAGACAGAAACGAGGTGTTACATTCAAACGGCAGGCCTAGAGAAAATATGCATTCACCCGTGACCCACGGTACGCCTAGGCGGCCTAACCGCGCGTGTAATTACTGAAAGATGTACGTACATTCTATATCAGTTCAGAGCTACCCCTCTTCCCAGCGCAATGTTATGAATAACAAGCATCGAACCAAAGTGTCGGTCACCAGCCAGAGACCGTGTGCGGTTTAGGTGATTTAGCAATGCGGAGGAGACGCTAAGTTAAATCTGACTGAGAAAATCAAGCAAAGCAAAGTCGTCAGAGTCCTAAGCTCAGGAACGATGCTAGAGAAGTTAATGTAAATGCGGGAGAAGTTAATATCATGCGGGATAATTTGAACCCGGCTCGTTTCCAATTGCGACAGCGGTGTCTTTGCCAATGGCCACCAACCAGAGGTCGTGTGTGGTCTCGGTGAATCAGCAATGCGGAGGAGACGCTCAGTTAAATCTGGCTAAGAAACTCAAACAAAATAAAGTCCAAGCAAAGCAAAGTCGTCGAACCAAAGTGTCGGCCACCAACCAGAGACCGTGTGCGGTTTAGGTGAATCAGCAATGCGGAGGAGACGCCAAGTTAAATCTGGCTGAGAAGAGCAAGCAAAACAAAGTCGTCGGAGTTCCAAGCTCAGGACCCGTGACTGCCGAATGAATGTAATTGTACAGTACGAAGTGAGACGCCCACAAATGTAACCTAAATGAGCCAGCAAAGAAAATTGTCAGCCCGACTTCCGGATTCCAGTTTTAAGTTGCCAGCACGAACCCTGTAGTATCATGGTAATTTTTGCACAGTATATCGCCAATATATGAGCAAGCAGATCAAAGCCAGGCTTACAACTTTGGTGAGCTGTTGCATGAGTTCAAAGCGAAGTTAGAAGGTGCTTTAAGACACGAAAATTAACTCTTCTGCCTGATAGAATTGCGTGCCATGTATACGAGGACTGCACTTCGGAGTGCTCTTTCGATGGCATTGAAATTCCCATTTTGGTAAAGACAGATTAGCCGAGCCCATTTGTTGCAAGGGTCTATGATGCAACCGGACTTTACTCGCTTGTACTTGTACTAGTACTACTATGCTTCAGTCATTGTCAGATCATGTGGCTCGTGGCCTGTGCAAAGAAGGAGTCACAAGAGAGAGAAATCAAACCGACGTAACGGCACCTGGACTGAAAGATAGATCGCCATCTTATTGCAGCTTTCGAATCAAGGGGCGTCAAGACAAAAAAATTGTGCCTTGTTTGGCCTTGTGCCCTTGCCGACAAGCTTGCAAGGCCAAAGCCACGAAAAACATTCCTCATAAAATCTAGAGATGAACCGGAATTTTTCTGCAAAGACTTCAAGGAGACTCTTTGTGATTTCTTGCGCATGGCGTACCCATACACATGATCCACTGCAAAAATAATAAATATTCATCCTTACACGGAGTCAAACGAATGACGTTGTGACTTTCCGGGTATAGGTTTGTGACCTGCCTTCTACAAGGTCACAAGATATTTGTCGAAAGTTAGCGTGGGACTCGCTCACCCGGAGTGGGACTCGCCGGGTCCCGCTCTCGCTCTTCTTGTATATCCGGCCATTAATCAAATCGTGTGAATCGACAGTCATTCTGATCCATCAATCTCGTCGCTGATGCAGAACAGTGTATTTTAACTTGCGGGACGAGTCCCCGAGTCCAGCTCTGCGCCATTTCCATATGTGGCCATTGGCAAAGGCATCGCTGTCGCAGTTGGAAACGACCCGTGTTCAAGTTCTCCCGCGTGTCATTAACTTCTCCCGCATTTGAATTAACTTCTCTAGCATCGTTCCTGAGCTAGGGACTCCGACGACTTGCTTTGCTTGATTTCCTCAGCCAGATTTAACTGAGCGTCTCCTCCGCATTGCTAATTCACCGAGACCGCACACGGTCTCTGTTTGGTGGCCATTGGCAAAGCCACCGCTGTCGCAATTGGAAACGACTCATGTTCAGACAAACACCCTGTACGTCACCATCGGGTCGACGTCGAGGGCGAGCTTCAAGACTGCGTAGAAGTACACGGTCAACTTCGCGTCCGCGCCCACGGAGGTGATGCTCGCGGTGCTCGTCACGAACACTGTCGCGAGCGCTGCGGGGCTGCTTGTCGCGATGGAGGTGAACATGGTTTTGAGCGGGAGGGCTAATTGCACTGCAGAGGCGTTTGGGGGGCGGAAGTCGACGAGGGATGCCATCCCAGCTGGGTTCGAGCAACCTGGGTTCGAGTGGCTCGCTGTGGTTGGAGAGGGCACCTATCCAATTGGCCCCTGGAATACGATTGCCATCGCGACGCCTTCCCCACCGGTCACCGTTTAAATTCAGCGTTTAATGGCACACACAGTAATGTTTTCCGTCCCAGTCGTTGTTTCATCATTTGTAATCGTCGTTCCACCTGCTCCCTTTATTGTGTTTCGCAGGCCACGAACGTCATCAACTATCATCGAACCCGCCTGCTCGCCGTCGGCGCTTCGACCAGGCAAATTGTGCCACCTTGCTTCCCGCTTTTCTTTTCAACTACGGTACAAGTTCATCCCATCTGGTCTCATTTTAGATGTCCTTACGCGTAATTGCAGTTCATTCCTTCTAATATTCACATGGTAGGTAATTCTGTTACTGTCACTGTGCGACTGTGGAGTCTAAGAAGGACCTCATTTACAGAACCTCCTCCTAGCGGCTCCAACCGCACCGCGATGTGATCCTCCGGGAACTCGAGGCAACATCACCATCGGCCTGAACGCAGTAAGCAATCCGGTGTTTGAGATCGGGGTCCTCAGAATCATGGGATCTGGAAACACAGTACGCCCAATGCGATCTGATAATATCCCGAACACAATCGGAATAAGGGTATGTTCCATAGAATCATTATACGCGTATAAAAATCCATCAACACAATTCCTCGATATTGTCCTAACCCTCAGAGGCGAAAGGTGTCCGTGAGAGTGTGGCCATGGGATACCTGGCCATTACACACCTTATTTATACTCTGATCTCAAATGAGGAACTAGAGATGGGTGCTACACAATGGTAGCGAGGGGAAGAGCTCGGGATAGAAATCCATTTTGGTGCCCCATTGCAACTCTACATGCGTTGTTAGATGATGATGCATAGCAAGAGCAGGGAAACAAACCGCCCACCAACTATCGCTGGGGTCGACAAAAAAAAGCTAAAACAAATGTCTGTCAGACAAAGTACAACGATAAGGTGCGGAAGAGAGAGGGCACCATATTTCGAGATATCAGTTGGGGTAACAACCTTTCCGCACGCTTGCGAGTATTGCACTGCAGCTCAATGCGTGGTGAATGGAGCATCGGGAGATGGGAGTTTGGAGTCCAACGCGGCGCATTGCACGCGGTAGAGGAAGCCAAAGTGGAGGACAATCGTCTGGATACGATTCGAGGAAATAATCGTAGAAAGAGTCCCGAGTAATATCGTAGGAGCCGTAGAATTACCGGGTATATAAATCCGGAGCAATGCCAGTTTAGGGAACACAGAGATCAATCCTCTGCTCCCTAGGCTTGTTGCAATGGTCAATGCGATGAGTATGGACGATTGGGCGAGAATACAGACCTGATGAATATCCAATATTTCAAGCGTTCCAGCAACAGCAGACAGTTCCTGCCAGGGTAACTCGTCGTTATGAACTGATAACGCCCTGAGACGCGATAAATCGAGCGGGCAGAGTCTCCGTGTTAACTGGTAGTCTGGGCCGCTGATTCGCAGTACATCCAGGGTGAGGGGTTTGGCGAGCTGGTTGCTAGGGGGTTCCATCCCAGGATCACTGTGGATGTCCACGTCCAAATAGTGAACCTTGGAGGAACAGTGATTCCAGATCTGCATGTAAGTCGACGGATTGATAACTCTGCCAATGATCTTGAAGTATCGAAGAGTCGGGCGGCTCAACAACTGTTGGACTGAAATTGCCTCCTGCTTTGACACGCCCATGATGCTCACAGCTTCCAGGCGCCCGAATGGGAAGCTGCAAATCTTTGAGATTGTCTCGATGTCGCTGTTTGGGCTCAGTTTAATCTCGAGGTGCCGAACGTGTTGAATAAGATGAGGAGAGGTGAGTGTGTCCAAGCGCTCGTCGGTGACGCCTAAAAGGGAGCTCGCGATGTGTAGGCATCTGGAACGGGTGAGATTGCGCTGGATACACCCAAACACAGGAAACCAAAGCGCAAGTTTTCAGGTCGGGAGTGGATGTATGGAGAAAGGCTACACAGTTGTCGACCAGCTCCTGGATATCGAACGGACTGCTCTGCGACATCGCGGTGCCAGGTAGGGTGAGAGAGATCGGATCATTGATGATTCCCATCACGTCAATCATGATGGGAGACACGCACAGTCACGCTTGTGACTCTTGCTTCCAACGCTCACCTCGTTCGTTACTAGACAGTACTGTCTCGTTCGCTGTTCATCCTCTACCACTGGTTTATCTTATAAAAACTGTACCTACAGATAACCAATACAGAGGGGTACAACCCATGAACTCGCGAATGGATCCTGTTGCAGTTCCTCCAGTGCTCCCTCAAGCTTGCTTGTTGACCGACCTACCCACGGAACTTCTGGTTGAAATAACAACATACCATACCGACTCGTTCAGCTTCCTTTCCCCCTTAGTAAATCCAGAGGACGTGGAGAACCGACAAGCACAACGCCAAGACCTTTGTTCTCTGTCGCAGAGCTGCAACGCGCTGCGGAGCGTCTGCCTACCGTTCTTGTGGGCGCGATTCGACATCTCAGGCCGCAATTTTGACCACCTTGGGAGGCGAACCGAACTGGGACCCCACATTCTCTCATGCATCGGGTCTGTGCTATCTTTTACGGTCACCTATAAGTATCACCGACAAAGTCGTGTTTCAGATCCGTACACATATCAATGGTAAAGTGGTCCATCCCCCAGCAAGAAAGGATGTCCAACCTCCCGGAATTCCTGGCTGCACTGCCCAATCTCAGAGCCGTGCGCATGTACCACGTGAGCAGCCCGACAATTGGCCGAGCCCTCTGCTCAGCCCTGGCAAACTGCTGTTTCCCTACCGTGCACTCGCTATCCATTCCGGACGGCCTTTACATCATTTTCCCTGCGTTTCCGAACCTAACGACGCTCGCCTGTCCCTCAATCCACTTGCACACCCCGCTGCTCGAACCCGCAAAGTCGCACTTGCCCCGCCTCGACGCGCTTGTTGGGATGCGGCTTGACTCCACAAGGGACTTTATCGCGAGTAAAGATGCCCAACTCCCACCCAGTCCGCCGTTCTCATTCTCCTCTTCCAGCTCTCGCGCGCGATTTTCCGCACCTGCGCGCGTTGTCTATCGCGAGTCCAATCCGACCCGATGACAAGGCACGAAGTCTTTTTGCGGTTGCTCGCTACAGCTGACTGATCCCACCCGAAACCCAGTTTGGCCTCGAGACGCTCCGTGCTTTCACTCATCTCAGCGAGCTCGGGCTTTTTCACAGGCCCGATCCGGCCAATGTCCACCCACTCGAGGAACTAGTCTCTGCTGCCAAGGTCGTGCTGCAGGCGTCACAGAGCCCCGACACAAAGGTGGTCAGGGTGTGGAGCAAACGACACCCCCCAGGGCCATGCCTTGTTTACGAGGAGCGATTTTGAGAGGCTCCTTGCTTTAGACTTCACTAGGCTGGGGGCTTCTTGTTGCCAATCCATCCGTAGATTCAAAATATATTGATCATGCCCTTCTCAAGCTGAAGGTCTCCTGGCCCTCGGCGGTAATTTGTCATCAACAAGACTCACTTTGTTTCATCGGTCTTCCATCTCACGCACCTGGTGATTGCAGGACGTCGGTTGAACTGCGATAAGGAAGGGATGACCGTCCTATGGGTTGACCACTCAAAGGCTCATGTGCCAGTCGACTTTTCTCCGCACAACTGACAGTAGTCTGGATACGGCACGGTGATTGCTAAGACTCAGCGGTGAGGGTGTGAATGGTACTCCAACAGGCCTGCTCGGGCGCTACTACAGTTCTACGAGGCCAGAGCCGCTCCTTTGCGTGTTGTTTGGACAGTGGCAAAACGTGAAGCTGAAATCACAGGAACCCGGCCTGATAATCGCTTTGAAGTCCAGCCCGCATGTCAATGCCGGACAAGAATTTGATATTTTGGCCTCCAAACCCAGGTTCTGGCCAGAAAAAAACGCGGGGCTGACGGCGGAAAAGCTAGGTTCTGTCAGGACAAAAAAAATAGTTTGAGATCTGAACCATGTTTGGGTCAGGCTTGCAGTAAAATTTTGGCTGAGAACAACATTTTTGGTACAAAACAACCTCGAAAAGCGTCAATCAATGCATAGCTGCATGAAGAACAGAGCGGTGGGAAATTTGGGGCATTTTGAGGAGAGTGTATTGGCTTTGAGAAAGTCCAGATTTTTCGACAGCATTGGCTGTTCCACAGCCAATGAGATTGCAGAAGTTTCGTTCATCAAATCCGAATACTCCTGTGCAAGATCGGTCTTAGATCGGTCGTAGACGCTATCTCGATTCTGAGCCGCCATGAGAACATTCAGCTCAAGATTATTCCGCCGATACTTACTCCCTCGCAGGCACAACGCAGGCAGGCAGAATCGGTATGTCTGACCTTATTCTCACATCACGGCGATAATCGGCAATCGATCAAACGAGGCATTACTCGTGTCTCTTTGACAACAACCTTCATGCACTTTCTCTTCCCTGCACTTGTTTTTATCCACGACTGTACGACCAAATACCGCACGCTCGAACTAACGGTCTAACAGTCTCAATGGCCTTGTAGAGTCCCTGCACGCTACCGATCCGGGACAATACATGGCGTCCCCGCATCGGTCAGCAAATACCCAGCACCAGAGTGCCGCCCCGTGGTATCCCGATCGAGGACACTACGTGGCCGGCCCATCGACTTACCCGTTCTACCCCCGCAGCATCCCGGCGCGAACCAGTCTCACAATTTATGGGCATACTCCAGCCCCTCTGCACCCTTGTCCTCCGGCGCGACGTCGCCCAAGCAGTCGAAGCGCCGCTCGTACCACCCGAAACCGCCTGCGCAACGCTCCGAATGGGTCATGTGGGTGGGGAACATCCCCAGCGAAGCGGTGCACGACGAGGTTTGGCGCTTCTTCACGCGGGACGAAGGGGGAAGCGCGTCTACAGAGGGGGTGCTCTCAATCTTCCTCATATCGCGCTCCTGCTGCGCGTTCGTCAACTACGCGACGCAGGCGCATCTGGATGCGGCAATTGCGCAGTTCAACGGCGTCCCTCTGCGCGCTGAGCCGCGGTGTCTGCTCCTGGTGTGCCGCGCGCGCAGGAAGGACGACGAGCTTCGCGCGGGGGTCGGGGGGCAACGTGGGATGGGCATGCACGCTCGGTGGGTAAAGGAACAGGCCGAGAAGGAAGGCTCTGTGCCGTCAGCGTCTGCACCCGACTCGGGCACAGCGTCGCCGTCTGCGCTCACTGACAACGTTCCAACATGGCCACCGCGTCGGGAGCGTTCCGACAGCTCACCCTCACAAGCATCAACCAGCTCGAGCATACTGCGGGAACACTTCCCTCAGCGATTCTTCATCCTAAAAGCCCTCACGCAGGTGAGTCCCTTTCCCTCTCCTTATTTACCAATAACTAACCCTCAGCCAACGCCATCTTTGCAGACAGACCTCGACCTGAGCGTGCAGACGGGTGTGTGGGCGACTCAGAAGCACAACGAGGGCGTCCTCGACCTAGCGTTCCGCACGTCAAAGGATGTGTTCCTCATCTTTAGCGTGAACAAGAGCGGGGAGTTTTACGGCTACGCCAGGTTTGTTTGAATATTGAATCCTTCACGGTACTCCACTCACGGCTTTCTTTCACAGGATGGCTGGGCCCGTAGCAACGGGGCACGGCGACGACGGGACGCCGCCGCTCTTCAGCGCCGACCGTTTTGTCGCCGACTCGCCCGCGCCCTTGACGACACCATCCCCCGCACCCGTGCGCTCTGCGCCCGCAGTGCTCGGTGCGGCGCACCACCCACTCAGTGCTGCGTCTGACGCCGCTCTCAAGGGCAAGAGCGCCACCCTTGACGCCGACTGGGCCGTGCGTGCGTCGGCGGCGGCGCGGGGGCGGGGCACGCTGGTCCTCGACGAGACGGCGCCGTTCCGCGCTGCGCGCGCTGGCGCGGATGCACCTGGGGAAGGCGATGGGGAAGCACGAGGTGGTGGGCACGGGCACGGGCACGGGCACGATTTCGAGCTGCAATGGCTCTGCACCGAGCGGCTGCCGTTCCAACGCACGCGGCATCTGCGCAACCCGTGGAATCACGACCGCGAGGTGAAGATCTCGCGCGACGGGACGGAGCTCGAGCCGATGGTGGGGCGGGTGCTGTTGGAGGAGTGGGGCGTTTATTTAAATTCAAATGAGGCGGAAGCGGCGGCGGAGGAGGTGTGGAGGAAGCAGACGGGCAAGGCGGGGCGTGGACGCGGCAAAGGCCCGTGGTCATGATATCCACATTATGTATGTATTCATTACATTATGTTTAGTCGTGGGTGCGGACACTCATCGGGATCCGTAACATAATATACCGCTCTGGAATTATCAAAGTCCTCGTGCGAGCGTTGGTACAGTGCTCTTTTTCAGCCTGGATCGTCTTAAGCTGTCTGTCATTTACCACGGATACTCACCGGTGCATGGCATTAACTGAGATCCCAGACCGAACAACACTTCTACGGCAGTTGGATCTTCTCTTCAATGCCTACGCGTACGGTAGGCGGGATGGTCGAGGTTGAGTTTCACTTTTTGACTTTTTAGTCGGGTGATTTCTGAAATGATCTCTGTATTTGAACTCACTGCAGTTAGCTATCAACACTTTCTGTAATGGTGCTGCATGTTAATCACTTTACGTTGGGATATGAGCAATCATGAATCAGAGCAGGAATATCACAGAACACTCACGAACATTATGGAACATTACTTATGACACCATGGATTGACTCACAGAATTAGTATATATACAGTAGTTACAGGGGGAATACCTCACGAGCTTATACCACCACGGCTTCACCGCCATTTTATAAATCTTATTGAACCAAATCATTGCGTGAACCTAAGGATCGAACTCCCGAAAGCGAAAACTACAACACTTTACTTTACTCTCTTTATAAAATTAAGCCTGTCCGTCTGCCTGAAGCTTTTTAAACTTCGACGCTTCTTTTGATGAAAGCTACATGCCGGCCCAATCCGCAGAGCCAGCTCAGTGCCGACCACTTCGGGCATGAATCGGGACACATGATGTTGCTCAGCAGAATCACCTCCATGACTTCTCTGTCAGATATACTCCCAAATCTCCGCAGATTGTCCATTTACCCTTGAGCTCGAGTTAGCGACGGAGCAACCGCTTGTTGAACCTTATAAATGCTCAGTGGTCCAAGAAAATTACTTGCCAAAATTTGTGCCAAATTCAAACTCTGACATTTGCCGCTGTCAATCCCCAGAGTGCGGGAATTATTTCGGCCATACCCGAAACCCATTCAGACTCGTTCTTCGGGCGTAGAAACTGACTAAGAGCAACACGGCAGAGGCTACGCGTTTCAGGTAAGATTTATAGTAAACATATTTGCAAGCTTTCTTCAGAAAATGGACTGGTGAGTGGCTGTCATTGCTGTATTATAATTTGCGGCAGTGCTGGTCTATTCAGCTACGAGAAATCCAGCTCTTGTTCAAGTAGTTCAAGTAGCTCATCCATTGATTTATGACTTCAAATAATTCTGCCTTACCCTCAGGCAATTCACCAACGAATGAAAAGCTCAGTAGAAGGCACTCACACTGTTCTCCGATGCATAATGCTCCTCCGAATCCCTGCTGAAATTCAACCCTGGGTCGCCGTAGCGTGTTACGGATTCCCCGTCACGGGAGCTTAACATCCCCCTACTTCTCGCGTCTACACTCATTGGTTTAATATTGATGCCCGCCCTCCCGGTTGCATTTTTCTGGCGCTTTTGCAAGCTGGGTATGGAACTCTCTGTTCCTCAAATTCGCAAACGTCAAATCCCTGTCCACGTCGCTCGCCCGAGATTCCCCGATATTTGTTTCTCCATCAAACCAGGCCACTGTTCCGCAAATAATCCAGAACTCCTCGCCAGTCAATACCCACCGGGTTGACCTCGGGACTTTATTTTTCGCAATCTCTCTGCTGATCATCTGGGCGGCTCTGGTTAATTCGGACTTTGTTCATCCTCTTCCCCGACCGGATACCGTCAAGGGTGTCTCTCGAATATTCAACAAGCTCCACATACAAACACCCTACCCTCAATCGGTTCGTCTCACCTGCCGCAGTCTCCTTAAAAAGCGCATGCGCTTCATGCAGCAGCAAATTTTTAATCATTTATTACTCAAGTACTTTTCTGCGTATGGGCCGGCAAACCTTTCATGCTCAATAAACCGTTCTTTAAGACTTGGATTCATTATGGATCTCTTTTGGCGCTTGGGTTCAAACCGCAACTCTCTATATACTGCATAGACTCTGCCGTTGTTTTCTTTGGTGCTCCTTAGGCATTTTTGAAGATTGCAAACTTTCTACAGATTGTCTCGATAGCCTAGCAATTTTAACGCAATTAAATTTGATAAAGCAGGTAAGGCCGACAAGCGGCACAGCCTGCTACCGAATTTCAGGTTACTCAGTCACTAATATGCTGTTCTGCTAAATACGAAATAAACATCCCACGCGCTTTGTATGCTCAAGGTCAGAAGAAATCAACATGCGGTAGTCCTACAGAAAATGTAGTTATGGTGCAATTATGGGGTGCTATAACACTGGAGAAAATCACAAAAGACGTAAACTTCAAGTCAAACGATGCCAACGACGGAAGCGGATCGTAGTCTCAGCAAGATGACGAGTTTAGACATGGCAATCATCGGCCTTTCTGCCGAAACAAGGAGGCCAAAGGATCTCTTGCGGAGAGATCAGTGCTTACGCAAAAAGAGATGAAGAAAATGTGATTTACTGCAAGTTGCGAAACATAGGCCCTCCTAAGACCCTTACCTAAAGGTAGTGGGAATCTTCGCCATCCATCGTGGGTATATGCTAACCTAACTCAATGACTGCCGGAGCGAAGCGACGGCTCATCTTGTATGATTGTCAAGATATGATCGTGGCTTATCTTGAAAGATGATTGGCTGGCCTTAGTCAAGCCTTAGTGCTATAGGAGGCTTTCCTCCGGTAGGACTAGGCCTCTTGAAATCTTTGATCCATCAAATGTCGGCTTGGGACGCGGAAAAATTCAAGTGTTATACCGTATGCTACGACAAATTTGGGTGCAGAATAACTGCCGGTAAGTGCTCCGATATAATCCTGAAATACCTCCGTCTTTTCCCTTTTCCCTCTCTCTCTCTCTTCTTACAACTTGATTGTTTTGAATTTTTCATTCTCTCAACCGACAAAGGCCATGGGCCGAGGATTTTGCTGAACGTGTTCGACGCATCCGACTTTTTCGGCCGATAATTAAGGGCAATTATTACAAAATGAGTCCATAAAAAGTGGTAGTTCCGAACAGAAGCATACAAAACCCACCGATTGATCGCCGCCCTCTCTTATGTGATTCATGCGCCTTACTCCCGGCGTTCACTAACCAACTACTTCGCGAATCAAATCGGTTCTGTCTCCCCGACCACGCCAAGGCCATCCATTCAGTTTGTCCGACACCGACGCCCATTATGTGGTGTTACTGCGCCAGCCCGAAAGAAAACCGCCTCAAATGCCCCGTTAGTATGGTGCTTCATCGTGGTCACCTCCCCCCCGATTTTCGCGCACGATGAGCAGCACGGTCACGACAGATTGCAGACCTGGTTTCCCCATTGCTGTTTTTTTCCCCCATCGATTGCCAGCTATATTAAAGATGTGGGCCAATACACAAGCAGCCACATCCTTCCCTCATGTTTCACTCATCAAGGCGAGCTCTGACCTTGGATGCACTCGAAACCCCGGTGGCTCACTCGTCCCCTTGACAATGTGTTGAAACCCAGCCAGATACGTGGGATGCATGATTTTGTGGTAGAGCTTGTAGCGTCGATAATTAGACTAAACTCAATTTGATAGGAAATGGTGTTCAGTTCGGCGTTCGAACGCTGCTGAACGCCAAACCGAACGTCTGCGCCTCAGGTTCAGGCTCAACCTTCAGAGCAAAGGGCCCAGAACCTGAACCAAACTAAACCATCCCAGCACTAGGCGGGAACTTCAGGTTTCAGATTCAAGGGATAGTGCGTTCTGCTGATTGATATACTCGGGCCCGCGGCCAACTGAAGTCCGTTCCTTTCTAACACGACAATTCCAAATGTGGGACATACATCTTATCTCACGATCGCTCGATGGCCACTTGATTGCTTTCTATCTCCACGAATGACCGTCGGAGTCGCTTCCGTGAAGTGAATCCGCGTCCTGGTATCGCATTTTGCTTTTTACTGCTAGGTCCGAAGATGTGACACCGTGTGGCAAGCCAAACGCAGCAGTATAAACCCGTCTTTGGCGTCATACCTCTACTGCCAACCATCATTCGCCCGAATTCTTTCGTTCGCTTTTCATCACGCTATTAGTTCTGCCCCCATGCAAGACGGCCGTTTACAGCTTAAAGCTATCATTCAATCCTTCCTCGATGTTGTCTGATACACCCCATCAAAGAAGCCACATATCGATAAGGCTTGCAATGTCTCGCTCGAAGAGGCGGTTAGCCAAGAAGTGAGATCATGGAACGTGGATGATGGTCATAATGGTGCGCTATTCACCAAGATTTCGAAGAACGCTATCGCTCTCATCCAGGTTTGTATCGCACCGACTCGTGCTCGGTTCCGGTCATGCTAACGGAACTTGCACTGCTGACGCGCCGTCGGCTCTGCTCGACATCTTGTGGTCGAAAATGTAGCAGGTGCTGTTCTACCTAAGTCATTAATATCTACTAATATGCAAGTTTGCTTAATCCGTTTAAGCCGATTAAACCTGGGTATAAATACAATATAATTATTATGCTACTGGATGACACTACCAACAGCCTTTAAGCTTCTCAAACCGTTTAAGCCGGTTCAACTGTCCAACCAATTAAGCCTGCCCTTCAAGTGGCTGTTTAAACCATTCAAGCCACTTCAACCTACTTCAGTTATTCAGCGGATTAAGTCATTCAAGCGGGTTAAGCCACTTCTATGGCATCCTCGCTGTCGCCATTGTTCTGAAATCGCGGATCGCGGATCAATCAGAAGCGCCACGGAGACCCTTGGAATCTTACCAGATCTTACCCCACTGCCGGTGCCATCATTCATTCTGAGGAAATGGTAAGCCCAAATTTGTCTGAAAGGCTCAGGACCCGTACCGTTGAACCTTTGAGATCGTATCGGACCAAATGACGATCAAGCGAGCCTCGAAGACTGTCACCGACTCACTGGAATGCCACTCATGCCACCATCGGCCTCGGACTGACGCAAAGCACAGGTATGAAGACCATCTTTACAGATGAGACCGCCGCAGTTGGGAGGCCCGGGGCCGGGGATAACACGAGTTTTTGGGTTTGCGGTGCGAAGCTCATGCAGGTTGTAGAGAAGAGGCGATGAACACGTGATCACCTCTTTGTGCTCTTTGTGATTCACTGTTGATGGCAGCTGCCAATGATGGCTGAGTCCGACGTGTCTGCAAACAGCAACCAAAGCGACTCAAAGAGAACACCACCGACAAGTTTGGGCTTTGTTATCAGCCAGACAGCTTTCCTCCAAGTACTGTAGAATTACATTCAATTCGGCAGGGGGTGTGACGCGTGACACCTTGAACATATTTGTCAATTCATCAACAGCCAAAATTGAGCATGACATGCAGGAAATTTCGGCAACCTCCCAAACTGCTGCAGGGTAATATAGGCTGCTGAAAATTTCAATTGGAGTGACTTTTGACATTCAGTTGCCTTTCAGCCGAAGATATGGTTCAAACGGACTTTTTCCTGCATGATTCTGGTCAGTTTTAGCTCAAAACTAATGTTCTGCCCTTTAACCATGCTAAAACATGTGTTGCAACTGATTTTGTAACCCTTCTCTCCCAGGAATGTTTTCATCAAAGTTTCTACAGTTTTTGAGAGGTTTTTTGACTTCACCGTGATGCCCCGACATATTCGTCAACCGCTGCCGTGATGCGTGACATCGACCAAAGTTCGGCGCCGTCAACCCCCTCCGTGACGCGTGACTGCCGAATTGAATGTAATTCTACAGTATTTTACCTGGGACATCGTCACACCGTTGAAGCGGAACTCTGCTCTCAACCCTCAAGTTAGTGCCGGTGCGTACTACACCAGTCTGAACCCAACATTGTGTATGATAGGTGAGTCGTGGATGCATTTACAAGAACCTATGTCCCTGCACAATTTTTTCTGTTTGTCTGTTCATGTTATTAATCCAACGCTGAACTTACACACGCCTGTCCTCCCGTAGTTAGCCCATGGCATCCTTCTCCCGGTACGCTGGCGCTGCAGAAGCATGTTGTGCTTCCGCTTCCTCGATACACAGAAGTATCACCGCAGATCTCTGGGTGAGCCTCGGTGCCGCAACCCGCTCAGCATTTCAGGCACCGAGAACGAATGACAAGGGGAGGACGGTGTAGACCCCTGGAGGCGTGAGCGGTTTGCTGTTGTAGGACGATAGGTAGCTAGCTCAGTCACCGGATGGACACGGGCTGCGTCGAGCAGGCGGTGCTGCCAGCAGTGGAACTTCCGTGGCGGAAGGGTATTTGTACTGTCATGGCGAACGCGGAGGAGTCTTAATAGATTGTGGAGGCCGTAGCTTCGATGCCACGTGCGCAGCTTGAGACATATATTTCTGGCTTCATGCAAGATTGTGTTGCTATTTTCTTGGCAACCACCGGCTTGCCCAAGAGGCTCCAAATGATGACGGATCGTTTGACACTCATCTACAGGGCACTCACTGCTAACTCCGCCATCGTACTCGAAGATACGATGGCGGCGCTCGCTGGTGAGCTGCGGCGTTCACCGGAATTTTTGTCAATTCCCGCCCATAAGATTTACGAAGACACTGAAGACAGGGACGATCTGTGATCGCAAAGTTGTGGTAGATTAAAAGTATGAAAATGCTGAGGAAGAGGGAGGTTGGAATTACGAGAACGACGATGATAGGTATACGACCACATCTTGGATGGCTCATTCAAACAGCACAATCGCTTTCGAGCTGTGTTAGAGACATTGAGACTGTCTACTTGGCATTGAAGTGGAGGTATCCAACGAAATCAAGTTCACTATTTCGCGTTGAAAGCTACATCCGGCAGAGTATTCAATCGTAGTGTTGTCATCATTCAAGATAGCAGGATGTGCCTGCGCTTTGCTCACCAAAGGAGAGTGGGCAATGGGTCAAAAATATAATTCAGCCACACATTTCAAGAATTGACCCAAAATTTAAGAGCAACTCGTGAAAGCATAAAGAGAGCCGGCCGGCGAGGTATTTTGCTGATATCCACGGCTGCAGGAGGCAAGCGGGTAAATCACCAGGCACGAGGGGTGATATACAGATGGAAATGGGTTGAAATACAGCCCAAAACGGGTTGAAAAGCGGGTACGTTCCAGGAGAGGGACCTTTGCTAGAATGTTGCATGACTTGCGACATGACCCGACTACAGAGCCAAAAACCGGATCCGAAAAAAAAAAAAGATTTTGAGCGGCATCAGTGGGGCCTCCAGGCTGGGTTTTTTTTTTTTGTAGAATACCTACCAGGAGTAGAAGTATGGGTCTGCGTAAGGTCGAGATCAATTCGTCCGAGCCAAGAGCCAGAGTTTAGCGTTGAAAAGCCAAACACCTAAAGGCACGCACCTGCGACGTGTCGACTGACTCACGGGAACCCGGAACGTCATAGAATTTGTGGTCATTAAACACATCCAGAAGCGTAGCGCACTCACTTTAATGCTACACCTCAGTAATTCCACTGTAATGAATTGAAGAATAGTCTGCCGAACGAGAACCAGACATCGAAGGTGGTCTCGGATAGGTGAGGTTTCAACAAATTTGCTACGACTATCTGAGCATTGGACCCACACAGTTTTTATTTGAAACAGAGGGGCAATAGAAGAGTATGCAGAAGTTGTACAAATCCCAGAAAAAAACTCGCAGACTCGTAGTTCCAGTAGATGTCAGAGAGAGGGAGATGGGCAAAGGATGACCAGTTGGAAGGCTTGGGAGAGCGCCGCTTTATACAGGATCTCAGCGGGATTGCGTGGGCCCGGAACGATGCCAACGGAATCGCGCAGCGGTTTTGGCTGCGCCAGTGCTGTGCCGTAGGGAGCAGCAGCTGCGATAAGCTGTGTTCTGTCGAGAAATAACTGCGCGTGGGTCAGCCGTTGAACTACGTGACGTTCTGGCGGGAAAATTAGGAGAGCGAAAGGAGAAAGACGTGGATGGTCAACAGAGATTGTGAGAGAAAGACGAAAGGACTTCGGATGAATGGAGAAAAGCACAAACATGTCCAAAGAATCGCGAGGCATTTCGTTTAAGTATGGTTAATGGAGAAATAGCACGGCAGAGCGAGGTAGGTAGGTAGCACTGTCCCACTTTGGAACACTCGGAGAAATCATTAAAGAACAGTTAACCAACTTGAGGCAGAAGCATCCAAGGATCATGGCCGAAAATGATGCTAGAGAAAAAATGTTGCAATGCCAGTAAATTTTGGGGAAACATTAAAGGACGGCTTGTCTGAAGGGACAGAAATGTGGTACAATCCTTGGGATGGTCTAAGGGGTCCCCCATGATGGCAGTAAAATCAAGGTACGCTGCGCCGTAGGCGGCAGCAACTGCGACAAACTGCGGCCTGTCGGGAAAGAGCTGTGCACTGGCAGTCAGCTGTTGAGCCACATGAGACGTTCGATAAAAATTAGTGCGTCAGAAAGGAGATAAATTGGAGAGGGTAAAGAGAGGAAGAGGAAAGGACTGTTAAAGAACGGTTATGTTGATTTGGTGGGCTGTGGATTCACAAGATTCATGTGGATTCACAAGATTCAACTCCACGGCTTAAACGCCACAACCCAGGCGATGTTCAACAGCCTCACAGCCGTTCCGAAGGAGATGAATAACTTTCGCACCATATCGGGTGAGTCCAGGACTCCTGTCTTGGAGGCTGTGGCCGTCAAACCATGGTCACTGGTCGTCGATGGGTTAAATCTATGAGGATGAGATGAGATAAATTAGACTTGCCACTTTACTCGGATTCAAGCCAACTGTCGGGCCACTACACCTGCTCAGCTCGAATCTGATGTAGGTGAGATCTCAATTTTCAAAGCCCCATCCTTGCATTATTCTTGTCGACTATCATGATCTTCATGGTACGGGTAGGCGTGGCTTGTTGTGTGATTCAATGCAATTTTTATCGTTGTCTCTTCTCCCGATGCTTGAGCACAGGTATTTTCAGATTTGTAGCGCCAATGGGTAAGATCTTCCGCTCCGAAATTGGTATTTATTAAATCCACGATTCCCAGTGCAGCTTAGACGATTCCGGACGTCCACTGTTATTGTACTTTTTAGCAGTATTTTCCGAACGTTCTGGCAACGGTCCTGCAGAGTATTTTTTGTCCAGAACACGCGGGCTTCCTTGTGAATACTCGCACTGCAAACCCAGTGGTGATCCTCTTCATAGATGTCCCCGAGGTTGTTGTGGCGTTATAAGGCGAGCCTCGTCACTGTACATGTACAGAGCCCTGGGAATTCGAGTTTTCTCTTCGGCAATTTGGAGGTAAATATCTGGGTTTCTTTATGTGTGTTTGTCGAGAATGAGATATGAGTACATAGGACACATCAAGGTTAACTTGGGCCTAATTTCGTCTTCAAAGGACTGTTCAGTATTCGTCGCCTACACCTACATGCCTCGTCCTTCATGCGGGTGCTTAGAGTCTCTATCCCCCCTTGCCGCCGACTGCGTGGCAGAAAATATAATCACTCTGAGACGTCAATAGTCGTGCACAATCCGACCATGCGATGGGAAATGCCCGCCAACGGACTGACCGATCCTAATTGAAGCAAGCTCTATCGCCCTGGGTGTGGCGTCCATTAACATCTCTGAACTTCAGAGGCGACGCAACACTTCAGGAACTAGTGGTCTCATTGAATATGTACACAGGCCGGCGAGCGGTGCGTGAACTACCCCTCTGAATATTTACCATACTCATCAGGCTTCAGCAACTCCTGTACATGTCATCTCAAGGCGTTGACAAGGATTAGCGCGCTGTACCATAACTCCGAGTCGGCCCGCCCGGAAATATGCGATTTTCCAAAGCCCTCTGACACCTCTGCCGGTGCTGGGTCATTTTATGCTCGTGCGTGTGTTCTTTTTGAAGACATTAAAAACACGGAATCTCTAACTTGTCCTGGAAAATCCCGGGTCTCATTACGCCGCGTTGCTTTACCATCTCTCTGTTTGTTCATTAAACATGTCTGATCCGCGTCAAACCCAATAGCCGTTGAACAATGCGTCCGAGCTCGTCCTCCATTTCCCTAACTGTTTTTAGTGAGACTCGGACTAGTCAAGTATTAACAACAGATGTAGCCAACGGTGCAACACGAGACTCTCGAGTTACGTCGTTCGGAGCTACGACATTTCCTTACTGCTCCAACGTCTTCACAGCTCCAAAGCACTTCAACCACCGTGTATGGCTGGAAATGTTCACCCTGAAGCAATCTTGATCCTCAATGAAAAAGTTGAACTGTCAAAGCTGATATCATGTAAATTGATCAGCCAGTGGTTGGCGGATGCGGCAAATCTGCTAGCCTTGCGGTGGGCCTGTAACAAGTAGCAGTCATGGGAGTTGAAGAGCAAAGTCACTCTGCCATGCTCGTCGATCACCAGTAAGTATTATGCAAGTATCTAAAGTTCAACATCAGAGTGCCGCTTTAAAAATATTTAATGGGGTAAAGAATCTAGCTCCTAGCTGTCTTGTCTTCTTTCAGGTCCTTTGCTTGCGGTTTGTGCACGCGTTGGACTCAGCCATCATTGGCAGCTGCCATCAACAGTGAATCACAAAGAGCACAAAGAGGTGATCACGTGTTCAGCAACTCTTCTCTACAACCTGCATGCACTAGTCAAAGATTTCAAGTTTTTTGGTGAAAAAAATTGGTGAATTTTTTTTTGAATTTTACAGAATTTTTTTGCCAAAAAAGTAAGTGGAAAACTTAAAGCTTTTTCAGGACTTTTTTGACTCAGAATGAAGGTGTAAAATGCGAAACAAAATTTGTAGTTTCTTTTAAGAGAATTTCACGACTTCTATTTTGGATTTTGCAGAAATTATTTATTGAAAAATGAGGTGAAAAACTTAAAACTTTTTCAGCACTTTTTTTTGACTCAGAATGAAGGTGTAAAATGCGAAACAAAATTCATAGTTTCTTTTATTGCTATTTTCAAAATTAATGACACACCCCGAAAAAAAAAAAAAAAAAATTGGTCTCGGGCAGCTTAGCCCCGAGACCAGCTTAGGTAATCAGAACCGCCGCCGGTTCAATCCGCTGTGGGTGCAATTTCTTTTCTCAAGATGAAACTCTATGGAACCTTTGTCCAATGGAGTCCTACGTTGTCTAAATGACCCACAATAATGATAGCAGCTTTATCCCGTCGCTCAGGGACCTTAATCCTACTCAAACCCATACAGCTCCACCACTGCCAAAAGATTGCACCCGTAGCGGATCGAACCGGCGGCGGTTCCAATTACCTAAGCTGGTCTCGGGGCCAAGCTGCCCGAGACCAAAACTTTTTTTTTTTTTCGGGGTGTGTCATTAATTTTGAAAATAGCAATAACAGAGTTTCACCACTTCTATTTTGGATTTTGCAGAAATTCTTTACTACAAAAGGAGGTGAAAACCTTGAAACCTTTCCAGCACTTTTTTGAGTCAGAATCAAGGTGAAAAATGCGAAACAAAATTCATACTTTCTTCGGAAAGAGTTTCACCACCAATTCATGCATACTTGCAGGCAAAACCTGGGGTGAAAATTTTAAAACTGTTCTCACCTCAATCTTCACTACAATCTTCACCTGCAAAAAGACAACAAAATGTGTGAAAAATGATTGATGAAAAATGATATACAATTTGAAATGCAGATTGCAAGTTTCCAAACAAATTTCATCATCTTTTATTTTACATTTTTCACTGAAAAACATGGTGAAAAATATATATTATTTCTTACCATGTTTTTACCATAAATGGTGGTGAAAAATTCAAAACATAGCCCAGAGATTTTACACTTAGGATCGGGGTGTAAAAAGCAAAATAGGGCTTGGTGAAAAATTTGAAACTTTGTGTAAAGATGTAAAAATTTAAGGGCAAAAACAAGATATTGAGTCATGTTTAGAGCCTTATTTCAAAAGCACATGAGGTGCCCATTCCTGGTGTATTGAGATTGTCTGGGATGTTGCAGATTGGTGAAGGGGACCAATGAATACGTGGGGAAAATGGTATTTTTGAGGAATTCCAGCCTGGATTTAAATCCGTGGGTATTTGAGCAGTACATAATGCCAAAAAAAAAGTGCAGATCAGTGGAAGGGACCAATGGCCACACAGCACAGGTAAGAGATCATAAATCCAACTCTGAACAGACTTGGCAGAGCCAAAATACTGAGGAAAAATTGCATTGTTGATTAGTTCTGACCTGGATTTCAAATCCGGTGGTCTTTTTGCAGCGTACAGACTCAGGCAAAGTATCAACTCGGTGCAAGCGACTGACAGCTACCCATTACAGGTGAGGAGTTATGATTCCAATGCCGAACAGCCTTGGCAGAGGCAGAAAATTCAGGATAAATGGCATTTTTGCAGAATTCTAGCCCAGATCTTAAATCTGTTGGGGTTTCTGCCCCACACGGGGCCAAAAAACGAATGAAATCTGTGTCAGAGATAAATTTGTGCATATCGCAGATGAGAGATCACAAATCCAACTTTAAACAGACTTGGCAGAGCCAAAATACTCAGGAAAAAATAGCATTTTTGATGAATTCTAGCCTGGATCTTGAATCTGGTGGTCTTTGTGTGGTGTACTGGGTCAAAAAACGTGTCAGATCTGTGGAGAAGATCAGTGGCTACACCCAATGGGCCACAGATCACAAATCCAACACTGACCGGCCTTGGTGGAGGTAGAATACAGAGGAAAAATCACATTTTTGTGGAATTCTGGCCCAGATTTTAGATCTACTGGCCTTTCTGCAGTGCACAGGATCAAACAAAGAGCCAGTGGCAACAAACCATGAGCCATGGATCACAACTCCAACACTAACGGGCCTCAGTGAAGGTAGAATACTGAGGGAAAAATGTTATTTTGGTGGAATTCTGGCCCAATTTTTGAAGCTGCTGGCCTTTGTGCAATGGATGGGGTCAAACTAATTGTCAGGTGTGTGAAAGGCCTCAGTAGATACTCACCACAGTTAAGAGGTAACAAATCCAAGCCTGAATGGCCTCGGCGGAGGCAGAATACTGAGGAAAAATCACATTTTTGCGGACTTCCAGCCCGGATTGTAAATTGATTGGGTGGTCTGGAGGGCACAGACTAAAAAAAAAGGTGTGGATCAGTGGAAAGGACCAATGTATACAAATTGCAGGTAGGATATCATAAATCCAACTCTGAAAAGAACTCAGAGGGGACAAAATACTACAGAAAGTTCACATTTTGCTGAATTCTGGCCTAGATTTTAACTCTTCTGGAGTGCAGAATGCCAATGACAGGTGAGGTCGATGGACTGCCCTAGTGGCTAGACATGAGAGGCAAGGGATCACATGCAACACTAAACGGACATGGTAGATCCAAAATAGTCAATAAAGATGGCATTTTTGGGAAATTCTGGCTCGTATTTTGAATCGTGTAATGGAAGTGGGCAAAGGAGGGTTCAAATCAGTGCAAACGATTGGTGGTGACACACCGCAGGTGACAGATCACAAATCCAACTGTGGACGGTCCCAGCAGAGGCGAGATACTGAGAGAAAATGTCATTTTTGAGGAATTCTGGCGCAGATCTTAAATCCGGTGGCCTTTCTCCAGCGTGATGGGCCAAGGGGAGGTCCAGCTCTGCGAGGTGAACCGATTGCTGCTGAGCACAAGTGAGAGATCAAAAATCCAACTGAGAATGGGCTCAGTGGAGGGAGAATATTGGGGAAAAATGCCATTTTTGAGAAATTCTGCTGACTCCGGATTTTAAATCCGCCGGGCTTTCTGTGATGGGCAAGACCGAATGGAGAATCAGATGAATGCAGAGGGTTAATGGGCACACATCACCAGTGGAAGATCACAAATCCAACAGAGAATGGACTCAGCGGTAGCAGAATACTGTGGAAAAAAGCCATTTTTGAGGAATTCTACTCCAGTCTTTGAATCTGCTGGGCTTTCTGTGATGGATGGGGTCAAACTAAATGTCAGATCAGTGTAGGGAGGATGTGGTCATATGCTGCAGGTCAAGGGTCAGAAATCCAACTGAGGATGGACTCAGCGGAGGCAGAACATTGGGGAAAAATGCTATTTTTGAGAAATTCTGCTCCGGATTTTAAATCCGCCAGGCTTTTGGTGATGGATGGGGCCAAACAAAATGTCAGATCGGTGGAGGAGGGATGTGGCCACATGCTTCTGGTTACGAATCGGAAATCCAACGGAGCATGGACTCAGTGGAGGCAGGATACTGTGGAAAAATGCCATTTTTGGGAAATTCTGCTCCGGATCCGAGGGCCCTAAAACACTCGAATTGGAAGTCTTCCACCCTAATTTACTGGGCTTTATCAGCGGGTTTCCGTTTTTTCTCCCGCGGCTTTGCGCAATGCCCAAAAGCCGCATGCGGCTTGTGCAGCTTTTGCGCAAGCTGTCTGATTTTTGCAAAATCCAAAATAGAAGTCGTGAAATTCTCTTAAAAGAAACTACAAATTTTGTTTCGCAATTTACACCTTCATTCTGAGTCAAAAAAGTCCTGAAAAAGCTTTAAGTTTTCCACTTACTTTTTTGGCAAAGAAATTCTGAAAATTCAAAATATTTTTCACCAATTTTTTCACCAAAAAACTTGAAATCTTTGACCAGTGGCATGAGCTTCGCACCGCAAACCCAAAAACTCGCGTTATCTCCGGCCCCGGGCCTCCCAACTGCGGCGGTGTAAGGGCAACCACGAAGGCCCGAGGTACTCAGGGACTGACGTGGGGGATCCAAAGGTTAATTGACAGTAGCTAAATATACAGAGAAGCATACCTGACGTGGGGGATCCAAAGAGAAGAAACTCTGAGGATTCCCACGTCAGCCGTGGGTATAAGTAAGCTACTAGCTAAGACCATGTGACCGGAGTGATCGGCAGATGTCCCGGGCTTGATCACACGCAAGGTGCCATCGGGTCACGTGCCGGTTTCCGGTACCGGTCCCGGTAGACCGGTGACCGGGAGGACGACCGGAAGGGTCGGAGGGGTCGGAAGGGCGTTGGATGGGGGTCGGGACAGGGGTTCCCCTGACAGGCGGTCTCATCTGTAAAGATGGTCTTCATACCTGTGCTTTGCGTCAGTCCGAGGCCAATGGTGGCACATGAGTGGCATGAGTGGCATTCCGGTGAGTCGGTGACAGTCTTCGAGGCTCGCTTGATCGTCATTTGGTCCGATACGATCTCAAAGGTTCAACGGTACGGGTCCTGAGCCTTTCAGACAAATTTGGGCTTACCATTTCCTCAGAATGGATGACGGCACTGGCGGTGGGGTAAGATCTGGTAAGATTCCAAGGGTCTCCGTGGCGCTTCTGATTGATCCGCGATCCGCGATTTCAGAACAATGGCGACAGCGAGGATGCCATAGAAGTGGCTTAACCTGCTTGAATGGCTTAATCCGCTGAATAACTGAAGTAGGTTGAAGTGGCTTGAATGGTTTAAACAGCCACTTGAAGGGCAGGCTTAATTGGTTGGACGGTTGAATCGGCTTAAACGGTTTGAGCGGCTTACAGCTAACAACAGTACCGAGGGCGCGGCCAAAAAAATTCTCATCTGGGATGTTTTCGAAGAATTAGCCATAGGTCGGTCAATTCTCAACGGATTTTCTTGAAAATAGGCTAGAGTTTCCAGGCTAATTCATGCCGAATTAGTGATAGAAATGAACTTTTAAAAATATTGCATGGTAGATAATCTTGGATTTTGGGCTATTTTGGGGTTGAATAGCATCTAGCAAGCTCAGGACCTGTTCAAATAGCCTGGATTTGTGAGACGCAAGGCTCATATGGACTCGAAAACTCTTCATAGAGCCAGAATTGCATATGAATCAGTCCATGGTACTTATACTCACTTTGGGACAGTGTCCAAGCAGCCTGAACTGGAAATACTAGTGAGGATTGAATGTAGCCATGACCTCTATGAAATTCTGGCTCTATGAATTCTTTTTAAATCCATACAAGCATTGCGTCCCAAAAAACCAGGTCGTTTGAACAGGTCCTGAGCTTTCTAGATGCCGCTCAACCCCAAAACAACCCAAGATCCGACATCATCTACCATGCAATACCTTTACAAGTTTATTTCTATCACTAATTCGGCATGAATTAGCCTGGCAAATCTAGCCCATTTTCAAGGAAATCCGTTGAGAATTGACCGACCTATGGGTAATTCTTCGAAAACATCCCAGATGGGAAATCTTTTGGCCACGCCCTCGGTACTGTTATTAGCTGTAAAGTCTGTTGGTAGCGTCATCCAGTAGCATAATAATTATAATGTATTTATACCCAGGTTTAATCGGCTTAAACGGATTAAGCCAACTTGCCGCCAGAACATGGTTGGCTTAAGCCAATGGGAGCAGGTGACAGTTTGTAAAAACCTTACCTGATATCCTTTCGTTCTGCTTTGGTTTCGTACTCGATCTTCTCACGAACCTGCCTTCATCCTTCCCCATTGAGATCCTCCCCTGACTTCGAGTTCATGCTAGGCAGACTTTGTCGCAGTGGTCAAGGCCAGTCAAAGTCCGTGCAGGAAATTTCAATGATAGCACGAATCCACAGTCATCCCGCTTCGAGTTCACTGCGCAATCAAATATTTTAACCCCATAAACCAGGGCATGTTGATCTCGTGGTTCCGAAGTTGACAAATGAACGCATTTGGGCAGTTGACATGTCGCAGCTCCTGCGGCCTGCGCCGCAAGCATATCCCCCAAGCATTTTCCATGCATCTCTTCTCTTCTATTCGCTTCTCTCTCTTTATAAAATTACCCATGAAGCCTTTAAACTCCGCTCTGGGACATCTGGGCCCGAAACCTTGGAGGCGCCCGTCATTTAGCACCCTCGGTGAGCTACTAACTGAACGGTATCTTAGCGCTCAAAAGCAGAGAGCATACTAATCTCTTAAGTGACTTGGGATCCACAGCCATGATTAATGAGCCAATCTCTTGACACGAGCCATCAAGAAGTGGATGCGAGGCCGCGAAGCGGCCGAGCAACCGCTTGTAAATACCACAGATTCCCTGTCACTCGGGAGCTTAACATTCCCCTAATTCTCGCGTCTACACTCATTGGTTTAATCTTGATGCGCGCCCTCCTGGTTGCATTTTTCGGAGGCTTGTGCATGCTGGGTATAAAACTCTCTGCTCCTCAGATTCGCAAACGTCAAATCCCTGTCCACATCGCTGGTCCCAGATTCCCTGATCTCTGTTTCTCCATCAAACCAGGCCACGTTCCACAACTAATTCAGAACTCCTCGCCAACGAACAAATTAACACCCACCGGTTTGACTTCGGGACTTTATTTTTCACAATCTCTCTGCTGTTCATCTGTGCTGCTCTGGTCAAATTCGGACTTTGCTCCTCCTCTTCCCCGACCGGATACGGCAAGGTTGTCTTTCGAATATTCAACAAGCTCCACATGCAAACACCCTTCGTCTCACCCGCCGCAGTCTCCTGAAACAGCGCATGCGCTTCATGCAACAGCAAATTTCTAATCATTTATTACTCTTTACCGTTCTTTAAGACCTGGATTCATTATGACATCTATTTTGGCGCTTGGGTTCAAACCGCAAGTCTTGAGATACTGCATAGACTCTGCCGTTGTTTCATTTGGTGCTCCTTAGGTATTTTCGAAGATTGTGAACTTTCCACAGTTTGTCTCGATAGCCTAGCAATTTAACGCAATCAAATTTGATCTTCGTCATCGATCATGGGTATCTGCTAACCTAACTCAGTGACTGCCGGAGCGAAGCGGCGGCTCGTCTTGTATGATTGTCGAGATATGATCGTGGTTTATCTTGATAGATGATTGGCTGGCCTTAGTGCTATAGGAGGCTTTTCCTCCGGTAGGACTAGGCCTCTTGAAATCTTTGATCGATCAAATGCCGGCTTTGGAGGCGGAGAAATTCAAGTGTTATACTGTATGCTACGACAAATTTGGGTGCAGAATAACTGCCGGTAAGGGGTCCGATATAATCTTGAAATCCCTCCGTCTTTTCCCTTTCTCTCTCTCTCTCTCTCTTCTCCAAACTTGATTGTTTTGATTTCTTTCTTTCTCTCAACCGACAAAGGCCATGGGTAGAGGATTTTGCTGAACTTGTTCGAACGCATCCGACTTTTTCGGCCGATAATTAAGGACAATGATTACAAAATGAGTCCATAAAAAGTGGTAGTTCCATACAAAACCCACCGATTGATCGCCGCCTTCTCTTGATTCATGCGCCTTATTCTCGGCGTTCACTATCCAACTACTTCGCGAATCAGATCGGTTCTGTCTCCCCAGCCACGCCAAGGTCATCCATTCAGTTTCCCCGAAACGGACGCCCATTATGTGGCGTTACCGCGCCCGCCCGAAGGAGAACCGCCTCCAATGCCCCGTTAGTATGGTGCTTCATCGTGGTGATCGTTTCCCCCCCGATTCTCGCGCACGATAAGCAGCACGGTCACGACAGATTGCTGACCTGGTTTCCTCATTGCTATTTTTTTCCCTCATGTTTCACTCATCATGGCGAGCTCTGACCTTGGATGCACCCGAAACCCCGATGGTTCGCTCGTCCCCTTGAGCGTATGTCGAACACCCGCCCCCCGCCCCCATCCTCGCCACTTTCTCGCACCTTCCGCACTTCCGCTCGCGATGGTTATACAAATGCTTGGAGTGTGTGTTGATTTTGCAAAAAGTGAGTTGTATCTATTTTCCATTGCAGAGCTAGATGCAGACTTTGGATACGATGTGGGATGCATGACTTTGTGGTAGAGCTTTGTAGCGTCGATAATTAAACCAAATTCAATTTGATAGGAAATGGTGTTCAGTTCGGCGTTCGAACGCTGTTGAACCCCAAACCGAACGTCTGCACGCCAGGTTCAGGTTCAACGTTCAGAACCAAACCAAACCACCCCAGCACGAGGCGGGAACTTCAGGTTTCAGATTCAAGGGATAGTGCGTTCTGCTGATTGATATACTTGGGCTCGCGGCCAACTGGAGTCCGTTCTTTTTTAACACGACAATTCCAAATGTGGGACGGACATCTTATCTCCACGATCGCTCGATGGTCACTTGATTGATTTCTATCTCCACGAATGACCGTCGGAGTCGCTTCCGTGAAGTGAATCCGCGTCCTGGTATCGCATTTTGCTTTTTACCGCTAGTTCCGAAGATGTGACACCGTGTGGCAAGCCAAACGCAGCAGTATAAACCCGTCTTTGGCGTCATACCTCTACCGCCAACCATCATTCGCCCGAATTCTTTCGTTCGCTTTTCATCACACTATTAGTTCTGCCACCATGCACGACGGCCGTTTAGAGCTCAAAGCTATCATTCAATCCTTCCTCGATGTTGTCTCATACACCCCATCAAAGAAGCCACATATCGACAAAGCTTGCACTGTCTCGCTCGAGGAGGCGGTTAGCCAAGAAGTGAGATCATGGAACGTGGATGATGGTCATGGCGGTGCGCTATTCACCAAGATTTCGAAGAACGCTATCGCTCTCATCCAGGTTTGTATCTCGCGCCGAATCGTGCTCGGTTCCGGCCGTGCTGACGGAACTTGCACTGCAGTTTTGGTATTCGCACGTCCCACTCGACGCCAAGCTCGCCTTCTCTCTCTACGCGTGGTAAATGGCGTCTCAACTTCACGCCTGCCCATTCTCATCTCAATGCAGGTTCTTCTTCTACATCGATGACGGCGCTGGAAAATCGTCCCACGAGGATTATCAACGGCGGCTTTTACTCGGGCACCCACAGGAGGACGCTGCACTCGAGCACTACCAGGAGGTTCTCGGAAATTTATATGACTACTTGGATCCCGTTTGCGCCAATGCGATGGCGTGCGCGGCTCTCGAATTTATAAGCGGCACTGTCCTTGAAAACAAGCCACAGGTCAGCGCGATGGATGTTCAGCCCACTGCGGTCGGTTGGCCCAAGTACCTCCGCGCAAAAAGCGGACTGGGTGCCGCGGCGGCGTGCGCCATCTTTCCGAAGAAGGCGTATCCCGACCTCACCGCCTACATCCAGGTTCTCCCGGACATCGATGATTTTTCGTGCCTCGCGAACGATATACTTTCGTCGGTGCCTTGCTTCGGCGTGCGGCACATTGTATTCACATTTTCCCTAGATTCTACAAAGAAGAATTTGCTGGAGAGACCACGAGCTACGTGCAAGTGCGTTCTAAAGCCACGCTCAAGCACCCGAAACTAGTGTTGGTCGAAATGGTGCAAGAGTGTGCCGACCTCCACAACCGTATTTCCGCGACCCTGGAGAAACATCCAGAGGCCTTAGCAGCGTGGGAAACGTTCGAAAATGGATTCATGTATGCCCTGTTATTTCTCTTGGCTCATCTTGACCGCTGATGTGTTGCAGTGCTTTCCACCTCTCCATGGGGCGGTATAAGTTGTCAGAGCTCGGATTCGGCTACACAGTTGCATCGTCAATCTTATATTAGACTCCCTACTTCGGTATAGCCCCGGCAAGAACTAGAACCTATGTACTTTTTTTTCATCTGTAAATGCATACTTTACTTCTGCGTTTCTTGGATGATGTGAAAAAGGACTCCGAGGATTCCTTCAAGCGGGCAAATATTTTGGTGAACTTGGAGTACAAATTCCCAACCGTAGTTTCTTGCAGATTTTAGGGCTAAGACATTGGTTGGCTGAGCGGAAGGTCACAATAAGCGAATTAATTACCTGTCAACTTTTGAGAAAAGGATCAACAAAGTGGGATTGGAAATGGGGGGAAAAGCACAGGATGCGTGTAATAAAACGGGGTAAAGCGTATTTATCGGTGTCTCTCAATACCAACCAGGAGGCTATTGAACAAGTGACTTAAGAGGGAAATGTTCGCAGAAGAACTTAGTTAATTCAGTGTAGTACTACGGTTTAAATACAAAGTGAGAACGCATAACTATGAGTCCGAATGACAAGAAAAATAACAATCTTACTACTTAATGGGAACAAGTAAACACGTCAGATAACAGCGCGCATATGAGTATGAGTGAGTACGTATGAGTAGAATAAATGGAAAGAGGAAGGGGGATGAGTCTGCAAGCAAGACACTCACGTAGCCGCTTGATCCATCAGATGCTTCGGTTTGTATTCCAACAGACCCATGGATTTCAACCCGTGGGGGACTTCCCGTAAGGTAAATTTCTTCTGGGAGAATATCTATGCAATTCTAGTCTGTGAGAACCGGTGCACTTCGAGTCTAATGTTTATGTTTTGAATTAGCTCAGCATACAACCCAATGCGCATCGAAATCGCGGCAGTGCGCGCCAATAATGTACCATCCATGCCGCTCATCGACGCGTGCCAATGTGGGTTTGATTTCAAGTCCTCGCCATCCACATTTTTATTCATAGGTATTTTGAAGTCCTGTGGATTTTTGTGTTACACATGCGGATCATTCAGATGCGAAGCTTCATCCGATTCGATGGGTCTGAGGCTGATATATCTGTAACCCACTGCCGTTTAGAATGCTGTGACCTGGCGAGCGAATTGCTTGTTTAGCCGGGTACGTTGGCTTTACGACTCGCCAGACCCGTGCTAATAGTAACAAATCTAGACCAGATGGGAATCGCAAGGATAAATTTTCCTACGCTTTCCTCGCTCTATGGTGGAAAACATTACTCATGTTACTAGCAGTCTTCCGCCCATCGATGCCGATAACTGACATGCCGTTAGCTCTGTTCGACACCTTGTTGGCGAAAATGTAGCATGTGCTGTTCTTCCTATTTCGTTAGTCTCTACTAATATGATAGATAGCCTTCTCCGTATCCGGCAGACTACTGTGCGCAGTGAGCTTATTTCTCTGTTTGCCCTGCTTTGTCCTCCCTTGAAGATCGGATGCGTGTCGTCCGTGATGCGGCCCCGGTATGTGTACCTACCAACACAATACCTTATTATTCTCCAGGCCCTAGGGGACGATTTTGCAGGTAGTATTTCTCCATCACGATATGTTCCCTTGCTCACATGCTCTCAAATTTCCTGGCTCCCCCGCAATCCCACTTGACGCACGACGTCGCTGATCCGGTAGTGACCCGTGTCGCGCGCAGGCGACGCGACTGCCCAGCTCCAGTGGTCACATGGTCTAATCTGCGCTTCAGGCACGACAACGGGCGATCGAAGTATGGTGCCCGTAGCTAAATCTGTGCATGTAATACGAATAAATGCGATTTATTTCAATCAAATGACGAGGGGGCCCAAAGAGCATATGAGAACCGACCTGACCATGTATACCCATGGCAGCACAGATTCGAGCAGATGAAACTTGAGACACTGACCAGAATTTATGCTCAGAGCTGGGCTGATATGGTTTGTATGGGCTGTTTAATCGGAGCAGATTTGACCATATCTGCTCATACCAGCCCAGATATGTATTTGATCCGCTGAATGTCCGTCAACAGGACGAACATCGTCTATCCAACGGCATCAAAACGGACAGCCCAAGTCTTTGGAGGACGCTATCCGTGGATGTCCACACATCTCAACTCGTGAAAGTTTCAGGTGCACTGAAGAGATGGGGAAAAGGGGCCTGCCTCTTACCGAACAGGGCTTGACCCCCGCACGCGTGCCGCGCAATGTATCCCCTCAAATTAGGCTTCCTTACCGCACATTTGACTACCTCCAGACACAAAAACAGCGAAGTGCTGCCGCTACGACGAGCGCTCAATTAAGCGCCCACCAGCGACGGCCCGCGGGCCGCCAGCACTCCACCGCGTCATCGCCTCGCGACGTCATTCTAAGTTTGAACTCAACTCCAACCCTCCTGCTATGCTCATAAGCCAGAGCCCTCCCAATGAAGCCTTCTTCACGAACACTACGCTACCATGGCAAGCGCCGCAACAGAAACTCACCTCGTCTCCACCATCGAATCGACCGCGGACGAATGGGCGCAAGACACTTTCCATGTCCTCGATGCGCATCAGCCTCGCACACCCGGTGAAATGGGGCCGCCCATCGTGGGCTCATGGGTGGAACACCCGGAACACGCGACCGTGAATGGTGGAGGGGAAGGGAAAACGCAGCTAGCCACAGCGAAGGGATTGCCAAGGGGGATGGTGCAGTGTTTGCGTGCGTTCCATTCCATATTTTATACATCCTATCCTCTTCAAGTATCCATTCTAACTCTGCTTCCGTTCACAGCGTCAACCTCCGCATCTGCACCCATGGATGAAACCCAATTTATACCAGACCTCGCCCCTCCCCACCCGCCCTTCCTCACAAACGCGAACGCGGACAGCGGCACCACGGGCCGCGGCATCACGAACCTCAGCACGGAGGCACAGGCGGGCTCGTTCCGCGAGCCCTTCTCTGCTTCTGCGTCACCGCCGCCTGTCTCTGCGTCAGCGCGCTCCATGTTTGTCGCAGACAACCTCAGCATCACAGTCCCCACCGGTCACACGGACTCTCTGCACCCTGTCGCCCCGCTCTCCCCTCCGCTCCCAGAAACTAATGCACCCTCGTCCCCCCCGGCATCTAAATTCGTGGAAAGCTTTGTCACACCGACGCCTACGCCCAACTTCGAGTCTGAGTCTGAGGATGCCCTTCTCTCCAGCGGCGGCACATACGTGTCTTCCCCCTCCCCCGTTATCCAGGCGGAAGAATCGTCAGAGGAGGACGGCGGCGAGGGAAAGAAGCCGAGGCTAATACAGCGGCTGAAGGAGAAGATACATGTCGGGCATTCACCGTAGGTTGGAAGTAATAGTTGACTTGAGTTGGATACACGCGCACAGGATACAATGAATAACATAATGCTAGCAATGTACACACATGGTTCACACGCTTTCGAAATTGGTTCAAACCGGGGTGCCCGGGACCGTGAAGGAGAGAGATATTGTTACCACATCAGCAAAATGTTTGGCGTATGGCGCGTCTGGCGATCTGGCGTGGGTCTGGTGATATGGGATGTGGCAGTGCTCTGGGTCGGCAATTTTTTTTCGTCAGATAGCGTGTGCTGAGTTCGCATTTACATCGGTTATACATGAACCATACGTGGAGGCGGTTTGCAGTGGAGGCAAATCGGAAGCAAGCCAGAAGCAACCGACGCAAATTTTGCGAAACTGCCCAAGTCTTTCAAACTCCGCCCATCAATGGCGTGATTGATGGACGGTTGGTTGATGCCACGTCGCAGCTTTCTCTCTTTCCCCCCACCTTCTCTCACCCCAGTGTCACCTCGTCGCTCTCACTGTCTTTTTGGCGTTACCTGTCTCACCCCATCAAGTATCCCAAGATTCCTCCGTCCTCCTAGTGCATCGCCGCAAGATCCTGATCATAACGCAGCCCGCAAGTCCCGTCGTCAATCAAGCAAGCCTTCGAGTCAAGCAAGCCTTCAAATCTTCAAGCCTCAAGCCTTCAAATTATCAAGCCTTCAAGCTCAAGTCTTCAATTCTTCAAGCTTCAAGCCTCCCTCTTACAAGCCGTCAAGTGATCTCCTCGACGCTCAAGAGCACCGTCTCAAGGTTTCCGTCACTCAAGCACTTCGCGTGTACAATGGCTGCTGATACCAATTAATATCAAGTCGAACATTCGAACTCACGGGGCTTCCGGCACCTGTATTGAAGGACTGGTAGGATTCCATGGGGTATTTCGGTTGCAGGTATGTGCACAATACGCGCTTCCACACGTCTCCCTGTACGCCTCCCCTGCATCCCTGTCCCCCCTCTGTATATCCTTCATCTCATTTCCCTGGTATCATATATATGTTCGTACTATGTATATGTGATATAATAATGATTTGGACTATTCCTTTCATCTGCGCGTGAGAACCGAAGCTCTGGATTGCATGGAAGATATGGCCCCAGTATCGTTTCTGGCGCCAGAACTTGCATTCTGCTCCTGTGCAGGTCATTATGGCGCCAGACAATATTATGGGGGTATGGATGGTCTGGCGGGTCGGGCGCCAGACCCGCCAGACCGAAAACATTTTGCTGATGCAGGAACAGCTCCATACTATAAACAAGCGCATTTGGTACGGCACTTGCGCTGACTGTTCAGTGGTTGGCCGCGTGCATCATTCGACTCGACGCCTGGATTGAGAATCTAGAGAGTACATTATAATTTGGGAAGTGACATCTACAATTTTATAGTGGCTAAGAGTTTTACTGGACGCCCCATTCCGCTTCTTGTCCCGGAAGCATTGCAATCCGTGTGGCTTCCCACATTTCTTTCCGCTGATCCAATGCTTACCAGACAATATATGCATTTTTTTCAACCAATCCCATATGCTTGGGCATTGTTGCCTCGAGGCCGTCTGGATGCCGCTGATCGCCGAACGAACAAAGGCCTTGGTCCGTGCGTTAAGCTACTTCCGGCCTTTTCATCTCCACCGACTTGCCACCAACCCTCGAAATGTCCACCAAAACCCAATTCCCCCGCATCGCCATCGTCGACGTCCCAGGCAAAGGCAAAGGTGTCGTTGCCAAAGAACGCATCGCTCGAGGCACTCTGATCGTCTCGGAAAAGCCGCGCATCATCGTGCCTACGTCCGGGGAGGTCCGAATCCTCAGAGCGATATCAGCGCTGTCCGAGGAAGATATCTCGTTCATCATGTCGTTTCCCCGTGCCGGACCGGAGGAGAATCCAATTACCAGCCGCATGAAGCATTTCATCCCATGTGTCGGGGACGACACCCGGGGCCTCTGTCCAACCATATGCCGTGTCAATCATACATGTTACTCCCCCATGGGAACCCCTAATGCCACCTACTTTTGGAACACAAGTTCGAAAGAAGAAGGTATGTCGCGAGCGTTCCGCTGTGATCTTTCGCTAAGGGGGGGCTCTCAGAGCTCTATGCCATTGAAGAAATTCAGGACGGACAGGAAATCGAAGTTTCATATATGCCCAACGCCTCCGGGTTCGAACGCCCTCTGGAACGTCTACGCCGGAGCTATGGGTTCGAGTGCTCTTGCCCCGGATGCACTCGCCCTGCTGCAGATCGCCTCGCATCCGAGCGGCATATTGCGTCCTACAACGAGTTTGTCGAGTCCCTTCCGCTGCGTTTTGGCAGGGATGACCCGCACCATATCCTGAAAGATATCGAAACACACATCCTGGCTATTTGTGCGGAAGGGTGGACGGGCGAGGTTGGAGCGCGCGCGCATGACGCGTTTCAGCTGTGTGCGTATTACGGCGACGCCGGCAGCGCGCAGAAGTGGGAGGCGATCGCGCGCGACAGTCATGCGCTGTATCAGGGGCCCAGATCAGAGGAGTTCAAGAAAGCGAAGGGCCTCGCTGCCAAACCGGAAAGCTTTCGGGCATGGAAACAGTTGGGGAGACGGAATTTGAAAGGACCGGTGCGTTTTTTAGGCATCTGGGTCCATCATACTTAGTAGAACATTTTGAAGAGCAAGGAAGTCCTCGAAGCGTTTTATCCAGCCAGAGTCGAACCAGTGTCATTGGTGCTGAATGTAGCACCAACTTCGGGCGCGACCATCTCCATCCCTGGGGATGCGCAAGCTATTTCAACAACGTTAGCTGGTGCGGACGCCGTGTCCGCCTCAAGCACTGGACAGAAACTCTCGAAAGGACAGAAGAAAAAGGCAAAGGCAAAGGCGAAAAAGGAAGCGGGTAAGAATGCGGAGGTGGGCTCAACAGAATAGATGTTGGGACGGTAAGCACTGGTGTTTGGTATCGAGACACTAGTACGAGATGTTTCGTCACAGAGTAGTCATCGACAAATTGATTCAGACTAATGGTCAAAACACAGATTATCAATACGAGTTAAACCTGGCACTACAAATACCAGGTCCCGAAGACGGGGGCGCCGACTTGGCACACCAAGGCTAATTTCATCTCCGGAACCCGGATTCCTATCTGCTCTCCTTGGTAAAAACCTCGAAAAGCACAAGGATTGAGAAAGACAAGGGCAACGTCTCCTCCGACCTCGATCCCATTGAGATCGAACTGCCTATCCGGCGCCTTCCACTTCAAACGTTGATGCCCGCTTCATGTCCGAACCACCCCCGGCTGCTTTGGATAACTCCCGTTTTGCAGGCGCCACGGATGACATTGCTGGCCATCGCTCAAATAAATTCGCAAATCTGGACACGAAGATTCTGCGAAGTTGTTTCTTTAGTTGGTGTAGCTTTGTATTTTGGCTTTAACTTTCTTGGCACCCCGATTTTACGCCGAATCTTCGGAAACAGGACGGCGGACCGCGCAGCCTGAACGGCTAGTAGATGGTTATCCTTATCTCTGTCACTCGTGATCGTTGTGGGGTGCAATAGCCAAACATTAAAACAATAAAGTGCATTTGCAATGGCTCCGAGTTAATGGCGCGTCCCCGCGAGATCTACGGACCAGAAATCTTATTGGTGGTATATGTGATGGAAGAGTCTGTAATATGTCCTGTCATCGGGTACTGTTTGTTTACCTCGGACCGCTTCCTGTCGAACGGTGGGATATAATTGTTGAAGAGAGGTTAAATGGAGAGATGGCCGTCGGCCCGCCGGCCAATGATGGCAGCATTGCACGGCATAAAATGCTCTTATCCCTTTACCTCAATCACACACCACCGTCATGCCCACCCACTCTACAGTCACTCACAGTCGGTTGAACAACATCACAATCTGTTTGTCTCTGGTTGTACAAACTTTAAAAGTTCTTGCCGATCGACTCGAAACGCCCTTCTTGGGGGCTATTTCTAACACAACTCAATCTCTAGTAAACAATATTCGGGTGAATGTTCTATATGTGCCATCATTGTGAAGCTTATGAGTTAATTCTAGGCTATTAAACAAAACAGGAGCAACTGCACGCAGTTGCTGGAGCAAACCCATGAATTACTGAATGCAATTATTCTTGTTCATATCAAGTCAGATGCAGCGGCAGAATTGTCACCAAGTGTACTGACTCATATCGGACACTTTACTGAGTGCTTAATTTTCATTCATCAACGCGTAGCCTGATGCTGAGCACGGCCACCTAGGACTCTCCACAAGATACATACTTTGTTGAGGCCCAACAGAAAGCCAACACAGTCAAGAGGTTCTTCCATCAAGGGGAAATGAACATACTACTCAATAACTGTAGAGCTGGACTGCAACAAGGACTTGAGTTCTTTCAGGTGAGTTATCATTTGCTCAATGAACTACTGCTGTTTGAAGGATGAGTTATGTAGATCAAGACATGGAATATAATATCAGATATTGAAGAGATCCAGGAAAGGGCACGAAAGAGGCAGCAGGAGGTACTTGACGCAATTGAAGGTCTTTCAGAGGCAGCTAGCTCAGACAAAGTTTCCTCGGTAAAGAAAACCTGGTGATTTGTCGAGATCCAAGGCTGATGTTTACACAGATAAGCAATGTGTATTCCAGCTTCCACAACAGGTAAAAGTTCCCATTCCAGTGTTGATAATATTCCTCATGCCAGATATCTTCTGAAAGCTCTAACTCAATCTCTATGTTACCTTCGGAGCCAAAGATATTCCATGGTCGGGACTCGGAACTCTCACAAATTCTCAAACTTTTTGCCCATGGAACTCCGAGGATAGTAATATTGGGTCCAGGTGGGATGGGCAAAACCAGCTTAGCAAGAGCCGTTGTGCATCATGCAGAAACTACTGAAAGATACAGCCAGAATCGATTCTTTGTTGTTTGCGACTCGGCAGCAAATAAATTGGCACTTGCTGCCGAAATAGGGGCCCAGCTGGGTATAAAGCCAGGCAAAGATCTCACTCGTCAAGTTATGCTTCACTTTGCTAGCAGCCCCCCAAGTCTCTTAATTCTGGATAATTTGGAGACATTGTGGGAACCTGCAGAGTCTCGTGACGAGATTGAAGAATTTTTGACCCAGCTCACAAGCGTGGATCATCTTGCGTTGATGGTATGTGCAGACTTTTATACTTCCTCATAGCATTGACCTGAACCATATCAGATTACGATGCGAGGGGCAGAAAGACCTGCGAAAGTAGCCTGGACCCGACCATTTCTCTTGCCCTTAAGGCCATTGAACCAAGAAGCTGCTCGACAAACTTTTAGTGATATTGCAGATGGAGGACATGATTCGGAGGAGGTTGACAAGATCCTTTCCCTGACAGACAACATGCCACTTGCTATAAATCTTCTTGCCCATTTGGTGGACTTGGAGGGCTGCTCCAATGTTTTATCCAACTGGAATGAACAGAAGACATCTCTTGTGTCAGATGGATATGACAGAAAATCCAACTTAGATTTATCCATTTCACTATCTCTGTCAAGTCCCAGACTCAAATCTCACTCTCATGCACAAGATCTTCTCAGTATCCTCTCAATGTTACCTGATGGCATCTCAGATGCTGATCTAGTACAAAGCAAGCTGCCAATTGATGATATTCCTGGGTGCAGAGCAGCATTGATTCGGACATCTTTGGCTTACAATGATGAGCATAAAAGACTGAAAGTATTGGTGCCAATTAGGGAATATATGCATAAGACACATCCACCTGGAGATAATCTTGTGCAACCTCTCCTCAAGCATTTTCAGCAGCTTCTGGAATTTTATGTGAAGTACCAGGGAACTGAGCCAAATCGGAGCACAGTCGATCGAATATCCACAAATATGGCAAATATCCAGAATGTTCTTTTGAATGGACTACAAGAAGGGCATCCACACCTTGTGGATAGCATTTACTGCTTATGTGATTTCAACGAATTCAGCCGCCTTCTTGGCCGACGAACTGTTCATTTGACGGCTCAAATTCACAATATTTTTCCACAACCTATCAACTATCGACTGGAAGTTTATTCCGTTCTGGATTCCTTGAGTGCTGGGAAATTTTATCCAATTGCCAATCTGGACACACTGGTTGCACAAGCTCAAGAATATCTAGCACAATTTGATGACCCAGACCTTACATGTACAGTGTTTATTTGATTGAGTGAGCTGTTGGAACTGATATTGAGCTTACTAGGCACATTCTACAATCGCCTAGCCTATTACCAAGCTTGCAAACATGATCTTCCCGCAGCCATAAAGTCCTGTCAAACAGTTATGTGTTCACCAGTGTCAAGTGGGAACACCAAAATTTATGCCAGAGCATTATACCAGCTAACATGGACCCAGTGGCTGCTTGGTGATTACTCTGCTGCCCTGGTGAATGTGTCTGAGCTCCACAGACTGGCAAGGATTTCTGCAGATTTATACCAAGAAGCACAAGCACTGCGAATTGAAGCTATGTGTATGACTACATTTGGCAATTATAAGCAGAGCATCTCTGTCTGTATTCAAGCAAGAAGCCTCCTAAGTCTTTGTGGTATGTCTGGTGGTGAACTGGACCATACCATCATGAACACTCAAGCAGAGGTCCACAAGTTGAAATCAGAATGTGTTGAAGCGCACACTATTCAAACTCAGATTCTGCAGGAAGCTTCTGTGGATGAAGACCCATATGACTATGGTGTCGCTTTGATGAATGTTGCAGAACTTGATGTGTCCGTAGGACCCCTGACACCTGATGTTCATCAGAATATTGAGACAGCCAGAAAGCTCTTCAGTGGTATGCAACTTGATATGGAAGTCACAATGTGTGATGCCATCCTTGGAGACTATTATCTGAGCCAGGGAAATTTTCTAACAGCAAGGTCACTTTTGGAAAAATGCATCAAAGTATCCTTTGGACAGCATGCTGAAATAAGCACATATTGTCAGCAGCGCCTTGGTGATGTCAGCCTCTGGGGTACTTGTCACGGGATGTCCAGCTGTGCAACAGTATTCCTTGGACATTCACTCAATCTACAGCATAAGCTCGGAATCCACGAGGCTCTGAAATTCTTGGGAGATATATTTTTGATTGAATATAATGATCATGATACAGCTGGTACCTTGTTCACAGTTGCCTTAGAGGGATTCACGCTCATGGACATCCATCGCCGAAGAGCAGAATGCATCCTTCGGTTAGGAGATATTTCCCGCTCACGTGGAAACTTGGTCAAGGCTGTTGAACTCTGGAAAACTGCAAGACCATTATTTGAAAGGTCATCGCAGGCAAAACAAGTTGAACATATTGATGAAAGGTTAGCTGGTGTCGACCAAGCTGTATGGCAGCAGCACCACGAAACCCATATGGCTGGTCTGGCAGAGCTCGGTTCCGCTTCTGGGAGCTGGGATGACCTCTCTGACATTGAAGACCTGGACTTGGATGATGAAGAGCTTGAGGTGGCAGTGTAAATCCAGGATTCAGAATTGGTGAAGTTTTGGAAAGGGACCTATGTAGGGCATCTGTGCCTGATATATATATATATTGAATGAATTGATTTGTGCTCTCATAATTGGAAGCACACTGATTGCCATCATGATCACAGTGTTTCACCAGCAGGCCATAAGATAAAGGACATGGGTGCCACCACCAGGAAGTGTTTAAGACTCGTTCTCATAGTCCTAGAAAATGAAGCCTCGGCACAGATACAACATCTCATGTCCACTGCCTACTATAATGTGCTGTTTTATCACTTTCCGTGTGCCACCAGAGGAAACAGACAAGCCAGGATCTGGCATGTATTCAGAATCCGGACCAGTACTACAGGTTCATCTGCAGCAGTGACGACTGACTCATCCATCTGCTTCACCAAATACCTTATCCAATGGTTCTGGGGTTTGGTGCTGTCTCACAGACTTCTTGGAGAAAGTGGTTGACCTTCTGGTAGTGACACCGCTCATGAACATTCGGAGTAACCCCTTGTTTCCGAAGCCATTGGCACTTCTGTTTTCAGTGTTGACGTAAAACCAGGGAGGGCAAGATTAGAATACGAGTTGGTGGAAGTTTGCAATAGCACTGATGATTACAAGACTTTGTAGCAAACAATGCTCTAGCAGGACTTTACATACTACAGAAATCATACGGCAAAATGTAAATTTTCACCGGCTGACAACCTTGCCGAAAGCATCGGTTTAGGCTTCAAATAAAATTAGGCTGAGATGGTTTGTGAAACTGGAAGATTCATGACAGTTGAACAAATTGGCAGAACAGTTTGATTAGGTTGTAGATTTGTCCATCTGCCTCTTGACAAGAAACTTGTGAATTGTTTGGCCTTGTGATGCCGATAGGTGCAAGGTCAAAGCAACCAAAAATACCCCTTAGAAAATGCACACCACAGAAAGTAAAATATCAACCTAGGTACCTTGTAGTTTTCCAGACCTGGTTTGTGCCTTGTGAGCTTGTGGCCATTTTGGTGAAGCTTGTTTGGCCTTCTACAAGGTCACAAGTTATTTGTCAAAAGTCTGCTGTACTTGCTGCATGTAATGGGTTCAACTGCATTTTTCCCTTTTGAAAGTACTGTACCATTTCATTTAATTTGTCGGTCACGCGTCACAGGCCCTAAAATAGAGAGGTTGCGCAGCAGCCATTGGAGCCATCCAATGGCTAACGATTTCGGCCCAGCCATCAATATGGGTCCGACTCTCTCATGATCATTGCAGAGGGGGGTGCTATCATCAATTTCCGGCACCTAACCGTGGGAAAAGCTGTGGAGCTCATGTCAAACACGTCAGTCTAGGAGCCATTGGATGGCTCCAATGGCTGCTGCGCAAACAATCTAATTTACGAATACTTTCTTACCTCTGTCACAAAATGGCCAAAAACACGTCTAAAATTCATTTTTTTGCCCACCGAGGCGCCGGAGGTGAGTGTTGCTAATGTGTTCACATTACATGCCAGGTTTTGAGCGCGCTACCCTTCCTTCTTGACTCTGTAGCACTGAGGAGCTCTCTTAAAGGTGTCTGAGAGCTGGGAATACCATGGCCACGGTGCGACGAATTTAGGAAATTTTCAACCTGTCAAACCTCCCCGACCCATTTGCAAACTCTCAAGTTCAAATCTTCCAGTCACAGGTCACAGCCCAGGAGAGTTGAACTAAATGTCGCTGACAAAACCTGCCGGTTCAGCAACGGTGGAGACACCAGGTGGGTGGAGCCAGGCCGTCGTCCAGACTGCACACATGGAATGGTGATGTGGTCAAGAGCAAGCTATTTGATGTCTGCCTGTGGCCTTGGGCCCAGACAATTGTATCTACACCATGACTAAGCCAGGATACACTAGTGGAGTGGATTCGGCCAGGTTGGAACCCACAGCTTTGGCTTGGCCAGAATGGCAGCTGAAAATAGTAGCTTCAGCTAGTGTTTATGTGTTGCCGAAGTCACGGCTGATTCTTATTGTTTCAGCGGCTGTCGGCTCAACACAATAATTTCAGCCACATTCGACTGGAACACACTGAAACAATAGGATTCAGCCATGACTTTGGCAACATTGATGAGGAAGCAGAAGGTATTAATCTCAGCTGCCATTCTGGCAGAACTGAAACTGCTGGTTTCAGTCCGACTGAAATTGGCGCTGAATGAACAAGTTCAGATGGCACTTGAAGGGGGACACAAAATGTAACAGAAACCGGTGCATTCAGCAGCCCAAAAAGACCACCTCTTTATCTGACATTTTCGGTAACATATTCAGCTGTACTGATCCCATCAGTTTCAACCAGCTTTTCAGTTGAGTTTGGTTGCAGTGTCAGCACAGAGGCTTTGGCTCACGGGTAGAGGCAATGTGGGCAACTGCTGGACAGTAGAATGCAAAGAGGAGTAGATTAAGTGTCTTGAGATTCAACTAGAATAGCATACAGATCAGTAATCTACCTGGGGTATAAATACTAAATAAAACAGGAGGTAAGATCTGGAAATACCGCCAAGGGATGGTACATTCCTCCCATATTACCACTTATACTCATTCAACACACATTTAATCGAGGATAGTATTTGTGCACCCAACGGTTGCAGCAGCTGTGATTAAATTTTGCCGCGAAATCGTGCATCATCGAAATTAAATTTTTATACGATTGGCTATGAACTTCACAGCTATCCACAAAGTGATCACCCACCACTACCCAGATTTAATTTTACTATAAGATTAATTTCATGAACAAGATTAAATTTTCTTGGTATATTCAAGGGTCCCGGATCTAATTCCTGCTCAGATTCACAACCTCTATAGGTTTGATTTTTTTTTGGGAAGATTACAGCTGATGTCGGAACCGAAGGCGCGGTCAAAAATTTCTTGTTTTGGGATGTTTTCGAAGAGTTGTTAATAGCTCAACCAGTTCTACACCGATTTGGATGAAACCCAGGTAGTTCTGTCGAACTAATCCATGCGCAATTAGTGATAGAAAGTGATTCACAAAAATCTTATACATTAGGCAATCTGTGCTTTTGGACCATCTTCATGCCAAATGCCATCTTGCATGTCCAAGACATGTCCCAATGACCTGATATTTTGGGATGGACAACACATATACCTAGGAAAACATGTGATAGGGCCAGAATTGTATAAAACCTCTATATAAATGCGAAACTTGCTATATTTCTGAATGCCAAAATTGCTAAATGTATCCAATGGAGCTACAAGGACTGTGACTAAATTCTGGCTGCATCACGTGTTTTGCGAAGTATATAAGTTGTCCCTCCCAAAATATTAGGTCCTTGGGACATGTCCTAGACATGCAAGATGCTATTTGGCATGAAAATGGTCCAAAAGCACAATTTACTTAATATATAATATTCTCATGAATCGTTTTCTGTCAATATTTGCGCATGAATTACCCCGACAGAACTACCTAGGTTTCATTTAAATCGGTGTAGAACTGGCTGAGCTATTAACAATTCTTCGAAAACATCCCAAAACAAGAAATTTTTGACTGCGCCTTCGGTTCCGACATTAGCTGTAAATCACCCTTAACTTTTGTGGGTTTCGTTTCCTAATATCTATGGCTTGTTGCCTAGTGGTAATCACTCAGTCTCCTTGTGTGATTGTGTAACCGGTTTCACAGTGTCTCCTGTTTAATCCACTCTGGGGCGCTATTTTTCGATCCAGTTTACAGCTAATTGCAGTACCGAAGGCGCGGATCGAAAATTTCGTGTTTCGGGACATTTTCAAAGAGTTCCCAGTATCTCAATGGGTTCTTCACCGATTGACTTGAAAACTGGATAGATCTACTCAGATAATTTATCCGCAATTAGTGATAGACAGGAATGTGTGAAAGTATTATGTATTACACATTTTCTGGATTTCGGGCTGTTTTTGCACTGACAGCCATCTAGGATGCCGAAGGCATGGCCCAGCAACTTGGTATTTTGAATTGGACAACTTAATGGGCTTAGGAAACACTTGATAAAGTCAGAAACACAGATAAAATACTTCCAGTCGCTCCAGGCCCTGTGAATGCATTTGCCCATTTTGGTATCAAGAGATATTGTCCAGATTACATTTCTCCACAAATTCCATAGCATTCTGGCTATATCAAATGTTTCCTAAGCACATTAAGTTGTCCAAACCAAAATATTACACTGCTGGGACATGCCCTCGGCATGCTAGACGGCTGTCAGTGCAAAAACAGCCCAAAATCTAGAAAACATGTAATCACTAATATCTTTACACATTCCTGTCAATCACTAATTGCGGATGAATTAGCTGAGTAGCTCTATCTAGTTTTTAAGTCAATCAGTGAAGAACCTGCTAAGATACGGAGAATTCTTTGAAAATGTCCCAAAATGCGAAATTTTCGATCCGCGCCTTCGGTACTGCAATTAGCTGTAAGCAGATTTAATCCCAAGATTTAGTTTTTGGGATGGCTCGTCTACGATTAATCTGGGTGGTGGTAGGCATCCCTTTGTGGATAGCTGGGAAGTTCATAGCAAATTGTATAAAATTTTAATTTCAATGATGTGCAATTTTGTGGAGAAGTTTAATCACATCTACTGATATCGCTGGTGCACCATCATAAGTAGAGCTCACTATGCGGATTTGGTCCAATGCCTGTCTGTGATCCTGGCAGTCCCCTAGCAATAGCTTGGATGCACAACATATCCAAGAATTAGGTTATTCAGCCCAGTATTCAGTGTGCTATAGCTGTTCTAGTGAGAACCATAAATTTATCCCATTGTGTAATTACATCAAAAAAGCCGGTACTCCGTCCCCTGCGGATTTTCAGCGCACTCCAATGCGCCTACTCCCGAGGTAATCCGATCAAAATTGTGGCTGTGGCAACTGTTCTAGCCAACACTGTCAAAAAAGAAAGGGAAAAAATAAGAGGCCCACACCTTATGTACCACAAATTGCTGTAAAGCCAATGTGGACGGGATTTACCATTTCTTCTGTTCATTTTTCACTAGGACACATGCTCCGGGCTCAATTCTGGGCCTTTTCCCCAGCTTGTAGGCTCATTCTTCGCTCTTCAAATTCCAAGTGAACGGCTTCTTTAGACCTTCTTCCCAGTCCCCAAATACCCGATGCTGGTACGACTATCTCCGGTCCTTTTGTTGTTGTTGTGGCACTTCTTTGTCTTCCAGGAGGTCGTCCATTAGTTCAAGACCATCATCTCAAATCCATCAAGTCCATTGTCGCAAGCCCAAATCCCTCGCCTGAAGCTCCAAATCCATCGCTTCAAAGGTTCAAGTCTGACTCAGGGTTCAAGGCCACTTTATTCAATGTCCCTGGATCCATTCAAGATCATTCAACTCGCTTTCTCGCTAAAACATCACACTTGTAGGCCAATCGTTTGTCCCCCCTCATTTACCGTGCAAGCGAAATTTATCGTGACACATTGTAGTCCATTTTCGCTTGTGTCACAGTGGCGTTGTGCTTGTGGTGGAGGTAAGCCATTCTAGTGGCTCAGATTTCAGATTCCTTACTTCTTTCCTTCACAGTTCGATTCGATACCTTTGCCACAATGAATGAATTGTAGTGAAACTTGGTATTCTGTTAGTTATTATTGTCCTCCATATATGTCTTTTGCTTCATCTTGCGCATCTTATCTTTTGAGTCATCTTTTAAGTCTTTCATAGAAAATTGTCCAAGACTTTATGTCTTGCCAAAGAATTTTGACCCAGCTTAGCGAAAGACGCCCATCTTTCGAAGAGTCTGTCTTTTGCTTCTTTACATCTTTACCGAAGACGCGAGAGACACAAGAAATGAACCTTCTGTTTTATTGAGGCATCCGACTTCATGTCCAAATTGAGCATCTAGAGAACACAATATAATAGGGGAGGTCAACTATCGGTTCTGAGACCGATTCACGCGACGATTCTGGGCCGATTATTTCTCGATTCTCAGGCCGAGTCTGGTGGAGAGTCGATGCAGATCATGAATCGGTGAGAATCGGCAAAGCGACTCCGGAGTCGCACAAAACCTTTACTCGCCAATTGATCAGATTCTTGTCATGATGCAGCGATGTTTGATGCTGAAACGGCTCACAAGAATCGAGGACATAATCAAGCAAGAACCGGGGTGGTCCAACCCGAGGCCAATCATTGATCAATTATGTTTCGTGAATCGGACCTGAATCGACCGAGAATCAGTGTGTAATCAGTCTCAGCATTAATAGTTGACATCCCCTAATTGGAAAATGACATCTACAAAGGCTTCCATAGTGGTTAAGAGGTTGATTGGATCCCAGTTCTTGTCCCGGAAGCATTGCCATCCGTGCTCCCCAGACTCATTCCCTCTTATCAATGCTCGCCAGACAATATAGGCTTTTTTTCAACCAATCGCGTGGGCATCATCGATGTCCCAGGCAAAAGGCAAAGGTGTCATTGCCAAAGAACATATTGCTTGAGGCACTCTCATCATCTCGGAGAAGCCACGCATCATTGTCCTCTCGGTCAGGGAGATTCAAATCCTGAGAGCCGTATCTGCGCTGACCGGAGAAGACGTGTTATTCATCATCTTGCTACCCCATGCCGGACCGCAGGAGAATCTAATTACCAGCCGCATGAAGCATTTCAGCCCATGTGTCGGGGACGACACATGGGGGATCTTAACTTTGTCCTATACCAATATGTTCCTGATCGTCCTTCTCGGAGATTTACGGTTACACAACGCCGTACATGAGATGGTGCCTTTCATGATATACCATCTTCTTTGTGTTTCCCTCCACCGAAAACCAGTTTTCCCGCCTTGACCTGCTGGAAAGTGAAATTCTCAAGTATTATTTACAGCCGGTTGCTTATGTTCGTGAACATGCAAAAAAAAATTCTGCGCTGCCACGTGCATGATGCCGACGATGCCGGACGTTCGAAACGCTCGCAATCCATTCAAATCTTTGAGGTTTTTTCAGATTTCATTCAGCATATTTCACTTAAATCTGAAGTGGACCGTACTAATCTCTTGGGGTCCCATTAACATGACCGGCATTACTCGACATCAGCCACGTGACCCGCTTTTTTTTTTTTTTTTTTTCGCATGTTCACGAACATAAGCAAACGGCTGTACTGTACCGCTAATAACTCATGATTACGAGCTCGGAGTGCCACTAACGTCGACGACAACCGCCTGTCGGTCCCCCATTGGCTGCAACCCTGAAACCGACTTTCTGATCAAGTTCTGATCCGCCGAATTCTTGTTTTTTAGAAGATTGATGGCAGACAATCACACTGTGTTCCTCTCTGGACTGTTTTCTCCTGGTCAGCACTGCGACGGTGGAGCGGTCCTGAGCACATCTGGTTCATGACTCCCTCTACAGTCCTAGAGGTTCAGCAATTTGCAATTTGCCGGGCACGGCGCTTAACTTGATTTCGAATCATTCACAGGTCACAAGACCTAGGTACTGGATCATGGATGCACAACTGCATCATGTGCATTGGGACCTGATGCTTTCGCGAGTTCGACATGGTCGCGTGCTGTGGACGAAGCGCGTATAAAGGGAACAACTGCCGCATCCGGCTCTTCGCGCCAATGCGTTCTCCCGTCGCCACTGTTGGGCTTTTGCTGGCTCTTTCCTCGAAGTTCTCGTGGGCCGGAGTAACAATTCAAAACCCCGGTCTGGCTGTTCCCTACAAGTATACTCCTCGCCGCGATGAGTTAAAGACCATGTTCAGAACAAGCTATGATGCGTACAAGTGAGCGATTTGCTAAATATCCTCTGGGTGTGTGCTGTTACTGACTTTGAAATAGAAATCATGCCTTCCCTCATGACCTCTTGGCGCCCATAAGCGAGAGCTTCTTCGATAACCACAGTAGGTCCTCCCAATACAGGGATAAACGTGCTTTAATTCACTCTGTCTTTAGATGGATGGGGAGTCTCTGTTGTAGATGGGATGGTACGTTTGAGTGACTGTTATGATTTCAGTTTGTTCTTGAACGTTTTCCCTTATTAGGATACCATGGTGCGTGGTTCGAGTATTTACGAATTGTCCTGTTGTTTACTTGTCTAGGCTATCATGGGCTTGGATGTAAGTGGCAATTTGAACTTGTTCGTTGCTTGACTGACACACTTTTCATAGGACATCTTCCTCGACGCGGTCAATTTTTCCTCCCACATCGATTTTACCGTGTCCAAGGTCGACGACACCGTCAAGTACACTTCCTTCGTCTCTTCGTCTCCCATTTACTCAACAAATTCAGTGTGTTTAACACGGCTATTGCGTACATCGCAGGCCTCCTGGCTGCATACGAGCTGGGTGGATATCAACACCCTGCTCTTCTCGCGAAGGCCAAGGAGGCGACTGACAAGTTAACTTTTGCCTGGGTCGGAGTGCCTATTTCCTTTCACAGTGTATCTGAACAGACCTTGATCATTCTGAAATCTAGGACAATGCTATTCCGTACGGATTCTTGAATTTCACTACCAATGAGGCTCAGATCGCTACAGTATGTCTCTTTCCCCTCTTCTCCGTCTTAGTGGCCTGATTGAACCCGGCAGACAAACCTTGCGGAAGCAGGCACGCTCACGTTGGAATTTTCGACTCTGAGCAAATACACAAACAATGCCACGTACGTGGACCTGGCCACGGAAGCCGTCAAACATATCGCAAATCTTGTACGATGGGATTCAGCTGTAAACCAACTTCACATACTGACTAGTTTTTCCAGCCGGCCCCCTTGCCAGGTTATTTTCAGTGCAGTGCTTCTTTCATATATCTCACTTACTGGGAGTAGGTTTGGCTGCCCAAATTATTGATCCAACGACCGGTGACTTCGTAGGCGGATATGTTGTGAGTAAATTGTTTTCGCTGGCGCCAATCGTTCGAAGTCCCGCCCGATAGAGCTGGGGAAGCGAAAGCGACTCGTACTTCGAGTACCTCATCAAATACGTGCGGTTGAGTAACACCGACGATCCGATTTACATTGATACATGGAAGGTAAGTTGGGCTATTGGCCTGACCGTCTCGGCATGCCTAATTCTCCCTGTAGACCGCCGTAGATTCCTCCATACGCACATTGATCAAGGTCATCGCGGTCGCATCCCCCAGATTTGTTCCTGGCTGATACCTCGTACAGAAATCTACGGTGGGGAACCGCACGTATCTCGCTGACATGGACAATGATGGAAATATCCTCCACATTGGCTCGTGAGTGCTACTCAATTTTTCGTCTGATTGTGCTTGCTCAACCGTGGACAGACATCTAGCATGTTTTCATGCTGGAAACTGGCTGTACGGTATAGTTTTCGCTCTTCAATGTGGACTGCGCTCATCATTCGCTGTTAGGGGGAAAGCTCGTGCAAAATCAAACGATTGTGAATTACGGATTGGAACTTGCCGATGGCTGTTGGGTGCGTAACCGTCCACCGTGAACTTTGCAATTGACAATTGGATAGAGTACCTATGCGAGCACTTTGTATGCATTGCTCGACCATCAATCCTTTCTGTACTGACCGCTGGATGTCTCTAGGACGGGCATTGGCCCGGAGACGTTTGCCTACATAAGCCCAGACGGTAATCTCACGGGCGGTGATCCACCTACCGCGGACCAGCTTGACTTCAACAACGAGCACGGATTTTACATCACCCTGCCACTCTACATCCTCCGCCCCGAGGGTATATCTTTCACGTTGTCTTATTTATTGTATCCTAAATTCCATTTCTGCAGTCTTGGAGGTACGGATTATAATTCGAATATCGAGAGAGTGACTGTTAACCGAGACATCGACAAGAGCAATTTCTATGCCTGGCGCGGTCTGTCCTTCTTGAAATGTTGCCTATTATGACTGCTAACGCGGACTTTGAAGTGACCGGTGATACCAAATACCTGGATCGCGCCGCATCGGCAATCGATTCTTTCAACAAATGGTTAGTTGCGGCCAGCGGCGGGTTTGCCGGACTCGGCGACGTTAACAGCGCCGACGGCGGGTTTTGGGACGTCATGGAGTCCTTCTGGTTCGCAGAGGTGCTCAAGTATTTGTGCGTCCGTTGCCATCTCGTCTCGCCCTTCGTTCACGTGTGTGTAGACCTGGATCGCGCCGCATCGGCAATCGATTCTTTCAACAAATGGTTAGTTGCGGCCAGCGGCGGGTTTGCCGGACTCGGCGACGTTAACAGCGCCGACGGCGGGTTTTGGGACGTCATGGAGTCCTTCTGGTTCGCAGAGGTGCTCAAGTATTTGTGCGTCCGTTGCCATCTCGTCTCGCCCTTCGTTCACGTGTGTGTAGGTACCTCACATTCGACGACCCAAGCCACATCAGTTTGAACGATTGTGAGAGGCCTCAGCATCTCATCAGATTCTCTTTCTTATACTTCATCACAGACGTGTTCAACACAGAGTGCCACCCTTTCAAGGCGCCACCTGCGCTGAACTCGTACAAAGGATCTGGGAAGTGGCTGCCGCCGAAGCCATTCTCCCCCCACGGAGCACCGCCTAGACCTACACCTACTGGTCTTCCTCGCCCTGACGTGTGTCGAGGATCGCTTTAATAGTGATATTTTTTGCTGCCTAGTGTAGTGATTTTTTGAAACAGTTCCCGAATCTGCTGTCGGTGTCAAACTCGCCAAGATTCAATGGGAAAAGTTTCCGTCATCTCTGGAAGCAAGGAAGAAAAATAAAAACTAATGAACTGCTGTAAATCTCGTGTAAATCCTTGCGAGATACTACAAGCATCCATGTTGTGACGGATATAGTACCACGGCAACTGGAGCAGAGCCCAGAGATTTTCCCCCATGACCTCTGCTGTCGAGGGTTCATTCCTCCCCGTCCCGGCCCTCCTCCCTGCCTAAAAACCAGCCAACCTTCCATACTGAAAGGGGCCAATACTTATTACCTGGTAAATTTATATTTAGCCCCATGCATGTTCAGCTGGTTTATTTAGCTGCAGAGCCAGCCATCCACGGATATGGGTTTCCTAACAGCTTCCGGCCTTCAACGGTGCGCGTTTAACTGTTACTGTTAATCTAATCTGACTACAGCAGGATATCAAGGTGCTTATCCCCCTCAACATTCTTACCCCAGTACATCTGCCCCCCGTCTCGCAGCCCTATGTGCAGATGCCGCAAAATATTTTGGAGCACCTTTGTACTTTCTTCCATCGCAGGTCGTCCCCCGGCCCTCCCCAGCCCTTTCCTTTCCGCCGCCAATGCCCCTTGGCGGTCGAGCAGCTCCTCACCCGCTCGCACCGTCCCCTTCCTATTCCGCCCCCGATGCCCTTTGGCTGTCCAGCAGCCCCTCATCCGCTCGCACCGTCAACGCTAGCAGGTCCTATGCTCCGTTAACGTGTCTATAGGTGATTCGCCGTCGTACCAGTGGCCGGATGGCAGCGTTAAACTTGAACAAGATATGCCGTCGCTTCGCTCCGGCGTGGGCATTCTAAGATTCTGAGAAGCTGTCTTTTATTCAGGAACTACTGGGGAGTACACACATCCGACGTGAATGTGATCAACTTTCGAAAAGCCATGTCAGATGCAACGGGGCATCCCGACTGTTGCGGGCACTGTCCGGTTGGAAAAGCTTGGCGAAATAGCTGGTTCGATTGTGGAGCCATTCAGTACATACATCTTGTCACTACTGAAGCACATAAAGCAGAACTGGGCCTCAGACGAACGGAGACACATGATCGATAAAAAGACGGTCAGAAGAATCAGAGGCGTGCCTATTCAAAGCAGTGGACATGGACATCAGTGGTGGAGAAGTATACAATAAATGGCGAGCACCGAACCTCACAAAGTGAATAAAATTCCACCCAGAGTGTGTCGATGGCCACCGATAATTTGCGAAGTAACGAACCCCTGAAGGCTCAGACTCGAAAATGTCAAACGCATTAGGGATGAGGCGTCTAGCTATTTTGAGGACTGCGCGAGATCAAGTCAGTTGCGGGTACCTCACAGTGGTCTGCCAGACATACCCAAGTCTGCGCATACCTGAGTCCGAGTCCCTACGCATGGAGCGCCGGGGTTGCGGGTGCGATTAGAGGGCTAATTAGTATAAAAGCTCATCCGCACCTTGGCGTGGATGTACTCGTCACAGAATGAGGCCGAACATTTGGGTAGAGAATTATAGTATTACCTTCAGCAAAGTAGACCTGGCGGGGATCAACGAAGGGTGAGACATCGCAGGAAGAAACGCACAGAATAAGGGTCGTCGAGCTCCCCATCTTCAGGTTGATAGCTTCACGACGGTGTTAAGCGGCGTAAAATTCTGTAGTTGAGAGATTTGCTGCGTCAGACCGAATGCGTAAATAAAGCGCAGTAAAAGAAGCATACCTCTAGCGTGATATTGCGCGGGCTGATCATGCCCAAGAAAGAACGAATGTGCAGCAGACGAAAGGAGGACAGCCAACGTTCATCGCTCAGCGGCAAGCTGTTTACATGTTGAGGAGAGAACACAAAGGACCATAGCAGCAGACAGGAAAGTGGTCGGCATCGGTATGAATTGCAGGATGGTTTTTTGTGCCAAAGTGCCCGAGGGTCTTGCATGACTTGAGTGATGTTTGGATTCCACAACGGAGTGACCCGTCCAGGTTGAGGCCTTGTAGCGCCTTGGAAAATTCTTGCGATTGCAGTGGATTCTCCAGTGCCGTGATTAACCAAGCCTCTGAAAGCCCTAGACGACTTGAGGTCTTGTGTCTTGCTCATTTTGAGAGGAAACGGGTCGTAGTTTTGCGCATCCGAACCGGTAGGATTGATTTGAGGCAGCGGACCCAATTTGCGATACTTGCTGGGTCTTGAATCTTGACCGAGGGAAGGTCCAACTTCAGGCGGCGTAGTGAGAGAGAGAAACGTAGCGAAAGGGAAGGAAGATGGTGCGACCGAAAGAACAAAGGAAGATCCGACCAACGTTCCTTATGAGCGGGTCCTGAGCACACGACTGTGGAGCGGAATGGAGTATGCCGGAGTTCTTCCCAAGCTAAAATGTGATCGGCTGGGTCGGTTTAGAATTTCCGTATCCCAGAAGGAACATAATGCCATAACGCCTGAGACAATGTGCTGGAGCAGGGAACGTGGTTGAGAAAAAAAGTTCAAATCGAGTGCCTTGGGCGCTCGATGCACGGCATGGGGCGCCTCCGAGTCTAAATAGCGCGTCATAAGTGATTGGCCCCAATAGTCAAACTTTGACGTGCGGATAATAAAAGAGCAGACAAAAGCGTGGCGCCTGAGATAATGGAATGGGGAAGTGAATGGGAAGAAAGGTGAATGATGAGGGCGTTTAAGAAAGAGAGATTGTTGTGCGGGACTTGAGCGTGATATTCCTGGCTGTAGAAATAGTGGCCGGAGGGACGCCTGAGACTGATCGGCGAGGTGATTTGGAGAGAAAAAAAGCCCAAATCAAGCATGGTTGGGAACGTGGTTCGGCAAAAGGCGATCCGACGTGATGGCAAATACGAACAATCTGATACGAGGGATCTCTTTAATATACGAAGTATGCACTGTTAGAAACGAGCCATACGGCTGGGACGACGGCGAAGCCAGCGTCTCGCGGGGTCGTGCTGAAGTAGCACTGTATATTTTGAACTTGAAATGCCCCTTGGGCTATGTCATTAACTTGTGGCAAATCAACTTGCGTGGTTGAATTTCTAGTGGGCCAAGTTAACTTGGTTTCAAGCCCAAGCCAACTTGCACAAGGTAAACATGACGAAGGTTAATCTCAATTATGAATTGCTTGTGCTGGGTACCGCCACCGCTTAGACCATATTCAAATCATATTCAACGTCGACGGAAGATTTCTAGCGGCGCCCCCATAGGAATATGTTCACTGCAGATGAGACAGTAGTAGTCCTCGTAAGTGGATCTTGTTCCTGCACTGAAACACATGTTTCAACTATTAATGAACGGGCAAACTATCCGGAACTCGTTGACGGAAGCCTAAAACACATCATGCGCCTGTTGCGAGCGAGGCCTAATATTACAGTCGAAACGAGACGGAAAACTGGAAATCTCAGTAATAGTAGGCATAAATCGGAAATTGGTGACCCACGGGAAAATGCCAGAGGAGTAGCTGACATTTTGGATAATGTCAGTGCCGTTCTTATCCACTGGCGGGACGATCTCGCACGTCGCAAGGACAGTGACTGCAATCGCGAAAAGGATACTCTCTGCCAATGATTTCCCTGGGCACAGTCTCCGACCAAAGCCAAAAACCACATTGGTGACTTTTCCCATTTCAGAATCCAGATTTTGGTATCGATCCGGGTCAAATTGCATGGGGTTCGCAAATACTTCTGGGTCATGCAACATGTGCCTGGACAATTTCGCTCAGCTTAATGTAAACTGGGTCTTTGCCTCACCAAATGTTCGCCGTGACAATTGAACCCTTCGGTAAGTGCATGCCTTGATATATGTCGTCCTCGCTAAGGGCATGAACTACCCCTGAATACCCGTAAGAACTGACCGACGGAATGGTTGCTATGCAAACCTAGCGGGATAGGAGGATTCAGTCGGAGAACCTCTGCTACAACACTTCGCACATATGGAAGCGAACTTCGATCGGAGATTGTGGGTAGGCGGGCACGACCAATGACTGAGTCGATTTCTGCCTGTCCTTTTGCCTGCACAGCAGGATTGAGCATCATGGCTAAAAAGAAGTTCAAAGTCCCGATGATGAGCTGACATTCGAGGTCCTTCAGAACAATTTTCTGTATAAAAGGGAAACCCGCACCGTCTCCAATCCCCCTGCTGTCATCGTACCTGCCGCCCATACCACTTGCTCTTCTAAATTAGGTGAGAGGCTTCCGCCGATGGTCTCTAGCGCTGTTGCACAGGTGTTGGGAAGGAGGACACTTCCTGATTCCTGTAAAAATAATGAAGCCCACGCAGGTTGACAGAATCATAACTGCGCACCAATAAGCACTTTGAATTAGCGTACGGAGCCCAAACAGCTTTACGGACAATCTCCCGCCAACCTTTGGCTTTGTGAAGGAACCCGCTGCCTGGTATCCACGCCGGGAGGTACTTCACTGTATGGATTCATGTCATCTGAGATGTCCAACCTTCATGCATGGAAATGATGCTTACAGATAGGCATAGAGTCTACCAGCCACACGCCGGGCGCCGCAGTCTTGGTGAAAACACTCATAGAGGCTCTGATGAGCGTTAGAAATGGATCATCATTAGTGGAAACATAGTGGCCGTATGAGATGCGGATAAGAATCGTCCCCGCTTTCCTGCATAAACGGCTGTCAAAACGCGTTGAAAGTCATGAATTAAAATAGACACACAATTTCACGAGTTGCGCGAGCTTGCTGGGATCTTGGATCACGTCTCTGGCCAGAAGACGAGCTTCCGACTCTAGAAATGCGTAGTATCGTGGAACCATGCGCGGAGCCAAGTCCTGGGAGACAATTTTTCGCTGCCTGCGCCAGCTGCCATTATTCTGATGCAGCACAAATGTGTTGTCAAATCCTGAACTATTCTCCCATTAATTTGAAAAATTCTTAAGAATGCATGACGGCCTCACAGACGAGCCATTTCCTAGGTCAATATTGTATCAGACGGGAATCGATACTACACTGGCTTGATGTGGCTCACAAGGCGAGGTCTGTCGGAATAAATGGCCTGTTCCAAAAGATCCCTTGCCACCTTCCGTGAGTTGAGCAGAATTAGAGGTTGACCAAACGCTTCAAGATAGACCAGATCGCCTTGATATGCATGGTAAGTGTCTTTCACAGCGTCTGATGTGTACCTGCCGTATTCTTTTGCCCATCTCGACAACGTAGACCATTCGTAATTGTGCGGGATCTGCAATGCATTCCCCACAATCGGTAAGCGCCGTGGACCGGGAGGTTTCTTTGTCCGTCGGGACCTCATAGTGTGAACGGCGAGCCATGCAACACAGAAAGCGAGGGTAAGAGCGATTTTCCAGTTCAGCATTGTTGCTTCTGAAACAGGGTCCGAGGGTTATATTGCATGGTGCGGCGATCGCCGTCAATCTAATTCAACCTGAAACCATGATATTCGAGTTACCTCGGTTAGTTCGTGGTAAATGCGAGATGTGTTCTGCGATAATGGATATGTAGCCCGTTACTAGGTCGGAGTTGTGTTGGATCCCGTGCTGCAACTCAATAATACACCGATGGTGCTGGATTCCACGCTTCCCTGCTAAACCCCGAAGAGCTTCTCACATTTGGCTACTGAGATCCAAAACAGTGTTGTTTGCTAAAATTACTTGTAAGCCATGGAAAGCGGCAGATAACACTCATTGGGGCTCACCGGCAACATAACTTTATGGTAGTGAAACCTCCCGTTCACATTAGACCTACATACGGCATCTTTGTTACGAACCCAACTGTCATTCAATGGTAGAAAATCGATCTCACTCGAAGAGGCATCGGTCTGTGCTGCAACTCGCTCACGAGACCAAGGGAATACAATTCGAGGGGCGGACTCTCATCCGGGGGGGTCACTGCTGGTTCACGTCCCTTCATTGCTTTGAGTTTGCCTCGCAATGAATGCATATATCCAAAACCATGTTGATTATCCATGGATTCTCGAGTACAAGTACGTCAATGCTGCATGGGGGATATGAACAAATGCATGTATTATCATGTCACGTTCCTCGGAAGTATTGCAGGCTGCAGTCAGAATTGTGTCTGATAATCGTTCGGTGTCTAAATTCCGTCCCTCGGCGGGTTTATCCTCGGCGGCTCAAACCATTCTTGGGCTGCGAAAACATCGCCCCTGCAATTTAGCATTAGACCGATGGTGCCTCTTTTCACATTCGCCTGGTGGACCCCAAATAGATTCCCATGTTGGTCTACCGAATCCCAGCACCCCGATTGTATTTAACCTTACCAGAGGGCCAAATCCTTCCTAACCGCCGCTGCGACTTATCATCAGACCGATGGTACCTGTTCTCACATTCGCCTGCTGGACCCCGAATAGATTCGCATGTTTGTCTACTGAAACCCGAGCACCCAATTGTCGGTCGCTAAATTTGGGTGATGGATCCGGGAGAGCGGGAGCGGATACTCCTTGCGATGCACCGATTCCAAAATTTATTTAGTATTTACATCCAGTCAACGGTTTAAAAGAACCCAAGCTGGGGATTCTTAAGTGCACAACATTCCAAATCACCCACCGAGTTCATATTCCTACCCAAAGACAACGGCCATGCGATTCATCTCATACATCTCCGTCTCCGCCGCACTCCTATGGGCCGCCTACGCGAACCCGCTCTCCCAGGTGCATAGTCATATTTTAACTTGAAGCAGTTCTTCGTGACTCACCAACGCTTTTGCTTATCCAGGAACCAACCTCGGACGACCTGTTTCAGCCTGGGGGTCCCAAGCACGTCCGGTCGGTGCGTCAAATACGAATCATCTCAACAGTGAACCCAAAGATGCTAATGGTGGCAGCAGCTCGACATTATCACCGAGGTCGATCTCATCGCGGCGCGCGAGCAACTGCAGGATGAAGCAGAGGACATTGAGGCACGTTCAAATTTGTCGATTTAATGGAATAGAACCCTGATTCAGACTCATGTGTTGCAGGCACGTCAAGGGCCGACTACAGGTACTGGTGGAAATTGTGTTGTGGCTTGAGCAGAGAACACCAAGCAGTTGCCATGAGGATCACAGATTGTATCGAAAGTGCCGGTATTGACCCGCCTTTTGGGGTTGCCAGTCCGTAGAGAGAGTGTGAGAGATGGTTGCTTAGAATTGTTCAAGACAAGGATCAGGGATTGGTAGGCATTAGGCTGTAGGACGTATTTGGCAGAAAACAGAGAGTTGAGTGCGTGAAGCGCCATCACCTGCACCGCATCGATAGAGAGTGAAATACGGTGTGCAAAATGCAGTGTTGATAACTGAATAGGAACCTGTGCGTAATATATATTTCCTTCTTCTTTCGTAACTCGTAGCAAACTTGATGATCACTGTTTCCCGAGGGCCATAAGATAAAGGACCGAGCCCAAAGCGTTGATAAGGAAATGGAATGCATGAAATAGTACATCGAAGTTAAACAACCTACAAACACCACTGGCGTAATTTGGTTTTGTAGAGATATTCAGAGTAAGGACACAGATCTACCACGGCAGCTGGAGCGGAGCCGAGAGATTTTTCCCCATGACAACCTCTGCTGTCCCGATATCCCTGCATTCAAACGAGACCATTGAAAAATTAAAACCCAAGTACAAGTAAACAAACAAGAGAGGACGCACCGGGCACCACGTGGGGCCCAATATTGGCCGGTCATCGCCATTGTGAAAGTATCGATGAAAGGGATAAGAGACGCGGCGGCCTCGTCGGGTGTCACCGCTGAAAGAAGAAAGAAAATGAGATATGTAAGAAGATGATTCAACGATGCGCACCTCCGCCCGAGTCCCAATATTGGTCGTATCCAACATTCTTGGTCATCTCGGTGCGCATAAATCCGGGCTGTAAAGGAATCAGGTTAATTAATCACTGGCGCGACTGGGCCCCGAACACGCACATGCACGATCGCGATAGAAATACCTCTATCCATGAGATTAAGACTGAGCAGCTTGCCTACCATATTGAGCGCCGTTTTGCTCGCATGATGCGCATAATTCCCACCGCCCTCGCTCTCATGACGCAGCGCAATCGACCCGCTCTCCGAGCTGACCAGCACAATCTTCCCTCCATCCCCGCCCTCCCCGCCACCAGGGACCCCAAGATTCGTCTTGATCTTCCCTGCAGCGACGAGCGCCTGCACGACAAACACCGGCCCCACCGCGCACGTCGTGTACATCCGCACTTCCTCCGCCCAGCGCGGCGCCTCGAACGTCTCGCTCACAAAGTATCCCGCGCAGACAATAAGGATATCGACGACTGCGTGCGGGGGGAGTGCGCTAGCGAGCGCGGTTCCAGCTGATTCGGAGGCGATGTCGATATTCGAGATCCAGGTGATGTTCTCGTGCGCTGGGGAGGAAGGAGGGGTGGAAGAACGCGCTGTGGCGTAGACGGCAGTGCCAGAGTTGGCGTACGCAGCGGCAAGAGAGGCACCGAGGCCGCGAGTTGCACCGACGATGAGCGTGGTTGGCATCAGGGATGAGTTCATTGTTTGGCGGCAGCCCTTCAAACAAAGAGGGGGCGGTGCATCGCCTATTGTTTCCCACTTCCATGTCGATTCTCGTGGAATCCTCGTAGCGCGGTGTTTTTAACATGTCTCTGCCAATTTGAAAATATTTCTCGTTGCTGCTGCACTCGAGAACTTCAAAATCTAGTGACGGACCATTTCGATCACCTGTGGCCCGCGAATTGAGTATTCGTGGCCTTTCCTTCTTGATCTACAACTAGCGTGTCGATCTTTTTTGTTGGGCAGCACACCCATCGTATTCGTGATGTGCACAGACTGGCAGCCGCGAAGCGACTTCTTGGTCTTCCGGCCTTCGCCCCCTGGCACGTACCTATGTTTCGGGCCGCGGTCGCACACCCTCTTGACATCCGCTCGGCATGGACATGCGTCCTACAACATCTGTGACGCTCATGTCTCTTTTCACTCTAACATGGTGCCAGCCAGCCAACTCGATATTCAAGAGCTGGTAGATAAATGTATACAAAGACCTCATCGCATGAGCATCGAACTATGTGATTCAGAGTGCACAGTGTTGCGGTTGTATGAAACCCCAGACGCCTTCCCACATCTCATTCGCCTTATCCGTGATTTCAATTTCACTCGCAAAATCTGGAGCACGGTCACTGCGACGACGTTCACGAGCGTCTGCAATCCGTCGCTCACGCGTCTTGCCACTGTCTCTATATCGATGATGCGTGGGTGGGCTCCCGCGGTATTTCGGCCTTCCCAGCCTCGTCCACTTCAAATTGGACGGGTACATACATCCACAACATGTCCGGTCGCGGAGATGCGGAAGCGGCGTTCCCCCCCGATCTCTAGATCCAGCATCTAGAACTCGTTCCGCGCATCGGTGTGGAGCATTCCAATTACAATCCTGCTCGACTCATTACAGATGATAGTTTGGAAACAAGACAAATTGCAACGTCCTGCCCCCCCCTTCGGATACCTACCACTGGGCATTGTATCCCCCATCTGACGTCGATCCGCGATGATTTGGGGATTCCATGGGAAATTTTTGGCATCGAATCCGTCGAACGACATATTCGCCGTGGTACGCATGTCTAAGTTATCTGCAACAAGCCTCGCTCGTTGATGGACAAGGCAACAGACCTCTCGTTGCTCCCGAATACTTTGGTTCTGGGCATCAAACCCTGCGACACTATGCCAACCATGCTGCTCGAGCCCCTATCAACGATCACATCCTCCCATCGCATCCGGACGATTAAGATGAATTTCGTTCTTCGCATCTGGACTTGCGCTAGGTTCTAAATCATCTAATTTCCGCATGGCTCATCAAACGACCATAGAAATAGAAATCCGACTCAGCAGCTATGTTGTCGCACCGTCATTTCACGATTTCGCCTCTCTCTGACAAACATTCGCAGCAGTTGGTCGAGGCTCATACATTTCATGACTTTCCTTCCGCTGGGTCCACTTTCTTCTTTTTTACTCATTTCCCGAGCCCACTCTCGGTTCATGTGGCAAACTGGTTTCTCCCCGGAATTCGTACCCTTCCTGATCCTCGACGGTACTTATCTTGGCTTATTTTCTGTTCTCCGTACATTAGTTTCATTCCGCAGGACAGTTTCTACTTCGATATCTGTCTCCGGTAGAAACCCCACAGTAACGTAAAAGGTTTCGTGCTCTTACCAACCCCGGGTTAATGCTGGTTTTAACAGAGTAAGTGGCAACTCCGATAATACCGACCGCCCTCGGCCGAATGCATGACTACAGGTATCTGAGGTTCTCGCATCAATGATCGCCATCTGACCTCTCTCTCTCACACACCCCACCACGATGTCGCAGACCAGTCCGTTCGATATCCAGGAGCTAGTCGACCACTGTGTAGCCTTTCTCCATGCATCCACCTCCGACTTGAAAACTTGCGCTCTGGTTTCCCGTCTTTGGGTGTATCCAGCGCAATCTCACTTGTTCCGACACCTACACACAAGCTCATTTTTAGGCGTCGCAGACGGGCGCTTCGACACGCTGCATACTTCTTCTCATCTGGTTCAACACGTTCGTCACCTCGAGGTTAAACTGAACACAGACAGCGACATCGAAAGAATCTCAAAGATTTTCAGCTTCTCATTCATATGCTTGGAAGCTGTGAGCATCACGGGCTTGTCGGAGCGGGAGGCCATTTCATTTCAACAGTTGCTGAGCCGGCCGACGCTTCGCTACGTCAAGATCATCGGCAGCATTATCGATCCGTCGACTTACATGCAGATCTGGAATCACTGTTCCTCCAAGGTCCAGTATTTGGACGTGGACATCTACAGCGATCCTGGGATGGAACCCCCTGGGAACCAGTTTGCCAAACCCCTCACACTGGACGCCCTTCGAATCAGCGGCCCAGGCTACCAGCTAACTCGGAGACTTTGCCCGCTCGATTCATCGCGTCTCAGGGCGTTATCAGTTCATGGAGGCGAGCTACCCTGACAAGAAATTTCTGCCGTTGCTGGAACGCTTGAAACATTGGATATATTTCAGGTCTGCATTCTCGCCCAATCGTCCACACTCATCTCATTGGCCATCCCAACAAGCCTACGGAGCAGAGGATTGATCTCTCCGTGTTCCGTAAACTTTCATTACTCCGGATTTATATACCCGGTGACCCTGGGCCTCCGACGATGGTCCTCGAGACTCTGTCTACAATTAATCCCTCGAGTCAAATCCAGACAATTGGCCTCCACTTCCGCTTGTTCTACCGGGTGTAATGCGCCGAGTTGGACTCCAAACTGTCCAATCTCCCGATGCTCCATTCACCACGCATTGAGCTCCGGAGCAATTATATAGTTCGCAAGCTTGCGGAAAAGTTCTTACCCCAACTGATGTCTCGAAATATGGTGCCCTCCCTCTTCCGCATCTTATGCGTTGTGCTCCGTCTGACCGACACTTGTTTTAGCTTTTTTTCGTCGACCCCAGCGGTAGCTGGTGGGCGGTTTGTTTCCCTCCTCTAACAACGCATCATCATCTAACAACGCGTACAGAGTTGTAATAGGGCGCCAGAATGGCTTTGATTTTTATCCCGAGCTTTTTCTCTTCGCTACCATTGTGCGGCACCAATCTCTCGTTCCTCATTTTCATAAAATCAAAGTGTCAATGAGGCATGTAATGGTTACAAGATACGCCCTCGCTTCGCTCCAGCAGATGAGGAAACGGGTAGGTTCTTGTTTGAACCAGAATCTCATGGAACTTAGAATTAGAGGTTTCATCTGTCTTCCCAGTGCACTCAGTGCACTCAGAGCATGAAAACAGCGAGGCAGCAATAGCAAAGGGATATCATTGAGTTCAGTTATGGCAAGGGGCAAGGAGAGAAGACAGAGGTGATAGTTCAGTAATTTCCTCACGCGTACGGTTACCCCAGCAGTACATTGATAATATGAGAACGAAATTTTGAGCAGTGATTCGACCGATTGCCTTCATTGAAAGCGAGTTCGTAAAGCGAAATCTGTGCCAGCTAGGGGGTGCAACTATCAAACTCAGCGTAGTCGAATCGAGATACCGAATTGAACAATTGATTGAACAGGTCGGCGATGAGGTGCAAGCGATCCCTTCATCTGCGTTCGTTTTGGGGCCGCAGATGAACTAAAAGTGATAGCTGGTTATTTTGCTGAAGAGTCTCAATCTAGAGACTCAGAAGAAAATTATCGACCCGATCGCTCAGGATGCATATCGCTCAAAAGCTTGTGCTCGAGGCCCTTGCGCGCGGGTAGTGAGTCTGGGGGCTAGGGAATGTGTGAATTGGAAAGGAGCCGAAACAGATACCCTGTGTGCAATGGTTCAGAAAAGTCCGGATCGCAAACAACGAACAGAACAGAGTTCCGATTTTTGTTGTCCAACCTTAAGTTGGTGCGCGGTGCGAGCAGAAACAGAAGTTGAAGCAAGACTATTGATGTGTTTGGGTTCGGCATACATGGAAAAGAATGAAGTTGATTGTTGAATGTAGCAGAGCGAGGGAAGAAAGATATTGAGGGATGAGCCGAAAATGGAGGTGAATGCGCAAAAAGAGGTGAGAGGGAGTGGAGGAGACTCATCGGTCATATGAGATCTAGAGAAAGCATGCCAGCAGTTGCGGCAATGGATTTCTGAGCAGAGAGGAACACTTGCGAACCAATACATTCTGAAGATGGCTTGGGTGTTGGTGTTGCGTTCGCGCATCGAATTGCCAAGAAATGCGAAAGGGAAGGACATTAACTTCAAAAAGAATTGTACAATTGCTGCAGCGTGTAGGAAACTGATAAAAATGGGCAATAGATTGTTCGCTCACACTGGGACACTCCATATATATATCGGGTAAGTCCGGTGGCGGCGGCTGCACTGATAAATGGGTTTCAGCCGCGCCGCCCACTGCGAGAAACTGCGGTCTGTCAAGAAAACTGCATGTAGGTCAGCTGGTTGGTCGTAAATGAAGGAAAGGAGAGGAAGTGGGATCAAAGGGGTTGAATGAGATAAATGGAGACAAATCCAAACACTTACGAAGAATCGCCGAGGATTTCGTTAAAGAACGGTTAATATTAGTTAACCATTCTTGAACCAGATGCTACGAAACCTGTGCTAAATCCCCATATTACGTCGCTCATTCGCTCTTCCTCTGGCATTCCTCCATTCTCAACTCCTTTCGTTAGGAGCAATTTCCCACACTACCCGATGGTATTCAACCCATGAACTACGGAATTATTTTCCTCAACTGAGCGCAACTGCGAACTGTCAACCACAACCCAAATTGGGATCATGGAGTCGTAGAGACGAGTCTCGTGGACTGTCAATACACCCGAAAACATTCCTTTCAGTATCAAAGTCTCACTGCAGCTGGCGCAGTTGTCGTAATGTGGCTGCGCATGATTTCGCATTCAAACACCTCTCGGCGTATCCGCCGCTCCTCCGCATCTTTCTTCCCACTTCCTCCCACCTGGAACCAATTCCCTCTTCCTCCCAACCTGCAACCGACACCAATTCTCTCAAAAATGCCCTCTGCAATACTTCTGTGGTTTGCACCGTGTAAGTAACTTGCAGCTATGATAGAGAAGTAGAATGGATGTTCACCCTGATGAGGGGTTTGTCCACCCAAACCATATTTGCCGCCTGTGGGAAGAATCGAATGACCGTGAGCCTCAGAAGAGATTGATAGATTGGATAGATTACCTGGTCAATAGACTTTATCAAGGTCAGACCCATCCTGCTTCCGTCAATACGAATGAAATCGAACACATTTGCCCGGATCCCATGCGTAGGTGATGATAAAATAGGAGAGAGCGAAATTCGCTGCCTAGGCCTGTCTGGACAGATCAATGAATATATATAATCCTAATGAATATCACGTTTCTATCCAAAATCCGGCAAGGTTCCTCGTCTGCATTCAACTGAAGTGAGAAGACGCTTCGCACCCAACCACGCTCTTGTCCAATTCAGGTCAAGGCCTAATAATATCATGACGTTTTGTTTGTGGCGTAACACGAGATTGACGGACGGCACCAATCACGGGTGCAAAGCGAAATCGGGACGACTACATCTATCATCAATCTACACCGCCAATGGTTCCACACGTGGTCACGGGCTGGACGCGACATGTGTGCCAGATGTCGATGGAGACTGCAGACCAGCCAACATCAGGCTGGTGCCAGTTTCAGTCTCCTATGGGTCCAGCATGGGTCCAGGTCGGGCTGGTAGCCAGCTGTCCAGTCTAGGTGGATTTCAGCATGATCAATTAGCTGGACTTAGCCGTACGCAAGACTGGTCGGTAAAGTAACACAAAATTGACACAAAATCACATGTATTTCAGCAATGTACAGGATGTATCTAGCTTATTCGTCCGCCTGGGGCTGCGCCGGCACCAGCGCCACACAAGTTGCCAAGTCTGCTCCGGCGTTGGTGAAATCTTGTTGCTGGAAATTTTGCTGCTACAAAAAATGACGTGCCGCCAAGGTGCGGCATGCTATCCGCCAGTGGTAGCTACAACGTTGTTGTCGGAGCATGGGGCACCGACAGATTAATGGTGTGCAGGAAAAGATACAAGTATTAACGGTAATGTTAGAAGAGACCCCAGGGAAAACTTGCTCTGGACAAAGTGTTGGGAGCTAGACGGTGCAAAGAAAAGTCGTAGAAACGGGAATGGTTGGCCGGAGGACTAGTGGGGGCTTGTGGGTACTTGCAGTGGCTTTCAATGACTTGCGATGGTCTTGGGGTAAGGTTTGCGATGGTCTTGAGGCGGTGCAACTATGAATGATTTGAGAGCAGAGATTGTATCATTGATGGCTTGAGGGCTTGTAGGTTTGAAAACTTGAGTTTGAATACGTGGCCCGCTAGTTAGCAGGCCGCAAAAAACAGAGGAGCAAGGGATCAGAGAGAGCCGAGATGGGAGAAAGAGAGAGAGCCGAGCGACGTGGCATTAACCAAACCTTCACGTGGCTGATTGATGGAATTCTTACTAGAGCGACTTGGCAAAATTCCACAAGTCACCGCTTGCTTTTGTATGTTGCAGGTGGAATGAAGATGCCAGCACCACATCAAAATGGCGCAGGAAGGAGCCGGTTCAATACTCACGAGCGGAACTGTTGCTGAAGACCAGCAGTCTGATTGCTGGTCGACCGAGAACAATTAGGCGTAAAGAAAAGGAAATTCAGTGGACGATGATGTTGAGGAAGATGAGGAGGTGGGGGACCTTTCGGGCACAGATAGTGATGTGGTGATTTCCTCTGACAATTATTCCGATTAATTATTTTATTTATTTGCCCGGGTGGCTTCCAGGATACGAAGTGACATGGACGCAGCATGGAATTCCACTGGAGGCTAGCTGGATGCCCAACTGCATAGGCGAGCTGGGCACCAGCCCGCTCCCAGCTGCGCCCAGCACTCGCGACAGCCATGACCCATGTGACCGCGCCAGATGGGGGCAACGTGCGGGTACTTTGGCCGTGTATCATCACTGCCTCACCACCACCTTTACTGAACTCTCAAGTAGGCCCCGCGGTGCGTAGAGGCTTCCCTATTAAGCGGGCTTTGTTGAGATGCTTCTGGGTGCACAGACTCTCATGGATTCCCCACCGCCTAACTATGTTTCCTCTGGCCATGTAGACTTCAAAGCAATGGGCCTCCATGAATACAAAGATTGCTACGCCGTCGTACTCGACTCTCTCTTCGAGCAGGAAGAACTCTCTTCCTTTCTTGCTGAAGCCGAAGCATCCTCCCCGTGGAAAGTAGCTCAAATAAACGCCGGTACACACGAATACACGGACACGACATACCGCAACAGCGATCGCATTATATATGACTCATTCAAACTTTCTGAAAACATCTTCCAGAAGATCCGACCCCAGCTCAAGGATATACAGGAATTCGAGCAAACAGTATATGACGATGGCAAGGCGAAGCAGAAATGGCGGATGGTTCGGATGAACGAGAGACTGAGATTCCTCCGATATTCACCGGGCGGATTCTTCGATGCTCATCAAGATGGCTGCTACACGAATGAGTGAGCGGGCTTTTTGATTATTGGATCTTGTTGCTGATGTTGGCAGGAAAATGAATCAAAGAACGTTCTTTACAATCCAGCTGTATCTCCCTTCCGACAGTTCAGGGTCCAAGGAAAGTTTCGTTCCCGCCCAAGGGGGAACGACCCGCTTTCTGTCCAGGTCCTCGAAGGCCCACGCCGATGTCGCACCCGTCCCCGGCCGTGTGCTCGTGTTTCAGCACGCCGAATTGCTGCATACGGGAGAAGAAGTAAGGCAGAATCTTTTACTTTCCCAATGCTAATATCAACGTCTATGAAATGATTAGGTCACCGATGGGTTGAAGTGCGCTATGCGTTCGGACATATTGTATGAGCGCGTTGGCTCCCTTGAGCTTGTAGCGAAGCAGGACTGGGAGTTTATAATGCCACTCTGAGTTACGCGGGTTTCAATCGACAATATTATGATCTCTGGAGCACAATCCGAGTTGGACGGAGTTTCAGTAATCACTTCACCAAATGGGCACTTGAGATGCTGAAAGAAAGCGCTCGCATCGACTCATCAGCGTATCTAGGTTTACGATCAGCCATCATCGAACAATTGTTTAAACCCATGACGGAGGTGTATGTACCGTTCTTCATTAATATGCCATACTCATCCCCTCTGTTATCACATCTATCCAGGCTGCTGCCAGCAGTTTGAACAACATCGCCAGCCAGCTCGCAACGTCCGCGCAAGCACTGCAAGGCACGCCAGCATTTGCAGATGCAGATGCGCAGTCCGTCGACGACGCCCTCAACACGGTAAGTGCATGTTAATCAATCTCCCTCATGAACATTATGACGAGACGCGGTTTTCAGTATGTTCAAGTGCAACGACAAACCCTGAATACCATCATCGGCAAGCACGGGCTATTTGCGCAATTTGGCTTTGCCCAGCCGATTGCCGCTGCTTTAGGGAGCCTTAAGGGTGCATTCGACGTACGTCTGCGCTGTACTTGCCGTTTTTGCACCATATGGTTGAACCAGCAGACGTTTGCATTCGGACTGAATGCTATAATTCCAAGCCAGCAAGCCACCATGCAGGCTGCTGCGCAGGTTTTGGATACCACTATTCAACAAGCCATCCAGGTTTATTCGTAGCTATCATTCCTGTTCCGCGCGGTTGTATTCAGGTTGGGATCGAGATAGAGTGGAAGATGTGTTATGTCGCCAGAGAGATATTTATGTGGTGTTGTCGTATTAATTAACCGTGCAACGATTTGCTTGTTCGGCGGTGCAAATGCCTGCCCCATTACCCCCATTGCTCTATTCCAGTAGCATTCAACTGCGTCGCAAAATCGTACAAATTTTGTCACTGCGGCCGCATCACCGTGGCGTAGATAAAAGACGAGCCTAAGCATCGAATATCATGGTCGCGTGTGGGCGGAAGATATACAGCAGTGTTAAAGACTGTCGATAGCCTTGATGGTGACCGGAAGCTGGGGTCCGAGCTCGACCTCTCCAGCGATGGTGGGAAGCATCACCAAGGACGCCTCGCGACGGACCTTCGAGGCGAGAGTCGGGTCCATTGAAAACTCAAAGTTCTTGACGAGCTCGACAAGGAACGCCTGGTATTCATAAACGCTATGTCGATGTTGAGCTCACGGAAACAAAATGATCTGTTGAATGATTTACGTACGCAAATCGCCAACCTGAAGGACAAGGGGGTATAATCAAGTTCAGGAGCTGTGTTGGTAGATGGATGGATAATTACCGATGCAGGCACGATGGCCGCTACCGAAGGTCATTCTGCCTCATCGTAAGTAAAATCGAGGGGGATAGAAGGGGGTTCGCGTACAGATTCCCGTATACACCCAGTTTGGTTGTGGCCTTGTCTTGGAGGGAACCGTCGAGCCAGCGCTCTGGGTTGAACTTGTGTGCGTCTTCGCCGAAGACATCCGTATTTCTGGTACAAGAAACGAGGATCGTCGGAAATGAAGTGACAAGAAATGTGAACGATAACGCACCTGTTGTATCCAGCCAGAGACACGACGAGGACAGTGTTTTTGGCAATAGGGAGCTCTGTGATGGTTTTGCCTGTTTTGGTCACAAGTGGTTTGGACAGCGGAAGAACTTCATCCCGCGCCGCTTCGCGCAGGGAAGTATACCTGTAGAAGAATCAGGTTATGCGGGTGGGTCATGAAAAATTTGGGGACATACGACACAGGGTGGAACCTGAAAACTTCCTGTGCTTCAGGTCAGTAAAAGGCGTTGCAAGCTGGGCTGATGGCGACCGACCTTCATTACAGCCGTAGTGTACACCATTGATTCAAAGTCGGCAGCTGTGAACTCGGTATCGCCACGAGCGTGGATAGCCCTTTCCGTGGCCTGAATCTCGGCGCGCAGCTTTGCCTGCACGTCAGGATTCTTGGTTAGCTCAAACAGGGTCCAGGACATGGTGTTCGCAGTGGTTTCCTATGGCAGGAGTTATATCAACCAAGGACTTGAACGGTAAAACGCACATGTCCGGCCATCATGATGGTTCTATGAAGACAGCCCGGTCAACCTAGTTGACCGCGCAGAGCGAGGCACTCACTGTATCTGTGAAAGCACTTCGGCTTCGCTGAGATTCGTGCGCTCATTTGCGGATGCGTTGGCCTTGACTAAAAAGGTGGCTATCAGCCAGGTGCCAAAGATCAAGAAACTGCAGCGCACCGAGCAAACTAATGATGTCGCGCTTGCTCTTTCCGGCCAACAGCGCCTCAGCCTTCTCGTCCACAAGTTCTTTGGCAATTGCTTTGACAAGACGAGCTACTCGGCGCCCGTTGCAAAGACTATTGAAGGGGGTAATCTACGAAGAATCTAACCCACGAGGCGGGCAGTAATTCCAGAAATCCCATGATGAAAATTGCTGTCTTCCCGGGGACAGTTAGCGAGGCCTGTGCTTGAATCAAGTTATGCAACTGGATCATTGAGGAGAATGAAAGGAGAAAGCTGCGTACCTTCTCCGATTACATCTAACAAATAGCGGGTGAAAAGCGGGGGGCATTGACGACGGTTGAACCATTCCTTCTGCACTCCAAAGTCAGCAAGGAGCACCGTCAAAGCTAAAATAAAATAAAATAAAGAAAACAACCTACGCCGAGGATTCCTTTTAGGCGAATGAGGTGGCAGAACTGTGCTTGCCATTTGAAATCGGCCTGGAGCAACGGTTTAAACGGAAAGAGAGGTAAAATATAAAGTGGGGCATGCCTCGCCGACCTGGCACTGGAGCGCTTCACGCTGGGATCCTGGAAATTCATTGACATAAGTGATTTTTGGACCATGCGACTCGGTCACTGCATGGGCCCTTACCAAGAAGGAAAGACTCGGGCTCGGGTCCAGGGATGTCAGAGATGGAGATGCGCGTCCATCGACGATAGAGCGTGTATACTAGCCAAAGGACAGCAAGAGCGGAGCCTGACTTGATAAGAGGTCGCATGGTGGGTATGAAATTCTACGCTAAACGTGTTGCCGGCTTTATAGAATCGCGTTACCGAGAGTTGCGCGAAGAGAGTCGGATGAGTCATCGATGGTTGATGATGCAGAGAGACAGAAGAAGCAGGCAGGCACATATCCATCAAGCAACCACTTCATGACAAGATTTCTGGTGACGAGGTCCTGGGGCGTGGGGAGGGCACTCAGCAGCCAATTAGGAAGAAGGGGAAGTTCACGGATGACCGGACCAGTATTGCGGTAGCGGCGCGAAATGGCCACGGGACTGTCCAGACCTAGTCTGTAGTTTACCGCGCCACCGGTGATTAAGGCTCCAACCATTTCCGTTTATAAACGTTTTAAACGGAAATAACCGTTTTTATTTTCATTCAGTTTACAGACCCTTGGAAACGGTTTGTAAACAGTTTATAAATGGTTAAACGATTTCTGGACAGAACTCACCGGTCGAGGTTGCGGTGGTAGGAATTCTGGAGTTCCGAAGGTTAATTACTACTGTTAAAATATGCATCGGGTGCGAATGAGCCGGTCGCTCACCATCTACTCTCAAGCCGGTAATTTTGATGGTGTTCGGGCATCTCGGTGAAACGATGAACTTTGATTCTTCCTTGCTTTAGTATCGTTCATGGATGTCCCTGAGAGGAATGATTTGCTTTGAGCAGTGTGAATGTAAAGCAAGCATAAATCCCCTAATGAATGCACACAGAAAGATGGTTTTGATGACTGCCGGAGAATACCGTTTATAAACATTTTAAATGGTTTATAAACATTTCCTAACCATTTCCGTTTAGTTTGCGGGTTTTCGTAAACGAAAACTAAACGGTTGGAGCCTTACCGGTGATCGGTGGCACTCTTGAAATTCCGCCGCTGATGTGACACCCAGATTTGGGAATTTGATGGCGGCAGGTTCGGCAGATTTCGAAGTCCGCCGTGTCTTTGCTGTCAGGGGAACCCCCGTCCCAACCCCCATTCAGAGCCCTTCCGGCCCCTCCGGTCCTTCCGGTCGCTCTTCCGGTCACCGGCCTACCGGAACCGGTACCGGGAGCCGGCACGTGACCCGCCAGGGGGACCCCCGATGGCACCTCGCATGTGACCGAGCCCGGGACATCTGCCGATCACTCCGGTCACATGGTCTTAGCTAGTAGCTTACTTATACCCACGGCTGACGTGGGAATCCTCAGAGTTTCTTCTCTTTGGATCCCCCACGTCAGGTATGCTTCTCTGTATATTTAGCTACTGTCAATTAACCTTTGGATCCCCCACGTCAGTCCCTGAGTACCTCGGGCCTTCGTGGTTGCCCTTACAGCAGAAGAAACTCTCTAAGGGATTAACCGGTCAAGATTGCAGGCTTCGGTGTGAACGGCTCGGACTCCTCTGATAGCGTCCCAGCCTCCCCTACCCTGAATCTTGCCCCCTCCTCCTTGCCTGTAGAGCCCTCCATGGACGCTGTGAGCAGCGCTGCCGCTGCTGCGCAAGCAGCCGCCGAAGCCGTCTCCGCCCGCATGGACAGGCTCGAAGGTATTCTCGAGAGCCTTGCACAAAAAACGACCCCCCCCGCGCCGCTTCACCTGCCCCGTCCCTTGCCGGTCCGGCTCCGGACCCGGGTACAGGATTATTCCCCCCAGCCATTCCCGGCTCAAAATCGGCCCTCCGGCCGAACCCCCCGTTCGTCTTCGACGGTGACCGGAAACAAGGCCGGGCGTTCCTCCACGCCGTCCGGTCGTACATCCGGTTGCTGCCGGAAGCGTTCCTCGAAGACGGCGCCCCCTCCGAGGAGAAAGCGGTCCGGTTCGCCATGTCCTTCATGGCCAAGGACTCCGCGTCGAAATGGGCCGAGCGGTACGCCGCCAAAACCCCGTTCCCCTTCTTGACCTGGGACGCGTTCGTCACGGAGTTCCGGCTCCGGTTCGTTGAGGAGAACGAACAGGATCATGCGCTCCGCACCCTTGAGTCCCGGTCGTATCACATGGGCGCGCGGGACGTCTTCCGGTACACCGACGACTTCGAAGACCTGGTCGACCTCGCCGGCTTCGAAGACCCGATTATCAAGGTCACGAAGTACCGGACCGGTCTTAACCCGGCGATTAATCTCGCCATCACCGGATCGAGCGACCCTCCGGACCTGCGAGACTACCCCGCCTGGCGCCTCCGGGCCTACCGGCAGTACGAGTCGCTGCTCCGCGCACGCGAAGCCTCCCGCGAGACGACCGGTTCCGGTCGCCACCAACCGGCCGTACGCTCGGGAACCCTTCCGGTCGCGGTCGCTTCTGTTCCGGCACGTTTTACCGCGCCGCAACACAGAGCGGCCACTGCCCCCGCACTTCCGCCCGTAGTCCCGATGGACGTCGACCGGACGCGCGCCCGTAGCACCCCGCGCCGCGGTTGCTTCCGCTGCGGGGACCCGAACCACTTCGCCCGGGACTGTACCGCGCCGGTCGATGTCCGGTCAATCGACGTCTTGGACGAGGTGATCCGGCAACTCGGGAACGACTTGCTCGACGAGCTCGTCGCGCGTCTGGCATCGACGGAGGCCGCCGCGGAACATGCCGCCGCCGCCGAGCCGGAGGATTTTCCCCCCCGCGCAGAGTGAGCGGTGCGCCCTCTGTCGCGTCCCCTAATCGTTTCGCTGTCCTATGTAACGAGTGTGACAATATATCTCTTGCATCCACCGAACCGATAGACGCACCCCCTAGACCGATCGAGACTCCGGTTGTTCCGGTCATTCCGGTTGTTCCGGTCCCTCCGGTCGGGCCGGAACCCCGGCCACCTCTCCCGCAGACGCCGCGCCCCCAAAAGAAAACCGCCTGGGAGCGCCGCCTCCCGAAACACTTTACCCTTGCCGCCACCTCGGAGAGCAGTAACTCCCTCCGGCTTCCTCTCGAGATCGAATCCACCACCGACGCTGTGAAGCTTTTGCTCAGCAGCTTGGTGGACTGCGGGGCTACTTCCGAATTTATCGACACGGAGTACGCTGCCGAGCACAAGATTCCGGTCCGCCGGCTCTCGCAGCCCATCCCGGTCTACAATGTGGACGGCTCTCCCAACGAGGCCGGCTTCATTCGGGATGTCGCGGATGTGGTCCTTCGCTACAAGGGCCATAGTGAGCGTGCTCAGTTCGCTGTCACCCGCCTCGGGAAGGAGAAGCTCATCCTAGGCTACTCCTGGCTCCGGAAGCACAACCCGGAAATCGATTGGGCCAACCGCGAGGTTAAAATGAGCCGCTGCCCTACTGGGTGCTGTGCTACCTGTGTCGCCGAGGCGCGCGCCGACCGGAAGCTTGCCAAGGTCTCCGCTCGGATCCTCCGGCAGCTCCGGTCCGGCCCGGTTCCCCGGATATGTGTTGTCGACACGGACGAACGCTCCAGCGAGGACGATGACGAAGAGTTCGACGAGGACCTACCGGAACTCGGACCGGACGACGGGGAAGATTCGGACGATGAGGATGACTCCGTTGAAGAAGGTGATCGGGTTTTCTACACCCGGTTCTCCCCTCCGGAGGACATCCGAGCGACCGGTACCGTCTCGCAACGGCTGGCCGAAGCGCATGCTAAGAACTCCGCGCCCGGTACGGAAGAAATTCCCGAGTGGGCCCGAGAATTCGAAGATGTCTTCAACCGGGAGTCGTTCGACTCGCTTCCGGAGCGCCAGTCGTGGGACCACGCCATCGAACTCGTTCCGGATTCGAAACCGGCCAACTGCAAGGTCTACCCCATCTCCCCCCTCGAGCAACGCGAGCTCGACGCGTTTATCGAGGAGGGGTTGACGACCGGCCGGATCTGGCCTTCGAAATCCCCGATGGCATCCCCGGTCTTCTTCGTCAAGAAGAAGGACGGAGCGCTCCGGTTCGTACAGGACTACCGGGCGCTTAATGCGATGACCGTGAAGAACCGGTACCCCCTCCCTCTCATCAACGACCTTATTAATCGTTTGAAGGGAGCCCGCTACTTCACGAAACTCGACGTTCGGTGGGGCTTCAACAACGTCCGCATCCGGGAAGGCGACGAGTGGAAGGCCGCGTTCCGGACGAACCGGGGACTCTTCGAGCCGCTGGTGATGTACTTCGGCCTGACCAACTCCCCCGCGACCTTCCAGACAATGATGAACGACATCTTCCAAGATCTCATCTTGTCCGGCGACGTCATGGTATACCTCGACGATATTCTCGTCGCACACTCGGACCTCGCCCGGCATCGAGAAACCGTCCGGGAGGTTCTCCGGCAACTCCAGGAGCATAAGCTCTACTTGCGACCGGAGAAGTGCGAGTTCGAGAAATCGTCGATCGAGTACCTCAGGGTGATCATCTCACACGACCACGTCGAGATGGATCCGGTCAAGGTCGTCGGCGTCGCCGCCTGGCCGGTGCCGGAGAACAAGAAGGACGTGCAGCAGTTCCTCGGCTTCACGAACTTCTACCGCCGGTTCATCCGGGGGTTCTCCGACGTCGCCCGGCCGCTCTTCGACCTCACAAAGAAGGGCTTGGTATGGCTCTGGACCGAGAAGGAGGCCGCCGCGTTCTGGAACCTCAAGGATGCGGTGACCACCGACCCGGTCCTGATCCTTCCGGACGAGTCGCAACCTTACCGGGTGGAAGCAGACAGCTCGGACTTCGCATCCGGTGCCGTTCTCTCTCAGCTGGGCGCGGACCGGAAGTGGCATCCGGTCGCCTTCTTCTCCAAGAGCTTGAGTTTGGTCCAGCGCAATTACGAGATCCACGACAAGGAGATGCTTGCAATCGTCCGAGCCCTCGAGGAGTGGCGACACTTCCTCGAAGGGTCGCAGCATCCGGTTGAGATCTGGACCGATCACAAGAACCTGGAGTACTTCCGGAAGTCGCAGAACTTGAACCGGTGGCAGGCGCGGTGGTCCCTGTACCTGTCCCGGTTCGACTTAACCCTGCATCACAAGCCCGGCCGCGCGATGGGTCGACTGGACGCGCTTTCCCAGCGACCGGACCACGGTTCCGGTCGGGATAACGAGGATGTCACGCTCCTACGCCCCGATCTGTTCCATGTCCGCACCCTGGAAGGTGTCGTCGTCGCCGGTCCGGAAATCCCGATCCTCCGGGACATCCGTGACGCGCTCTCGCACGAACCAGACCTTGAGGATCCCGTCGCCCTTGCGGCTCGCGCCGCTGGTCCCGGTCTACCCGGTCGGACGAGTGGCACGTCGATGCCGGCCTGCTCTACTTCCGCGGCAAGATTGTTGTCCCCCGGGACAAGGACCTTCGCCGCCGGATCTTGGAGCAGCACCATGACACCCGGGTCGCTGGTCACGCCGGCCGCTTCAAGACGTTGGAGCTTGTCTCCCGGAACTACTGGTGGCCCCAGCTGTCCCGTCACGTCGGCCGGTACGTCGCCACCTGCGATCTGTGCTGCCGGACCAAGGCACTCCGGAAGCTTCCGGTCGGGGAGCTGCACCCGACCGAGGTTCCCGAAGATCGCTGGAGCACGGTCTCGGTCGACTTCGTCGTCGAGCTCCCGGAGGCCCACGGGTACGACGCGATCATGGTCGTGGTCGATGTCCTTGGTAAGCGCGCCCACTTCATGGAGTGTCACATCCAGATCGACGCGATCGGCGCCGCCCGGTTGTACTACCGGAACGTCTGGAAACTCCATGGTGCGCCGGAAAAGTACATCTCTGACCGGGGTCCGCAATTTATTGCGGAGTTCACCACTGAGCTCTGGCGCCTTATCGGCGTCAAGCCCGCGACCTCCACGGCATACCACCCGCAGACTGACGGCCAGACCGAGCGCGTCAATCAAGAGATGGAACAGTTTATCCGCATCTTCACCAACTACATGCAGGATGACTGGGACGACCTCTTGCCGGCCGCCGAATTCGCCTACAACAACCACATCCACTCTTCCACGCAGCAAGTCCCGTTCATGACCGACACCGGCCGGCTCCCCCGGATGGGGTTCGAGCCGAACGTGCTGCGTTCGAAACTTGAGTCGGTAAACAAATTCCGCGACCGGATCGCCTCCGGCGTTTCCGAAGCCCGATCCGCGCTGGTCAAGGCCAAAGAGGAGTACAAGCGGTACTACGACCGCCGGCGCACCCCCGCGCCGGAGATCAAGGTAGGCGACCGGGTCTGGCTCGATGCGTCGGACATCCAGACAACCCGGCCGTCCCCCGGTCTCTCGCACCGACGGCTTGGCCCCTTCAAGGTCATCAAAGTCGTCGGTCATGGTGCGTACAAGCTGGAACTCCCGCCCCAGCTCTCCCGGCTCCACCCGGTCTTTCCGGTCATGAAGTTGGAACTCGCGGAAGACAACCCTTTCGAGGGACGGCCCGGCTACAACGAGCCGGCCCCGGTCCTCCTGGACGCACCCAGTGATGCTCCGGAATGGGAAGTCGAAGAGATCCTTGATGCAAAGGTGCGCTGGAAGTCGCTCTACTTTATGGTGCGCTTCAAAGGGTACGACGACTCGCACAATCAATGGGTCAAGCACTCCGACCTCTTCGCCCCGGAAGCTGTCGCCGAGTTCTACCGGAAATACCCAGCCAAGCCACGCACCATTGCTGTTGCCGCCTTCGACTCCCTGCCCTTCCGGGATCCCTCCCTTCGCATCCGGTCTATGCATCGTGGCGCCGCATTCCAAGGGGGGGGTGATGTCAGGGGAACCCCCGTCCCAACCCCCATTCAGAGCCCTTCCGGCCCCTCCGGTCCTTCCGGTCGCTCTTCTGGTCACCGGCCTACCGGAACCGGTACCGGGAGCCGGCACGTGACCCGCCAGGGGGACCCCCGATGGCACCTCGCATGTGACCGAGCCCGGGACATCTGCCGATCACTCCGGTCACATGGTCTTAGCTAGTAGCTTACTTATACCCACGGCTGACGTGGGAATCCTCAGAGTTTCTTCTCTTTGGATCCCCCACGTCAGGTATGCTTCTCTGTATATTTAGCTACTGTCAATTAACCTTTGGATCCCCCACGTCAGTTCCTGAGTACCTCGGGCCTTCGTGGTTGCCCTTACATTTGCCAAACATCAGCAACATTTCCCGCCAGCACAGCTTCGCGGCTACCACCATCATCTGCTCCCTACACGCTTGTTGCTCGGCTGCTCTTCACCGTCAATTCTCGCAACACCGCTCGACCAATCGCTCCGCTCGCTGTTCAATTGTGGCTTAAATCAATATTGCGAACACGTATGCGGCCCGGTTCTCTGTGTCCCGAATTGCAGCTGTGCCTAGTCATGCTACTTTCGGACACGCAAAGCCTATATCCCGCTGTCCAGCGCACAACCTCGTCCAAGACCCTCTTGTGCTGCATGACCCCTGCTGCATGTGTGGATCAAAGGTGTGCTTTTTTTCCGTCCTTTCGTTCTTTTCCCCCTCCCTGACACCTTGGCTTCTACCTCTGCGCTCACGCCTTCGCGACTCACATCGGCATTCGACAATGGACCCAACATGCCTCGAGTTTCGCTTATCGACAGACACCGTTTCCTCTGATGTTTGCTTCGGCTTGACTGTCTTCACAACCGACGGCGTGCTTCCAAGTGCGGGTCAGTGCTAGAGCTCAGGCTGTTTATATACACTGTTGTGAATATTGAATATATTGTTGTTTCTGCTGCATTTGACTTTGGGCGTGATTCATTTACAAATTATATATCTTATTTTACATTTCGCGCCTGACTTGTGTATTTAGAGGACCGTGCCGCCGAATTGTGCCGCAGAAGTTGCCGAAAATCGTGCCGCCATCAAATTCCCAAATTTGGGTGTCACATCAGCGGCGGAAAGTGCGCAAGTGATCGGTGGTCCCTCTTATTACAAATCGTCGGAGTTTGAATTTGCTCCCACGACCATTGGACACCATCCAGCAGTTGTATCCACGAGGTTCCAGTGCAAGAAGCCATTGAAATGTCCTACTCAACTCAGATGTCCACTCAAAATTAGTAACCTTTCCTTTTTTTCACCAAAATCAACCTCGCCGTCTTTGTCATCTGCCGAGCCATCAAAACTCGGCACCCGTGTTCTTGACTTCCCCGCTGCAAGTTGACCGTGATAAGGGCACATTTCAAGAGCCCAAGCGTTATTGTAGCCTCAAATTAGGGAAATACGCGTGCTGAAACGTGGTTCGAGCATCGAGTTTTTTGTGATTATATAATAAGACGGGCCAGCGATCACACGATTGGCCAAAGTGACAGACTACAACACACGAGGTACGAGTGAGGTATGTTGTAGCGTCTGTTTAGAAGAGACTAGTCCAGACCAGGCCTAGACAAGCAAAGCGGGCAACACTTTCATCCGGGTGGAGTGAGTTTCCTACTTCACAAGAACTTGGACGCTACCTTGGATCGGATGGCAGTAGCGGAGTCTGAAATGATCACGAAATTTCTTGCATCTGTGCCGCAGGAGTGAAATCGGTAGCATGTTCAGCTTTTCGATCCGCGCCTTCGGTACTGCAGATAGCTGTAAGTCATTGTAGAGCTCTAGCAATGTTCCCCACAACATTTTCTCCCTCACTTGGCCATGAGATCCTGGTTTGATGCTGTTTGATGACAATGTCGTAATTTGTGACCTGTGTGACATGGTTACACAACTCGTGTCAATTGAACAAATTGATGGCGTGGATATCCAAGCTTGTTCATATACCGGGAGGGCTTTCAGCCACATCCGATCAACTATTATTTTAGCCCCTCTAATGATAGTGCACCCTGATGTGGTAGTTTGCCCAATAGCGAACTCATTAGGGTATCAAACCATCAGTATTACGCATACGGCGTAATTTTTACGCCGTATATCTGGTACGTTACGCCCTTCCCGTGCGTAATGGCTAGAAACGAAAGGGCAAACGGGACGGTTACGTACGTAACCTCAGTTTACGCGCAATTTACGGGATTTTTCAAGACTTTTCACACACTTGATCGCAACACCTCCAAGGGCCCTACAAGATCGATTGAGCGTGCAGGAGATCAGTAGGATATAACTGAACCTGATTCTCTGAGCACTATCACCCAAAATCAGGATGGAGTATCTTGATGAGAGCTCAATGTCGTTCTCAGAAGCACAGTTGAATTGTTTACCTGAACTGAAACACGTTGAGATGGCTAACCCGATTGAATTTGGGTGAAGCGGCAAGTTGGTGGATCACAAAAGAGCTCGGCAATGTGATATGCGATGGCCATCAGATGAAATAAAGGTACCGGCATCGCCGGCATGGTCGAAGCCATTTACGCGTAAACGGACGGTTACAGGGGAGCGTTGACGCGTCAAGCCGTAGCGTAACCACATCATATGAGTGAAGCAACAAGTCCGTTACGATACGGTCCGTAACCGTCTTTACGGCCCATAACTCCGTAAAATTTACGGACGGTTTGATGCCCTAGAACTCATTTCTTCGCCTTACCCTCAAGGAAAAAGCAGGGACCTCTCTGACTGCGGTATACATCATCCAATAAAATCTTTTGATGCCCAGACCCCTACATCGTACACTAGAAATTGAATAGTGGTTTTTGTGGCACTTTTGTGACCCTACCAAAACACCGCTAAATCCCGCTACCACTTGGGCGTTCACTATCAGAGTATGCATATTGTCCCACAGAGGTTGTTAAAAATTCTGAAAGTATTTGAGCTTTCTACCAGGATGTACTTGAGCTTAAGTCTTCATGCCAAGAGCAATACCGGCCGCCGACACAGAATTGTCAAGCATGATCACCACCTTTACCATGGGAGGGACTAAAATAGTATCAAAGCCGCAATCCCATTACATTGGGATTTTATCATTTTGAGCATGAGCCATGGCTAAGCCATGAGTCAGCTGGGCTAAGCCGTAGCTGAGCTGGGGCAACACTATCTGGCACAGCCTTCAGCCTTGTGAGTTGAAAGTTGAAAGTTGAAAGTATGAAAATTAACAAAAATCCTTGGTCTTGAACATTGAAATGGTCTCAAATCCACAGTCTACATGGTAGAAAAGAGGTTGAATCCACATACTACAGACTCAAAGCAGTAATAAATATCGAAATTAACAGTCATAGAATGTACCTGATCGTCTTTTCTTTATCTAGAATTGTGTTTCAAGCCATGCAAAGAGATTTCTCACAGTTTAATCCAGGTAATAAACAACATTGAACATTTAACTCAATCTATTCCAAGAGGTAGGTACGTACTGCACTACAATTCATTCTGTGAAATGTAAACATCATGTTTAATGTAACAGGTGCTGTTGCATGCCCGTAATGGCATCCGATGGAGAGAATTCAGCCGATTTCCGTCTATGGATTTCGGCACGACGATGCCATCATTATTTTAATCAATCAAATCAAATCTTAAGTACTGGAGAAGTCTGTAACGACCCTCAAATTAGCCCTACGGCGCACTGCCGTTCAACCAGTAGTTATACATATTTAATTGTCTTTGACTTTCTATATCCTTCACGGCTCCACTAAGCGCGCGGCTAGCGTGCGCTTACATATGCATTACCTGATATTTGATGTACTTGTAGTATACCGTACCATTTCGTTCAAATCGACAGGGGGTGTGACACGTGACCCTTTCAACCAATTCGACATTTCGACAACCGCCGAAAATTTGCGTGACACCTCGGAAATTTTCGACATTCCGCACGTATATTTTTGAAAATCCCGCCTTTTTGACATGCTCCAGCCGGTTTTGGGCCCTTGGTCACGCTCGGGAGGTTCGACAAACGGTCGTGTGACGTGTGACCTCGACCAAAATTCGACATCGACAGGGGGGTGCGTGATGCGTGACTGTCGATCTGAACGAAATGGCACGGTAAAGTGAGGGCCCTGAATACGACACTTCTACCATTCACATTCTATGCTCAGTCGTTCCCTGAAGCCCTCTCAATGCTTAGGATCATGAGCTCTGTGTGATAAAGGTGAGAATCCTGTAGTCGTCTAAAGCTAACTGCTTCTGCTTTAGCCATGCCCATAATCCCTAGTAGATTTCTCAAGGGATTCAAACACGTTGCATTTGCATTGACGTACGTCTGGTTCAGGCACATACCAAAATGCTGGCTTCTATTACGACAGACATGATTCAGTGAAGCAAATTTCCACTAACACGTGGCTCGCACCGGTTGCGCACCGGGGTGATTGGTTGCCTGGTGATTCACAATTACTTCACCCTGCTCAAACCACGGTGACTTTCACGGTTGGCTTCAACCCAGACCATAATCCTTCTCTCTGATTAATGTTTATTTTATTGCACAACCATATCCGTAGTCTCTTTATGTAATAGGTTTTCCTGTGATTCATCTGCATTCTGAACTGCCGAGGCTAATCTTGTAATTTTTATATAGTGCATGTGCCATAGAGAGGCACAGAAGACGGGGGGAAAGAATCAATAGATGTATTGAGGCTCTGCTCGACTACGGGAAGTTGATCTCTGTTCATCAAGTATCAAAGAAGTGGTAACTATCAATACTCAGACTGAGGACGAACAAACAATCATATCAACATCTTTATAAAATTAAAACTTCTGTCTGAAGCTCTCAGATCAAGTTACCGAATAAGTACTGCGCTAAAGTGCAAAGTCGGATAAGTTCAAGACCACTCAATTCAAGGCAAGGTAGCTGAAGCAAATTCTACTTACTATTTGGACAGAATACTCGCAGTTTACAGAAACAGGTGGCCAATCCAGCCGTTAATATCGGCTTGGATTCGGGACTGATACTGCGTCCGGCACTGCCGCACCATTCCCACCATCACTTCTCTTTCAAATATACTTCGGTCATGGGACAGTCTTCTTCCCATTAATAAATGCAGCAATAGAAACGGAAAGGTGAATACCAACCCCACAGAAGAGGATGCGAGGCCGCAAAGCGACCAAACAGCCGCTTGTCCTGATATATAATTGGCGCTGGATGAGCTATGTTGGAGTGGACTTACAAAGCCTTCTGAGCGGTGATAAAAGCTGTATGCGGTATTCACACCAGTGTCCAACTGTCAACGCTGACTTGACCTCAAGGCGATGTCTGCCAAATGCCTACCGAATAAGTAGTCACAAGATGCATGCAGCATTGCCTTCTGAACGCCCTTGTCCTTGTCCTCCATGGCGGAAACCTTGGGCATCGTAGCCACCCTCCTCCAACTCATAGACACTGTGCTGAAAGCCCGCGACTATATCCAGGATTTTTGCAATGCACCTGAGGAGCAGCGCAAACTTCTCTCAGAGATGGAAGATCTCCGATCGCTCCTGGAAGAACTGGACAAGAGAATAGATGCCAATCCGTCGAGCAGCATGCTCCAACGAATGAATAGTCCATTGAATGCATTCAAACCGATCGTGGAGGAGTTCACCAAGAAAAGACGTCCCGGTGACGGACGGCTATCAAAATTTTCCAAACAGCTATCTTGGATGATGTGGAAGAAGCAAGAAGCTAAAGAATATCTCGGCAAGTTTGAGCAGTTCAAAGCTCTGCTCAATTCCTGGTTGTTATTGGACATCGGGTTTGCTTCATATGTCAATCAGAATGCCGCATGCTGACCGCAAAATTCCAGAGATATGGGCCAGCAGCATCACGATAGTGAGTAATAACTTGACCATACTAGCGGTGACTTTTTCCCCCTCAGCTGTCGTCCGGTCCCTGGAAAATATGCGCAGTCTGGTTCACATGCAGCAAGGTTTGATATTTTCTGTTCATAGATGACTCCCACGCATTTAATCCAGGGACTGTCACCGAGATCGGTAGCACAATTGTCGACCAACGACGGCAAATGGAGTGTACGTCTGACATTCGAGGTATCGAATCACTGTTATTCATCCACTCTCCATACAGCCGCAGAACGCAAGAAGATAATTCACTGGCTCTCGCCGATAAATTTTTTCCTGCGCCAGGCAGATGTTTTCCAATCGCGTGAACCGGACACAGGAGGCTGGCTGCTTGTTGACCCCCGCTTCCAGGAGTGGGAAGCTGGGCAGGGAAGGTCTCTTTGGTGCCATGGAATTCGTACGTGTCACCTATATTTTCTAAATCTAAGCCACATTCATAAACTCAAACATACAGCGGGTGCGGGGAAAACCGTACTTGTGTACGCTCATGTCTTATCACCTGTCCCAGGCTAACCATGATTTTCAGCTCCATGGTCGTGGACCATCTCGGCACCCAATCACTGAACAAGCTTGTCAGCATTGCCTGTGTATATCTGAACCACAAGGAGGCCCAAAGCCCTGCTGACGTCCTTGCTGGCGTTTGGCGACAACTGGTCCTTGGGAGAGAACTTACCTTCAAAGTCCAGAAGTTATACGAGCAGCATTCAGAAAAGGGTACTCCTGCCACCCTTGGTGAAATTCGCACAGTGTTGGATTCTGCGATCGCCGAATTTGCCAAGGTCTATATTGTGGTAGATGCTGTCGATGAATATCCTGAAGATCGCCGGCGCGTTCTACTCGAATATCTTGCAGCGATGGGCCCCACCGTCAATCTGTTCATCACTTCACGGCCACACGTTTTTCCCAGTGCGTCCCTACCAAATCTTGAAACCCTGGAGATCCGGGCAGACGCAGACGATATTCGAAGATTTGTTGACGCACAGATTCACGTGTCATCGCGCCTCGCGAGGCATGTTGAAGCCCGACCCGAGTTGCAAGCGGAAATTCAGTCAGAAGTTAGTGGCACCGTCGATGGCATGTAGGTGATGATGAATCTTCACGACGGATACGCCACTGAAGAAATTTATAGGTTTTTACTCGCTAAGCTTCACATGGAATCGCTGGGCACAAAAAGCAGTATCAAAGCTGTTCGAGAGGCCCTGAAGCATCTACCGAAAGACCTAAAGGATACCTATGATAACGCGATCAGGCAAATTGAAATCCAGTGCGAGGAAGACAAGAACATTGCTCGATCTGCTCTTACCTGGGTAGCGAATGCACGGAGACCATTAACAGTTGCAGAATTGCAGACTGCTCTGGCAATTGAGCCCGAAACACAGCAGCTTGACAAAGAGAACATCTTGGACATATATATGATCCTCTCCGTCTGTGCTGGACTCGTGATCGTCGATGAACAGCTCTGTGTGGTTCGACTCGTCCACTACACCACACAAGAGTATCTGGACAGCATCCAAGCCCAGAAATTTCCACATGCGCAGACTGAAATTGCACTCAGTCTGCTCACATTTCTATCATTCACCGAATGTGTGGAGCTATCCCACACCCAATCCGCAGACAGGCTACCCGTGTTATTCGACTATTGTCAGTACTCCCTGACCCATGTGCAAGGGAAGGCAGAAGAAACACTCAAAAAGATTCTCCTAGATTTTCTCGGAAAGGCTCCTGGATTTCGAAAATGTGCATTGCGGGTGTGGCACTCAGCTCCTTGGAATTTTCTTGGTTGGCCACAACAACCATCGCTGTTATGGATTGCCGCTGCAGCAAACCTTTGCGAAACTGCAAAATTTCTCCTGAACCATGACTTATCTCTGCTGGATATAGATGAGGAAGGAAGCACTGCGTTACAAGTGGCATCATACCATGGCCATCTGCCTATGGTTCAATTGCTGGTGGAGAGTGGAGCTGATGTGAATATGAGTGCGGGAAGATATGGCCATGCTCTGCAGGCAACATCAGTGGGTGGCAACTCGGAAATTGTTGAATTCCTCCTGGATACTGGAGCCAATGTAAATGCGTTGGGTGGAAGATATGGGAGCGCACTACAAGCAGCCGCATCGGAAGGCCATGACAAGATCGTTCGGATACTAGTGAATAGAGGGGCTGCTGTGAATGTGCAGGGCGGAAGATATGGGACTTCCCTGCAGGCGGGGGCATTACAGGGCCACAAGAACATTGTTCAACATTTGCTTCAGCAGGGCGCCGATGTTGATGCGCAAGGAGGGCGATACGGCAACGCGCTCCAAGCAGCATCAGCAGAAGGCCACGAAAGTATTGTTCACTTGCTTCTCGACGCTGGTGCTACTGTAAATGCCCAGGGTGGAAGATATGGAAGCGCCCTGACCGGAGCCTCGTTACAGGGCCAGGAAGCCATTGTTCAGCTGCTGCTTAGGAATGGGGCTGAGGTCAACATACAGGGTGGAAGATATGGCAGCGCCGTGCAAGCAGCATCGCTACAGGACCACAAAGATGTTGTTCGGTTGCTGCTTGAGAACGGTGCCGACGTGAATGCGCAAGGAGGGGAATTCGGTAGTGGGTTGTATGCAGGATCATCCAGGGGTGTCGACATCATACACCGAAACCTCGATGGCCCCGGTGGCCGTGGGTTTCTCCTCGAGATGTTTCTCGTCGCTGTGCTTGTCGTCAAATTCGCTTGAGGTGCCCATGCTGACAGCGATAAGAGGCGTGGAGGGTCTTGTGCTGTACAACGGGGGGTGTTATTGTTATATAGGTGAATCCACGCCTGCGTTCCGGAAGCTTGGTCCCGAACCATTACAGGCGTTATGATTGGAGTCAGAAATACCCCACCACAGAAGGGCGTTGGATTAAAATTACGTTTGAATCTGACGGCGCGATAACATCGTCCACTGGCCAGCTTGGTGCTTTCACTCCCAATAGCCCTCAGACGACTGCATTATTCGCCCGAGGAAATTCTGAGCATTTGAACGACGAATCTCGCCCAAAGTGCATACCAGCAGGTGAGTGCCGGCTGAATTTCCCCGGGAACCTGCCAGCTGCTGAGTTCCCAGACTGAGAACGCCGTGAGATCAATTTGCCTCTTCAGACCGAGTCACCGAGATAAGCGTCCTGGGTGATTTTTTTGGAGAAACGACGACACTCGTGATTAGTGCCATAGATGGAGATCCCACGCTGCAGCAGACGTGGCATTACAGTCCAGAATCACACGTAGGGAACAAGCAGAAGACCAGAAGGACGAACACGATCCGATCCCCGGCGCGGCGCGCTGTGGACAGATATACTTCGTGCAAGACCAAGTGTGGCCTGAGAGAATGAACAGACTCCACGGGAGGTTAGTCCTAAAAACAAGACACTCAATAGAGCTGGAGGCGGTCAGATGATGGTGGAGGAAGAAAGAGAACGCGTCATAATCTGCCGGCGAAAGCCGAGCATTTTGTTTACCGATTGATGGCCGTGACGGAATCGTCCGTGGAGTCGTGCAAAGCTTCTGACGGGAAACTGCCACTAAGTCACTCATTCACCAAGAATCAAAACAACCGAGCGGAATGGCAGTTCTGACATTGCGAATCGTGATCACTTGAAGGTATTCACAAACCGTGACCCTAGCGGAGTAGGAAGACGGTAAGACCCAAGTTTCTTTTTCGTGAGCCGCGATTGTGGCTTTAGTCTTATATTCATCGTTCTTGCCTCTTTTGGGTTGTCCCAGATTCCTTCTTCCTCTTTCCTTCCGTCAGTTTGCATGTTCGTATTTCTTTTCCGCAAGAATTCTCCCGTTCGTGCCGACTTTTTCAACCTGCTACCTGTTCGTTGTAGCACACACACAGTATTTTCCAGTCTGAAGCCCCCCGAGTCGCAAAGCATCCATGTAGAGATTGATTGCCTTGGAAGTAGACATTCGACCGACCCCATAAGGTAATTATTCAATAATACAGGGGTGTTCTACTTATGCAACAGCTATCATCCGCTGCAGGACCGTTGGGAGAGCCCAGCAACGGTACGAGAGCTGTTCCGCCGGAATCTGGTATAAACCAGCGATGCGAATCCCCTGACTATAGGGCTGAAAACGAGCCGCAAAATGCTGTTTCCGACGATCTGGCTGTTAGGGGCAACAAGGAAGCTTTTCCGCGCGCAATATCCGAACCCATCTCGCTCATCGCTGTGGTTCTCATCCTCAGAAATTGAAGGTGCGTTCTGAAAACGGCGTATTTCTGAGTCTCCCAACCTTGATGCGGCCAATCGCCTCCTCGGTCCGGGAAACCAAAAGACGGGGCCGCAGATTAACCCGCTTCTTCACAAATGGGAATTTCAAATTTACATCCGTACCTCACACGCTATATGCGATACACGGTGTTTACAATGCTGTATCGAGTTTGTTCCATGGGCGAAGGAGACCTGGAAGGGATTAATGATGCCGCATTATCCTGAGACTACATAAGATGGCCGACCTTGTGCAGGTAGAGCGTATTCCCTTGTTTTTCACTTCGATTGCACGATGACATCTATCCAAAAGACCGCTATCATAAAGTCGCCTTTGATCGGCGCAGAGAAAGGGACCCTCTTCGACGACATCGACAACGGTGCGCTGCGCCTCCACTTCAAATGTGTTCATCTGATCATCGTATCGCAGTCGTTGGGCCCAACAACGCATCCATCAACACTACCAATCCGATTAAATCGATTCGTGTTATATACGCCGAAGTCGTCAGTCAATCTACTGTGTTGCATTTTCCGTCTACGGTCACCTGTTGATCCAAAAAAATCTCTCAGGTGAATGGGCTCATCGTCGAGTATCGAGAGACCGAGGGGTCCACGGTCGTACAAGCCCACGGCACGACACCCGATTCGAGTGGCAAATTGGACACCGGATTGAAGGAGGAAGTCATTCAATTGCGGAGTTCAGTTTTTTTTGGCCGACACCTGGAACTTGATTCTGACCTGAACTTCAGACACTCAGGTGGTCATCGCAGTCACCGGCATGCATGGCGAAACAAGGCACAGCGACTCCCTCGGTGGCCGGCGCGTCGCGCAGATCACGTTTGTGCTCTACGATAGAATCGATGGGACGGTGGAAGTCAGAGGGGTACGTACCTCCGTGCAGCACTACGTGTTCAATATTTCAATCGTCCCATTTGAATTTGCAAGCCATTCGGCAGCCTTGCCTCAACGCCGTTCAGCGTCACCGCTGATGGGATCTTCGTTGCGTTCGGCGGATATGCATTCAATCAGACCCAGAGTGGTACGTCGTCGCGCTTTTGCGATGGAAGCTGCGCTAACAACTGGTCGGGATTCTTGCAGTTGCGCATAAGCCGGCGGGTGGCCTGTTTGGCTTGACGCTGCACGACGTTGCCGATCGCTCCATTTAGACTACTTGCTGTCGAGGATATTGGGTTGCACCTCGGACATTTCAATTTTAATCATGTCAGATGATTGTTGCAAATCGTATACACCTGGGCATCGGATTATTGGATACTCGAATAGTGCCATAGAATTATGAAGTCATGATCGGACAGCGGCCCGACAGAGCGCAGCGAAGAATCCTGCCGCTTCTTTGAGCGGAAACGTATTCAGTTGTCTGTTCAGAGATCGAAGTAGTAATTTCAGAAGCACAATCACCTGCCATGGGAACCATGAAGGCGTGAACTCCGCAACTATTCGTCAGGACACCTCAAGTGAGACCAAATGGGATGGGATGAATACTCGAACTAGTAGCGTAGTTGAATAAAAAAACGGGAAGCAAGTCATCAGTCAGCAGGTGGTTTCGATTTCGCAAGGATACAGCTCGGGATAGCCTTAACAATGTGTCGCAGAAGGTTGAACCCAGTTCTAGAACGAGTGGCACTACAAGGACTTCATCGCGAGGATAGAGGAGTACAACGACAAATTGTTACCACCTACCAACCATTCCATTGTCCTTGTAAATAGGGAAACAACCTCGTCTGCAATCACCGAAGACTGAGGTTCTGATTCACTGTCGACGGTGTACAAAATATAATGATGAAAATCCGTGTCTGATCTAATATGCCCTCCACCTCCGCACGGCGGGCGCGCCCTTCTTCGCATTCAGAAACAGCACCTCGAGCCCCGGCACAGCGCGCAGGCGCCACCCCGCAGTCTTCATCCGCCGCCGGCCCGAATATACCGCGACCGAGTGCAGCGCGCGCGCGCCAGCCGAGCCGCTGCTGCACCGCGACACCACCATGTCGGCGAACGCCGCGCGGTCAAGGACATCGTCCGGATCCGCCCACGCGAGCGCGCGCAGGGCGGGACAGAGACGCTCGGGGCCTGCGGCTGCGAGCGCCGCGACGAGCTCCGCGGACGGGGCGCGCAGGTCAAGCGCGAGGGCCGTGAGGGCACGCGTGTGGCACAGGAGGGCAATAATTTCATGGGGAGGCGCAGAGCACTGCGCGAGGGTGAGCGCGGTGAGCGACTCTGTGCAGCCGGAGCGGCGCAGGAAGGGGAGGATTGGCTCCAACACGCCTTCGACGTATAGGGTTTGCAGCGCGGGCGCGGTAAGGCGGTCGAGGAATGGGGGATGGGACAAGGACAGGCGGTGGAGGTGCGGGAGCGTGATGTCGCGCAGAAGGTACTCGGACAATCCACCATCCAGGAAGCCTATATGGCACTCAACGAGGTTATCCGCCGCTGCGAGGTTACGGAGGTGCGTCGCCGCATGGTACGTTGCCTTGTACGTTACGAGCTGCGCCCACGGCAGGGGAGTGTTAGGGAGGGACGGAACACCGAGGTCGCCAAGCACGGCGTGGCGTAGTACTGGCGCATGTGCCTTGAAGAAGTCGTGGTGGTTCCTGAGATAACATACGTTGCGACCGCTAAGCACTAGTCGTTCCAGCAGAGGCAGTTTCCCCCGACCCAGACCGGCAAACGCCTGCGGTAGCCAGGCGCCCTCAAAGTCGAGGTGGAGCACGCGCCAGCGTGCGCTCTGCGCTATGAGCGCGGTCAGAAAGACGTCGAATTGCTCCTTGCGATACGAGCGCTCTCCAGAGGTGAACCGGATGAGCAAATCTAACGGCGCACTTCCGCTGCGTGCGAGCTGGGTCTGGAGAAGGGGGAGCTCGCGTAGCGATAAGGCAGTGGAATGGATGATGGATGTCCACAGAGTTGGCGATGAAATCGCCAGTGCACGCCAATCGGAGCAGACTTGAGCGAAGATCCAAGGGCCAGCGAGTATCCAGGACCGGGATCTCCAGCTTTTGCGGCCGATGACAGGCACAGCTGGCGAGTAAACGGTCTGTCCTTGAATCCCGAGGGTAAATATGTAGCACAGAACCTCGGGGGAAAGTATGGCGATGGGCGACATGCTTAACTGTGGAGGATCAAGTGACTCGGACTGTCAAATCAAGAGTCACAAAGCGCATGTGATGATTCTCAGCAGACGCGTCGAGCCAAACATGACCACATAGTATTCGAGACAAGGCTGATACATTGAGAAAGCGGCAAGTGTGGAAGATTAAAAAATTCGGAAGTTTTCGAGTGGGGTGCGGCGTTAGTCAACATCGACGTCACAGTCCAGGGCATTTGGCTATCGTCGTGAGCAATGATGGGAAGAGTGATCTTAGTCTGTGCAATGTGTAGCCAGGCTTTCCTTCTTTGAGTCTAATGTTTGTGTTTGAGTTGAGCTCAGCATACAACCCAATGCGCATCGACATCGCGGCAGTGCGCGCCAATACTGTATCCATGCAGCTCATCAGCGCATGCCAATTTGGGCTTGATTTCAAATCCTCGCAATCCACATTTTTATTCAGAAGTATTGTGAAGTACTTTGAATGCGCATTTTTGTGGTACACATGCGGATCACTCATATGCGACGCTTCATCTAATTATCCCCTCGATGGGTCTGATTCAACTAGGTTGATCTGAGTTCACTCAGATCGTGACTGTCTGAGGATCGGGTCGTACCAACGGTGCGTCGCGGCGTGGTGCAGTTAAACCATGGATCAACCTCCATTAATTTATTCAGATTGGAGTCAAGAAGGTGCGCGGAGGCGCACGAGTTCGAACCCGGGTGGCGCATAAGGGGCGTTGAGGACGAAGTGCATGGCCTCATATGCGAATCTGTGCGTGCGATACTTCAGACTACCGCTGGTTGAGTTGACGCGGTCTAAGCTCGCCCCTTCCACTGGCGCCCACACTTGTCTCGGGTACGCACACTTGCAGTACTGACCGTTTCATTTACTGAAAATCTAGATAGCGTTTCGCGTGAGTGATAAATTATAAACCTCTTGCGCTGACTCGCATGCCCAATTCAGAATCCAGGTCGTGCTATGCGTAGTGCGATGTTCAACTTGATATTTTCCCAAATCACAGTGACGACAGAAACATAGTCGATCGTGTCCACCGCCTCAATATGCCGCTACCCAAGCTTTATGCGATTTCAATGATGTGGACGCTCAACGCCCGTCCCACCATCACTGCGACCCATAGCAGTCAGAATGGAATAACCCGCACCAGCAACGAGATTTCGGGTGGACGGTCGCGAGCCCAACACCGTGCCAATCCCACGAAACCGGTTTCCTTGTCTTTAAAATTGAGATGTAGGGCGACATGGAGCTCGGTGCGATCCACGTTGTCACACAGACGGAGAGGCATATCGATGTGAGTCGCCGCCTCGTTCGTTTTCGCCTGTAATAAATGCTTCTAGGTCCGTGACATGTTCGATGCAACGAGGGAATCCAAGCGCTTGGGAAACCACGTCGATACTAAGAAAAGCGGTGATGACTCTCTGCAGTACACCAAGTGAAAGATCGAACATGTAGTCTTCCACAAGTGGCCAGAAATGAACTCCTAGTGCAATGAAAAATTCTACACTGCCGTGTCGCCGTCAAAGTCCGTGCAGGTGAGATACCTCAGTCTGCCTGTGGGCTGCAATGAACATTGGTGCGTCTCGTGACTTTACACGAAGAAAAGAAAAGAAAATGGCATGTTATTCAGCATCAAGCTCCTTCAGCCAGTCGTGAATCTCCGGGTCAGTCATTCCGCGTGTTTGTGTTATCAACGCATCACAATGCTCTGGGTGTTGCGCCTCCGAGTGTGCTGCCAACTCGTCCAGCGACGTATTCGATGGCATCTCGTACTTGGCACTGCTCAGTTCAGCAAGTTGCACATAATCCGAAAACAGTTGAAACGCACCCCATAGAGTTACATGGATTGCATACGATGTTAATACTCGGGTCATCCTCGAAGTAAGTCCAAAGAATCTCGATTTGAGTGCGAGTGAGCCGGCGCGTTTTTGTATTGGGTGCACCTGAAAACAATTGTGTGTTACAAAATAGGGCAAGGTAATAAGGATAACGAACCGTGTGCTTCCTTGTCCGAAATCTCACCAGTGGTTTGAGCGATCTTTTTCTTCGACTGGCCCTCTGGACACAGTATCTCCTCTGTTTCCGCCCGCAGGACAAGTTCAATCTCATTCTGGTCAGCAGCCTCATCTGTGAGAGAGATATCGCTCGTGAGAAGGTCAGTTAGCACTGCTTCTATGTCAGAACCGGAGCCAGTCATCTTCACAGCAATGTCTTGTACTCCCATATCTTCTGGGCTGGAGTCATCTGAATCTCTAGGATGAGTTGTAGACTTGGATGTGATAGCCCCACAACCCACCTTCCGACATCGGGAACAGTTGATTGCTGCGCGTTTCCATGTATGCGGACACTGTAGATTGGCTTCTACCGATGTCCATATCTGCATCGTCGTCACTATCCAGCGTGAGATCAATAATCTCGATCTCTGTCCCGCTATGAGGTGCACGAGTCGCATTCAACGGCTCTTCGAGCGGCTCGGCCTTGACTTGTACCTGCTGCGATGATGAGAGACGGATGAAGATAGGTGAAGAAATAGACACGTGCATTTCCTATGGTGGGGTCTACATCCCTTATGTCATCCGCTTTGGAAATATGGTCATCTTCCACAGTGGGATCTCCTTCTTCGGAATCGTTATCCTTGTTCTGGGGCTCCTTCCCGAGTGCTCCACCTCTCGCTTTTACTTTGGACTTTAACACCTCGTTTTCTGCTTTAAAAACTTGAATCTTCTCTTCCAAACGGCGTATAGAATTATTCTGTCCCTCGTTCCGAGCGTGGAGCGTAGTGATCTGCTCTCGGAGTGCGGCAACTTCCGTGGTCAGAGAACTATTTGAGATCTGAAGGCCATGATTCTTGGCCTTCACCGCAGTATTCTCCTCGATCAAAAGGATATTTGTGTGTGTAACCGCGCTGTCATGATTGACAACATCTGCCATTTGCACTTTGATCAAACGTACCGCCCTCTGCATCCCATCGCGCTCGCGGAGCAACTCGTCCCGTTGTTGCAGCAGCTCGCCGCGCTCGCGCATCAATTGTTCCCGCTCTTGATACAAGACGTCGTTCCCTGCCATGAGAGCCACATTCCGGTTTTGCAAGTCTATATTCGCCGCGTGCAACGCCACAGCGCGGCCACGCACTTGGCCACCGTAGGTACTTTGGATGCTTGTCGCCTCCAGGATCGCGGCTCTAGGCGCCAACATGTCGTGTGCGTTTTGGCGCAACGCACTGGGACGCTGGTCTACGGGTGTCGTGCGCTCAGAGTCCCGTCGCTGAGGCGGAAGCCGCATAGTTTGAGGTCGGGTGGGGTCGCGCAAGGCGGCGACGTTCTCGAGAACCTGGGCGGCGGAGCGCTCGACGAATGTGGTGCTCGCGATGTTCGTGCGAATCGCATGTTGTACGGCGGGAAATGCGCCGCGGGATGGCACGGTATGGATGGGTAGAGGAGGGCGCATGTATGCCTTTGGGGTCGATGACTGAGGCTGAGGACCAATGGGTAAAGGAGAAACACCGAAAGAACGTGGCGGTGCTGGTGGGGAGACTATGGGAGAGCGTAGGGTTGACGCTATCGAACTTGACGGTGTCACTGAAGGAGAAGGCATAGGTGGTCTGGCTTCGATAGGAAGGGGAGGCCCAAGGAGAGGGAGTGGTAGGTTGCCTATATTGCCCACAGATTTTCCAGCATTCGAGCCCAGCGGCGCTACCCGAGAACTGGCTGTCGCTGTGCTGATTACTTCGGAAAAATTGAGGATTTCCCGGGGTTCAACGTAGGCGCCAGTTCGGATCGATGATGAGGCAGTGACTATCTCAACAGCGCTCGCAATTTCCTCCACCCCATTCGTAGCCCCGGACATGCGTTCACCCGCAGCGGGGGCAGGAACTACAGGTGGACGGTTTTTAGTTGCGTGGATGAAATTAGCAATGACGGGGGCGCTGTGCATCACGGTGGGAGGTGTATCGGCGGCTATGACCCAACGGATGGGAGTGACTGAAAAGTTATGGATGGGAACTAAAGGAGGAAGGGAATTGGGATCAGCTGCGTCGAAGCTGGGACTATGTGTGGGAGCGGATGCCGGTAGAGAGGAATTTAGTTGACAGCGCCGCCATGCGAGCACCGCTGGTGCAGCACGTGCAGTGGACGGAATCGGACTCTTCGTGGTTCTGGCTCTTTTCGGCTGGTCCGAGTCACTGTCATCGCATGACGCGTTGTCATCCGGCTTGCGCTTCGAGCACTTCCGGCTTTCAGACGCTTCGGCGGCGATGATATCAGACACCACCTCAGATGCAGACGTAACTATGGTATTTCATTGTGAGCGATTCAGGGATGGTGCAGATACACAACTTACCGATAATTCTTATCTTCGATGTTTGCATCCACGAGACCCGATTCCGGGTGGTATTGCACCAGAGGGAGAAGGTAGGATGCTCTGGATGGGGCAATGATTCCAACCGCTTGGTCGGCCCAGGCCAAAGCATCCACGCGTCGGCGCAGCGGGCATATAGTGTTGAAGCGTTGACATTGATATAAGTGTCGCCAGCAGTGCCAATATTACTGGGAGGAACGCCAGACCCACGATAATCGTTGAAGTACACAGTTTCTTGGTCGTCAGAACCTGAAGTTGAGGGCAACTGGAAGGATCGTTTCCTGAAGGAAATTATGGTGTCCTGATGGACAAGGAGTCCATCTGACCCGGTCATTACTTCGGGGATCCTGTTGAGCAGCCAAGTCGCAAATTCACGTCGAGATCCACGAGTCGTAATTTAAAGGAAGGCGTGAGCTTCTCAGGTGAAGCGTTAAGGAGGTCAACGCGAGGTCAACGAGAACCAAGAGGGCTGATGTGCAATGAAATAATTTTCCAGATCCTGTGGGCGATTTTGGGAGGTATGAACGTAGTCAAACGATGAAAATAGATCAATTATACCGACAAAATGAGCAGAGAGAAGATACGCAAAGCGGAAACGTGGCACAGTTGGTGGTGAGTTGGTGGGACAAGCGTGAGAGGGAAGAGAGTCACACTGTGACGCATGCGACTGTTTGTACCTACTGCTGTCGGCAATCAGCGTCGATGCCGTCATGTCGTTCGGCAATCTTGTGAGAGGTCATGTACTTAATCAATGCGATAAAAGTGGAACTCAGGTCAACGATAATTTGTATGCATGATTTGCTTAACAGGAGAGAGTCATACGCCTCTCAAAAATTTACAGCACATATCTAAAATCCCTGTTCTGCCTATCCGTCAGATCCAAAAATTCCTTCGCGGCGACATGTCAGTCAAGAACCATGGACGACATAAGACACCATACCTTGTCCACCTTAACCTTCTCCATCACCCCGTCTGCCGACAGCCGCTCGACATACACATTATCATATGGGTCGTCGACCTTTGGCGTTGCGTCGCGGTGCTTGTTCTCTGCAACCAGGAGGGCTCGAATGAGGAGGAGTGTCATGCACATGGTGTAGCAGACGATAACGATGGTCCACGGGATGCGATTGCGTGGCTTGTATTGTTGCTGCAGTGTATAAACAATTAGTGCAGTACAGAATAAGATGGATGGTTGAGACACGCCTTCCACATGAATGGGCCCGCGGCGTTGCCAATGCACTGGAGCGCAGAAGTTGGTGTAAAGTGTCATGAGAGAGAAAGAGAGCTGAGGGACGGACAGTTGCGCCCAATATTACTGCGTTCGTCGTGATTCGCTTGGTGTGTCCTGCCGTGACTGAGGCGATCCAAGAAAGACAATGACTGGTACACCAATGTCAGCGCGGCGTTCCAAAGAGAAATGGTTTTAGGTTGAAATAAACCAACCAAATCCCGTGGCACCCACCCCTGCCGGCAATAAGTTGCATGTATTGATTCGCAAACTGTGCAGTCCACGCACCACCGACCCAAAGTGAGAATAAAAGCCCAACCTTGTTGCTCCACGGGAGGGTGATGACGAGGATGGCACCGAGTACCTCTGGCACCTTCCAAACAACTGCGGTGTACGCGCGCTGGCCCGTGTATGCCGCGACGTTCACACCGGCGGAGATAGTACTAATCTCGATGATACCGTCGATGCAGCTCAGGAGCGTCGTTTGAAGAATGGTGAAGCCGAAGGAGTTGATTATGAGTGACTTTTGGTTCCTTTCATATGGGATAAGAGATTGGTTTGAGTCCGTTTAGCTGCCACGTACGTGAGACTGAAAGTGAGGAGCAGGGTCAGCCTGTACATCTAACGAAGTCAGCATTTCTCGCCTATTGGGTACCGTGATTAACGCGGAGAACAAGGCGAAAAGCCAAGTCTTGGGGTCCATCAGGGCTTCGATCATCCTTGTAATGACAAGTGGCCGTCAGCATTGAAAAGAGCTCAAATAATCGACCCGTACTGTTCTTTCTTGAAGTGCTTATTCTCCACACCGGTTTGATTCACCTACAGATTCCTCAATATCGATATCCATATAAAAATCCGAAAGCGCACCTTGATTCGCCTTACCGCCATAGCGCGTTCATGCGGAGTGAGAAACCACGCCGTGGTCGATGAGTCAGGAAAGAAGAACCTATGATACGTAAGACCCTTCAAGTTGGTGGGCAAGGTGCGATACGAACCAGAACAAGACAGAAGTAATGAGAGTCAGGATCCCAGTAATAATCATCAGCCACTGCCATGGCTCGAAACTGATCGTCTTGATGTGCAGCGTGCCGAAGCTAATGAATCCAGCAATGATTTGCGCTGTGCGTGCATTTTTCAGTGTCGCGTTCGGCAGTTCATAGAAAGGATGAATACTTACCGAATCCGTTCATCAGGTCTGTTGAATGAGATATGTAGGGTGGTTGAAGACGAATGGCCGAACGACGCACACCAATAGCCCACTCGAACCGTTTGTTCCTTTCGCGTGTAGAACATGGACGTCACTATGAGGAAGCTGCGGAGATGTGAGTGATGAATGTCTAGGCTTGGCTATGCGGTAACATTACCCTGCGGTTATGCTTCCTTCGCAAATGCCCAAGAAAATTCGGACAACCATAAGCTGGGTAAAGTTTTTGCACGCTGCGTGACTGCAAAGCGCAACTGCCCAGATAAATACATTAATGCTGTGCAATGGACGGAAAATTAAGCGTCATGTTCCACACTTTTACCAGAAACAATACCTCATCCACTTGGTGACCGGGAAGCGCTGCAGCGCCAGATTCTGCGGGAACTCGAAGGCGAAATAGCTCAGATAGAACACAGTTCCCAACCTGTAGTGCGGTCAAACGGGCGCCCAGGCTCGGGTGATAGATGATCTGCGCACCAGTTATATCTGCAGAGGGAGCTATAATCCAAAGCAATTACTGGCAGGACGGGGACGTACTGGTTGGTTGAAAGGTTGGTCGCCTCTCTGATGCCAAGGTTGGAGACTTGGGGAGAAGGATGCGGTCAACGAATAAATACCTGATACCGAGGATGGCAGAACTTCCCAGCGTCGTCTTATCTGAAAAAGTGGTCAGTGAATGTTGTCCGTCGGAAAGAATTATCACTCACCCATGAGCTGCATCCTGACTCGCTCGTAAGATCTCATGGAGACAAATTCAAGCAAAACGTATACCAGTATAACACTGGTTGGCGGACTTAGCAGGAGAAAGATAACAGTTGGTAATAGAACCCACGACACATCAAGGGCAGTATGTGGCGATCGATCTTCTTCCTATGGACGATACTTCATTTCAATGTGGCTCTCCCGAACAGAAAATCGCCCACCGCAATCGCAAGGCCTCCTGTGGGTCTAGCTCCGTATCCCTACTGGACGCCAGGGCCGCCCCGGTGTCGACATCATACACCGAAACCTCGATGGCCCCGGTGGCCGTGGGTTTCTCCTCGAGACATTTCTCGTCGCTGCGCTTGTCGTCAAATTCGCTTGAGATGCCCATGGTGAAAGCGATAAGAAGTACGGAGTGAGTTGAGCTGTACACTATGATATGTTATCTCGGTGAATCCACGCCTGTGCTTCCAGCGTCCCGTGCGCTTGGCACTGAACCACAACAGGCGCTAAAATTGGAGTCAAAAAATACTCCACCATAGAAGTGCACTGGATTGAAATTACGGTTGAATCTGACGGCGCGATAACGCTGTCCACCGGCCAGCGTGGGGCTTTCACTCCCTATAGCGTTTAGACGACTGCATTATTCACACTAGCACATTCTAAACGTGTGAAAGACCAAGTTCGCCCAAAAGGCGAGCCAGAAAGTACGAATATCTCGGTGCCCGCTGAATTTTGCCTCCAACCTGCGAGCTATCGAGTTCCCAGAGTGCCAATGCCGTGAGATTAAGTTGCCTGCTTCAGACCGAGTCACAGAGATAAGCGTCCTTTTTCTTTGGAGAAACGGCGACACTCGTGATTAGTGCCATAGGAAGGGATAGGCCAAGTTCTTTCCACGCTGCGGCAGAAGAGGCATAATTAAAGTCCGGAATCACACGTAGAGAACCGGCAGAAGACCAGAGGAACGAAACCAATCCACGCGGCACGCTGTTGACAGATATACTTCGTAGCGAATGGACAGACTCCACGGGAATTTGGTCCTAAAAGTAAGACACTCAACAAAAACTGGAGACGGTCAGATGATGGTAGAGGAAGAAAGAGAACGTGACATGATCTGCCTGCGAGCGGTTTGTTTACCGATTGATGACCGTGACGGAATCGTTGCGGAATCGTCTCGTGCAAGCTTCTGACGGGAAACTGTCACTAAGTCACCCATTCAACGATCAAGATAACCGAGCGAACTGGCAGTTCTGACATTGCGAATTTTGATCATCTTGAGGGCATTCATAAACCGTGACCCTAGTGGAGTAGGAAGTCAACCCAATTTTCTTTTTCGTGAGCCGCGATTGTAGCTTCGGCTTTGTCTTCATCCTTCTTATCGCCTCCCTCTTTTTGATTTCCGATGTTCCGTCTACCTCTCGCCTCTCGCCTCTCGCCTTTCGTCAGTTCTCAAGTTCTTCTTCTTCTTTTTTTTTGGAAAAATTATCCCACTCGCACCGAGTTCAACTTGTTCCCTGTCGGGTACAGCGCATACCCGGCAGTTGCGAGTTTCAAGCCCCCCGAGCTGCAAAAGATCCGTGTATAGATTTATTACCTTGGACGTCGCCATCCGAACGACCCCACAATAAGGTATTCATTCAATAATACAGGGGCAGTCTACTTTTAAACAGCTATCATCCGCTGCAGGACCGTTGGGAGAGCCCAAGAGCTGTACGGCCGGAGTCTGGCATAAACCAGCGATGCGAATGCTCGGACTATAGGGCTCGAAACGAGCCGCAAAATGCTGTTTCCGACGATCTGGCTGTTAGGGGTGGCAGGGAAACTATTTCTGCTCGCAATATCCGAACCCATCCAGCTCGTCACGCTCGTCACTATGGTTCTCAGAAATTGAAGCCGCGTACTAAAACGATGTATTTCGATCCTCCTTCGATCCTCCCAACCTGATGCGGCCAATCGCCCCCGCTGTCTGGGAAACTAAAAGACCGGGCCGCAGACCAACCCGCCGCGTCACAAATGGGAAGTCAGATCTAAATCCGCACCTCACACGCTATACGCGATTCACGGTGTTTACAATGCTGTAGCGAGAGTTTGTTCCATGGGCGAAGAAGACCTGGAAGGGATTAATGATGCAGCATTATCCTGAGACTACATAAGATGGCCGACGTCGTGCAGGTAGAGCGTATTCCTTTGTTTTTACCTCGATTGAATTATGACCTCTATCCAAAAGACCGCTATCATAAAGTCGCCTTTGATCGGCGCAGAGAAAGGGACCCTCTTCGACGACATTGACAATGGTGCGCTGCGCCTCCACTTCAAATGTGTTCATCTGCTCATCGTATCGCAGTCGTTGGGCCCAACAACGCATCCATCAACACCACCAATCCTATTAAATCGATTCGTGTTATATACGCCGAAGTCGTAAGTCAATCTACTTTGTTGCATTTTCTGTCTACGGTCACCTGTTGATCCCGAAAATCTCTCAGGTGAATGGGCTCATGGTCGAGTATCGAGAGACCGAGGGGTACACGGTCGTACAAGCTCACGGCACGACACCCGATTCGAGTGGCAAATTGGACACCGGATTGAGGGAGCAAGTCATTCAATTGCGGAGTTCAGTTTTTTTGGCCGACACCTGGAACTTGATTCTGACCTGAACTTCAGACACTCAGGTGATCATCGCAGTCACCGGCATGCATGGCGAAACAAGGCACAGCGACTCCCTCGGCGGCCGGCGCGTCGCGCAGATCACGTTTGTGCTCTACGATAGAATCGACGGGACGGTGGAAACCAGAGGGGTACGTACCTCCGTGCAGCATTACGTGTTCAATATTTCAATCGTCCTGTTTTAATTTGCAGCCATTCGGCAGCTTTGCCTCAACGCCGTTCAGCGTCACCGCTGAGGGGATCTTCGTTGCGTTCGGCGGATATGCATTCAATCAGACTCAGAGCGGTGTGTCGTCGCGCTTTTGCGATGGAAGCTGCGCTAACCACTGGTTGGGATTCATGCAGTTTCGCATAAGCCGGCAGGTGGCCTGTTTGGCTTGACGCTGCACGACGTTGCCTATCGCTCCGTTTAGACTACTTGCCATCGAGGATATTGGGTTGCACCTCGGACATTTTCAATTTTGAACATGTCAGATAATTGTTGCAAATCGTATACACTTGGGCATCGGATTACTGGATACTCGAGTAGTGTGATAGAATTATGAAGCAATGATCGGATAACAGCCAGAAAGAGCGCATCACGGAATCTGCCGCGTGTTGGGTGTAAACGTATTCAGTCGTCTGGAAAGAATTTCCTTCCGTATATATAGGACATATGGTGAAATTAGAGGCTCGGTTTTAATGAACTAAGTGCCAAGTGCTTTCAGAAGAGGCCCAGATTGTACTGACATCCCTGAAGGTTGAATTCGGAACAAGGCGGTGACCACCGAATTCATTTTGTAGCTGTTTGCAAAATTAATGACAGTCGTCAAATTTTCCATAAATAAATACAACTTTGATGCGTCGGATTGCCAGGTTCATTTCTCATTCAATTCTACTCTGATTCATATAATTTTGAGCGCGTTCAAAAGCGGTTAAGCAGAGCTATAAACTGGGAAATTCAAAACAATTCGGATATCTCCAGTGTCAAGAGGTGAGTGATCTCTGGATCGTTCCCGCCATCAACAACATACTGCTCTCGACGAGTCCTGGACAAGTTCTGTGGTGTGTATAGCATTAAAAGCAAAATTCGACCCATATATCCTTTAGAATGGCACAGACATTTTTTTCCTGGCTTGAAGTATTTGTTTCTGAACATACGCAGATTTATGTCCAAATCTGGCAGGAGACGCTTTTGACGAAATCCGTCTTATTTGGGGACTTGTAAAATTTCTCAGCTGCACATTAGTAGATATATAACCCATGAGAACTCATGGATGCATTATATACCTACCAGAACTTGTTCAGGACGCGTCGAGAGCAGTAAGATCAATATTAATGTGTACCCCCCTCTGGCACGTGTTGTTGATGGCGGGAATCAGAGATCGCTCACCTCTTGACCAGTGTGTTCCTCAGATTTCTGGGCAGGCGGGTGTGGAGCCGTCCGCGCCGGGGAGATCCGGATTCCGGCAGAATATAATCAAACAAGCCTGGACAAACAGTGCACAGCCCTCAGGCCTTGTCACGAACGGTGATGACCAGAGGTCGCAAAAAAGACATTACCATCGCGCCTACGCGCGCACTAGCCCTCCAGCGGGACTATCGTGCACGCAAAACCCAATACGTTGCGGACCTCGAGGCGCGGTGCACGGCCGCGGAGGCGGAGAATGTGCGGCTGAGACAGGAGCTGGCTTTTCTACGCCAACAGAGTCGTTCTCCGGCTGCGATGAGTCCTGCAGCGGTAGGTCTGCTCTATATGCCCATCTGTATGAGCTCAGTCTCTCTTGATCCCAGATCCAGGCCTCTGCGCAGTTGAGAGACACCCTAGCTGCGGCGTCGGCGTCGTTGTCGCATTTCATGCAGATCGCGCTTCCTGGAGGGGACGGACTGCAGGCGACCTCCGCATCTGATTCTTATGCGGCGGTCATGGACTCACTGACTGGTTCTGTGACGACGCAGATCCACCCAACTCCTGATGAAAACCTCGTCTCCATCGGCTCTGCGGACTGTAGAGGGCCAGTACGACCAGAATCACCGTGTTGCGGGGGGTATATCATCTGCGAGGGCCTCGTCGAGGATGAGAATGAAGAGGCGGATGACCACGCTGGCCAGGGTATCACGATGATCTCACAGATTCGCTCTACAACGGGCGAGTGATTTGTATATAAGTTCTATGAGATTGGAACACAGCAGTTTTGTACGTGTTCCAACAACAGTCGGGCGTCTGACACTATGCTCTGTATTCGGCTCTCCTCCCAACGTGTGCAATTCAATTTACCACCTGTAGGAGTTTTCGGGTCACTGTGATCGACGTCCGAGGCACTGACCAACAGATATGTATTCTTGCGCCAATCCACCTTGTCAATGCTCGCCTCTTGAATTAACGGAATTCTGAGGAGCGGCCACGTTGTCGGAAGTCACGATTTCCCGCCGCAGACATTCCACACCCGGCCCGCATCCTTTCACAATCGGTCTAATGCCATGAATGCTGTAGTCTTGTATTGCAGCGCGAGCATCGACTTGGGCCTCGCTGTGCTGCATGGTATGCATTTTCTTTAATGTTTGCAGGCTGATGTTCTTCCTGGAAGCCAATGATGTAGCGGGGTCAGAGGTCTTTGTCCTAGAGGGAAATATTCGCCGTTGGATTCCGGGGCATTCTGGCGAGCCAGATTTCGTTGCAGGAACTCGCGCACAGTGAGAGGGCGTTTCCAATCTACGGTATGAAACAAACAAGGTTCGCGAAATATTACAGGCGGTTGATCGGCCACTCATGGACCACAGAACTGAATCGATCTTGAACGTCCACGGCGGTGCGCCGACCGCATTAATGATCACCCTCTTTACGAAATATCGCCCTTTAAAACCCACAATCTCCGCCCTTCGGAGATCAAACCCACCATTCCTTCTGACTAGTCAGTTAGACTCAAGCCAACTTGGTTTAAGTCAGGGTGGAATGCAATAAATCCGGTTTTCCATTTGTACAAAGTATCTGCGGCTTACACTCCTGCCGTTGATGTCGGGGTGCGTTCGGAACCGATGCCGTGTTCGGCGCTGTCGCGTCATGGGACAAACTTCCTTTCATCCACCAATGAGTTCAACAGTTGAACACAGAAGCAACTTGAAACTGGCATGGGCACGAAGCGGCCGAATGTAGTGAGGCTAACGATCAGAACTACGATTAGAACCCCAGCGAATTTTGCGATCTTGGTCATGGAGGTAAACCTGTGATTGGAGGGACGATTTATTCTGGTCCCAAGTCGGTACCACAAAAATGTGTCCATAAATTTAGGGTTGAGCCTCCAAAACCAACAAATTCGTGGTACCCTTCAGTTACAGCGGCGAACTTTCAAATTTAATGGTGCACGTTTCTGTACCAGTAGAAACGTGAAGCGTCGGTATCCGGCTGCGGATTTTGCCCACTTCCATTTCAATGCTTCATGTCGCCAGCTTAGACTCTTTCCTTTTCTAGTTTAATTCGGCTTTCCGTCCGACTCCGCTTCTTCCAAGTTCCGGGCTTGTCCCTTTCTGTTTAAATTCCACCCTGATTTGTTGGTGGAAATTTTCAGTCTTAAGTGCTTGTTGTATTACTGCCGCAGGAATGACCCTTGGCTGCATATCTCCGTGGGGATGTGGCGTAATCTCCACCAGCGCAACAAAGTTCTAAACAAACTGGAAGTTTAGCGCCATCGGATACTCATCGGACCCGCTTACCTAACATCGCAGCTGCCAAGGCGACAATGATACAGTAGCTTTTGATACTGATGTCCGCTCAACTCGCTTGGATAATTCTAATTGGCAGCCCCCTTCCCAGCATGTTTGGGGCTGCTAAATAGTAAAGTTCTATTTGGCAGCCCCCTCGCGCGAGATAAGATAAGACAAAAAATATTAAATAAATGAGCTCGAACCGATTTCGAAAGTCTTTTCAGGAGCTACACCCGGGGCGCAGAGCCAAAATGTTTGGGGGGCTTGCAAATCATGTCCCCGATTTTTTTCCAGATTTTTTAGCCTCTCTTTGAGGCATTTTGACCGTTTAATCAATTCATAGCACCAATATTTCGTCCATTCAAGCGGCAAATAACTCAAAAAAAAAACGGAATAGCTGTGCAGGGATCAATCAAACACTGAGGAATTTGGGGGATTTTATTTTGCATGATTTTTACCTTCAGTTGGGTTTAAAAGCCCTCCCGCCCCGTCCCGCCTCCCCGCCATCACCCGCCATCAAAACAAATCTTACAAATCATTCAAGTTCTATTTGGCAGCCCCTCGAGGAGCCCGGGGGCTGCCAAAGAAGGGGGGCTGCCAAATAGAATTATCCAACTCGCTTTGCGCATCAACGGTTGGGTCCGGCGAGCTTTTTCATTTATTTTTCGGCGGCTTTGTAGCTCTGAACTCAGCCCTGATCCTCGAGACGCGAGGCACGACACACTTTGTTCGGTACACACAAGCGCCCTACTGCCCAGGCCGCAGGTCCAGGCTCCATGGTTGACGTTGATTTTGAAGGAGATGCACTCAAAAACCCTCGCCTCTGCCCCAGCGTGTTTAATGACCTGTGTTACTCCCCCACACAGTTAAACATTCAACACCTTCGGCCGATAGGGAAGAAGGAGAAAGGAAGAAAAATACGCGGAATGATCTATCGGCATGTCGTGATTGAATCTTTGATGTGGACATCATGGCACATGACATCTGGAACTGTGACGACTCATATTCCCTCCACTTTGTCTCTCTACTCCCTTAGCTTGTCTTTTCCCCTGCTGTCGAGCTTCGGACCGCATTCGCGCCCAGCGCTTCCACTTGCTCTCACTCCGTGAGGTAGTTTCAGACGATGGTTGCCCGTTCCCAGCCATCCGATCCTTTCTCGCTCGTGCTACAGCCGCCGCCGAACGAGACGCCTGAAGAGCGTCAGAAACGTATCGAGCTGGAGCAGGAGCAGAAGCGGGTTAGCGATCGGATTGACGATGATCTGCGCAAGGAACGAGCGGAGAGGAAAAAGCAGTCAAAGCGGGAAGTGAGGGTACTGCTGCTGGGTCAGAGCGAAAGCGGGAAGAGCACGGTCCTGAAAAGTACGTCTTGATATCACCCTAACGCATTTTTCAGCTCACAATTCACAGACTTCCGGCTCAAATATGCACCTACGCAGTGGAAGGCCGAGCTGCGCTCATGGCGCGCGGTTATTCAGCTCAATCTCATCCAAAACGTGGTCACCATCTTGAATGTCATGCAAGACCGCTTCGCTGCAATTGACTCGCCTCCAGAGAACAGCGTCGCGGGCCCCAGTTCATTCATCTCGGCGCCATGGGGCCGCACTTCGATCGACTCGACGATCACAGACCTTACCTCCTCCGCTGGTTCCTCCGCAAACATCGCGCTGACGGAAAAGCACCGGCTCCTAGACCAACGCCTGTCCCGGCTGCGCGAAGTGGGCGACGAACTGCGGCGACGGCTCGGCGCGGGCGATGAGTTTACGTTCGCAAACGGCACCGAAGGTGCTGTTCAGGGACTCCAGGATCTAGATGACGAGCCGCGCAAGGTGTCGCGTGAGTTCGGCGTGCGGGGCTGGGTCGGTGCGCTCGGCCTGTCGAGTAATGTGGCGAAGAAGGCAGACGAGCCGACGCCCGTTGACGAGCCCACGGAGGCACTCGCGACCTTGCGAGATGACATTATCTCCTTGTGGGAGGACGCCGACGTGCGCTCCCTGCTCGCAGCTAAAGACGTCCGTATTGAGGACAAGCCTGGCTTGTGAGTTCTTTTTTTTCGGTCGCACTGGCTTGTATTGACTTTTGTTTAGCTTCCTATCAGACACGGCTCGCATCACGAGCCGAACGTACGTTCCGTCTGACAACGACGTCGTGCGTGCTCGTCTTCGTACCCTGGGCGTTCAAGAATGGAAGCTTACACTGGAAACGAGTACGTCCTTCACGCTGCAGTCGCCTGGATCATTAAAGCTTCCATATATCCCAATCATGCTTACTTGCTTTTCCAGACGACGCGTTTGGTTCTGAATGGGTTATATATGACGTGGGTTAGTGTCAAAATCAACGTCTTTCAATTGTACTCCGGCACTAAAAGGGATATAATACGCAGGAGGCTCAAGATCCATGGCATGTTCATCAACATTTTCCTACGCATATGTACTAATCGGGACTACAGCGCCAAGCGTGGCTGCCCTACTTCGACATGGTCAATGCAATTATATTCCGTAAGCCTGCCGCATACCCCTCTGGGCGGCACTGACTCCAACGTATTCTATAGTTGCTCGTGAGCCCAAGTAACGCGCCTACTACAAAGATGTTGAATTCTTTCCGCCCCATACAGCTGTCTCATGCTTCGACGAGCGGCTTGCTGAGGACCCCTCGGTCAATCGACTCGAGGACACCATGCTCCTGTGGAACACCATCGTCACGTCCCCCCTCCTCAAGAAAACCACGCTCATCATCTTCCTTAACAAATGCGACCTCCTCAAACGGTCCGCATCTCTTCTCGTTCCACTATATTTCAGTCCCTTCTAACTTCCACTCTAGGAAACTGCAGAGCGGCGTCCGCGTTAACAAATACCTAGTCAGCTTCGGCAACCGCGAGAACGAGGTCGGCGTCGTCGTTAAATGTACGTCGCCCTGATTCAGTAGCGGTAAAAACGCATTGGAGACAGGACTAACTCGCGTTCTGAATAATTAGATGTGAAAGAGAAGTTGAAGGACATGTGTCGCGCGGACACATCCCAGTCTGAGCATCGCTCGCTGTACACCTACGCCACCTCCGTGACGGCAAGTCACCATCATACTCTCGTCATCACTCGTTGCTCATTCTATCATCCCCATCTATCGCTATCTAGGACACCCAAGCCACGGCGGCAACGCTCAACATCGGTTCGCATCCCTCGCATTCCTCTCTACCCATTTCTCTTTGGCTAATAAATCAATTGCAGTCCGCGACAGCATCATCCGCGAACATCTCAAGCACGCCGACTTGGTGTGATCTCTGCGCCTGGACGCTAAATAATAATATCTATCTCCTAACTGTGCTGTGGCTGGGCTTCCACGACTACCCTCATAACTCAATACTTACCCGGATGGCACCTCTATTTCTCGCTCAAAACATCTTGTTGTATCTTCATCCGGCCATATGGAAGGCTGTTATCTCGGATATACCTAATCGTTGTTATTGTAATGAAACCTCGTATTCACTTCATCTACCAGCCACGGCGCCGCCAGTATTCTGAGGCTGGTGTCGGACTATACTTATCTCGCTTGTGCCGTGCGTATGGCCGAATGAACAGACGTGACTGGTTTTCGCTCCGCTTGTGTAAAAGCCCGCCCAGAAAAAGAAAATTGATAGACAACGGAACGGCAGTCTCCTACCCAGCCGCGGTTTCGAGGCTCACAATCTCAGTGGTGTAATTACAATTGGATACAGAGAGAGATTTGGCAGGCGGAGATTTCGGACCGAGTTATGCGTGACGTTACAAGTGACAGAATGTTGGGGGTGAGCCTCTCCACGGCGGCTGGCCGATAACATATGCAAACAACATAGCCACAAATGCGATTAATTTGAAGAAATATTCAACAAGCCCTTCAAGAGGGTAGATAAAATAGGTTGAGGGGCTGGAAACATTTACCTGCACCATATATGTACCTTGACAGAAGCTTGAATGAATGTAACACTCCTTTGATATACCCTCAGCCAATATTGCCAAAACACCGCAATTCTTTGTTACAGCATACAAAATACGGGGATTAAGGCCAGAAAAAAATGTAGGCCGCTTCCTATATACCTGAATGTTCGATTACCTGTGCAATATAAATATAAATTTGGCGTTGGAGAGGTACTCTTGAATTTCTCTTCAATTGCTTACAAATGTGGCTATGTTGCTTGTAGATGTTATCGGCCAGCCGCAGTGGAGAGGATAACCCCCAACTTTATGACAGCCTTACGTCACACAACACCCGCTCCGAAATTCCCCGATATCTCATTTTCTCTGTATTAGATTGCAATACTGCAACTCGGATTGTTATCCTCGTAACCGCGGCTGGGTAGGAGACTGACGGAACGGTCGCTTCCTGCTGTGAGTTTGTGGTTGAACATGCTACCGATTTCAATCCTGTGGCACAGATACAAGAGATTTCGCGATCATTTTAGACTCCGGTACTGCCATCCGATCCAAGGGAGCGTCCAAGTTCTTGCGAAGTAAGAAACTCACTCCGCCCGGATTAAAGTGTTGCCCGCTTCGCTAAACCCCACTGTCTGGGCCTGGTCTGGACAGTCCCGTGGCCATTTCGCGCCGCTACCGCAATACTGGTCCGGTCATCCGTGGACTTCCCCTTCTTCCTAATTGGCTGCTGGTTGCCCTTCCCACGCCCCAGGACGGACCTCGTCACCAGAATTCTTGTCATGAAGTGGTTGCTTGATAGATGTGCCTGCCTGCTTCTTTTTTCTCTCCGCATCATCAACCATCGATGATCCACTCTCTTCGCGCGACTCTCGGTAACGCGATTCTATAAAGCCGGCAACACGTTTAGCGTAAAAGTTCATACCCGCCATGCTACCTCTTGTCGAATCATGTTCCGCTCTTTTTATCTTTTGGATAGCATACACGGTCTATCGTCGATGGTCACGCATCTCCATCTCTGACATCCCTGGACCCGAGCCCGAGTCTTTCCTTCTTGGTAAGGGCCCATGCAGTGACCGAGTCGCATGGTACAAAAATCACTTATGTCAATGAATTTCCAGGATCCCAGCGTGAAGCGCTCCAGTGCCAGGTCGGCGAGGCAAGCCCCACTTTACCTTTTACCTCTCTTTCCGTAGAAACCGTTGCTCCAGGCCGATTTCAAATGGCAAGCACAGTTCGGCCACGTCATTCGCCTAAAAGGAATCCTCGGCGTACGTTGTTTTCTTTCTTTCTTTCTTTCTTTATTTTTGACGGTGCCGCTTGCTGACTTTGATGTGCAGACGGATCGCCTGCTTATATCTGACCCAAAGGCGCTCCACTACATGTACAGCTCAGGATACCACATCCGGAAACACGCCGTCAGAAGTGAGGCCACGAAAATTTTGACGGGAGAGGGGCTGGCTTGGGCAAATAGTGCGTGTGCGCAGACGTCAGTTCCGATTGCCGTGTCTCACCCATGGGCATCCTACAGACGACGTCCACAAACGCCAGCGCAGAGTTAATTCCCCTGCATTCGGGACCGCCGAGGCCCGTTCATATGTGCCCATCTTCATGGCCTATGCGAATGTGCGTCCCCAGCCTTGGTACATTTGGTCCATACTCATTTACCTCACCTCTTGTAGAAGGTGAAACCAGCAAATGTGATTTCTTTCCCTCTAGTCCTCACGTATCGGTCCAGTTGTCTACAAAATGGAAGGAAAGTCTAGGACCAGATGGTTCAACCGTCGTCAATGCCCCGCGCTTTTTCACCCGCTATTTCTTAGATGTAATCGGAGAAGGTACGCAGCTCGCCCCCTTTGATTCTCGTCAATGATTCAGTCGATTTTCAGTGGCATTCGACTATCGGTTCGGGACAATAAACGACGAGGACGATCCCCTGGCCAAAGCGATGTCCAGTGTCATGTGTGTGATCCTTCAGTTTCGAAGTTTTCTTGCATAAATTGATTCAAGCACAGGCCGTCGCTAACTGTCCCCGGGAAGACAGCAATTTTCATCATGGGATTTCTGGAATTACTGCCCGCCTCGTGGGTTAGATTCTTCGTAGATTACGCCCCTTTCAAGAGTCTTCGCAACGGGCGCCGAGTAGCTCGTCTTGCCACGGGAATTGCGAAAGAACTTGTGGACGAGAAGGCTGAGGCGCTGTTGGCCGGAAAGAGCAAGCGCGACATAATGAGTTTGCTCGGTGCGCCGCAGTTTCTTGATCTCTGGCATCTGGCTGATAGCCACACTCTTAGTCAAGGCCAACGCATCCGCAAATGAGCGCGCGAATCTCAGCGAAGCCGAAGTGCTTGCACAGATGCAGTGAGTACCTCGCTCTGCGCGGTCAACTGGGTTGACTGGGCTGTCTTCATAGAACCATTATGACGGCCGGACATGTACGTTTTATCATCCAGGTCCTTAGTTGATAAGGAAATTAATAAATCCTGCCATAGGAAACCACTGCGAACACCATGTCCTGGACCCTGTTTGAGCTAACCAAGAATCCTGACGTGCAGGCAAAGCTGCGCGCCGAGATTCAGGCCACGGAAAGGGCTATCCACGCTCGTGGCGATACCGAGTTCACAGCTGCCGACTTTGAATCAATGGTGTACACTACGGCTGTAATGAAGGTCGGTCGCCATCAGCCCAGCTTGCAACGCCTTTTACTGACCTGAAGCACAGGAAGTTTTCAGGTTCCACCCTGTGTCGTATGTCCCCAAATTTTTCATGACCCACCCGCATAACCTGATTCTTCTACAGGTATACTTCCCTGCGCGAAGCGGCGCGGGATGAAGTTCTTCCGCTGTCCAAACCACTTGTGACCAAAACAGGCAAAACCATCACAGAGCTCCCTATTGCCAAAAACACTGTCCTCGTCGTGTCTCTGGCTGGATACAACAGGTGCGTTATCGTTCACATTTCTTGTCACTTCATTTCCGACGATCCTCGTTTCTTGTACCAGAAATACGGATGTCTTCGGCGAAGACGCACACAAGTTCAACCCAGAGCGCTGGCTCGACGGTTCCCTCCAAGACAAGGCCACAACCAAACTGGGTGTATACGGGAATCTGTACGCGAACCCCCTTCTATCCCCCTCGATTTTACTTACGATGAGGCAGAATGACCTTCGGTAGCGGCCATCGTGCCTGCATCGGTAATTATCCATCCATCTACCAACACAGCTCCTGAACTTGATTATACCCCCTTGTCCTTCAGGTTGGCGATTTGCGTACGTAAATCATTCAACAGATCATTTTGTTTCCGTGAGCTCAACATCGACATAGCGTTTATGAATACCAGGCGTTCCTTGTCGAGCTCGTCAAGAACTTTGAGTTTTCAATGGACCCGACTCTCGCCTCGAAGGTCCGTCGCGAGGCGTCCTTGGTGATGCTTCCCACCATCGCTGGAGAGGTCGAGCTCGGACCCCAGCTTCCGGTCACCATCAAGGCTATCGACAGTCTTTAACACTGCTGTATATCTTCCGCCCACACGCGACCATGATATTCGATGCTTAGGCTCGTCTTTTATCTACGCCACGGTGATGCGGCCGCAGTGACAAAATTTGTACGATTTTGCGACGCAGTTGAATGCTACTGGAATAGAGCAATGGGGGTAATGGGGCAGGCATTTGCACCGCCGAACAAGCAAATCGTTGCACGGTTAATTAATACGACAACACCACATAAATATCTCTCTGGCGACATAACACATCTTCCACTCTATCTCGATCCCAACCTGAATACAACCGCGCGGAACAGGAATGATAGCTACGAATAAACCTGGATGGCTTGTTGAATAGTGGTATCCAAAACCTGCGCAGCAGCCTGCATGGTGGCTTGCTGGCTCGGAATTATAGCATTCAGTCCGAATGCAAACGTCTGCTGGTTCAACCACATGGTGCAAAAACGGCAAGTACAGCGCAGACGTACGTTGAATGCACCCTCAAGGCTCCTTAAAGCAGCGGCAGTCGGAAGCCAAATTGCGCAAATATCCCGTGCTTGCCAATAATCGTATTCAAGGTCTGTTGTTGCACTTGAACATACTGAAAACCGCGCCTCGTCATAATGTTCATGAGGAAGATTGATTAACATGTACCTACCGCGTCGAGGCCGTCGCCGACGGACTGCGCATCTGCATCGGCAAAGGCTGGCGTGCCTTGCAGTGCTTGCGTGAACGCTGCGAGCTGGCTCGCGATGTTGTTCACACACCGCTGGCAACAGCCTGCATAGATGTGATAACAGAGGGGATGAGTACCTCGTATATTAAAGAGATCCCTCGTATCAGTATGTGCATGTTTGCAATCACCTTAATCAAGCAGTTCTTTCTCAACGGCTCCACGGCGCAAAGACATTAGCAGTCCGCTTTCCTTTTCAGCTCCTTTTTCGGTAAACCCCGACATCAAAGGTTATCGATCTTCGCGGCGCCTGTTTACTCTCATCTCAATTTAGCGGCTTTCTCCCAACTTGCAAGCATGGTCCGTCCCGATTCTCACGCAAGACGAGCCCAGAAATGCAACCTCTGTTTATGGCCTGGTAACGATCTGCTCTCTCACGTGCACAGCCCACACGGACACACCCGAGCCGCTCCAGTTCCGCTCAAAAGGCAGACCACCACACCACCCTGCCGCCTCTTTCTCTCTCCGCTTTTTCCCCATCACTCAATGCGGCTGTCCTCGGTGCTTTGACGATATCTGCTGGCTCTCTCTACGTCTCTCAAGCTGTGCGTCGGTCCTCAAGTCTCGCTTAGCCTTCAAGCTTCAACCCGAGTTCTAAGGACGCAATCAGGGAGCCTGAGCCGCAAGTGAAGGTCGGATCAAGCAGCGTGCCCAAATTCAAGAGCACTCACGCATCTCCATAATCACAATCTATCTCAACTACATAAACCAACACAACCCCGCTCAACCCAGCCGAGGTTTCCAAGTCAAGTCAAGCCCTCAGTCTCCTCGCTTCGGATATCTGCACACGGTCAACTCAAACGTTACGGCGCTTTCCCTGTATTGCATTTGTTGTGGCATGCACCCTCAATTCCCCGTATCCTTTCCAGTGCGTTATATGTATCATAGTGATCTGTCGTTGTGGGGCACGATGTTGGACAAGAACCAGCGCCTACACCCGTCCTCTTCTTTTCCTTTTCCTTTCTCCTCATTCACTAAACTCCATATATGATACTCACGCGTTGCGTAGATGCACGTTCCCACGTGCCACATCCCAGGTGCCAAGCTGGATCACGCACAAGGACCCGGCGCCTGCGCACACCTGCCCAAGCCTCAGCGAACAAGTCCCGTGTTCGCGCACCCTACCTGACACGTATGGATTTGGCAGACATTGAGTTCGCGATACTATCCTGGACCAGGTATGTGTTTCCACATTCTTCTCCCTGACCCTGATCCGCTCTGATTTGCGATACCAGCAATGGACACAGATGCATCCTCGACGACAGGGCAATTTCGTGGGAGCCGAGGTGCGCAGCATGAGCAGAGAAGACGTGCTAACGATTGACGCAGCGTTACCGTCCATGACCCTAGCCCCAGTACGCAGCCCCTCCACACCTTCCTTTCTATTCTGACGGCTCTTCTGGCCAGTGGCCCTTCTGGATTCCCACTATTTTGAACCACCTGCCCACGCGTTTGCGGCGCATTGTCCCTAATAGCCTAGCTCTTGCGTCTTCCACGGCGCCGGCCCGCACAATGCACACGAAACTCACCGTATTATTCCCATCCGTTTCTACCCTCAAGTCCGGAAGCCCCGTGCATTGCTTCCTCCTCTCCCGCAACTCTTTCACGTTGTGACAGAAATTTCACAGCCCCGACATCCCGCTGGATGCTGAAGCGTTGCAAAGGACGACACGATACCTCCCAGTAGCGACAGATGCAACAAATCCCATTCCACCTTTCCTCAACCCACTATCTCATCTCAAAAATTTCATCTGTGAGCTGCGACATTTCTTTTGTCGTCCGGTGCTCATGTAATGCCCGCTCTGTTAGGGAGACTCAAGACACGTGCGAATGGCGAGTGATGAGCGAACGATGTATAGTGTCGCTGGGGGGGGGGGGCGGGGGTGTCGAGCGTGCTGACTAGTGGATTGCAATTTTTCGTCGGTGCCGAGTGGACCTGAGTATATGTCACCTACATCTCCCATAATTACGATGGACTTAGGTAATTAACGACTACATATTTGAAGGATGAGCCTCAACAGTATATGCTTGCTGTTTGGACACCAATGTTGCTCCTCCATAATAAAAATTTATGAGAGGTATATTAGCCTTGCAGCTGGCATCTTGTATGGCATATTAAGGTGGCCGAAGTACTTGCCGGGCCTTCGAATAAGACATTAGACAGGTTGTGCAAAGCCGCATGGAGCCGCATGCGGCTTTTGTGCATTGTGCAAAGCCGCACGGAAAAAAACAAGCCTTCAATGTGTCTGTTTTTTTTCATTGAAACATTGCCTGATATGAAGTAGAGGTGCATATAAGTGAAGGAGCCTCATTGACATTTTACCTACCGCGCGCAAGATGTCAAAAAGTGTGAGAAGGTCGAGTGGTGCCGGTGGAGCTGGAGTCATGTGCCAGAATAACAGCTTCTCATGCCTGCCCCCCCAACCCATCCGACTTCGGGTTGTTGTATTACAGTTTTACAGAGGCTTTGGACCGCATGGATCACAAAAAATAACTGAGGACAATTAAGAAATGCACGTGGCTCTGCACAATGCACAAAAGCCGCATGCGGCTCCATGCGGCTTTGCACAACCTGTCTATTAACAGCCTGAGTGGTAAGGCTTTGAGCCGCTTGAGTGAAGGCATGAATGTCACTGCCTGGGCAGGCGTAGTTCCTGCTTGAAGTATCACGGCAGCGAACGCCCCGCCAGGGAAGATCGCGGTCGCGATCGCAAGAAGAGCAGCCACGGTGGCGTGAAATTTTATGGTGGGTGTTGGGGAGGAAGTAGTCTTTGGATTCGATGATTAACGCTAGATGAGAACTGGGTTGGCTCCGATAGTCCACAGCTTCCGATTATACCCAGAGAAACAGGGGAGGCTGAGACTTTGAGTAGAGTCGGGGGGTTGATACATGGAATAACTCTGGCGCGACTTTGCCGTGGATGCGGAAGCTCATACCTATACAATCCGGATTGAACTATAGCAAAGCCAAATGTGGTCTCTCGACGTACCGTTGTAGAAAGCTTTAAACCGATCCACGCAAACAGCCATGACGTTGTTGAACTGCTGCGATGTGGGCTCATGGGGGCCTGGAAACACCATAGGGAGTGCCGTTTCCTCCCAAAGGACACAAATGCGGCTCGGATTATTACCGATACTGGCATATAAAGCACCAGTTGAGTGACATCCGCCTTTGACGGCCTGGAACCTTTTTTTTCAAAACACGTCTACGGTTTTGCGGATAGCTGTCAAAGTTACGAACACTTCCACTCATGCCATCAACTAACAACCAACGCTCATCGCACTACCGAGAGCACACCCGGCAACAGGACGGATGGACCGTCCTTGGTCTGCTACCCCAGCAAGCTGAACTCCCCCCCTCCATATACTACAGAGGACCCTTCTGCACCTGCTGCCGCACCTGACACCAGACCACCCGTCCTTCTACATTTCCAGATCCACTAACAGTAACATCATCGGGGCTGTACCCCTTACTCGAACGAGGCTGTATGGCCGAGACGTCCCATTTGCCGTCGGATATCCTGAGATATGCCGTATGATGGGGCTTGACCCTTGAATGCGTGCCTGGGCTACAAGTGAGACAACGAGAAAGTCAATGCACCAATCCGTCAGCTGTCCAATGCTGGAGATTTTCAGAGTTGCCTTGAGCATGGGATCGGGATGCAAACAAGAGCCAAGACACGAACAGTATAAAGAATTTGGTGCGCCAAGCCTTTCTTTCGTTCACATTCTGATTAATCAATAACGGTGAATTTAGAACTTTCCAGAGGAGACAGAGCCTACGGCATCCTCAGCTGCCTCTGGGTCTACGGGTACGAAGAAGCGCAAAGCAGCCCACGGATCCGCCAACTCCTCGGACAGAAAGAAGATTTTCGATTTCACAAAGGAATACCGCGAGTTGAAGAAGCATCTTGCATGCACCGCACACAAAGACAGCTTTGCTTTGTTTCAAATGTGGACGGCCACCATCATCGAGTTGATGCAGAGCATGCATCCCTTTGGGCAAAAGAAATCGTGTGTCCTCTTATTCCTCCTCTGTACTGACAGTTTATTTCTTGAGTCGGTTGGCAATGCGACATCTATCAAGCCACCGGAGAACATCATGTTCCAAGACTTCTTCCTGCCAGCACCTAAGAGAACCCGTAACCCCCGGTTCGAGTCCACAACCAATCCGTGCGCACCCACCATCCATGTCACCGTCAATACTGGGTCGAGCGCTGTAGGCAATTCATCACCTCCGCGTCAAAGCCCCTTGTCGACAATCACAGCGGCGAGTGCCAACGCCAACAACATTGATTTCCCCTCCTCGCTTTATCACTCCCAGTCCCACACCCTTGACGACGAGATCAGCAGCTCCCGTCTCATTCGCTATCCGCCCGTCACCGAAATCTTACAGCAGATCGACGATTGTGGCATTTTCGCCGACTCAGCTGTACTCGACTTCCCTGCCATCATCTTTGCCGACGAACTGGAGCGATCCCCGATCACTCATGTCGACCATGTTCCTCTTTTGGAGACAGAGTTTATGTCCAGGTGGTCAACATGCCGGTCGAGGTGGCGAAGCTTTTTGTGAAAGAGTCGATCGCTGCAATGGGAAGGGCGCAGGGCAAGGGTCGTATGTGAGCTGACCGCACACCAATGAACTAACCAAACCTCGCAGCACCATTGGAAGAAGCTTGTACGATATTCAAATATAATATGTACTCAGACTTTTCTTTGCCCTCGAGCAGAAGTAATGTACGTTAAAATGTGAAATATATACAGTAGTAAATACATTAAAGATACCCCGAGTGTGCAAACCATCCCCGTGCTTTGTCCGCTGTCATCGATTCGAAAACAGCTCGCCAAAGCATAGTGTACGGCGAGTCTGCATTTGGACCACCTGTCGCCCCATCCGTGTAGTCACGGTGTGCGCGGATCCACGCATTCAGAGCGGAGAAACCTTCTCCGATCGGGTCATAGTCGTGCGAGTAAGACGGCAGGTACTCGAGCCGCATGCACCTGCAATTGTTGGTCTAAAAGTGAATGAAGATTAAAGAGGTGGATTGTATCGTTGCTCGATCATCGGGCGTAGTGCCGGGGACTTGTGGATACTCGCATTGTCCATGACGATGACAGAATTGGGGCTTGGATACAGGTTCATGCTGTCCAGCAGGCCGTCAATGAAGCTGTTGAAGCTGGCGGCATTCACTGCATTCAAGGAGCTCCTAGACTGAGACCTACACAGACCTACACAGACCTACACTCAGTTTGTCAAGGATTGCGTAGGTCCTGGCAAGGTGAGTGTAGGCAGCTACACACACTCTGTGTAACTGAGTCTAGGTGTGACACAGGCTCCTAGACACACCTAGACATGCCTAGACTCAGCTACACAGAGTGTGTGTAGCCACCTACACTCACCTTGCAAGGACCTACGCAATCCTTGACAAATTGAGTGTAGGTCTGTGTAGGTCTCAGTCTAGGAGCTCCTTGAATGCAGTGATTATAGTACCTAGGGCATCAAACCATCAGTATTACGCATACGGCGTAATTTTTACGCCGTATATCTGGTACGTTACGCCCTTCCCGTGCGTAACGGCCAGAAACGAAAGGGTAAACGGGACGGTTATACGTAATGTCCGTTTACGCGTAATTTACGGGATTTTTCAAGATTTTTCACACACCTGATTGCAAGACCTCTAAGGGCCCTACAGGATCAATTGAAGCATGCAGGAGGTCAGTAGGATATAACTAAACATGATTCTCTGAGCACTACCACCCAGAATCAAGATTGAGTATCTTGTTGAGAGCTCAATGTCCGTCTCAGAGGCGCAGTTGAATTGTCTACCTTAACTGAAACATGTTGAGATGGCTAACCCGATTGAATTTGGGTGAAGCAGCGTGTTGGCGGATCACAAAAGAGCTCGGCAATGTGATACGTGATGGCCATCAGATGAAAAAAGGTATCGGCATCGTCGGCACAGTCGAAGCCGTTTACGCGTAAACGGACGGTTACGGGCGAGCGTTTACGCGTCAAGCCGTAGCGTAACCGTATTGTATGAGTGAAGCAACAAGTCCGTTACGATACGGCCCGTAACCGTCTTTACGGCCCGTAACTCCGTAAAATTTACGGACGGCTTGATGCCCTAATAGTACCCAGCGAGGACGTCTAGATGCAAAATACCGCTCAAAGAAAGAGCCGGGAGCACAGAATACCTTGAGAGATCATTAGAAAGAGAAAAATCAAAAGTGAACGACGACGCACTTGACACCCCGAATATAGATGTCATGCCTCCGAGCCTGTTCTCCGACCAACGCCCAAGCCCAGCCCCGTTTTGTGGTGCTGCGATTGCAAGCCTCGTCGACAAAGACGAGCTGCTCCGCGCGGTAAGTTGTAGCCATGTAGAATTCAAAATTTGTGCGTCCTTCTTCGTCGCATTTAACAGCCACCCGAGACACCTATAGGGACTGAGTTTAGTAATAGAAGGAATCACTGAGAACTTACACGCTTCCTCGTGTATCCTCGACGTCTCAGAGCAGTTCAGATGGTCCAGAGACAGACATCGACGTTGCAGAGCTCCCGCAACTCTGCTTGCATCTCATGCAAGTACATATCCGGTGTTCTTTGGATCAATCCAACGAGGAACTAGAGGAATTGTGAGATATCACGAGATGTAAGATGAGATGCCTCACATCAACGTCGGCAGCTCCTAAAACCCGTGGGCGACCCCGAACGCAAAGTGTGGGTGCATGTAGTCCTTGGGATTCGCGTCGGTAGCGGGCCAAGATCATCTCGACTGAGCTGAGGGCGATTCGGAGGTCGTGTGCAATATCCGCCCGCATGTACTTGCGATGCCGATTATAGTACATGTGAATGACATGCTGTTTGGTTTCGTCGGAAATATCCTTCTTGTTGCCTCGGGCCATGACTGGAAAGCATCGAGTGCGAAGAGGAAGGGAAAGTAGACTGGGACATGTGTTGACGGCAGGTGGAGCACGGTGCAGCAGAGAGAGACTGAAAGTCAAACAGGGGGGTTATATTATACTCGTGTGGTCCAAATGCCTGAACTACAAGTTTACTGAAGACAATATGCAGTGCTGTAGAGGTGGTTATCTCTACATTTATCTACACAACGTCAACAGAACACACAACCATTCCAGGGATTAGGGCATGCAAGACGCTGGCATTCTGTGAACTGGCCGGCCGTTTGAATGGGTGAACTTGCGGTTAAAACCCAGTGGGACCTGACCACCAGCTAAAGAATAGCTGCTGTGCGGGAGGAGTTTTTCCCTCCTCCCAGGTATAAATCCCCGCTATTCACCAGTCCCCAGAAGCTGTCGCATGTCGTCCCTTTACAGGTGTAAGCACAGATCGAGCATCAACGATTCCGTATACTATTCACAAAAGAGCTGTATAATCGTGAGCTGTTGTACGCACACTCAATCCCGGGCTGAGGAGCGAAGACGAAGCTCCTATGTCACGGCAATAACACTCCAACCACATAGTATGAGATCTTTTTTCGTTGCATAGTCCATAGAATTCGGTTACAACATAATGCATCTGGGTGTCGCCATTTGGTTCATATTCACATCTATTTTCTTTTCGTAGGGTCACGGACTGTTCTGAGAACGGAATCAGTACATCCCTAAGGCAACAGAAGGTATCACCCACCTCCGGCGAAATGAATTGTTCCGGAACTTGGGCACCATTATCAATCAACATCTGCACAATGCTATGGTGTCCTTTGGTCAATGCTGCCTGCAGTGCCGAGCGATATTTTCCACCCTGTGCATTAACCTCAACGCCCTTATCAAGCAGCAGCCGAACGACCTTCTCGTGTGCCTGGAAAGATGCTGCCTGCAGTGCGCCGCCATGATAGCCACCCTGCGCATTCACCGCAGCGCCGTTGTTGAGCAAGAATCGAACAATATCTTCGTGTCCACGCAGTGAAGCTGCCTGCAATGCACCACCATAATAACCCGTACCCTCTGGATTCATCTCTGCTCCATTCTCGAACAACACGCGAACAACACCCATGTGGCCCTGTAATGAGGCCGCCTGCAACGCAGTTCCATATTCTCCGCCTTCTGTATCGACAGCAGCGTTATTGTCGAGAAGTAGCCGAACGATATCTTCGTGGCCCTGGAAAGACGCTATATGCAAAGGGCTACCATATTGTCCTTGCACATTTACATCGACCCCATTTTCGAGCAGGAGCTGGGTGATATTTCGGTGTCCCTTTGAGCACGCCATCTGCAGTGCAGTGCTGTATTCTCCCGCAGCATGTGCATTGACATCCGCCCCATTGTCGAGCAGCAGTCGGATGATGTTCTCGTGACCGGGGCGGCGCTAACGTCCAGTGAGGATACGGAGCTGGAACCACTGGAGGCCTTGCGATTGAGGTGGGTGATTTTCTCTCGGGAAGAGCCACGTTTAAATGAGGTATCGTCCACAGGAAGAAGATCGACCGCCACATACTGCCTTTAATGTGCCGTGCGTCCTATTACCATATCTTATGATTCTCTGTTCAGTCGCCTCGCCAGTGCTGTACTGGTATGCCCATATCTTTACGTTGTTTCGATAAGATCTTACGGGCGACGCAGGATGCAGTACATGGGTCAGTTATAATCTCTTCGCACTGAGGAAATTCACCAACAACCTTTCAGATAAGACGACCCTAGGTAGTTCTGCCATCCTCGGCATCAGGTATGTTTCCAATGATGGTATTCCTCGTCCAAACTATCTGACTTCGAGATCAGAGAAGCGACCAACCTTTCAACGAATCAGTACGTCTCTTCGTCATACTGGTAGTTTGTTCTGACACCCAGTTTTTTCCACAGATATAACTGGTGGGCAGGATATCTATCCTCCTGAACCAAAGTGTTATTTACGTAACTATACCGCAGGCTGGGAACTGCGTTTTACCTGAGCTATCTCACCTTCGAGTTCCCGCAGAATTTGGCGCTGCAGCGCTTCCCGGTTGCGAAATGGATCAGGTATTATTTCTTCAACAGGTGTGGAACATAACATTAATGCCTCCCTTTATTCCACAGCGTCAATGTGTTTATTTGGGCAGTCGCGCTCTGCAGCCACGCGGCGTGTGAAAACTTCGCCCAGCTTATGGTTGTCCGAATTTTCCTGGGCATTTGCGAAGGAACCATAACCGCAGGGTAATGTTGCCGCACAGCCAAGCCAAGACATTCATCACTCACGTCTCCGCAGCTTCCTCATAGTGACGTCCATGTTCTACACGCGAAAGGAACAAACGGTCCGAGTGGGTTTGGTGTGCGTCGTTCGTCCAGTCGTCTTTACCCACCCTATATATCTCATTCAACAGTCCTGATGAACGGAGTCGGTAAGTATAAATCATCCTTTCTCAGAACTGCCGCAAGCGACACTGAAAAATGCACCCACAGCGCAAATCATGGCTGGGTTCATCAGCTTCGGCACGCTGCATATCAAGACGGACAGGTTCGAGCCTTGGCAGTGGCTGATGATTATCACTGGGATCCTGACTTTCATGACTTCGGTCTCGTTCTGGTCCGTATCACACCTTGCCCGCCAACTTGACGGGTCTTACGTATCGTAGGTTCTTCTTTCCCGACTCGCCGACCACGGCGTGGTTTCTGACTCCGCATGAACGCGCTATGGCGGTAAGGCGAATCAAGGTGGGCTTTCGGATTTTTTCTATGGACTCCGATATCGATATTGAGGAACCTGTAGGCGAATCAAACCGGTGTGGAGAATAAGCACTTCAAGAAAGAACAGTACGGGTCGACTATCTGAATTCTTTCTAATGCTGACGACCCCTTGAAATTACAAGGATGATCGAAGCCCTGATGGACCCTAAGACTTGGCTTTTCGCCTTGTTCTCAGCGTTGACCAACATACCCAACAGGTGAGGAATGCTGACTTCGTTAGATGTACAGGCTGACCTTGCTTCTTACCTTCAGCCTCTCGTACGCGGTAGCCCCACAGACTCAAATTAATCTCTTATCCCATGTGAAAGGAACCAAAAGCCGCTCATAGTCAACTCCTTCGGCTTCACCGTCCTCCAAACGACGCTCCTGAGCTGCGTCGACGGTGTGGTCGAGATTATCACCATCTCCACTGGCGTGAACGTCGCTTCATACACGGGTCAGCGCGCGTACACCGCGTTTGTTTGGAAGGCGCCTGAGGTGCTCGGTGCCATCCTCGTCATCACCCTCCCGTGGAGCAACAAGATTGGCCTATTGTTCTCGCTTTGGGTCACTGGTGCGTGGACTGCACAGTGTGCGAATCAATACATACAACTTAATGCCGGCAGGGGTGGGTACCACGGGATTTGGTTGGTTTCTTTCAATTTGAAAACATTTATCTTTGGGAGATCGCCCCGCTGACCTTGGTGTACCAGTCATTTCTCTTTCTTGGCTCGCCTCAGTCACGGCAGGACACACCAAGCGAATCACGACGAACGCAATAATGTTGAGCGCATACGTCTGTCTCTCAGACTCTCTCTTTCATGACACTTTATACCAACTTCTGCGTTCCAGTGCATCGGCAACGCCGCGGGCCCATTCATGTGGAAGGTGTGTCTCAGCGATCCTTTTTCTGTGCTGCATTAATTGTTTATACACTGCAGCAACAATACAAGCCGCGCAATCGCATCCCGTGGATCATCATCGGCGTCTGCTACATCGTATGCATGGCACTCCTCCTCCTCATCCGAGCCCTCCTGGCTGCAGAGAAAAAGCGCCGCGACGCAGCGCCAAAGGTCGACGATCCATATGATAACGTGTATGTCGAGCGGCTGTCGGCAGACGGGGTGATGGAGAAGGTTAAGGTGGACAAAGTGAGTTTTCTCGTGTCGTCCATGGTTTGTGACTGACATGTCGCCGTGAAGGAATTTTTGGATCTGACGGATAGGCAGAACCGGGATTTCCGATATGTGTTGTAAGTTTTGTGAGTTGTTTACTTACTCTTGGTGGTCTGTGTTGTATTCCGAAGCGTTGCTGGTCATACTGTAGTGATATTTTTGTGTAGTGTAGACAGTTGTTGGAACAAAATTCTGCGTCCATGTCAAGTTGATACCCCGGCCGAGCCGTTAATATGTTCAGTATAAAGCCGGTACCACGGCTAATCACGGCAAATGTGCCGCATGTTGTATGACATCAGGAGTGCGCTGTCCTACTAACGGGTTCAATGATCCTGGACCATATCATGCAATTGGTATGATCCAGAGTGCTTGGGCCGTGGTCTGTGGTAGGAACGGACTGTATGGTTGGGCCCTTTTGGGCTCGGGCTCGGAGGCGAGCGGATCTGCGGGTGCACGTCAGTTAGCTTGCTGAATGGAGAACTAGAAGAGGAAAAAGCAGAGAATTTAAAATGAAAGATGCGATGGGGTGTGGCGAGAGAAAGACATAGCGCAAATGGAATCATCGAAGCTCGATAGTCGAGGAATATAAGGCGCGATCGAGTCCGTCCGCCGGAAAAACACGCACCCTTTCCCTCGAAGAACCAGAGCACCCACACTGCGGCGGCGGCGGCGGCGCGCTCGGCATCCCGCGGCCAGCCCACACGCCAGGCTGTGGGTCTCCTGGCGTGTGGGTCTGGTGTTACGGCCCGTAGTCCTCCTGGTCAATTTGTGCATGGAGGTTGGCTTGAAAGTCAAAGTTGAAACTGAAAAATTGCGCACGTGGCTGATAAAACGATATCAGTCAAGAGGCGGCAGACAGGCAGGGAAACTAGTAAAAAAGAAAGGACAGCCGAGAAGAATTAGAAGAATGTAATGCGTCGCGCGCAAAAAAAAAAAAAGCAGAAGGAAAGGCATAAAGCGAGCTGAAATGAAATGAAACCAGTAAGAACTTTGAGAAGTGCGCGGCAACCGCAAAGGACAAGAGAAAATTACGTCGCGCACGAAATGAAATGGATCAAAGTATGAAAGTGAAACAGAACTGACCTCCCGTGCGTCTGAAACTTACACTGGATCCCTCTCTCCCCACCGCCCTTCACATAACCTCTCTCCCTCACAAATCGCAGCGCAAACGCGCGCCTGCCCGCGCGAGCTGACGCTGGTTCTTGCCTTTCCTCGCATCGCTCCATTCCTCCGCATCCATAGCTCTACCCATGCCCGCACTCGTCCGACCCAACGCCTTATCCACCGCTAAAACATCCATCACTACCGTCCTCCACCAATATCCCATATGCCACCTTCAGCGCACGTGCGGGTCGCCGGCGCGAATGATGCTGAGCGCTGTGCATCACGCGCGGGGGGCGTGGGCGGATCGCGTGAACTTCGTTTCCCCCCCCTTTTCTCACGCCAGTCCGTCGCGTGCCGTTATATGATGCGTCCGGCGTGGTATAAGATAGCCGGCATATGGAGAATATCCATCCCCCACGAATGAGACCTAGGCGCGCGCGATGTGTACCCCAAACCCCCAATTTTTATCCCAGCCGAGCCGTGCACGCTGCGACACATCCGAGGTTCGGCGGGCAGATGCGAGCGATCAGCTCGAGAAGCTAGGGTGGGAGAAGACGAGAGGGGATCTCCATGAATAGTCGTCGAAACGAGTCAAAGGGTCCCCAGGTCGTAACTTAGTCGTAGAAGGAGATGACGTATGTACGCCCCGGGCCCATGCGTATAAATATTGTGCGGTGGCATCGGCCGGGTCATCCCGAGCCGTCGGCGCCGCCAGCAAATCTTCATCGACACATCCACGTTCCATAACTAGCAGCCTTCACCGAGCCCACTGGCACGGTGACGTCCTCAAGTTATGGTCGTTCGACGTCTCACTCGGAAAAGCCCTGGGACAGCGTGGGCACCATTACTGTTCACTTTGGATGGGTGATCCCCGTCGACGGCGGGTGCCGGTGAAGCGAGAGATCTCCACCCCGATCTCACGATCTGAATCTGTACGTGGTCTCTACCCTACTTGGTTAGGCCCCCGGTCACTACCTATGAACTACCTCCGGCCCATAGAGTAAAACTAGGGCCATTTTCGAGGGTCTATTTCGCGAACCAGCGACATCTAGAAGTTTTGAACCCACTCCAGTGATGCCTAGGCTCCAAACTAAATCGATTCCAGCATTACAGAGAAAAATCCGGTTTTTTGAACCCTCCAGAGCCGTGAGAACGTCAAAAAAATAGAGTAAATCAGGCAAAATTCGCGATTTTTGGCGGAGGTAGTTAGTAGGGAGTGACCGGGGGCCTACTTGGTTGCGGGGTAGTGCCTGGTAGTGCTGCCGCGAGATGGAGGTGGGTTGAGCCGAGTTTCAGCTCGCCTCAGTAGCTGGCCCATTCTTCTGGGCGGACCCCTATTTATTTCTCCATTGCCATCCTCATCGCAGAGCGCGGCGCAGTACTACTATGTGTAGAACCTGCAACGGAAGTCAATGCGCCTCGCACAGCTCGGACCTGTGTTCCCAACTACCTACGTTCCCCGAAGCTATTCATGTTCTCCTTCGGCAAAGGAATCTGATCCTCGAAGCGTAATCAGATGTTAGCGACATTTTTTATAAATCCGTGTGGATGATCGCCACTTCTGGACGCCGGCGGCGAGTCGGCGACGGAGAACTCAGGCCCCCTGGAAAATCCCTTTTGACATCCTGCCAGGTGAGTGGTGGGTGGGAAGCTCGGAGAAGTGGAAACCGACAGGATGCTCCGAATGTCTTTTCACGCGAAGGCGATGAATTATCTTGCATGTGAAAAGAATCTCTTTCCCCAAACTTGTTGGTTATTCGGTTTTGGAAGCTAACCTTCTTTCGATCGAGTGGTCTCGGAGTTGGTCTCGTGGCCCGTACAATGTTTGCCGATTTAACATCATCGAACCAGACAACTCAAAACCTTATCACTCCCCGCGCATCTTGACAATGGATATGGTCCTTTTCTCTATAAACAGAACTGGCCGTCAATCTGATCGTGTGTTCGTCCGCAACAACGGAGACGTTTCCTGGTCGTTCGCTTTCGTTGGAAGGGCTGCAATGGTGTGAGATAATCTAACACAGCAAGTACATACTGTACTATTTAGTCGTCACCCTTCTTGCAAAGATTTTCATTCCTCGGCAATCGTGGAAAAACTATATTTGGGTCCAAAAATTCCGACCGTCACGTAATCTATCCTCCGTCACCCGTCACCGAACCGTTCCGTCGAAATGGTATATTAAGCATTTCAACTAAATTGAATCCTCTTTCGTTAAGTTACTTTCATGCAATTATTTGGCTCGTTGAAACTTGGCTGGGTGGTGAATGATCGCCGTCTGTGACCTCCGACAACTACCGGCCTTCGGATTGCCGATCAGTCGCCACGTTTGACTGTCAACGTAACGATTTGGCGGCAACTCGCTTTTGGCGGCAACTCGCTTTTGGCGGCAACTCGCTGACTGGTGTACTTAAAAACGAGAGAAAAGTAAGTAGCGTCCGTGCTGGCCAGCATAATATCGGGGAAATTTGCGGGTAACGTCGCTTCAATGGCGCTGGCACAATTCCAACTTCCACCTTAAGGGGTTGAATTTCTGATGCAGGCTCACTATCCCCGCTTTTGGCAGCTTCTCCTGGAATATACCGAACGGCAGCCAGCGAAATTAACAAAGTGACATGTCGAACCAGCACATTCGTGACTAACAGGGTCCAATCAGCGGACCTAACCTTTACGCCGATTGGTGTGATCCCCGCATGATAACGCAAGTTTTTTCTCTGTCCCTGAGTTATATAACTCATTGAGATATGATTGTCCAGCCTTTCTATATGTCCACTCCCTCAACGGCTGCGTTTCGTCCAGCTATCATCTACTTCCTCGGTGGTTGGGTAAATGGGTTGGAAGAATTCTACATCGCGGCGCCAAGCTGATTCACGCTGCAGGATCTCGGTATATGTGGCGACCTCATACTCCAGGGCGTCGTATTCGCCCAAGTCGCTCACTATATAGGGCTGTACCATAAAGATGGACTGGCCTTGCGTGCTTTTGTTGCTGTACTCCTCCTCATAACGACGCTGAAGAGCGCACAAGGATTGTCAGTCTTCTCATTGCTTTGTCCCAGTGCGCCGCTGAACTTATTTTCAAAATCACCCGGAAAATTCAGGGTGATTTTGTGGATTCAAAATGTCGACAACTTCATGGACATCAACGCCGCACTCAGCATGTTCACCACCTCATGGACCACCGAAATCAACCTCGCTTTCATTGCGTTGATTGTTTTTTATGTCCAGCTCTTCTTTTGCGTGCGATTATGGGTGGGTTTCCCTACGAACAGCCAGCTGCCAATACTGATCCCATACAGTGGATATCGAGGAACCTCTACATTGTCGCTGTCATTGTTACACTGTTGGGTTTTGCATTCATAGCTGCCATCGTATCGGTATGCCTCAGGCTGAATTCTATATGGAACACTCACATTGCTCTAGTGCGTATTCACTTTCGCGGGTCAGTCAAAGACCAGTGTTACATGGAGTAAGGAAGCAGTATAAACCTCTTGGGGTGTGTTTTGAGGGGATTCTTCCAGTTAATATTCAGTTGGGAACAATCTTCGCTGGAGATCTTCTTCTATGCGGGAGTACCATCTACTTTTTGTTGGTGCGTCACACGACCCATCCTATGCACGGTAGCAGCTGACGGATTTGTTTTTTCCCCGCCAGTCGCAGTCCAAGTCTGTGTCGTCGCAAACAGCGGGAGTATTGAACGCTCTCACGAAGTTGTCATTTCAGGTGCGTATCTCTACGTGTCCCTCCTCCATATTAACGGACCGTGCCCTCAGTCAGCAGCACCAGCTGTAGTATGTGCCTTAATCAACCTCGTCACCACGCTAGCCTGGAACGGTACTGTGCCCAACGCATATATAATGCTCAGTCTGATCAGCAACATTGTGTTGCCCAAATTGTACGCAATCTCTGCGATGTGGACGCTCAACTCTCGCAAAGATATCCGCCGGGCGCACTCGATCGGGCCGAAAAGCAGCACGGCTACGAGCGGACCCAGGCCCCCTCATAGCTTCGAGTTGAGCTCGGCCTGGGTGGTCAACAATCAGAGCGACTTGATTGAAATGCAGAAGCCCAACACGACGCCCCTGGACGATCTGAACACACCTTGAGAGAGCCGCTACGTGTTCCAGCATGTCCTCACTGGCCGTGATTCCTTGACTTCCTCTTACGTACTCCAGTAAACTATATCCTGTATAACCTCCCATACCGCACTTATATCTACATCCGACCAGTCTTACATAGTGTATAGTTATGGGCATGTGCGGCAACAAAAAATCAGTTCAGACCACTGACTGCCCCTATTTTCGATTAGAGCGATTCGCTGCCCATTGTGTACTTGCAGATCTGACGACTGTTGCTGAAATGTTCAGTTTGGTCCTTCCCAGTCCCTAACTTAAAGTGCGTGCATTCAATCCATTTCAGCCGCACGCTACGTTCTACTATATAGGCCACCTTCGGGTGGAAAAGCCCCGGAGTCCATCTTGAATGATAACTAATCGCATATTTCGGCCCTCCGCCCCCCGTCACCATCAAGTAAGAAGAAACATTGAGAGCTTGCATTCCACTCCATACCCAAATGAAATGATGATACATATAAATCGATACCACTGCACCACCCCATTTTGTTCTTATTTTCATCCCCTGGCCTTCAGCGCCGCTGCGTGCGATTTCATCAGGGCGTACACTGGGTCGGTAGGGAAGATCGCGTATCCGTCGTTGGGCGTGGGGCTATTCGTGAGCTGCGAGCCCGCTTGCCTGTCAAGCACACACATCAGTAAATGAAGGTGCGTGCAGAAGGTTGGCAACGGACCAGATCAGATCCCCAGTCAGACCCGTGCTGATCATGGTCTGGTACCACGTCGCGTAGGTGGCGTTTCGCGACGTCGCGTCGCCGGTGATGCCAAACTCCTCGATGATGACGGGTTTGTTCGCGGATTTCATGACGGTGGCGTGGTCCGTGATCCACTGGGTGCCCCACGGCACGGTGTTGGACTCACCCCAGCTTTGCTAAGCGAACATGTCGGAATCAATTTCATCAAAACAACTCGGAACTTGGACGTACGGGGTACATCTAGCGAGCCAGTACTATGAATCAGAACAGAAACGATTAGGGAGGGAATTTTCCTCACATGGAAAGTCCCAAAGTCGAGTGTGCTGATCTTCATGTTGGCGGCAAAGTCAATACCCTCAGTTCCCCTGCCCGAAGTTCAAAAACAAAACACCGGCCGTATATATACCACCTACTGGTATACAAAGTCCGCGTTTCCAGGCTGGTTGAAGAATCCCTCGTCTCCGATGGCCACAAGATGGTTCGAGTCTATGGACTTGATAAACGCGGACATGGTGGACGCCCATGTGGTGATGGTTGAGACGGTGCAGCTCGAGGATGCAACGCTGGGGTTTTGTTAGTGAATGATGAAGATGTCCAAGAAATATATTAGTACGTACGTGCTACTGCCCCCACACCTGGGCTCGTTTGCTGAGAACTAGTCAGTTCGAAATGCGTGCCAACATATGATGCTGTATACCAAGCTCCCAAGCCTGACGGACCAGTATTCAGCGATGTCAATTGAGGAAGGAGAGAAGATACCTACCATGATCGTGGGCTCGTTTGCGTACCGCGTAACGATGGCTTGCACGTACGTCTTGAAAGCAGACTATCACGGCTATAAGCGCCAACATAAAGAAAGCAAATCAGAGGTGTATACTAACAATAACGGCAGCATTGGTGTAAAACACATCGTGCGGTTGTCCGGAGCCGACAATTTGAGCAGTGTAGACATCCATACCACCGTAGTCAGACCTTGAGGAAGGCTCAGAAATTAATTGCATCGCAGACATTAATAGTACCAGTTGTTGGTCCTAAAACTCTAGTCGACATCGCATGCGGGAAAATATCGAAGAAGCGGACATACAGAGAGATGATCAGACGGATTCCGTGAGCCTTCGCTGCTGCAATGACGGTGTCTGGATCGCCAGATGAGCTTCACACCGTAAAAACAAACGATACTACACACCAAGCATGCCAAGACCATTGGTACCTGTGTTGACGGTCGCAGTTTTCCCGGACCATAGATGGAAATAAACCCCATTCGCAGCTGTGACCTCGTTGAAGCCCCTGTCAAGAACTGAGCCGCCTGTGCACTTCAGTCTCTCCGAGATCTCACCAAGTTCTGGGGATTGGGAAGTCAATCAGTGGGACAACATTAGGAAAGTGTACGAACGTACCTGACGGTGGTAGCTCCACTAGCCACGATGTCGGCGAAGGCCTTGTTAATGTCAGTTGTACTGTACCCCATAAGAGCCAGCCAGTATGCGTTCGACCTGAGGAATGTGTGAGGGAAAGGTAATACTTGACAAGGATATAGCCATGGAATTACCCGAAAACTGTGTAAGTTGCGCCATTGAGGGTAAACTTCGTCCCAGAAGTTTTCACGAAGCCAGTCTGCGCTGGTACAGAGGCAGACGAGGACGCCGTGCTGACTGTCGAAGTGGGCGGCGGCGTTGCCACCGTTGTCGTCGTCGCGGTCCCAGGCAAGCACTGCGAGTAATACGCACTCGAGAATGTGCATACGCTTCCCGCAACGCAAGCTTGAGAGATCGACATTAACTGGCTTCAGAACGAGACTCAAACGATGCGCACTGGTGGGACCCATCCACGATACTCCGCCACATTGTCCCCACACTGGGGACTGTGCAAGGGCGGACGCCAGCGACAGGGACAAAATCAGCAATGTCGAGCTGATCATTTGAGCACAGAAGGAGAACACAATGGTGCCGGTCTCCCTTTATAGCCTCCCTCCCAGTTGCGACACGAGAAGTCAGCACGACTGGATTATCCTCGCGAGACTATCGGCTACGAATGACGCGGTCACGCGATCGTTCTCAAATGGTTGCAGGACCGCAAATAGTAAATTTGATGGCATGAATGGGAAGGAAAGGCTGTTTTTGTAACTGGAACAGATCTGGGAAGCGGAAAATTGAAGCTCGGATTATTCAACGGCATAAGTATTTTCGAAGAGCGGTGGAACAGGTCAGGCAGCCATCCACCCACCTTTGGATCGTCGCTCTGATTCCACGCATCTGAGTGAGCGCCTTCGCTTGCTCATGATCGAGTCCCGGCAGCAATAGCCAGGAAAGTGACATCAGAGACGCAGAGACGAGAACGGAGTGAGTGTAAGACAGTCAATAAGCGCCCAGGAAGCGCCCGGGAGGCGCCCAGATGAAGTCCTAATTGGGAAATTGGCGCCTACAATTGCTCAAGGGATAATCGGTTTTGACGAGGAACGTGACGAAGACGGTGGAAAATATGGCGCATTATCGGACGTGTACGTGGCAACAGTGAAAGCCTTTAGGCTTTATTTCCCGAGTCCATGGTAATAGAGTCCGATCAAGGAAGGCTAAATAGCGGGTGATGTATCATCCCCCAGCTCTGCATCCGCTCTGAACCAAAGATGTGGTCTGACGTATGACATCCTAACCCAGATGTATCACCCAGAGAAGTGTCCCCATCACGCAAAAGATGTCACCGTCGTGCTGCCCGCCGAGCTCGCATACCCACTTGGGAATACAGCGATCAAAGATGCTCGCCGTCGTCGTCGACGATGAGCACAAAAAGTTGACTTAAATTCGCGAAAGAAATATGTATTGTGCGGAAGCTAACTAGTTTACATCTGACCTCCTAAAGCGCGATGAAGCGCAAAGCGACTTTTTTTTCGGTAATACTACGTGGCGGAGTCCCTCCCTTGAAATCATTCATACGAATGCGTATGGGGTTGACGGAAGGACCCCGGGAGCGGGCAGCGCAACTGAGTACGCGGCGGGAGCGTCAGAGACTCATATACACGAAGTGAATGTATGAGCGCGCAGTCAGCGTTGGACACGGCGCCGCGAGCCCACTGCCGACAGCAGCGCAAGCGGCGCTCAGGGAGGCAGCCGGCACCAGCGCGACGCAGCCCTTCCACCCGTGCCTCGCGCAAACAACGGCACGCGAAGCTAATGCATGAGCGCAATACAGCGTGGCCGGCAGTCGTTGAGCGCAACGCAACAATGCACGACGGCGACAGCAACGCCACGGCAGTAAAGCCCGCTGCCTCGTCGGTATCCACGCCCGCGCCACTGCAGCTGGAGCTGCATCGCGGGGACACGGGGATGCATCGACGCCGCCCGTAAATTCACGCAGCTGCCGCGTCACGGCCGTTATGACGGGAGGCCAGTGCGGACAGGGCCGCCGAGGGCAGCACAAGCATAAGCTCGAGGGCGTAGTCCTGGCAGCAGGGCTCGCGAGCGTGCAAGGTGGATGGGACTGACATGGGGGGAAGAAAACCTACACAAAATCCCGATTTCGGGCAGGAGACTGAATGTAAGCACCAGAGGCACTTGAGACCACTGTAAACGCACCGTATAGTGCGAAACTGGCCCTCTCCGCCACCCACAACGCTTGCTGTTCCTTCCAGTGTACATCACAACAAATTCTTGACCACCACGGCAGCATAGGGGACAAGTTGAGGTAGGGATACATCTTCATCAGAGGCTAACGAGGGTGCCGGAAGGAGGACAGTCGTTCTGGTGAAGATATGAGGGAGTGGGGCTGCAAAGGCGGCGGCAAAAGGACCATCCATAACGCGAGACCAGCCGGGTGGAAAGAAGCCAAAAATCGACCTGAAGACAAAATAGATAGTGAAGGAGGTTTGAGCGTCGATTTTGAGGAAAGAGCCTCGAGTGCTGTGGAGGGAAGAGGGATGGTCACGGCTGTGACTCAGTCACACATGCCTGTTTTGCAAGCGGTTCGGAGTTCGCCTTCGTATAAGCCCTAGGACATCTGGGCACAATTTCAATATCGCATATAATCATCCATGTGTGAATCTAGCGTTGAAAAATCGAGATACTCGAAAATCAGCGACGCGCAAAAAATGCCTTCGACTCCTTGATATTCGCGTTCGCGCGAGCTGAGGTCGAATAAGTACGGAAATTCATTATTGTTGTTCATAAACTCATCCCCGACAGTAATCTTTGACATCATGTCCAGGAGCACTCCGACAGAGGCATTAGAAGCCGACCAGGAAAAAAAACAAGGCAACAGCGGAGACCGAGGTACTTACACCGGGATGCGCATCGTGCGTAAAAAGCGGGAAGAAATGACCGTCACGGTGAAGGAGCGCCTTAATGGGGCATTTGAAATGAAATTTTTGCAGATAAGAAGGCGGCAACCCCCACATAAATGGCACCAATGTCGGGCAAAATGAATGGGCGGCCTTGGCGTGGTCAGCAGAGAGCCATAATCGATTGTTATTCCCGACGGACACCGAGCAAACGAAGCGGCCAGAAACAATGAGCGTATCGACGATCAATCGGTTGTTTTTTGCGTGCTTCTGATTGGGGTATTTTTGGAACTTGCTTTTGTAAAGATTCATTTTATACGTCCTTGTCGGCCGAGAGAATCGGACGCGTTCAGTGTTCGAACGCGTTCAGTAAAATTTTCACGTCGGTGAACGCTGAACTGAACCCGCGGTTTAGGTTCAACCATTTGCTGAGTCTTGAACCTGAGCGCACGCTCGGTTCGGTCAGGTTCAGGTTCGAACCAAAAATTTGAACCGGACCTTCCCAGCACTATGAACATCTGAAAACAATTCTGATGAGAGAACACTTTTAATTCACCTATTATTCCTATCCGCCCAAAGAAGCAGGAAGAAACGCAGGTAGTGCAAAATCGCTCCCCTCTATATTCATCTCCCCATCACAAACGAGAAAGCAGCCCAGAAAAACCTACCGCGTACTGCATTTTACCCCTCAAAAGTCAAAATCCGCCGTTTTATTTTATTTTCAGAAAGTGGAATACTGTCCACGAGTTCTTCACTAAGGAAAGGACCCAGAAGGTGTGCGCAAATCCGGTCAATTCAAAATGCTCCGCACAATCTCACTGCTTCACGCCTCCTCGGACTCGTGCTGTAATTCTGGTGTTTTATAACTGCCCATCTCGAATCGGTGGAAATGTACCTGTCTTAAGTATATTTACAGCTTTGTGTGCAGGCGGAATAGGAGTCACGGCATGGGGTAATTCATGTGTTATGCGCTGGATTCAAGTCAATATCAAATTAAATATTTTCAGCAGAGTACTCAGCAGTGATAGAGACCGTCGGACGGGCAAACAATACAAGTAAGACTGACTATCTTCTTGATACTATTATAATTAGTGGACTGACAATCACTAATCATATCTGCCGTGCGATATCCTCCGCGCTTGAGCGTCTCTGCTCTTCCTCATCCAGCACATCTGGCCACCGCTCCCGCTCCCGCTCCCGCTCCCACTCCGTCTCGGTTGCCCTATTCTGCTCTGGCTCCTCTGTCAACGTCTTCCCACTTGCAGCCTCGGCGTCACTATGACTTGCTACATCATGCTCCAGGCGTGATCTGTCGCCCACTGCCCCTACCCACGTCGTTGAGTGTTTCGCCTGCTCCAGCTCCACGCGCATAAGCGCAGGGCTGTTCATAGACACACGAGTCATCCTGTGCGAGCTGGTGTATGTGGTGGAGGGTGTGGATTTGCTGCCGGGTCGGACTGCACGCATGGCACGGAGGAAGCTCTGGTGAGATAGTGCGCGGTCAGATAGGGGGCAGGGGAATTATTGGGGATGGTGTACCGGATCGGATGAGGCAAGGAGGGTGTATAGCACGGGGCGCAGAGCAAATACACAGAGATCTGAATGAGAGGATAGTGTCAGGGAATACGGATGGGGTTAAATAAACGCACCGAGGAGCGACAGTCGCCATTGCTGTTCGCAGGAAGGTTCAGTCGTGATCCTCTCGGTTGAGCAACAAATTTGGCATACCAGTTCCGTGGGGACAGGGTTTCTTGTTAGCCAGATGTCCAGGATAGAGCCGGTGAAGTTCAAGCAGCACGAGAGGAGGGGGTAGAGACCTAACACTGTAATGAATAGCCGTACATGAAAAGGACTTATTGCAAACCGATTCGAAGAATAATAGCCCGGTACATCACGATGGGCGAAACCGGAATCGGGCGTAAGGACGACGTTGACGTCGTCGAGTGATTTGACCGCGCTCTTAGCCTATGCCTCTGCGCATCTATCAGTTCAACATCGCCCATATATCTAGCAAGAAAAAATGACTCGCCTGATACATGTACCCGAGGATGATGAAGAAACACACAACTTCGCCTGTGGACATGAGCAAGAGCCAGACGGCCTGCGACCAGAGGAGCCAGCGGAATTGCACATCGGGGCGCGGGTCACTGAACCAGCAGGTACCGTTGTAGTACCCGAACTGCCCAGCAGCCAATGGCGTGATATTGAGAATCGCGACAACCGCAGTGGAGCCACTGTAGTAGAACTTTTCCATTGAGTTGCCGTTGAGGTGGTGCACCAGTACCAGTCTGTGTTTGCATTCAGCATTGTTGCGCAAGTGGGAAGACGGTGTATATACGAACTGTAGGTTGAGTCCAGTGCAGAAGAACATACATGATGAGAACATCAGGATGCTCTATAGACAGTATCAGCGGTAGGGGGGGTGAAAAGGGCCTCGTGAACCCACCAGCCCAAAGAATGCCATGAAACTGCACCCGGCACTGGGGCCCGAGAAAGTCGGGATGGAGCTCCCCGCGAAAATGAGGCTAGAAACGATGAGGAACATGAGAAAGAGCACATGGAACTCCTCACTTTGCTATCAACGCACAAACGAGTAGTCGGAAGCTGACGCGGTTCAGATGATGCCGCGAGAGGGGGTTCCAGGCCGCGTACGCGATCGCAAGCAGCAACGATGCTGGAAGCACGACACCCGCAATCTGAAATGCGAGGACAACATCACTAAAAAAAAAGAAGGTTAGATACGCCGTATTGCCACCAACATATTCGGTACTTGAGGTGCGCGTCAAGTGCGTTGGGGACATGTAATTTGGTGTCCGACATAGTGGCTGGAAAGAGAGGCACAGGCCGTCATACATGTATATATATAGCAGGAACGTGTGGACCGTTGTTTGGAACATCGAAAACGACAGTTGTAGGCCATATTAATATAACGGATTGGTGCCAACCTCTTGGGCGCCAAGCGCATGGTGGCGGAATTTCCCGAAGCGCAGATGCTGTAAGGCGCGCATGGGCACAACGGGACCAGGGACTCGTGTGGGCAGTGTCAAGCCAGGTCAAGCCGCTTTGAATGCCTTCGTAACGAAAGCAAAAAAGGAAAATCGCAAGAATACAAGGCGGAAGTAACCGCGTTCGGCACAATGTGTCAAGTATGACTCCTAATTGGTTTCCCACGAACGTCACTGAGTTCGCCGTTATTTGCCGTTATTCTTTGCCGGATTCTATCAGAAACGCGTGGCTATTTCTAATCGCTAGCTAGCTTGCGAATACCCTCCTTACTGTTTCCTCACACCACTCGCTTCACGCTCTGTCTGTCATGCAAGAAGTGTAGCTCCTCAAATTACCAACCACCACTTTAACCAAGGACTTGTACGGCAGGCTTCATTTGCTCGCGGGAATTTCCTGGGGTTGGTGTTACGTGTTAGCTCGGAGGACTCACGTCATGGGAAGACACTTACAAACGGGACAAGAGCTCGGCGGAATTTGAGCAGCAACACGGCAACTCTAAATTATTGCTGATTCCCTATGCCTTCTTGCCTTACTCTGGTTTCGTTAAGTTGGTGAATTGCTTTCAAAGTTGTGTAATACCGCTATGTACATGTGTCGTGTAGATTGTGAATGAGGTGTTTCAATTATTGTTTGAACGATACATGGAATCTCGCATATATAACCTTTCGGTACCGATCGTAGATATACATAGAAAAAATCCCATACAGGCCGCACCTCTACGTGGCGATGGGGCCTGTGATGCGAATCCTGACACAATCGCGCCAGCGGTCGCTCTGGAGCACGCACGGGCGAAAATTTTGATCCAATGCGCAATTCTTGGCACTTTCACTCGAATCAGGCCTCTGGGAATCCACCGAAGAATCTGACTATTTTGGCCTCACAAATCGGATGTTGACAGGCTTGAAACATGAAGGATTTGTGTCGTATGAAAGAATTGTTGGCCGCGGCGAACTTGGAAAGTGGTGTTTGGGTAGCTTGCAGGGACGGCTTTCTCATAAGCGGTGCCTGGGCTGTGGTTATGTCACCCGATTTGAACATAGCTTGATCTGTCTGACAGGGGTTGCTAAAAATCAATTTGCTGTTGAAGTTAGTGACAAGTAGCGAACGCCGAGATCGCCGAGGAGATTAGTAAGCCCGACGTTGATGCGCCGACATGCCCGAACTCTGCCCGACTAGTTCTTACTCAGCTATTACTTATCCTCTTACTTAGCCAGTTTCCATTCTCTAGTAGAACCAACTAGAACATTTTCCTACACAGTATAAATACTTGTAATTTTGTCGTAGCTAGACATTGAATTCTCATTCTTTCACCCTCGCATTTTCATCATTTGCACCTCCTAAGATTCAGATCATCGCGGCTGTCATCGAGTTACCACGTGGGACGCGTGTCGCGCGTGTGGATTCCGGCACTGGCGAAGAGGAGTTACTGTATGCGGGAGCTCTAATTGTTTGCGGACGTAGAGCCGGCAAACTCCGGCCTTAGAGATGAGCAGCCCTGCAGACTCAGAGAGAATCGCGGTGGGAAATGCGAAGTTACGATTCGTGGATCTAGGAGAGCAAAAGCACCGGACTACCACCGGTTGCCCAGAGTACTAGTGCCAGCGCCAAACCTGCATTCCTATGTCTTCGTTTACCAGCTGAGATGTGCCGTGGTCTGCGATGGGCTTGAATACCTGTAAATCCGAAATTCGCGCGGAATTGCTGCCAGTGTCCGGTGAGTTTGAAATCAAGGAGGCGCCAATGTTGAGGCAAATGAGGAAGGGAATAAAGTAAAGTAAAGTATGGTGCGTCCCCGCTACTTTGTGATAACTGTTATTTCTCATGCAGAAAAAAAATCCGATTTTTTATTCCTCTGGTGAAAATGCTCACTTTACAGCTGTTTGCAGTACAACAGGCGCGGACCGAAATTTCTGCCGTTTGGGGCTTTTTTTGATTGTTTTCTTTAGAACACTCGCCCTGCCCTCAGTTCCGGTCCGTTTACCTTGGGAGCTAGCTCATTCGATTGGGTATTAGGCTAGGTGATCCCAGAACCTTCCGAATTTTGGTGAACGGAGTGCACCGGCGACTTGGGACTTGAGCTTGAGACCTTGAAGACGGGCACAGCTCAGGCTTATCTACTGCGGGAGTGAGTCCGTGGGGGGAGTGCGTACTCGCATCCGCTGGCGTTTGGTGCTCACAGTGCTTTTGCGGGTCTCTGATTTGTGAAAGCTACCTACGATCTGGGTGACGCCGTTCCACTGCGGAACATTACGCCCGCATCTCCAGCGCCTGTCGCTGGCATATCCCCCACTCCTCGTTCGCCTCTACGTTAGCAGCACGCCGGAACCCATTATCCCATTCCTGCTCCACTCCGGCTGCACAGAATCGCTCACCGCGCTCACGCTCGCGTGTTATGCCTCATCCGCCCACGAAATAATCATCCTCCTATGCCACACACGCGCCCTCACGACCCTCGCTACCTGTGTCGTTCATTAGGGCACCCAAATGAACTAACTATATGTGTAGGGTGAGCTACTCCTTGTGGCGGTGGTGCGTCTTTCACAGATTCCCTCATCTACTTGTACACACTGACTCCGATACTAGGCTAAAGCACACTTGACTCGAAGTACTAGTAGACGTAAGTAAGTAACCCATGGCCAAACAAGCCGAAGAAAATGAACTGGACTTTGGCATTTGGAATTTGCATGGATTGGACACAACACACGAGGGACGGCACAACCGCCGCCTCCGAGCGCAAATAAACGGCCCGCGACCCCTCGAGCGCGCGGAACGACAATAAGTCGAAAATCTCGTGCGCTGATCAGAACGACAAATGGCGGAAACGGAAACCGGGATACTAGTTCAGAAGCCAGGTGCGTTTCTGTTTCTGTTTGATGCATATGCACACACGAGGGATCTGGAGCATTTGATGGTCGACGTATGAATCTGGAAAGCTCCGAGAAAAGCAGGACGGCGAACAGGGACAGCGAACTCGAAAAGAAGGAGAGGTAGGAAGCGTGGACGCCGACGCGGAGAGCTGCTTGGCATGAGGTATCAGCTAGGCGGGAACGCGACAGCAGGGGGGTGCGCGGAGATGAGATGATGAAACAAGCTAATAGTTTTGGATTCGAATGTAGGCAGTAGAACGTGAGTTGGATTGCTGAATATCGGGTTGTGGATTGCATTGGATTGGATGGCAGAGTTCAGCGAGGAAGGCAGGTGCTTTGTCTATACGTACTTACTCGTCTCCCCTACTCCCCACCTCTCCTCTACTTACGCGCCTCCCACCCCCAGCCCCTCCCAGAACCCCCCAATCGGCCTTGCAACCGCCCCTACACGTTGTCTCACCAACCCATGCCCAACGCCTTCGACAACAACCACATTCTCGAGCTGCACGCCGACGGCAACCAAGTCCTCCTTGCTGCAAACCTCGTCGAGCTCGCCCAAGATAGCGAGTATGTGCGGCACGCCCTGCGCCGCCCGTGTGAACTCCTCGTGGAGCCCAATCGCGCCCCCGTCCCGGAAGATCGCAACACAACTGGCGACGTGCCCCGGATGCTCCTCCTGCTGCCACCCGCGCACCTTTTCCGGCACCACCTCGCCCCTCTGCACGCGTTCTTGCCAGTCCGTGGGCACGGTGAGCGGGCCACCCTCAAGATGGTGCAGGACCCAGTCGCGCGCCGCCTTTTCGTCGACGCCGTCCCCACCGCGGATGAGCGTTTCCCCGGGCTCGCCGAAGGATTCCGCGCGCATGAGGCCTGCAGGCGCCACCAGCACAAGCGACTTCACGGTCTCCGGGTAGCGCGCGGCGAACACCGCGGCGATCGCCCCACCGAAGGAGTAGCCGACGACATTTACGGGTGCATCCGCCCACCCTAAATGCACGAGCAAAGCCAGGAGCTGCGCGTGGAACAACGCGGGCGTGTGCGGGATGGCGGGCGTGTCGCTGAGGGAATGACCCCAGAGGTCGTACAGTACCAAATGCGTGTTAGGATGGGCAGTAAGGAGTGTGCTGGCGAGGGGGAGGAGGCCGAGCGCGGGGGTGCAGACGCCGTGGATCATGATCACACGAGAGATAGGGTCGATGGGGGAAGGGGAGGCAGGTGGGAAGTCGTAGAACGCCGTTCGGCCGTGCGGTGTCGTCAGAAATTTGGCGGGGGGCAGGAGCGTGCCGAAGATGGAGGTGAAGGCGGCTTCGGAGGGGGCGGCGATGCGCGGGGTGGGCGTCGACGAGTCTGTGGGCATCGACGAGCCGGGGCGGGGGAGAGCGTAGTCGCGGCCACCAGGGAGGAGAGCCATGCTTTGGAGGAGGAGGCAAGGGTAACGTGGAAGTTACGTGAGTGTCTATGAAACAGTTTCAAACATGTGAAATATTGCTAAGCGGCCTGTGACATTCCCGTGGGGATCTCCGTGATTGGCAGCGGAGCTTCAAAATGTAGTGCAGAGATCCTTTGGAATCCAACTCAAGTCATGCACTACGATTGCATTACCTTCACCACTTCCGCCTGAAAGACAATGAATTCGAAGTCATCTCAGGGGGCCTTTGCTTGAGGATTGAAAATTCATATGGAAAGCAACCGTCATTTCTTCTTTTGGTCATCTAGCACGTTGAAAACCTTCGTGAGCTAACGCGCCGCACGGTCGCAAATCTTTCCGGCACTTGGTGGCCGTCGGGTATGTATATTCAACTTATTGGTGCGTGTTCTTCCCCACGGCACAGTCACAGTTCCGTTTCCAACGGAATCTGCTCTGCCTTTTCAATCCTGAGCTTTAACCATCCCTCCCCCGGAGGACACCGCGACTCAAATGAAAAAACGTTGCAGGACGACGGATTAACTGTAATGGCTTTTTCCCCGCATTGCTTGAGTATTGACTGATTTCTGACCATATATATTTCAGGCAATGTATGTACGATTGGGAGATGCATCTCCCGAACTGACGTATCTTCTTTGAAACTAAACTTACACGACCGCGGCATACCGAGCTTCAGCATCTGCAGATCCTGCTTATCAGAAACGCAGGGCTTCCAATCTCTGTCGCGCGCCAAAACTCTGCATGAATGTAGTACATAACCTCCACAGCAGCCGCTGCGCATTTACACCCGGCGCGCGGTGAATGTGCGCGGAGTCGAGAGACTAATATGGTATGGTAGGGGCGGCTTTGGCCAAGGCTCCCATATCCGTCATTCTTATCATGTTCGCCGCATTTTGGTATATTCCAACTGCTTCAATTTGTTATCCGCAGATGCCATTTACCTTCCCGTAAACAGTCTAAATCACCTTCTTTGTGGGAGGTCCGAACGAAGGGCATTTCAGATAGCCTGGTATACAGATTTTTTTTGCAAGCAGTAATAAGAATATCTGCCTTATACGAACATCAATTCTTTGTGCTGGTCATACCGATCCATGGCATTACCCCGCCTTCAAAGAAACTCGCGGATGTGGACGCTGCTAAACACGGATGCTTTCCATATCCACCGATTGTCCGACAGAATGTCATTTAGGTGCAGCCTGCTGCCAATGGCCTCAGCTCAGTTTCCGCGATCAGCACGCAATAGGAATTTCTCCGAAAGCTTATGCTCCTCCGCTGCGACTATTAGGCGGGCGTCAATGCCGCGGACTCAGTAGCTAGTATGCTACGATGGACAAGCATATCTTTAACACGGGGTCGTTAGGTGCGGGCGTAAATTCGGGCTTTGTGCAAGATTCCCGAAAGACAGGAAGAGATCCCTGCTATTATAACGGAATGGAGTTCATTGCATCCCCACCTTCACTTGAAAATGCTTCATTCCTTCGTTTTTGCTGCTCTCGGTATCCCCTTAGTCGGCCACCTCTCCGGCATAAACGCCGTCGCCGGCGTAACAGCTTTCAATGACTACACGACGCAGTCCGGAGTCGCCCGTGCCGGATTCTCTTTGGGTTGGCGTGCGCTGCAGTGGCTCCATGAATGCCGCTAACTGGTAGGCATGTCTGTTCACGAGCATCGTGCATGCGTATCCACTCCCACATTCCAGCACCGGCCGCGTCAACTGTGCTGGCCGTTCAGTACTTTCCTCTTGGGTTATTTATTCGTACTTGACTGACTCAATGTTGGGAACAGCTGCTTAGTCGTAGGTAGACTGCATTATCGTCATTGCAGACACTCAACCGGCAGCAGGTGAACAGGTCTGTGGGACTGGCTTCAACGTCGAATGCAAGTATTTTTTTCGACTGTCGTCTCGCGCGTATATTCATTATGGGTAGGCACCGGTTCCCTGGACGGAGAGACTAGTGGTGCTTGTTCCGGTACCACCATCAAGGTACAACGCCTCTTTCGCGTAGACCCTCACCATTAGCAATCTGACCCTCGTTGTAGGTCAAAATAATCGAAGCGTAAGATATGATTTTTTTGTTTCGTACAAATCCTGACCCCACGCTGCCCTGCTACTCATCCCGGTGAGCAGTAGCTACCAGTATTAACCTGCTACTCGCCCACATCTAACTAGATGCATTCTAGCAAACTACTGCAAGATTCCATCCGTTATCTCGGCGCCCGCACCCGAGCTTGAGTAAGATCATTTTCCGAGCGTTCGGAGGGACAATCCCCAACGGTGGGGCGTGCGAGGCGAGCGGAACGAACGCGCGCGATATCGCCACCACGGCCCGAGGTGCACTTTCGAGCTTTGTGAGTTCCTCCAGGTTGAATATGTTCTTGAGCTAATCTGAGGAAAGTCAATTGAACAGAAAGGAAATCTCAGAATCGACATCGAATTGGGCTCAACGAGCTGCTAGTAATCACAGGCGATATTCCGGAGGAGGGGGAGAATGTATTTTAAAAGCGCGGTGGTCCCAATGAGCGAGATACCGACATACAGGCCCTATACTATGGATACTACTGTAATCTATGAAGTCTAAATTTTGGGGCAGATATACGTACTTGAGATATTCTCTCACGAGTTGAACAGCGCAGACGGCAAAATTGACGATTGGAAGTACGCTTCATTTTCCCTAAAATTTGCGAGGCCTAGTTCAGCCCAAAATATGGCATAGGATGTCCGTAAACTGCGCGTTCAAGTTGTAGCCGAACAGGCCCGAGTCGCGTGACCGTGATTGATGGGTGGCACACATACGTCAACAGCTGGTCCTCACTTGCTTCTTACCACCATGGCTGAAGCGGATCTTTAACGCTTCCTCTTCCGAATATTCAGCCTGATTCCCGCCGCATGTAGCGATACTGGGTTCTCTGGAGACGGATTGACCTGGAGAGCTGGCTGGGCTTCAATTTCGCAGGTGTGTCACCGTCGTCTGCACTGACTGATTTTGTTCATTAGGCGCAGATATCGGGCTACCTTGCAATGACCTACGTCGACAGCACACTCTTCAAATGCTTTCACCCGTTATCACGTTGTTTTCGACCCGGATGAGCTCAGGTGCCCTAGCTCGCCGCGAATCAGCTGGAACCATGCGTCCAGCGGAGCGAGAGCACAGCCTCAGAACTTTCTCTTCATCACCGACTCAGTATTCGCAGTCGCTCCTCTCACTCAGCCTACCTTCTTTTCTCTCAGCACGGCAGCAGAACTAAAAACGATCCGATCCCCCCCGCCATGACGTCACGTCACATGATATGACGCCACGCGGGGCTGCAATTATAACAAGATCGCGGAATGTCTACTGTTCTCTGTCGCCCCACCCGTTGACGGTGAGCTCCTCTACCTCGACATTGATATTCCTTCTACAACTTCAGCCAGGAATGGTTTCGCCCCAAGCGACTATACCCGCCTTCGCCGATCCCCGCCATGAAGGCACTCTTGTTTCAAGTCCTTCCCTCCACTTGGGGAGAATCGGTGAGTTTATTTTCATGTGATGCTGCAGGCAATCGACGTTCTTTGCTTATTCTTACTTGTTACGATCGTTTCGCTAACAACTTTGCAGGAGTCTTTATGTTTACACCGAGTCCCAGTGACGAAGAACCGAGTTTGATATCCGACCGCCGCGAATCAGCGCAACCGTCGCAGCAGCCCGGCGCACCAAGCTATCCGTCTCTCAATGCACCTGCAGAATCTCTCTACGCCACCGCGAACGTCCCATATCCTCAGCCTTTCGCCGGCTACCCGGGACAATATATGATGCTAAACATGGCTCACACCCCGCCAGCCCCCTTCTCTTACACCCCGTACGCGTCCGATCGCCCCCCGTATACGTCCCCCATGCCCCCAAGCGTCCAGTCTTCGCGGCAGCCTTCCCCCGGCTTCCCCCCGGCTTTCACTTACCCGTACCAAGTATACCCCCAGCAGTCCGCTTCCTTTTTCCAACCGCCAGCGATGTACTCGCACCAACATCAGCACACGTACCCGCTCTACCCTTCATCACCGGTCGGGGAGCATCCGGACGGCAATGAGTACCATGCCTCGCGCCCTCCGTCGACGCCCTCGTCCTCCGGCGCGCCGTCGCTGAAGCAGTCCGGGCCCGACAAGCCGCTCGTGCGCCGTGTGTACCACCCCAACCCGCCCGCACACCGCTCCGAGTGGGTCATGTGGATGGGGAACGTCCCCAGCGACGCGGGGCACGACGAACTCTTGCATTTCTTGACGCGCCCGCTTGACGAAGGGGAGGGCGGCGGGAACAACAGTGACGGCGCGACCGCATCGAGCAACGGCGTCCTCTCCATTTTCCCCATCGCGCGCTCCTGCTGTGCATTCGTCAACTACGAGACGGAGACGCAACGCGATGCGGCAACGGAACGCTTCAACGGCGTCCCCCTGCGTGCGGATCCGCGGTGCCCGCTTCTGGTGTGCCGCGCGCGTCGCAAGGACGACGATCTGCGTGCGGGTGTCGGAGGGCAGCGCGGGATGGGCATGCACTCGCGTTGGGTGAAAGCCCAGGCGGAGAAGGCCGCCTCGGCGTCCTCGCCGCATTTGGGGCTGTCCGCGCTCTCGCTCGACGACGACGACGTCCCGACACGGCCGCCGCCTCGTCCGCTCGCAGGGGGCTCAAACAGCTCCGGCTCGCACGCATCGACCGACTCGAGCCTCCTCCGGCAGCACTTCCCCCAGCGGTTCTTCATCCTCAAATCCCTCACACGCGTGCGTGCCTGTTCCGTTGTGCATTGAACGAATTGGATGATCCCCCGTGCAGGACGACCTCGACCTGAGCACGCAGACGGGTGTGTGGGCGACGCAGAAGCACAACGAGGGCATCCTCGACCGCGCGTTCCGCACGTCGCAGGATGTCTTCCTCGTCTTTAGCGTCAACAAGAGCGGGGAGTTTTATGGCTACGCGCGGTAGGTTGCGTTCCCCGTGCATTTCGTTCCTGATGGCTTTTGTTTGTGTTTTTGTATTGGCAGGATGGCGGGCCCGGTGGGGCGAGGCGACGGCGGGAGCGTGGCGTGGGCGCGGCGCGACAGCGCTGCCAACACCCCGAGCGCGCGTGGGCCGACAAGCCCGCCCGACGCACCGCTCCTCAGTGCTGAGCGTCTCGTCGACGACTCACCGCTCCTCAGCGCCTCGCGCCTCGTCGACGACTCGCCTGCGCCGCTGGCAACACCGACGAGCGTGACCCCGCCGGCGCACGGCGTGCAGTCCGCACCACCGGTGCTTGGCGCGGCGCACCGCGGCCTTAGCGTGGAGGAGGCCGCGCTCAAGGGTGCGAGCGTGGACGTCGAGGGGGACGGGTGGGCGGCGGCGCGAAGGCGGACGACGCCGATGGTGCTTGACGAGACGGCACCGTTCCGCGCGGCGCGCGCGGGCGCGGATGCAAGGGTGGGGCACGTGCGCCCGGGGAACTCGCTCGGGTCTGTCGCGGAGGCGAAGGAATCGCGGGAGCGGGAGGAGGCGCGCGGGGAGGGGTGGGGGCAGGAGTTCAAGCTGCAGTGGCTCTGCACCGAGCGGCTGCCGTTCCGGCGCACGCGGCACATCCGCAACCCGTGGAACCGCGACCGCGAGGTTAAGATCTCGCGCGACGGGACGGAGCTTGAGACGCAGGTGGGGCATGCGCTGTTGGAGGAGTGGAGGCTGTATTTGGCGGAGGGTGGTGGGTGTTTTTCATGAGCTATTGTTGTTCCGATTAGTGTGCCCGCTCACTGGGTTTTTGGTAGGAGATCCCGACTCTGGACGATCGTGAAGAAGAGACGTTACGGGACTCTTTAAAAAAAAGCGTGTTTGAAACGTAACAGAATGTACCGCTCTGAAAATTGTACCAGCTGCTTTCCATTTTTCAAAACATTGTTCGTGGGCCGGTTTTTGTAGGTACAGTAATTAGATCCCGAATAGTTTTCAAGGCCCGAGGTGTCTATCAGATTTACTCGGCTAATTCATGCCGAATTAGTGATAGAAAGAAAATAGCAAAGGATAATAGACATTCAGTGATATATGCTTGCAGGCCATTTTTCGGTATCAATGCAATTTACGGGCATCTAGGGGCATCTAAATGATATGGATATTTCTCTGCTAAGGCTCGAATATGTCCTAAAGGATTTCATAGACTCTGATTTCCAAAGAGTTCAGCAGTGGACTCAAAATATCGCAATATTCTGATCACGGTATATTGACCTATTGTTCTGATCCATTCACAAGTGTGATAGACTAACTGCTACGAATTTTGACTCTATGAAGTCCTTTAGGACATATTGGAGCCTTAGCAGACAAACATCATCATTAGATGCACCTAGATGCCTGTAAATTGCATTGATGCCGAAAAATGGCCTCCAAGCATATATCACTGATCGGGTGAGAACTGAAGGAGATACCAGGATTTCTTTGAAAACATCCCAAAATGAAAATTTTCGATCCGCGCCTTCGGTACTGCCAATGGCTGTAACGTGGATACATTGTGGAGATGCGGCAATTTGTTGCTGTTGGTGCGGCGGGTTCGTGGGAGGCAGAACAGGTCAATGGGAGCACAACGGGAGCTCATGGATTGTATACCCAGTAGTTCCGGTGATAAGCAGGATATTGAACCACCACTGAAATCACTTGTTTTTGTGATTTTCTTATGTTTAATATTCTGTATATCATGTATCTGTTGTATCGAATGTATCAACTCTTCCCATAAAAGAGGCCAATATCATCTGAGTAACGGGATGATACTTCTGAGGAATCAGGAGTATCTCTGGCATGTGCTCGCTCTGAAACATGTAGGAGAAGATGTAGCCCAACTCAGCCTACCAGTCGTATCACCAGTTTCTTCCGTTTCCTACAACGGTTCAAGTGGTTTCTGACATTTCGGGTGTATCAAAGCGTGGATCAGTGGGGAAATCATGTTGGACATAATTGCATGTGACAACAGGATCGTCGTTCCGCTTGTTCCAGTTACGCGGCTATGTCGGGTATGATTTCAAGGAGATAATATCAGCCGGGTCTTGTGATCGTCGATCTCAGAACCATAGCAGATGCCAATGGGGATAGTAAACTCTAATCCTCATCGGTCTCATTTAATGGTCTCAAGGAAGTGGGGTATTGTTTGGAAGCTATAGAACAGGGCTACAAGGTCCGACTATACCGATCCAAGGGATACTTCAGGATCGGAAGTTCCACAACTCAAGAAACACTTGGCAATTAGGGTTTCAAGTACCCATCACGTCGCCATGTGCAAGGATATTACCAAGAATGGTCGGAACATACCCGGAATGACGACTCCGACCTCAACAACCAATGAGGCACTTTGTCACTCTCTTTATAAGATTATGCTTCTCTGTCCGTCTGAAGCCATTTAAACCCCGCTATCTCCGCTCCTCGGCCTCATGCCGATCTTCTTCCATCTGTCATCTGACAACATATCCACGCCGACGGCCAACTACAGGCACCTGCCGACTCCCTCGCGCCGTTTCTTTCCCCTTTCATGCCCGGCCATAAAGGCTTCAGACTCCGCCTGATGAGCGCGTTCGAATTGGCGCCCTGATTTAATATCACCTCTTTTGTTGATCTTGGACTGTTTACTGCCTGTATGATTAGCGCGTTCGAATTAGCGCCCCGATCTCTACCTTGCGCCCTGATTTAATATTTCAATTTAAATGTTGCCTCTTGCTATCCCACCATCCCTAAGATGTAAGCCATTGCCATTCTAATTTTTTGACATACTTATCCATTCGTCCCCTTATCTATATGGTTGCAATTCAAAGAACACTGCCTTTCATGAACGCAGGCCTTCCGGAGATTTATGAGGTTATTCTACTTTTACCCCCCGTCAGTGCAGTACTTCCACGATTGATCTGAAGTTGAATTTGGAGTTAACTCTCACCGTAATCGGACAAGTGCTTCCCATGAGCATATCACTAGAGTTTAAGGGTATGGTTAAACCCTTCATACGACCACGAATCTTCGACTTCCCTCAATTATCAAATGACCTCTCCGAGGTTTTGCCGCGCACCGCTTCCCGCTGTAGATAAACAACCGCCCTCCCCAGCCATTCATCCCCACGTCGCACTCTCCCCATCGATGTCCGGCTCCATCAGGAAAGACCACTTTTTCACCCTCGGGATCCACAAAGTGCCCGCCAACGTCTCAAGGAAAGACTTTGAGGTGAAAGTGGATGCACTGATGGACGATCTGGCGGCGGTGCCATTGGCCCGTACGAATTTCGTTAGGTTCAACCTGGTGCGGACATACCTGCATTGGGTCTCTGGGCAGTGGTTGTACTAAGCTGTTGGCTCGGTTACAGATGTTGCAGAACGAAATGCTCGACGACTTTGAACGCGCTTGCCGTCCCGCCGTCCCGCAGATCATCCCACATCCACATGGCCATGTCGGACAGCGATGCTGTCTCAACCATTTAATTAGTCCTTTGAAAAAAAGCCCAACTAACTCCGAGTAACTGCTCAGTGTTCACCCGTGATTGAAAATTTCCCAAAAAGCCTAATGATGCACATGTTCTCGGGCTCTGGGAAATAATCATCGGCAATTTAACGTGGGTTAACCGCTGTTCCTATTCTGGGTTACTTTCTGTCCTCGCCAACTTTCACCCCCCTCTCAGACCTCGATCACTCATCCGTGTTGGCCATTCAATATGCGAGAGCCATAAAGACAGCAACGACATTAAATGACACACATGGGTAGCAACTTCAATAAACTAGGTATAATATTGAACTACTACCGGGACATGCACCTCATGTCCCCTTTTCATTCATGACATCGAGTCTCAAGTCAATCTGCATCACACCTTTCTCTTGGCGCGACCGCTCAAAGAGAGGACGTCTGCGGCCCAAAGCATTGCGGCGTTGGAGAGGTTTCCTTGCACATAAAACCGATCGCTTTGGCCATAAATAGTGTAGATTCCCGGGTGAATAGCTGGCCAATGCAGTTACCCATGGATATCAATTCGGCTCAGCTCAACCAAGTGCACAGTAAAGACCGCTAAATATCAATTCAACTCCACGACCATTTCAAAGAAACTGGCTAATAATTCTGCAAAAGAGGATGGGAGGCCGCAAAGCGGCCGACCAGCCCCTTGTAGTCTTATAAATACTCCAGAAACACGGGAAATGGGACGGATAAACAGACTCTTTTACATATTTTCTTTATTGTCATAGTCATATTGTCATTTGTATAAGTAGTCAGAGTAGAGGGGAGGAAGGCAGTGAAGTTTCTCCCGAGAAACCCTCACATTATTCAAGTTTTGCAAGTCTTAGATACTTGTAAAGGGCGAGTCTCGTACAACTAGGAAGGAATAGAAGTTTGGAAGTCTGTGATTGAATTGAATCTGATTTTGGACTCGGAAACATTGTGTGATTGGGCTCGGAAAGATACTGGGACAGAGAATTGGCATTGATTGGACTGGAAGCTGGATATTGGGACTGGGATACTGGATTTGGATTGACTGAAAGGACTCTGGGACTCGAGACTTGACTGGGACTGGTTGGGAAACCGACAAAACGCACACTATACACTTTAGGCAACAACATTATCGACGCGGATCTTCGGGATACGCAAGAAACTACAGAAACATCACTGTTTCTTACGTTTCTTAAAACTTGGTTATCATATATCGCATCAAGGAAGTCCGAAACAGTTGTATCCTTTGGATCTTTGGTTTTGCACGTATCATAACACAAACTTTCGTCAGACTTTTACTTTGAACAATCAACTTTCCCTTTCAACCTTTTAAAGGCTCTGAAACTAGGGACTGACACTCGTCGGCTACCTTGGAAGTGATCGAAGCAGCTATCATACATTGTTTCTGGTGTTGGTTTGGGATAGGCTCAGTCTATCTTGTCCAATATTGGTTTTGTTGTTTTGGTTTTAGTTGTTTCTTGTGTTTCCACACTAGGTTCCAAGCTCGCAAATCACCGGTCCAATACATTTTGCCTGACATTGTTTCATTGGTGCACCATTGATTAAAAGGGTTGGGTTGGGTTGCACTGAGCATACTATTAGATGCAAAGAGGTATATTAAGAGTGTAAGAACCAAGTAAGAACTATTCTGAGTTGTATTCGGTATCAAGTAGGGATTGAATCAAAGAACTATAGCTCATCAGGTCCTCCGGTATCAAACCCTGCTCCTCTGTTTCAGCCTCCATCAAGGCAATCTCTGCGTCTCTTGACGTACCCGCCGTAAAATTCAGCGTGCAGCCTTTTTTGACAGAAAACTTGAGCATTTGGAGGCCTTCCATCAAATCAGGCGCCGTACGATTGCGCCTGACGGTGTCGGTCTCGGTGCTAGAAGAGAACACGCGTTCACATGGGACGGCTGACCCTTGGATGGGCAAGATGTTGAGGGCGAGCACGAATATAGTGGGGTGCCGTAGTTGGTTATCCTGACGAACGATTCAGGTCCAATTTGGAGATGAAATGAAGCACAATGGACATACCTGCCAGTAGCGTACAGACCCGAAGCTGTACGGGGGTTCCATGAAATATGCACGGACCTCGTCATCCAAACTCTGGCGAGGTGTTGGGCGGCCCGGCGTATTCATGCCAAGGATTTCGTCGGCCCAATTGGCCCGTGAAGGTCGAGCGGGGGGTATTGCTGGGGTCGGTTCGGTAGCCTTCAAGCTTGATATGAATGAGTAAGAGATTGTTGGGGAAAGATTGAGGGGCCGGCTATACCTCGTGCAAGAATAGGTCCTTGACTGATTCAATTCAGCCAGGTCAGAATCTTTCAAACCAGCTTAGCTTGACGGCTGGGTTAATGACCGGGGAATAACAAATGTAGCACGCTGTTGCGACAAAGCCCACTAACACAGTCCCTGGGCCTGCAATCAAAACATCCTTTTTTTTTAAAAAAAAAAAAAAAAAAGTAAGGACATGGAACCACTATCCGAGTTGCAACACCGCCGGGGTAACACGTCAAATGCAACACCAAGAAATTAACGAACCAAATCCTACGCAGAAAATTGAGAAGTAGCTCCTCCTAGCGGCTTTGAATAAGTAGTGAAGAGAAATTGCAAATGGTAGACATGCCTAAGAAGTTAGTTAATTCTTCTAGGCCAAGTGAGGCGTGGACGGGATCCAGATCCTACACCACTAAAAGAATTGCATAAGCGACTTCTATCAGTGGAACCTGTCGACGGGGATATTTCCGACTCGGACGATGAGGACATCGACACTGGTGTCATTATTGATACAGCTGCTGAAGAAGAGGTATCACAAGCACCGCTTCTGTCAAATCATGGTGCTTGAACCAACTTCTCCCGATACTTCTGGCTCCGCTATGCCACTGAATTCAAAAGCCATGTCCTCTGCTGGAATACATTTGACAATAATTTTCGGGTCCAATCCAATCCTCACTTCGCTAACGTTATTTGACGGGCATATTGTGCTCACAGCTTCACTGGAGGACCCCGGAAGATCACGTCAAAAATTATGAAGCCACGCATGTACTCGGTGATGTACAAAATGCTATACGGCACTATGGATGTCATTTTAAGACGTGATATTCAACTACGCAGTTTGGTGTAAGTACACGGTCGTTTGACTCAGAGGCATGGCAAGGAAGTTGCTGAAGAACCTCACCCAATTGGAGGTACTATCTGCACCAAGGCGACAGCCGTTCGGCGGCCAGGATAGATACGGGTCGAACGAAGTACTTTCAATAGCGGGTTTTTATTGACTCCTCTCTGTATTTTGTTGCCTTCAACCAACGATGCACCCAGTAGTCCATTATATGCGAAGCATTTTACCAGTTTGTGTACGAGCAGGCGCTTGGAGTTGAGTTAGTGGCTTACGTTCAACTCAATTTTGGCATGACTGAATCGGAGTAGAAAGTACTGCAAACTGTCCAACACCCGAACTGCGGACGGTGATATTGACTGAACCCATGGCCGAGTTCACGTCGGTCCCCTCTGGGCAGACCTGATGGATGCATATAATGTATGTGAAGTGCTTCGATTCACTGATACCTGGAGCTGAACAGCTTCAACTTTATTCATAGAGCGCCAGTGAAGGCACTTGCTCGGAAAATGACTCAGCCCGTGATGTATTCTCCAAGGTCCGTGCTGTGGATTCTGGTGGAGGACAATAGCTCAGCTTATGTTCAAAGGCTTGCAAAACGGACATGACAAAGACTCCCTTCCCATTTGGCCTTACCAATATTCTACCAAGGGTGATCAAATTTGGGCATCTGGGATCTGTTATTGCCGGGCAGCGTTGGGACAAAATTGTCTCAGAACTTTTTCAAACCCTGGCTGCCACGCAAAAGCTTGAAGCTGACTACTCTAGGTTTCCGAAATATTTGAGCGCAGATCAGCTCCTGCTGTTGAAGCCCAAACACCAGCTTGACCATCTCGAGTCGACAAGACTGACTCGTCTTTTCGGTTGGTCGAACAACCCAATAGCCGTTTTTTCCCAGAACCGGATACCAGCTCAGCAAGGAGCTCAACCAAGTGGGTCTTAGTTCAATTAAATTAGATTGTTTGCGCAATAGCCATTGGAGCCATTCAATAGCTGTTTGGCCTTGCACAAACTGATGGCTCCACCGCCAAAAAATGACGTCAATGGCTTCGTGGAACCATTCACCTGCCATTTCTGCGCAACGCCAAACAGCCATTGGATGGCTCCAATGGCTGTTGCGCAAACAATCTATTACCTATTTCCAACACTTTACAACTCAACCAGGCACGTTTAAATTTGAACGGAATGTGCGCACTCGTGATGAAAACCTCGTAAACACCCCCATTTTGAATTATTTTCACAAACTCGAGGCGGTTGTGAACGCTGAAACGGTGCACTTGCAGCCGTGAAATCAAATGACTAAAATGGACTAGTGAACGCAGTGAACTAGTCACTACTATCAATTAATATATAAAATCTAATCTCAATCACAACCAATATCCAAATACTCGTGTGTTTATGTTCGGGGAGGTAGGGTACGGAAACCCGTCAAGTTTGTTATACTAGTTTAATCTTTCTGGCGGGGCAACTTTATGACCAGCGGGGGCACAATTCTTATCAGCAGGGGAACCTCTACCGCGGGGTGAATAGTTCGACCGTGAAATGAGGGATCTGACTGTCCGAAATGAGGGAGAACGGCACCGGCTGTTTATCTAGACCGTGCCAGGGAATGACAACGGTCGGACGACTGACGAGGCGTCTTCAACTCAATCCCAACGGGACGACTCTTAGTTTAGGGCCGGTGGCTGCAATTGAACGGCTGGCGTACCAACGGCTCTAAGCTGGCGGCTGAGCTCCTACAAGGCAAGCGGCTTTGTTCACGTTGGCTACTTCTCAATTTCAGTGACTTCCGTCTGTCAAGTCTTTCAAATCTGATTTCTATTTCTTAGTCTACTATATTGCCCTGAACAGCAGGGGATAGTTTACTACTCCTTCTACTAATTATCTTACTGCTTATATACATGTCCAGAATTACAAACGGAGATATAAGGAAACCAGCCGGAACATATTCTGCTCTTGCCAAGAGACCAGCGGACCAATGGTATATTCGGTATTTTCTCCCGTGGGTATTTCCACTGTCTCCCGGGGTATATCATGCGGTTCCCATAGTGAACCGAGTATGGCGTGCTTTTTACTAAGCCCCGCCGGTGATGCTTCCTAAATAGGATGCCTGTTTCATCACCCCGCTGAACTCCAAAGTTCCAGTGGGAGCTCTGCCATGTCCCACGGCAGAAAGTATCCTTCTCGTCTTATCTAGCGGGAACCCACAACTAGTCCCGCGGGAGTAACTTTTACTCCCGCGTCTGAGTCTTCGACCGACAGGTAAAGCACAAGATCAGTTCACTTGATCGCAAATCTTCTCCCGCCGATCCCATATGTTCCCCCGGGGCTAGTCGGTTGCCCCGGCTCTTACAATAAGCTCTTAATCATGCTCAAAGTTCTGCGGCGGCAATCTAGTATTTCAGCGGGGGAAGAACCTTTCAGCGGCGATCGTCTGACCAGCCGTTGTTTATAGTATCTCATCCCAGTGAACCAGTTTGACATTCTGCCAAAGTAAAAATCTAGTCTAAGCTCTGCCGGGTGAACTGTTCTAGCAGCTGAACTCCTCCAGCGGCTGAACCCTAAAATATTGTTTGTATGATATTCCCGTACTCCGCTTGTCCATCCTCTTGATCACCTCTAGCGCCCAAGGAATCAGCTATCAACTGACTCCCGGGGCCCAACAGTATGGTTGACTAATAGAACAGTTAACTCGTTAGAGTTAACTTATTGAATCTTCAACTCGTGATTGCCCGCTGGCTTTCGGCCGTCAAAGGTGTAGCGTACTACCCCGAGGTAGGTGTACGCCCTGTTGCTAAACCTCATGTTTTCCCCTGGCGATAGGTATCAAAATGAATAAAAACTCGGGTTTTTATGCGTACCCCAGTACGCACCCTATCAACGCGACCGTGGCTGTGACTGAAACGTGTTTTGACGGGCTGTGTGTTGTCTTGATGTGCACTGGTTTGCTGCGTGTCGTCATCGTGCCAAGCAACGTGTTGAATATGCACTATTTATTTACTGTTGTTTTGTCCACTGTTCTTTAGGTACTAGCAGTTGGCCCGTGCTACGCTACGGACGCTGCAGAACTTCACAATTAATCCATATCGACGAAGCCACTCGTAGCAAACCTTCGGCCCACTCGCTGCCTTTCATTTTTTTAGCCCCTCCTAAATCATTGCCAACATCTTGCCTGGTTTAGTCTGCACAGATGTTACACGTTCATTCGACCTTCATCTTTCTCGGCACCCACGAATTCCAATTCCCCAGCAACTGATTTATTGGTGCTTTCGCCGCCCAGTGCTCCGTCATCATATCCAATTTGGTCTGGAAGTCTCATCTTGATCTTGTGTTTCACAGGCAGCCCAGTGGGAAGTTCTCAGTATTCAATATCTCGAACAATAGCCGTACTGGGAGAGTTATTTTAATTTCATAGCCCCCTAGCCTCCTCCCATGAATCTCCAAGAGTCGCAAGTAATCAATGTGCCCATTGACTGGGATCATGGATTTTGCCTCAGTTCTTTCCACGTTACCTGACCATTTGAATCTCTCGGGTATGTCGGGCATGCTTTCGCATCTCGTGCACGCCAATATGCCCTCTTGGGTTTGGCGATCCTTATTAATCATAGACCTTTCTACCCTCTTTGGCCCATCTAAGGCTCATGAAAGTCACTTTGGCGGAATGGGTTGCCTGACTCGTATCTATTGATTGCTTTGGATAGAGAGTTGGTTAAATCTAAGACAGTCGGCGAGGAAAGCAAAAAAACTTAAGATGTCGAGTGCTTACCACAATCCGGATCATATGCGAGACATCTCCTTCCAGCTTCCAGTTTTCTACGTAGCTTTTGAGCGCGAGAGTCCGTTCCTCCAGGCGAATCGAGAGCCATGATCTCGGCAGCGAGCTCTCGTTGTCTACATACTGGCCCGTTGTCCCTTGGAGCGTCGGATCTTGATAACCTGCCCATGTACTGCGAGAGATGCAATATATTATACTTGAAGTCACACTTGCTGGTCTTGAGCTGAAGCATGCTCATGCTGTCTGACGTCTTTTGTTGTGGCAGCTAGCTGTTTGGCCTTGAAGGTATTCATCCCGAAGTCTAATGAGTGTAATAGATCTCACCTTAGACTTCTTTGAACCACGAAAGATAGGTGAGGCCTCATGAGTTCGTAGTTGAACTCCCAGCTGTCGATTTTGTGTCTGATTGAAAAGATATATTTGAGTGCTGGGAAGCCCACCTCCAATGAGGTTGGAGGATGGTTGTGGGATTCAGTTCTTAGAAGCAAAAGATGCATATTAACGATGTAGACATAGAGAGATGCGCTCATCTGAACAGTAATAAGTAGAAGCTCGGCAGTGGAGTAGACGGCTGCACAAAACTCAATATCTCGACAGTTTGGGGTCGGACCATGGAGCGTTCGACGACATGTTTTGGCAGCAGTCACGTCTCTGTTGGCTCTCCCGCTTCCTTGAAGTGACCATGGTGCATCTTGCTTGAGAGACAGCTAGGATTCTGAAAGGCTATTGAACACTGCGGTGAAGTACCTGTGGCCGTCTCGGCTTGCTGTAGGCGATAAAACTGAAAATGCAGCTTCTGACCGATGCCGGGGAGTCCCGAGATTACTCCCATCAATTTGCCGTCAACGCTGCCGCGCTGACGAACGGCAAGTTTCGATTCCCCGGCAGCCCGCTCGCATCGCTCAAGGCCGCTATAATAGAAATCCGACGTTTCGCAAGTCAACATTAAGGAAACCGGCTTATATTGCAGGCAGCCGATATTCACTATGATCACTCGGCCTGCCGGACAGAAGGAGTTTGGACAATTATAAACAGCACAAGGGGCTGGTCGGCCGCTTCGCGGCCTCCCATCCCCTTTTCCAAACTCAAATTTCAGAAAGCTACTTTGTTCTACTCCCTTCACCTGTCAGGGTTGGAATGAACTTGGTTGAGCTGACCTGTGAATGACGATTACTGTAACCAAGTCATTACGGAGAATCAGTGGACATTCCTGAGTGTATTGAACATGGAAGTAATGAATGGTGATTGTGGGAAGTGCCAGCATGTGTTCCGATGTCTGCCAGGACATCCGGTGCAAGAAGCCGACTCCCCCGATTAGGTCGGCATTGGAGGATCCTGAAGCTGTCATCATATAAAGGGTCGGAACTTAAAAGGCTTCGGACGGCCGGGAAACTTGGTGAGAAAAGCAAAGTTTGGCCTTGTGTACATTTTTATAGACGCGCACGCACTTAAAGTTCATCATGGGGCCAAAAGCCCCGAGGAAGCGCCGTGTATTGAGCGCTTCCAAACGTCTGGACCCAGCGTTTCCCAGGCCTCGGGCCTGATCTCCCGAAAGCGGAGTTTAAAAGGCTTCGGACAGACAGAGACGATTTTATAAAGAGAGAGATACAGCAGTTCAGTGGAGCTCCTGCAGAAATATCAAGATCTCAACAGTTTTCGTTGCGTCAGTGGAGCAGATCACAGCATTTGCATTGCCGACAGCCAACACAAATGTAGGTTTGTCTAATTGTCTTGTCTGGCTTACACAAGGGGTCTTCATTTCTTATATAGATAAAAGGCTGGCCTGTAGTACCTACAGAAAAATATAGAACCCCCCCCCGTTCTCTCGTATTTCCTTGGGTCCAAGGCCACACGTCATATTTTGGACCCGAGGTCGCACGGTTTAATCGGAACGGATTGGACCCAAGGCCGCACGAAGATCGGAGATTGTTTGTTTTGTTTTGTTTATTGGTTTTGGATAGGAGGACGAGTTGTGGTGGAGGAGAGTTGGATCTTTGTTTTATTTATTTCGGAGCACCAGAAGCAGAGGTTTTGAAGGATGGATTGCTGGATTGCACAAGATCACATACGGTGATCAGAGCCCCGAACACACACAAGACGAGGGAGTGTAGTGGATATTTTGGGTGATTTATTCATTCACTTGTCTGCACATTTCCAGCCTTTCAGCTCAAACACCAGATTGTCGCTTCGACGGCAGATAGCAGGAACACTCATTCACTCGGCCCCGGGGCAACAGCTCGATTTACAGCCATTGGCAGTACTGAAGGCACGGATTGAAAAATTTTCATTTTGGGATGTTTTCAAAGAAATCCCGGTATCTCCCTCAGTTCTTACCCGATGATAGGGTGTGTGCGAGAGCACACATAAAAACCCCAGTTTTTATTCATTTTAAAAGCTTATCATCGGGGGAATGTGAGGCTTAGTAACGGGGCATACACCCACCTCGGGGTGGTATGCTACACTGCTGATGGCCGAAAGCCAGCGGGCAAACATGAGTTAGCGGTTCAATATTTAACTCTAACGAGTTAAATGTTCTACTAGTTGACCTTACCGTTGGGCCCCGGGGGTCAGTTGATAGCTGAGTCCTTGGGTGGAGGTGAACAAGAGGAACAACATAATCTTAGAGCTGGGCGCTAACTGTGCGGAGCCCCGTTGAAGTCAAGAGAGCCTTATAAACAACCATAGTTTGACTGGCAGAAGAGTAATCTTGCCCTGGAGAACATTATGATGGTTAATATATTTAGATGAGATACAAGCAGCCAGATAATCCAGCTGTTGATACATCAGTGGCCGGGAAACCTAGCCGCTGGAATAGAAGAATTTAAGATACAATTGTAATTCCACCAGCGGGGGAGTAATCTACCCCCGGGAGAACAAGAAATTGATCATAGAAATTTAGACAAGAGATATTGGCTTCTTCCCCCAGGTTCTTTGGATACCCGGGAAAGGCTAGTGATTTAGAATTAGAGTGTTTGTCTGGCGGGAGAACAGTCGTCTCCCGGGAGGTTCAATTTATCCCCCGGGAACACCGACTGACCGCCGGGGACATAAAGATCACCCCGGTGAAGTTTAGATTGCCCCGTGGAAGCCTCAGGTTGCCCCGGTGGAGTCTTAATCCCATTGGACTTGGCAACGGACCGGCAACTGATTCACCCGGAGATCATCAGCAGATGATTTATATCTTCCTGCTGGACTTTGGGAGCTCCCGCTGGTCACCAGAATGTTTTGAATGATAGACGAGACAGATTATTGTTGATATACTCATTGTAAAGCTCCCGCTGGCTCCCTAAAAACCAGCGGGAGAGTTTTACTCTCTAAAGATGTGAGATGAGACTTCCCCGGCAGAGTTTTATTCCCCCGGGTGACTTGGCAACAAGCATGCAATAATGATGCAAGATGATGAATCATATGGTCTACCTCCGTCGGGTGACTATGATACCCACAGCTGCGAATACATCTGATATTATTGGATGTTGAGCTCCTGCCGCTCAATCAGATGTTTCCCCGCTGACTGTTTTATCTCCGTTTGTATGCCCCGTAAAATGTATATAAGTTGTACAATAGTTTAGATTCGGGAGTCAATCCTCTCCCACCTCCCGGTGACTGTAGGTAGTACTCGTAGACAGAATAAGAAAGAGATTTTGAAGTGAACGGTTGAGAGAGACGTTAAGATTTTGAAGAGCACTTGATGAGAACCAAGCCGCCAGCGGTGTAAGTGCCCCTTTTAAGTGGCCAGGCCAGCCGTCCGCCCGCCGTTCTAATCCGACCTCCCGGAGGTCTGGGTCTGAGTCAAGGTCGCCCAAAAGAGTCTTCCCGCTGGTCCTCTAAGCCCCGGCAAAGATCAGATCCCACCAGCGGGGCTGTTTGGCATTCAGTCTTCAGTATTGTTCAGCCGGACCAGATAGATTTTGATATACGAGAAGACTAGGAAGTTGAGAAGCAGCCGATGCGAACCACGCCGCGGACAGCATAAGAGCTCGGCCAGCCAGCCTAGTAGCCAGCTGCTCCCGCCAGCAGTTCGACCCTCCCCGCTGGCTCTAGGAAGAGTTCCCCCGGGAGGTTTTGGAGTCGAAGACACCTTGTCCCGTCGGTCTGGCCGCTGCTTGGGAAGCCGCCGGCATCGTACTTCCTCATTTTCTGGAAGGTTTAGCTCCCGGTCTACGAGATACTTACCTGCGGCCCGGTCCGCTGGGTCAGACAGATATAAAAGACTAAGAGATTTTCCCCGGTGGTCCCGCTGAAAGCTATATTTAGCTCCCCCCCGGCGCTACCTTTGAATTGTACACAACGATCTTGGACGGGTGATACGTACCCTACCTCCCCCGAGCAAAACATACGAGAGCATCTTGTGGCTCGCAGTTTAGTGACTGAGATTTGGGGTTGTATTTTGGTGTTGGTGTTGAGTTGAGTTTAGGCTCGCTCCTCCCGCTGGATCCAGTCCATTTCGATTTCACGGCTGCACCCAAGTTCACTGTTTCACCGAGTCACATAAAAACTAGATAGATTTACTCAGCTAATTCATGCCGAATTAATGACAGAAATAAAATAGCAAAAGATAATAGACATTCAGTGATATATGCTTGCAGGCCATTTTTAGTTATCAATGCAATTTACAGGCATCTAGGGGCATCTAAATGATATGGATATTTCTCTGCTAAGGCTCCAATATGTCCTAAAGAATTTCATAGGCTCTGATTTCCAAAGAGTTCAGCAGTGGAATCAAAATATCGCAATATTCTGATCGCAGTATATTGACCTATTGTTCTGATCCATTCACAAGTGTGATAGACTAACTGTGGCCACCGGCAATGGACGGGTGCATTGATACCGAAAAATGGCCTGCAAGCATATATCACTGAATGTCTATTAGCCTTTGCTATGTTCCTTCTATCACTAATTCGGCATGAATGAGCTGAGTAAATCTATCTAGTTTTTACGTGAATCGGGTAAGGACTGAGGGAGATACCGGGATTTCTCTGAAAACATCCCAAAATGAATTTTTTTCGATCTGCGCCTTCGGTACTGCCAATGGCTGTAAGAACCGGTCTCAGATTAGCTCACTGGCTCAGAGATGGGGAGAACTGTTGTTATCAGAGTAATAATTAAACTGTGCAGTGATTAGTTAGTGTGAATTGCCTTGATTACTATTCCACGCAGAGGCACCATCATCTATCATCTGATCTAATCAGTCCAATCAAGCTCCGATATCCCACCGGCTGAAGCGGCAAAAAAAAATATCACCGCTTCAATTAGTTGAACAGAGCTCATGGAAAAGGTAAATAAAAGTCCTACTACATTACACATCGCAACAGCAATGGATATTTTTCAGCTGCATTGCACCCCCATGAGGTAGGAAAAATCCCATCAAATGGCGATAGGTCTCGGAAGTCGGCAAGACATTGTGATACCATCAGATAATTAAGATCCGACAGCTCGGTTCGGCCACAGATAAATCCGGCTTTCCGGCCAGAGCTGGAATCAAATTCTAAAAAATCGAATTCCTGGGCATATTTCGTCCCCGTGAGAGGTAGAAGAAATGCCTTTACATGCACAACACGATGCCATCTGATGCAATCAATCAAAGTTAAAGTCCGACTCCCCAATCCAACTTGGCCGTCAATTCCTAGCCAGACAATCCATCACAGTTTGGCAGGCAATTTTCGATTTCAGGGCTGTTCATTGAATTTATGTGAATCAGAGCTCTGAAAGCTCGAGTGATTTTTATTGAACACAGCTAATGAAGACTAATGAAGATTACGGTCCTGCAGCTGGCAAAGAACCCTGAACCAAGGACAATGTATGTTTTTGCAAGTATCACCAAGATATCAAGATGCCACTTCGTGGGTGCCAGTTCAGTATATGGTACCCCAGTGTAGCCATTATCCTTCATGTCTCTTGCAAAACTGCCCCAACAAGAAAAATCCACACTGTGCAGGCCCGGAACATGCCGTCAGATCATAGGGCAATAATTCCAGCCACACGCTCCACGCCATCTTAGAAGTGTTGACACTAAACCCGCATTCCATTAAATCAATGCAGGTCTTGATGGTAGGACTGTTCCAGTTCTCAAGAGCGCACTTCTTGACCACTAGTTGAGGGTACAGAACGGCAAAACTAGAACAAGTTGCGATACACATTCCTATTTAGCATGAGTACTGTTGTCTGTTGTCGACGCATATAAATATGTTTGAGAACATACCCAAAGTATAGAGGCCCTGGTAAAGGCAAGGAGGTAGAGGCCCTGGTGAGTCGGCAGACAGATAGAAGGAAGGGAGGTAGCACACGGGAAAAGGGGCAAGGGAGGTAGCACAGGAACATATTCAAAAATGCCTAAGTGAGATATTAAAAGCCGTGAGGTCACAGAAGGACAGATCGTTAGCGAGACCAAGATATCCAAACGGAAATCCGCACCGGTGGAGTCGGGTAACCACAACGAAACACATGGAGGGTTCAGAGGTAATATTAGGGGTAAGGGCAACAGAGTCGAAATACTCGGGTACAGACCAAAGTACAGTACGACAACAAACACATGGTGCGGACAGCAACAGGCAAGCGCAAACTGAACCGAATGAGCAGGCTGACTTAATAAATGAAGCACTTGCACAATTTACTATTGGTATTTGGCTCGGATGTGGGAAACAAGTATGCGAACAAAAAACAAAAAAAAAAGTGCAACTGCAACTGTGTCTCGGTGCTAAACGTGGGCAACTACACGAGAGCGCCTGTAGAAATCAGACTTGTGGAATTGAGTCCAAGTGATATGGTTTCAGAATGATCTTCCCTTTGCAGTATAACGTATACCAACCAAGCATCCAATGAAAAGGAGAGAATTTTTTCAGATATTACTAGACAACATGCTCAAATACGAACCCATGCAAGTAGCTGACACCAAAAATGAGCAATGTAAATGGAGTTAATCGGATGCAAGGTCCGCAAGGTTCGAGCAAAGTGCAAGTCGTCGTAGGCTGTGGGATTCAAAACCCTCATGGGGTTTATACATCTCCATTAAAAAGTTTTGAATCATTACACCAAAAAGTTTTTGATAGGGCAGTACAGGACCCACTACCTAAAGTTAGTGGGCATTAAGTCAGCAGCACCACAGCAACGAGATGATTGAACTCACGCATAGATAAGATGTAGGCCGGCATATCCTCGACCCCCGTTCCCGGTAGGACTCTAACTTGTCAATTCCTTGCTGCACAATGTGCGCGGTCTCCGGATGTTGGGCTTGCTGTTTTTCCCACTGCGAGATCATCGCCTCGAACGCGGGAAGCGCGTCTCCGAGGGTAGGCGTCTTCTCTGCTGAGAGCCTTTGTTGAAAGGTGTGAGGTACCTAGATATCTTGCCGCTCTGAATGTAATTACATGAAAAATCATGAAAAAAAACCTACCGCCAGTATGCGTTTGAAGGCCCCCAAGGCCTCCCACTCTTTGTCACTCAGCTTGTATTTTTTTAGATCTTGAAACTGTGTGTCAGAGAGGAACTTGTCGATAGCCTATACAGTTTGAGAAGAAATCTGTAAGATCATGAATGAATTACCTCACGAAGAAGGATCGCACGGTCAATCATGATGAGTGTTGATGACCACCGCGCATCGACATCCAGTAGCAGCTGAAGGTCTTTCATCTGCAGTGCTCTGAGTACTTCAGAGAAATATTGGCGGCGTAAAGAAGAGGCGCGAATCTAGGAAAATGATTATTCAGTTGCACTAAGCACATGCAAGATTACTTACCACGCGAACACTCGTCTGGACCGTGGCAACAGGATCAGGCGCGATTGCATCAAAAATGTCCGGGGTTGAGCAGCAGGACCAGGGACAAAATTGGCAGCCCCTGAGGCAGCAAAATCCATGTCGGTGATTGCACCCAATACAGCTTTGCATGCTAAATTGACAATGTGAGGGAACATCTAGTACATTGATTAGTTGATTAGATCCGTTTTTCGAAATGGTATCTTGCACTTGCAAAGCTCTATCTCCAAAAATGTCATGAAGGTGTCATTGTTGGTCGCATTGTCGAGAGTGACCCATCCGAGCTAGGAGAATGTGTCAGATGAAACAAGATGTCGTGATAAAGCGATAGGCATACCCCGGAAGCGATGTCGATGCGATCAATTATATGCAGAAAAGCAGTGGCTAGATGCTCCCCATCGTGATGGCCAGGTAAACACAGAAATCCGATACTATCCCCATCAGTGTCTGCTATGGTTCTGAGATCGACGATCACAAGACTCGGCAGCTATTAACCCCATGAACTCATGTCCGACATAGCCGCTGACTAGAAACAGCTGGAACAGCAGTCCCGATGTCACCTGCAGCTATGCTTGGCATGCTTTCCTCAATGATCCACGCCGAAATGCTCGGAACATCGGAAACCACTTGATCTGATGGCTGATATGTCTAGTTGGGCTACACCTTCTCCTACATGTTTTGGAGCAAGCACTTGGCAGAGACACTCCTGATTACTCAGGAACACCATCCCGTTACTCAGGTAATACTGGCCTCTTATGGGAAACCAGTCGATACCATAGAAACACAATATACAGGATATTGGAAGTATGAAAATCGCAAAAACAAGTGATTTCACGGGTGGTTCAATATCCTGCTTATCAACGGACACGTTGTTATTGTGATAACAAAAAATTTCCAATAGCAGCACCACGGTCCTGATCACACCGGTGGCTGCAATTGAATGGCTGGCGTACCAAGTGCTCCAAGCTGGTGGCTGAGCTCTTACAAGGCAAACAGCTTTGTTCACATTGGCTACTTCTCAATTTCAGTGACTTCCGTCTGTCAAGTCTTTCAGATCTGATTTCTATTTCTTAGTCTACTATATTGCCCTGAACAGCGGTGAACGGTGAGCTCGGGATCTATGGCTAAAACACTCAAAAACACGAAAGCAGCAAGGTGTGATGTGCTTTCGTGATAAGGCCAGGGATCTACTGGATGTGGATCTCTAACACTAATCACCCAAAACACACACTACACCAGCCACTAAACTATGCCTTTAAGCATCCAACATAGACGACCCGACGAGTTGCGTTCCTCGACTTTCAATTGATACCAACTGGTGGTTGATATCTCATTCTTGGGTCAGGAGTGGATGCAATCTCAGAGGCTGAAGTGCGAGCTGCACTTGAGCTAGTGCGATGCTCTGGGTCTGTGTTATTGAGAATGTAGCAAAACTAGGCTTTCAACTGAAGGTTGAACATCCTTCATTGCAACAAGGTTGGATTTAGAGTCTCCAAGACTATCAAGTGCTTATCCCGAAAATGCCCCCTGAGCCCAAATGCATGTACACATTGTATCCTGTTCCAAATGCGTCCCCTGATATCACCAAATGCATGTACACGTCATATCCTGTCGTTTCCTTTGTTCTCACACTGCCAAAATGTGGTTTGATTGTGGTATTTAATGATACTTGGGGACAAAGGCCCAAGCACAACAGTAAATACCTTGACTGACACCCCCAGCGCAGAGGGCACAAGGCCATGCTAGTTGGAGTGCTGCATCAGTGCCTACTATTGTACAGAAGCCCTCCTTATATACAGTACAAAACTGGCTTACTCTACTATGATTATGCTACTCCAAAGATGGTTTGTAAGTGCCCAAGCCTTTCACATGATTAATATGCATTGAGTCGAGTCAGAGTGAGTCAGAACAAGTCAGTGCGATGTCATGGATGACACCTGTCGAGATGGTTGCCTTCAGATATTTAATTGGAGCCCCTAGTTGTCACCAAGGTCTCCTAACCAAATATCTAGTGCAGACCACATATCTCTCCCCTTGAGAACGAAGCCTAGAACCATGTTCTAGCGTCCTGTAGCTTTCCAATGATACCAAGAAGTCCAGGAGACATCAAGTGGTTCCCACAATAAATGGGTTGCCATATGGTTTCCATGTGATCACTCCTAAATGAGTGATCATAGTCTGTCTCTTCAACTGTGCAGGCCTCTCCCTCAAACAGATTATTCAGAATCAAGTTCTAGGACTCAATAGCTTTCTGTAGATACCCCTAAGTTCATGGTAGGACCAGTACCTGGTTCAAAAACCTTATGCTGCACTTCGATCTTCCCAATTCAGAAGATCATGATGATATCGGTGATATCCGATCAAAGCGGGATCGCCATGTCGGCCAGTTGGACTTGGTCATATTCACAACATGGGTCATGTTTCGTGATAAGATAGAGAGTCCAGACTATCCCCTCTAGTCGGTTCGTGATAGTCTCTGTCCTTCCCTTTGCCAGATAGTCCTTTCAGGTATGGACTGTTCCCGATAACCGACCACTCAAGACCCATAGACTACATGTTTTGTCTATGCCCTTGGTGTCTGATGCTACATGTCAGATTTACTAATAGAGACATACACATTCCATGTATAGCCTACTAATAGTGCTCCTTTTGTCTATTTTCATTCATGCTTCGAAATATGGCTTATCAGCGGGGGATAGTTTACTGCCCCTTTACTAATTATCTTACTGCTTAGATACATTTCCAGAATTACAAACAGGGATACAAGGAAACCAGACAGAACACATTCTGCTCTTGCCAAGAGACCAGCGGGCCAATGGTATATTCGGGATTCTCTCCCGTGGGTATTTCACTGTCTCCTGGGGGTATACCATGTGGTCCCCATAGTGAACCGGGTATGGCGTGCTTTTTACTAAGCCCCGCCGGTGATGCTTTCCAAATAAAATGTCTGTTTCATCACCCTGCTGAACTCTCAAGTCCCAGCGTGAGCTCTATCCAGGTCCTGCAGCAGGGAAGTATCCTTCTCTTCCCATCTAGCGGGAACCCACAACTAGTTCCGTGAGAGTAACTTTCACTCCCGTAGGAGTCCTCAACCAGCGGGAGAAGCACAAGACAAGCCCATCTGATCGCAAATCTCTCCCGCCGATCCCATATGTTCCCCAGGGCTACTCGGCTGCTCCGGCTCGTACAATACAAGCTCTTAATCATGATAAAAGTTCTCCGGCGGCAATCTGATGCTTCCGGGGGAAGAACCTGTCAGCGGGGCGATCTTCCGACCAGCCGCTGTTGTAGTATCTCGCCCCTGTGAACCAGTTTGACATTATGCCAAAGTAAAAATGTAGTCTGAGTTCCAGCGAGTGAACAGCAGCTGAACAGTTCCAGCGGCTGAACTCTAAAATATTGTTTGTATGATAGTCCCGAACTCCGCTTGTACAGTGGCCAGTCCTGAGATAAATGTAGTCCCGCTTGATCACCTCTAGCACCCAAGGACTCAGCTATCAACTGACCCCCAGGGCCCAGCAGTATGGTTGACTAATAGAATGTTCTCATTAGAGTCAACAGCTGAATCTTCAACTCATGCTTGCCCGCTGGCTTTCGGCTGTCAAAGGTGCAGCATACCACCCCGAGGTAGGGGTACGTCCCGTTGCTAAACCTCACATTTTCCCCCGGTGATAGGTATTCAAACGAATAAAATTTGGGATTTTTATGCGTACTTCGGTACGCGCCCTATCAGCGTCTGGCGAATATGGCAAAGGAAGCACGTCTGAATGTACCAAGTAATATCGTGGGCCATGTATGGCCACCAGAATCGTTCAGAAAGGAGGGCACGCGTCGCGTAAAATCCTCGGTGTCCAACGTCGTCATGGGCAGAGCGCAGAATGAATGATCGTCGCGTCTGGATAACAACAAGCTTGTGGCGTTGTTGTGGGTCCTTCCGCCAGAGCTGCTCCTCGTCAAAGTAAAAATCCTGGCAATAGCGTACAAATGACTGGTAGTCGGCGTCCTTCATGCCTCTTGGGCGCTGCAGGGTCTGGTGCCATAGCTTTACGCGATATACGCGTGCGTCTGCGAGTCGGGCGCTCTCCGAGCGTGGGACATTATCATATGATAAACTTTCAGGGGCCGGCACATCGTCTGGGATTATTTCGGCTGAAAACGTTGCAATGGTTCTTTGTGATCGTCGCACGTGTGGTGAGTCATTTATGAAGTGCAGAAATCCATGAACGCGGTCGATCCAATCATCGAAGTCATCCTCTGGCTCTGGCTCATCTCCGGGCTGGGGATTACGGCGTGAAAGGCCATCGGGTCGATGTGAGACCCCGGGTACGTGAACAAGGGTGAAATGGAAGGTTAATATTGCGAGGATCCAGCGGTTCAGGCTAGCTCCAGGCGCGAGATCTGGATTTGCGAGTATACCCTTAATATAGCGAGCATCGACCTCAACGATGATGTTGCGAACACCAATTAAGTAGACCTTCCAGGCGCGAAGCGCGCGGTAGAGTCCATAAAGCTCGAGTTTTGGTTGGGAAAATCTTGTTTCGCGGTCGTGGAGGGTAATAGAGCCGAAACGGGCGTAAAAACGGCGCGATAAGTCTTCGGGGTCGCATTGTGCGAGTAAAAACCCAATTGCGAGATAGGATGTGTCCACGGAGAGGATAACCGGGAAGAAGGATAAATAATCAATGGGCCGGAGCGCGGGGCAGCTAAGAAGAGCGTCCTTTAAGTCTTCTTGTGCGCTGATCTGTTCAGGTCCGAAGATAAATGGTGTGTCCTTCCGCATCAGGATAATCAGCGCGTGTGCTGGGTGCGCAAAATTTCGAATAAAATTTCGAAAAACTCCAACTGTGCCGAGGAATGCGCGAACTTCAGATAGGTCTTTGCATGAGCCCCAATTCATAATTTTAGCTACGTGTAATTTATCTGGAATGCGGCCTTCGAACGTGACCGAGGACGGTGATCGTGTGCCAGCAAAGGATGTCCTTGAAACCAGAAAAGGTGCCACCAGAATATATCATGCGGGTGAGGATTCGGTTGAGAATCTGGGAATGTTCCCATACGAAACGCCTGATACCGGGGTTCTCGGCGATGGTCTCATAAATTCCGTCTGTGTCTTGGTAGCGAGAATCGGGGCCACGAATTGGGCAATCGTCGATTACTGGTATTGTATAGTGCGGGATTTCGGGCTGCAAGATGTATGTGACATTGTCATGGAAAATGGGGACGGAATTGGTCCAACCCATGGGGAGGGTAACGAGTCGAAGGGCTCCGTACGGCGTTGAAAGGTAGTGTAATCGCGCGATGATTCGGAAATAACTCGCTCGTCATATCCAACGTATAAATCCAGAATTCCACCGCATGCGCGGCCGGCAAACTGCTCTGCAACTTGATCGAGTAACGGCGTAACTCTGCTATGTTGGATTGTGACCGCATAAAGGGCCTCGAGTGCATGTACAATGCGTAAAATTGTGGTATCTTTCTTCACGACGCAAAACCAGCGCGAACGATAAGAAGAGTTTGAAGACTCGGAAACGCCGGCGTCAATTTTGGCGCGTATTAGACCGCAAACTTCTTCGTAAATCCCTGGAGGTGTCGGAATATTTTTCTGAACCCAAGGTGTATGTGGAATGACGGGGATTTCGACAGGCGGGAAGAACTCTTCGCGGAACTTTCCGCGTTGTGTATCGTTCCAAGCCAGGCCTTGGTAGTGAACGCACATGAAATAGTGCATGAAGTTGCGTTCTGCGGGCCATAAGAAATCTCCTGTGTGTGCTTTATCGATGATATCGCGGCATTCTGCTGTATAGCGCCCAGTAGGGACGAAAGGAGGTGGAGTCCAGGAAAGACTGGGCATGCGGGCGAGCGGGTCGCCTTTTATATTGCGTACAATCCGAAATTTGTCGGGTAAACTGCCGAGGACAGGTCTGACTTTCTGCGCGACAGGTTTATACTTCTTGGCATACGTAGCCACCGGAGGCGAGGAAACTGAATTTGTATACGCCACGCGAGTTGAATCGCGTGAGCGGGGCGCTACCTTGGGTTGAACGAGGGTATGCGAGGACGTATAGGGTCTGGAGATGGTAACTCCGTGCAGGCCGTTAAATATGCTTGCTGAAGTTGATCGTGGGAGTGTTCCGTTGCGAGTACCGAGTAAGCTTCAATAATAAAATTTCCGGGGTTATAATGACGGATTATGACCAACGCGACTTCTCCTTGATCGGGGATCAAATCCTCGAGGCGCGAAAATCCTGTGCGCGAGTGCGCGGATGACCTCGCGGAATAGTCGGGATAGTCAATTCTGCGCCATTATTACGGTCACAAATTGTGATTGTCTGGTCTCCATTGGTCAAATTTACTACTTTGCATTCGGTCAACTGGTCGAACGGGCGGCCAAGGAGAATGTCGTAAGCGGGGGCGCGGACAATATGAACTTGGAGGTAAAGTGTAATTTCCCCGAATTTGAAAGGGACGCTGCGGGCGAGACCGAGGGAAGGGGTAAGTGAGCCGTTTGCGGATTCCATATTAATCGTAATGCGTGGGTCGTACGGGAGCTGAAGATCGTTGCAAATAGCTTCAGACATGGCGACAATTTGAGAACCGATGTCGTAAATGCACTCGATGCGGCACTGGTTGTCCACGACCGGTAAGACGGACCGAATCGCACAAGCGTCAACCGCAACATATAGTTCTCCCGAGTCGGGCGATACCCCGGCATCGTATAGAGTCGCGAATTTATCCTGGGCAACGAGAGCGTTTTCCGGGAGCTGGGGTCCAACCGTTTGTTCCAAACCAAGGAGTCCGCGCCATCTTCGTCACTTCGTTACTTCGCTTAGCGTTGTTGCAAGCTCAGGAATGCGATTGACGGCGCCGGCGATGGTGAGATAGTGGTAAAGGAAGAACAAAATTCCCGCATCTGTGTTCCATCAACCCAGCACATGATCAAACAAGGCAAGTGACGAGCATTCACCAGAAAGCAGTGGAGGTGACGAGCTTTCCCAGAATTTCCTCCATCTGACGAACTTGCCCAATTTCCGATCAAACTCACGAACCTTCGCACTCTTAAGCGAAGTAACGAAGTGACGAAGGTGGGTACGACTCAAAACCAAGCGGCATAACAGCCGTGAAGGTGCTGAAGGCATTATGTGTGTTCCGAGATCCAGTGCTACCTTGAAAACCAACAGTGGGTTCTGTGTCGAACGGAAGCGCCTCCTCGATGGCGCTGAAGAACTGAGGCTCTGTTGTGGTGTTTTGGGGCTCTGTGGCTACGCGACGGGCGGTTATGATTTCTTTATACTGCGTGCGAACGTCTGGGGAAATTGACAGAAGCTCGCGTTGCGTGATCGTAAGTGTTGTATCCAAAGATCTGTCGAACACATCGGCCACAATTTTATTATCCACAACTGGGGCGCTACTACGATACGCGGGGTCGTGACGTTTAGCGGCGGGTGGAGACGGTGCTGGAGCTCCAAAGTTACGTCCTTTGGGTTCGGCGTATGCAGCGTCGCGGACCTTGGCGTATGGGTGCTCTGGGACACGATGAGCAGATGGTTCGTTTGGGGCAGGCGGAGCAGAATGAAAGCGTGCGGGAGCAGCCGGGGGCGGCGTGCGCTGCATAATTCTGCGAATTGGCTGCTCCGGTTCTTCAATGGGTCCACAAGCCTCGGCGGTGCGACGCACTTGGGCTCTGGTCTGAATGTACTGCGCTTGACGCAATTTTTCCAAGGCTGCGTTGTCCTCGTCTAAACACTGCTGACGCTCCTCTATGGAGAGGCAATTGGAGCTCTGTGTATAAGCGAAATTTGACTGAGCTCCAAGCATCATCTGTGCGGCTGCGACTTGATTAGGGTTTGCGCGATGATACGCCTCGAAGCGCTCGCGGAGATTTCGGCCTAAGAATTGACGTGGCACGAATGCGCCGGACGGAAGAAAAACCTTCCCGTTAATATCTCGTTTGTAAAGTCCTGCTTGAATATCGGCAGCAACCGTTTCGCAATTTCCGATGAAGTGAGGACCATCGCAGTATATACAGCCATCTGGACGAGGGCCCGAGTTACGAGGCGCATAGGGCGCATTAAATTACTGTGGATGAGGTGCGTGCGAATGCGAATGGGAATGGTTCATGTTTGGGTTATTGACGGTCAACACCTCGATGAGCTTGGTGAACAACACGGCCATTTCAGAGTCTTGCTTTTGCTGTAGAGAGGACGCTGTCGCATGAGTTGAAGAGGTGATTAGCGTGGAAGTATCTTCGAGAACCAACTCTGCTGCTTCCTTCAAGTCGGCCAATTCGTGCGGTACTGTCAAGCAAATCTTCGGCTTCATGATCAGGAGTTAGAGATTAATGCTCTCTCTTAATGAATCTGGCTGCATCGCACGGCGAAACGCACTCGTCTGATCCTTCGGGGATAATTCTCCTTGCTTGATGAGGTACGTGGAGATTGTGGCAAAGTCACGATAAAATCCGCTGAAGTCTCCGCGCGAATGAGTCCCTGTGCGAGCGTGGGCGCCTACGAGCGTATCCAAATCTGCGATGGAGTATTTCTTGCCAGGGGCCGTCCCGCAATAAAGGCTCAACACGGCTTCTTTAAATTCTGCGTAGGTTTTTGCAGCGGTAGCGAACTCGGTAAGGGATTCCCATGCATCAGCGTCTCCAACGCTAAGGAATCGAGTCGCGTGGGATTTCTTCTCGGCGTCATTGGCGATATTGCATCGTCCGAACTGATGTTGGAGGTCGGAGAAATAACGGGGAAGCTCTCGTGGCTTCGTTGAATCGAACGTTGGAGCATTTCGATCTCCGCGGGACGGCATAGATGGGGTAGCCATGGTGGAAATGTTAGGAGGGTTGATTTCTGGGTTGGGTTCAATAAAATCCTTGGGATCCGCCGGGCGTATGGGCAGCGGTCGAGGCGAAGGTGATGGCGATGGCGATGGCGAACGCGAGTTTTCTGGACTCAGAATATCCGAGTGGTGTGATAGATGATATGGGACTGTGTTGAATAGATCCTGGTCGCCGATGTTATGACCAGCGTCGATTATTTCTTGGCGAAGGTTACGAAGTTCGTGGCCTCGCAAGGTACGAGACGGACCGGGAGCAATGTTAGAACCCCTCGCGGTGGGCTCCAAAATGATACACCTACTCCGGGTCTAAAGCACGGAGCAGTAATGCAGATGTGCGAGGTGGTCCAAGACGTCCTGGATCCGATCAGGTATGTGTGAGGATGTCACTTAATACGATAGTCGATAGGTGATGTTCGATGTTCGATAGGCGATATTCGATAGGCGATGGCGATGGGTGATAGGCGATGGGCGATGGGGGATAGACGATGTTCGATAGGCGATATCCAGCAATGACAGTGATCGAGGGCTACTAGCTACTTCTAGGAACGATTGCAGATGGGCTGCAGAGGGAGATAATAGAGAAGAGGCAAGATGAAATATATTGCAGTGGGGGTGCGACTCTCTGCCGTACATGGTACAAAGTGGGGGCTTTTATAGTAAAATAGGAAGGGAGAGACAAGAAAAGGAATTGAGTCAAGAAACCAAAAGGGAAATACATGGAATGGAGGTGCCTGGAACCAGTGCATTGCGTGGGAGCTCGGAGTTCTGAAAGAGGAAGTAACTGGCCGAAAGGGGGCAGGAGAAGTGGGTTTGCATGGCGGAGAACGAAGAACCTAAAAGGAGACCGGAGAAGAGGGCTGTGCGTCTACAAAAGGAAGTTGTTGTTCGTGAGAACTCCGCACCCGTATTTGGACTGGGTGAGCGTAGCTTGAGTGAACTCCAAATGCTGCAGTAATACAGCAATTCAATTGCTCTGGTGCGTGAGATAACTCTTCCGCCAACTGCTCCGGTTCGAATGGTACAATCTCCGCCAACTTGGTCCTGTGCATCGCTTGCTCCGGCAGGCTCGATTCCGTATACGGCGTGCTCCGGTGCACATCAGTACATATGCATTGTCCAACACATGAGAGATGTGTTGGAGTTTAACCTGGCGGGAGGGATACCGGGTAGCAGCAACAAGGACATTTGACCTAGTAGTACACAAGGACAGTGGGGGTACATAGGCAAACGGATAAAGGAGCGTGACGTGGCAACGCGTAAGCGATATACGAGAGGCTACGTATCCGTTCGTAATCTGTCGGATGACTTACATAAGTGCGTAAGCTTGTACGTAATCACAGATTCCAACAAGATGGTGGTATGGTTGTGTTTTCAGTACATGGCTTATCTTGAGCCAAATCGATCATCCAAATGCACAATCAAAGGGATCCATACCTGTATCCATGTCCTCAAAAGGGGGTGTGATTAGCAGTGCTCCATGCTTCAAGAAGGCCATCATTCCAAATCTTTGTGTAAGGCTTCAAGCAGAAAAGGTGATGTGGGTGTCAATGAAGGGAATGGAAGGTCTTACAGTCTGGATAGGGTGGGAGGTGGGATGAGTGAACCTGAGAGTAAAGAGAAAGGGCAGAGCACACACTCTCTAGAGATGAGAGGGCGAGAAAAAGTGAGCAAGACAAACATAGGCGATGGGGGAAAAGCACACACATCCTAGAGATGAGAAGGTGAGCAAGACAAACATGAGTGATGGGGGGAAAGCACACACATCCTAGAGACAAGAAGGCAAGAAAAAGTGAACAAGACAAACATGGCTGATGGGGGGAAAGCACGCACATCCTAGAGATGAGAAGGTGAGCAAGACAAACATGAGTGATGGGGGAAAGCACGCACATCCTAGAGACAAGAAGGCAGGAAAAAGTGAGCAAGACAAACATGGGCAATGGGGGAAAAGCACATACGAGCTAGAGACGAGAAGGCAAGAAAAAGTGAGCAAGACAAACATGGGCAATGGGGGAAAAGCACATACGAGCTAGTGACGAGAAGGCAAGAAAAAGTGAGCAGGACAAACATGGGTGATGGGGAAAAGCATGCACAAACTAGGGACGAGAAGGCAAGAAAAAGTGAGCAAGACAGACATGGGCAATGGGGGAAAAGCATGCACTTCCTAGGAACGAGAAGGCGAGAAAAGTGAGCAAGAAAAGCATACATGGGCGATGGGGAAAAAGCACACACTCGCTAGAGACAAGAAGGCAAGAAAAAGTGAGCAAGACAGACATGGCCGATGGGGGAAAAGCACACACATCCTAGAGATGAGAAGGTGAGAAAAAGTGAGCAAGACAAACATGGCCAATGGGGGAAAAGCACATACGATCTAGAGACAAGAAGGCGAGAAAAAGTGAGCAAGACAAACATGGGTGATGGCAGGAAAGCACGTACGATCTAGAGACGAGAAGGTGAGAAAAAGTGAGCAAGACAAACATGGGTGATGGGGGAAAAGCATGCAAGAACTAGAGATGGGAAGGCAACAAAAAGTGAGCAAGACAAACATGGGTGATGGGAAAAAGCATGCACAAACTAGAGACGAGAAGGCAAGAAAAAATGAGCAAGACAAACATGAGCTATGGGGGAATAGCACACACAAACTAGGGTCCAGAAGGCAAGAAAAAGTGAGCAAGGCAAACATGGCCAATGGGGGAAAGGCACACACAGACTAGGGACGAGAATGCAAGAAAAAGTGAGCAAGACAAACATGGCCAATGGGGAAAAAGCATGCACATCCTAGAGATGAGAAGGTGAGAAAAAGGGAGCAAGAAAAACATGGCCAATGGGGGAAAAGCATGTACGATCTAGCGATAAGAAGGTGGGAAAAAGTGAGCAAGACAAACATGGGCGATGGGGGAAAAGCACGCACGAACTAGAGATGAGAAGGCAACAAAAAGTGAGCAAGACAAACCTGGGTGATGGGGAAAAGCACATACGAGCTAGAGGCGAGAAGGTGAGAAAAAGTGAGCAAGCCAAACATGGGTGATGGGGGAAAAGCACACACTCGCTAGAGACAAGAAGGCAAGAAAAAGTGAGCAACACAAACATGGTGATGGGGGAAAAGCACACACATCCTAGGAGAAGGCAAGAGAAAGTGAGCAAGACAACATGGGTGATGGGGGAAAATACACACTCGCTAGAGATGAGAGGGCGAGAAAAAGTGATCAAGACAAACATGGGTGATGGGGGAAAAGCACATACAAGCTAGAGATGAGAAGGTGAGCAAGACAAACATGGGTAATAAGGGAAAAGCACGCACTCGCTAGAGATGAGAAGGTGAAAAAAAGTGAGCACGACAAACATGGGCGATGGGTCAAAAGTACGCACTTCCTAGAGATGAGAAGACAGAAAAAAGTGAGCAAGACAAACATGGGCAATGGGGGAAAGGCACACACATACTAGGGTCCAATGGAACCTCAATTAGTATCCTAGGAACACAATTGCCACTCAAGGTTGGCCTCCCACGCACTTTTACTTTTCTTAATATGTTTGAAATTCCTTGCATCTTGTCTTTATTGGCATGTTGCTGCAAGATCTTTACTCATCTCCTTTATCCCCTGTAGTCTGATCTCACCTTCAATAGCCCCCACCCTGCAGCAGCCACATCCATAAAGAGATCCGTCAAAGATGTTGTTGCCCAAATGCCAATGACTGCCTCCTCCACTATCTCCTCGAACAAGTTCCACATCCTCTCATCCTCACATGTCACGCCTTCTTCCACCGCCTTTCGCAAGTGTTTATACCAGTGTCGAACAGGATACCTTGGAACAACATCAGACTGACACCCTGCCTTGACAATGACCTCCAAACAACTTCTTGCTGTTACAAAGTGCGCATGGCCTGTGAGGATACGGAATTCTGCTGGTGCATGCCTATCCATAATATAATCACGGAACGACTGGTGCATTTGTGGTGTTGCTTCCTCAAACGATGTAGTCGTGCTTGGAATTAAGACACTGCGAAACTGCTGTAGGAAGTTGGCAACATCAAAGTTGTCCTCTGGGATATCGGCCAATAAAGCAATGATTTGACGGATGGTCAATGGTTCATCAAGCACAAGAATGGTCCCAATAACATGCTGAAAGCCGCATAGTTGCCTTGCACGCCAGTCTGCATTCTCTGCTGGATTGTCTATGTTCTCGAACGAGGTCAAAATAAGTCTGTATAGATCCTCGAGTTGACTAATACCCATTTGGGTAAATTGATCAAAGACCCATTTCTGAGAGGTCTTCCCATACTGGCTAATCTGCTGCCTAATCCACTGAAGAGCGGTTGCGGCATAGTGAAAGAGGCCATTTGCTTTGTTGGATAACTTCAGCAATTGTTTCATAGCTGGCCAATCATCCCAATCCCTCGGTGTGATTTCCGTCATCCTTGCAACGATGAAGTTGTGAACTTCATACACAGATGCTTCTGTCTCGAGGGCACGCTGTTTGAACATTGCGAGCTCAAGAGTTTTGTCCCCGTAGCTGTTGGCCCAACTGGAGATGTCGGCCCAGTGCTCTGGTCGAGAAGTAATGAGGAATCGGACATTATCTGGAAGCTTACAGCCTCTTGGTGCAATTGGCGACAGAATCTCCTTCACAGTCTCAGCTGCATCCAGGAGCTCATCCAGTGCATCGATGAGAATGACAACTACCTCGGAAGATTCGGCGAGCTTTCGGATCGGAGCTAATAGAAGTGCTTCCACTTGGTCCTTCCGTGAAGAAGGGACCCAATCCTTCAATGTGTCCTGGATAATGCGAGCAGCAGCTGGAGAGGATTCGGCAAGCTGCTGTGCAATAGTGGGAATAATTTTGTCTGGATTGGTTGTTTCAGGGATGTTGCGAGAGATAAAGAACTGAGCTGCCACGGGTGTGTGCTTCTTGCCAAGATTGTTGACAAGAGTTGCAGAGAGTGTTGATTTGCCGCTGCCTGCTATGCCTGTAATCCAAAAGATATGTTCATTGTTGCCAGGCTGTGGTGATAGCCACTTCAAGATGTCCTCTTGGATTTCCACACGAGTATCAGGTGCACAAAGGCTCTTGCTCTGATCTGTAAATTTATGCTGTGCTGCAACATGGTTGGCGAGCTTCTCCTTGATAAATTGCAATTCTTTGAATTGGTTCATCAGCTTTAAAATTTTCACAAGCCATAGAAGAGCATACCAGTTGCATGGGGATGGGTGAGAGTGACATTGCCGTGGTGGATATCAAACCTGGGTCCTTCACCGTTTCCACCGTCTCCACCGCGTTCCCCACCCTGGCCCCCGGAGCCCCCACTCCCACCATAAGCTAAGGACCAATGAATGAGCCATGACTTCGGCCTAGATTCGTGTAATATGTTAAGTACCGTTAATGTTAATTATTGTGGAACTGGCATAAGTTCGTCCAACTGGCATAGCGAATCATGAAGCAAATAAGAGTGGGATATCTCGAAATGACTCACCAGGCCTAGACTGCCCATTATTCGGCGTACCTGGGTTAAATGGTGAATAGCTGCAGGTATGTGAAATTACAGGACGCACCAGTCTTAGCAGTATCACCCCCTCTCGCCGAATCTTCCTCCTTATCGGCGCGCCCACGTGCACTCTCAGGGTTAAATGGCAAGACTAGGTTGAAGCAATGAGCTGTAGCTGGAACTCGAATGAAAAGACTCACTCCCCGTGGCACCGGGCGACAATCCTCGCCTGTTAGATGGCGCTGGCGTTGTGCTTCGAGACGGCTGCAGAGAGGGTGCCGGAGTGCGTTTCTGAGTGTTTTTGCGCCGTTCGTCCTTGCGCTTGTCGCGCCGGTTGGGCTTTGGCTGCTTTGGGTGGTCAGACATGGTCGTTATGGAAAGCAAGGTGGAAAGGACCGTCCTTACACGTTGCAACGTCCTTTAAGGACGTTGCAACGTGTGGTCGACGCCCAGTTCTTAGTCCCACGTCACTCTGTGGTGCCAACAGCCATCTCGATCGATAGACAGGTTGCACATTGCTGCCATGCCGCGAGGACAGGGTTCTTGAATTCGCGTCCCAAAACCCACGCTTTGAGCGTTCGGGAGTAATATGGGCATAAACGACGCTGAGGAATGGAATGCTAGGGATTTAAAATAGAAGTCTCGCTATCGAGGCCGGTAAGCCAAGGGTGGTTGGGGATTGTCTCTTTCATGCTTTCCGCGGAGCGGGCATTTCCCTAAGTAGGAGGGGCGGACACGGAGGTCGTGCGTCGCGGTCCCGCCCTTGCCTGTGGATGAACGGACGTCGCCCCAGCCTTCTTTGACGCGCTCTACCCGTTGAGCGCACGTCCCGTCTGGGCTTTTTGCCCTTGCCCTTCGAGTTTCGTGCATGCTCAGCACACTACACTTCTCCATGTGGAGCTCACAGATGTCGGCGATCTCCGAGATGCGCATTCCCGCTTTTGTCTCTCCACCATCATCTGTGCGCGCTGTATACTCTGGGTAAGTCGTTGTCCGTCGCTCGCTGTATGGACTTCGGACGAATGGGTCGGTGATGAGTTGGTGCATACTCCGATGGACGACTGTGCTCGCATTCATTTTGCTTCGGGTTTCATCACTATTTATTGCCTCTATCTTCCAGGGTACTATGTCAACACGGTCTCAATACCTCCATGCACCACCCGCCTGTTTGTTTGATGCTCTTCGCTGCTCCTCGTCCTCCTGGAGCTGTTCGTCGTCGTCGGGATTTCCCTAGACGGCGAGACTAGTCGTGCTTGCTCCGGCGGGTAGACCCTCACCATTAGCAATGTGACTCTCGTTCCAGGTCAAAAGAATCTATGTGTAAGATGTTTCTATTTTATACAAATCCTGACCCTACGCAGCCGCCCAGCCACGCATCCCGGTGAGTAGTAGCTACCAGTATCTGCTAATCGCCCAGATCTAACTAGACGCATACTAGCAAAGTACTGCAAGATTCCGTCCGTTATCTCGCCCACACTGGAGCTTGACTAAGATCATTTTCAGAGCGTTCGGAGGCACAATCCCCAACGATGAGACGTGCGAGGCCAGCGGGACGAACGCGCTCGATATCGCCACCACGGCCCGAGATGCGCTTTCGAGCTTCGTGAGTGTCTCCAAGTTGAATATGTTCTTGAGCTATTCTTAGGAAAGTCGATCGAACAGAAAGGAAATCTCAGAATCGAAATCGAATCAACGAGTTGTTAGTAATCGCAGGTGATATTCCGGAGGAAGGGGAGAATGTAAAAGTGCGGTAGTCCCAATGAGTAAGATCCCGACATACAGGCCCCTCTACTATGGATACTATAATCAGCTATGAGTCTAAGTTTTGTGGCAGATATATGTCCTTGAGATATTATTCTCGTGAGTTGAACAGCGCAGACGGGAAAATCTAGCGGATCCTAAATTAACATCAGACCAGGTTTGGTGAATAGGTTAACAAACGTAAGCGGAAGTCATTGAGAGGTTGACAGAGAAAGAGGTATTGAGTCCAGTGAACCATTGATGTGATACGGCGTGAACCTTTGGTCAAAATGGTAGAGTAATGGTTTGAGTGATGGGTACACCAACTTCAAGTCCGATAGCCAATTTTGACATCAGACAAAAACAGGTGACTCCGATGGGAAGTACACTTCATTTGCTTCGTACACCCTAAAATTTCCAAGGCCTAGTTCATGCCCAAAATAATATTGCATAGGATGTCTGTAAACTGCGTGTTGGAGCCGAACAGCCCCGGAATCAGTATAAAGCTGATAGGGCCGACAAGCGGCACGGCCCGCTACCAGGGTAGACTTTGCCTCAGCTTAGGTATATATTCCTATTCAACGGCAGTCTAAAGCTTACTCCGGGTGTTCACGCGTCGAGTTGTCAACCAGCTATCATTTGTGCAACCACATTCCACTGCAGCACATTCGTGAGTTTTGACAATATAAAATAAATTCGAGTGCGACCCAAAGCTCGCTCGGTCGGCGCGCGTGCGTCGACCAGCTCGCATTGGGCCACAATATATCTTTGAATGTATAATTTACCTTTGTATTGTTGGGGATAGATCCCTCGACGTGTTGCGGCACAAGGATGCCTGATAACCAAGATAACCGTTGTAACCGCCCGGAGTTATGCTAAGCTGCAATGTTATTCCTGTGCCAAGACTGGCATTTGAACTGTGAGTAAATACACCTTCTGCGTAAACCTATCCAGCTTCAGTTAACCTTTTAGAGGTCCATTTCTGTTCTTCATGCGACGACTTCAAGGCTCATGTCTAGTTAAAGTTCACGGAGAACGAGCATAAATGAACGACCGTATGTGTGTTGCGGCTCATGGTGTGACCCAATTTTTACCAAAATTTCTTTTGGAACAGCCCATAACTCGGTAAGGTTCACCAGGGGTAAAGGTAAGGTACAATTTGGCTGACCTCTACCTCTACCTCTGAAACCCCTACCTCTGGGGGAGGTATACCCCTACCTTGCCAGAGGTCTTGAGAGGTATGACCTTTATACCTCTCCTCCATACCTCTGTGAGAGGTTTACCATATAAATGGTCTAAAAACAGGCCACAGGGTTAGTTGATCCTTGGAACAAGCCCATCCTATATCTCTTGCAAAGCATTTCATGAGCTAAGGTTACATTCCAAGGAAAATAAAAAATTGGTCAACAATTACCAAACCACAAATACACATGGAATGCAGTTGAGAAATTCAGATATGACAATAAGATTCTGTTTCAGATCTTTCAGGTCAATTTCCACCCAAGTTTTATACTCAAAGATGTCTGAAATTGCAGTCTACACCCTTCGGACCTTTACCTCTCTGGACCTCTCTACCCCGGGAGGTTGGGTAGAGGTTTGCCAAAGGTATAGATCTTGCAACCTCTACCTCCACCTCTTTTGTACCTTATACCATACCTCTAGAGGTATACCCTTACCCCTGGTGATCCTTATAACTCGGTAACCATGGGTTTCTCTTTAGTTGAGTTCTTCAGAGTTGTAGGGCTCATATAGACAGCAACAGGCTGTGGTCGAGGTTTAACATACATTTTCATAAGTCTCAATCACTGCAGTAATACAATCTTCGGCACTGAAAATGACCGCCGGAAGCAAAGTAATATTTCCAGGGAAGGCAATGATCTGCTGTGAGGTCCGACAATGGCCAGCTCAGGAAGTGAAGAAAGCCCTGAGAAAGACACACTTGTGTCTGAGGAGATCCAGCTTTTCACAGTGAGATTCTCTACCATTGACATTTCGGAGCAGTGATCAAAACACCCAGGAAAAATGAGTCAACTTGTGACGCGACAGCAATACGGAAGATGTAGCGCACAATGTAAGGTTTGCGTGGGAAACCCAACAGCAATTTGGTCGATACCGTTCGAAAGGAGACAGACAAATAGACGTACAACACAAGGTCTGCCTGGGAAGCCCAGTGCAAAGAGCAGGATGCAAGCTGAAAGCAGAACCAAAATGCAAGTAAGCTCAGTTCAGCTCAAAGAAGAGAATACCCATTATTCCTATACATGGGCCACTAAGTAAATAGTCTGGAATGGTAATGATTCCAATGCAAAGAGGGATTAAATGGAACACAGAGTCACTGGCATATTTTGCAAAGGGATTCGACAGCAATACACTCCAACACACGGCACATTCAAATTATTAGTGTAAAATTATGCCCAGCGCTCACACTGCATTGCCAACACAACAATTCTATGGTAAAATGCACCTGAGGAAATATTCAAGTTTATTGAGACGCAGAATGGTTGGCTGAGATGTGGTTGACCGGCGATGACCCAGACAGGTGAGAGCAGTCTAGAGCTACGGGGACGAGAATTTGGCAAAAGAGCAGTGGGAACGTCAAGGACATGGGCAAAGGCCCCTGTCAAAGGATTACCAAATTTTCGGTTAGCTTCCGAGGACCGAGTCAGCAGGATTGTCATTTTGCTCTCGGCAATCATCGACCGATGAACCGGCTGGGGCAAGCCGACACAGTTTGGCAGAGAGGAAAGGTCATTACGTGGAGAATGCTGACGAAAATGTGATGCACGGCCAAAATCGAAAAATCAGGCTCTTTAAGACCCTTACCTTACGGTAGCGGGAATGATTGGTCATGCCAAAACGGAGTCGCGTGACCGCGGTTGACGGGTGGCACACATACACAAACAGCTGGTCCTCACTTGCTTCTTGCCACCATGGCCGTGGCGATCTTTAACACCTACTCTTCCGACGGATTTCGCATATTCAGCCTGATTCCCACCGCATGTAACGATACTGGGCTCTCTGGAGACGAAATTGACCTGGAGCTGGCTGGGCGTCAATTTCGCAGGTGGAGTCCCCGTCGTCTGCAGCGCTGCTCATGCCACCGGAGTTTCTAGTTTCAGTATCTCTCTGGCTCACTTGACGTCGCATATCACCTGTTACGCCATGGCTTGACTCGATCTGCATCGTCGGAACGTGCTCTCCCCTTAGACTAAATAACCGGCGCCAGGACTTTCTTGCCCCGCGATATCACCCCGCTGAAAGCTCGGGCTCGACGCAGGGACGGGTATAACTCCCCCCTCCCCCCCCCTTTCACAGCGTGCAAGATACATCTGTGTTGATACACGATTTGTGTATCGGCTGGTACCCGATTAGTTCACGGAGCTCTTGCGATGACAGCTGGGCTGTAGTGCAGTCGAAAAGGTCTGGATGGTGACGCAGCCGCGTAACAGTGAAAGATCGTTGATCGTTCATCCCAGCCGTAAACTAGCGACCATGAGAATTCGAGTCGCAAGGCAGACTATAAACGTACCGCTGCTGGGATCCAGCCGTTGAAATCCTCCAAGCCCCTGTGCTCCTCCGGAAGAACAGCATAAAGGTCTCTCAATGCGCCCTGGATCTTGTTATCAGGCTGATCTTCCTCCCCAAACCGATCCAAAAGATTAAAATTCTCATCTTCCTCTGCCGCCCATATCTGTTCTTCCCTACCGGCAGGGAGCCACAGCATCAAAGTCGCGACGAATGTCTTCCCCCTGGCCCGAACAAACTGCAAGTCGTCCTCGGCAGCCTTATCCTCGGCGGACTTTTCGGGTCTGGCCAAAGGGGGAAGCACCTCTGGCCGCTCCTTCAAGAAGTTCTGTCGAAATCCAGGCTCAAAGGTATGATCACGGCAAAGTAAGTATTTTATTTCTCAGTGGTGATTGTAGACTGAATATTATTCCTAGTATGGCCAAGGTGCCACGATGGCCAGGCCTCAAACATTTCGAAAATTTTACAAGCAAAGACATTAATGATGGTCAGAGTTGGCTGGATATCGAGAAGGTAAGGGATCATTCAAGTTAACGCACTGGGCATTCGAGAATATGTGCTCATATCTTCTTTCAGTGTATTTTGCCGTGCGTAGTGCAGTTGCTGCCGAAGAACTCACCATTTGTCCACGCAATCCGAACACACCTACTGACCCGAAGGATGATGGGTCTGCACTGCATCTCCGAGGAGCAAATCAAACGCAAGGACAGTTACCAGGAGGATTACGGAAAGTATTGCAAGGTAAGTCTTTCACCTCTCTCAAATTTCCACAGAAGTTCTGATGATGTTCAAGAAATTGACAGATGAATACGACAAATCATTTGACTTCCCAAAGCAACACGCACTATATCACTCCACACCTGACATACGGAACAAAGGCCCTCATTCCATCTCCTGCACACGCGTCAATGAGGGTTTTCATCAAGAGTGCCGAGAAATTTATGCGCGCCGCAGCAAAAGGGACCTCGACAAACAGGGAGGTAACATTAATAAATGTGCGATGAGGGACTGACATATTCCTTCAGATGACTGACCTGGACGCAATCAGGGAGGCTATGGCCCTCACCCGAATGACTGTTAATCAGTAAGATAGTGAAATTTGCAACGGAGTGCGGAGTTGGCAGAGCATGCGAACGTCAGCCTGAACGAAATTCAAGAAGTTCCGGACACTCCGGATGAGAAACACTGGCGACTTGGTTCCCCGCCAAATCTGGTTAACTCCAGATTTGCGATGAAAGACGCTGTCTGGATCAACGATGCGACCCGTCGCAGCTTTCATTCCGACCCGCGCACTTTTATTCGGAATGCTTTCCCAAATGATCGGCTGACGGAGGCCGGAGAGGAAACAATTATGGTGCGCACATATTCATGTCATGTTTTTTTTTTCAACCATGCGACTGAGTCTGGATAGATTCGGCCATTCCGATGCATTTACATTCACTACACCTCGCTTGAAGACTGGACAGATCAATGTGAGGTATTGCGATGCAATCCCTCGTTTCAGGTGAATCACGAAGAACGATTCGGCTGTGTAGCCATCAACATGGACGACAATCCGTTGACATTTGGTCGCACGTTGTTCTTGTTCCAGTGTCGCCTTCCTTCCGGTCGGAACGAGGACATTGCACTCGTACGACTATTCAAGAAGTCCACCTGGGGGCCGAAGACTCTGTGGAACAATTGCCAAATTTTTGAAGATGCCTCGGTATTTTGTACGGGGAGCTTACATGGTTAATTGTTTTGGGTGTAGCAAGGAGGATCGCACCTTCTATTTAGATGATGTAGCTGATTTAGACTGGCTGTTGCGCGCTGGTAATTAAACGAATCATAGATTTTCAAAACACATGGTTTGACATTCTCGTCAAGCCCTCAAGGCGGCAAAATATTCCTTCAAGCAAGAAAAGTTCAAATAGGTCCTTATAAGTACTTATACCCCAGCTGTAAGTCAGGTATAACTCTCCTGTAACCCACCTTTAAGGTAAGCCTTCGTAACCCCTTATAATCGCGCAGGCCCTTTTGCGACAGAGAGGTGTTGAGGTATACGCTATCAGCGGATTCTTATCTACATTCGTTATCTTTTTACGTTGTTTATATTTACATCACGGACCTACTAGTCACGCCATACCAAACAAAGGCGCCTCAGTTCTGTTCATCCAGACTGAGGCGTAAGTCATTCATTATTACTAGCTAATTTACTTTACTGACTTGTAGACTAGTTACTTCTTTATAGGTATATAATATACTGAGTTCTGTTCATCCAGACTGAGGCTTACTTCTTTATAGTCCACCTCTTCCGTGCATCGGCTGCGCCGATTCTTCACAAGAGGACCTCTGCATATACGAAGTCTGCAGCAGTCGAAGAGTCTGCCCGTATCCGCATCCGGCCTGGAAGACCTGGTGAATCGATTTGGCGCCGGAGGGTGTCGTTGCACGTATAATCCTCGCCGCGTACGTGGAATTTGCCCCTAAGCTCATACGGGGTGCTGACGCTTGGACAGTTTGACCGATATCTCGGTTTACAAAGTGAATCTCACTAATGATCAACCCCACGAAGTCTGTAACGCAGAGTTCCCTCTTTGGTGGTTTCATTGAATAGCTATCCTATACTGTGGGTGATCTCATTGTCTACGTGTTGGGGCATCCACATTCCAGCCGGGGCCGTTACATCCGCATCGCACATGCCGTTAAATTATGAGACCTTTTCGGCGTATTTATCCAAATTAAAAAATGAAATCACGGATTAACTGATTTTGTTCATTGGGCGCAGATATCGGGCTACCTTGCAATGACCTACGCCGACAGCACACTCCCCTTCAACTGCTTCTACCCGTTATTCCGTTGAACTCTTTGTAACCACACTCGGGAACTCGGCTGTGAATGTATTTTGATCACAGCCTCAGACTTTTCTCTTCCGCACCTCGTCGTCGCTGACTCAGTATTCGCTGTCGCTCCCCTCTCACTCAGACTACACCGAAAACGATCCAATCTTCCCCCACCATGACGTCAAGTCGCATGACATGACGCCACGCGGGGCTACAATAACAAGACCGCGAAATGTTGGCGAAATGTCTACTTTCTCTGTCGCCCGTTGACGGTCATCATGAGCTCCTCTACCTCGACACAATCACCAATTAATATTTCTACAACCATTACACAACTTCAGCCGGCAATGGTTTCGCCCCAAGCGACCATACCCACCTTCGCCGATCCCCAATATGAAGGCACAAGTCCTTCCCTCCACTTAGGGAGAATCGGTAAGTAGTTCGTGCTTTTATTTTCACGTGATGGTGCAGGCAATCGACGTTCTTTTTTATTCTCGTGTAAAGGATCGTTTCTAAAGATTTTGCAGGCGTCTTTGTGTTTACACCGAGCCGCAGTGACGAAGAATCGAGCGACCGCTGCGAACCATCGCAGCAGCCCGGCGCACCAAGCGATCCATCTCTCAATGAACCTGCAGAGTCTCTCTACGCCACCGCGAACGTCCCATATCCCCAGCCCTTCGCCGGCTACCAGGGGCAATACATGATGCTCAACATGGCCCACACCCCGCCAACCCCCTTCGCCTACCGCCCGTACGCGTCCCACCGCCCCCCGTATACGTCCCCCCTGCCCCCAGGCGCCCAGTCCTCGCAGCAACCCTCCCCGGCCTTCCCCCCGCCTTTCGCCTACCCGTACCAACCATACCCGCCCTAGTCCGCCCCCTTTTCCCAACCGCCGCCGATATACCCGCACCCACACCAGCACAAGCAACAAGTCGGCGACGGCAACACGTTGTGGTACGTTCCGCCGCAGCCGTACCCGCTCTACCCTCCATCACCGGTCGGGCAGCATCCGGACGCCAACAGCTCGCGCCCTCCGTCGACGCCCTCGTCCTCCGGCGCGCCTTCGCTGGCGCCGTCCGGGCCCGACAAGCCATTCGTGCGCCGCGTGTACCACCCCAACCCGCCCGCACACCGCTCCGAGTGGGTCATGTGGCTCGGGAACGTCCCCAGCGACGCGCCGCACGACGAACTCTGGCGCTTCTTCACGCGCGACGACGACGGCGTGCTCTCCATCTTCCCCATCGCGCGCTCCTGCTGCGCGTTCGTCAACTACGAGACGGAGGCGCAGCGCGACGCGGCGACGGAGCGCTTCAACGGCGTCCCCCTGCGCGCGGACCCGCGGTGCCCGCTCCTGGTGTGCCGTGCGCGCCGCAGGGACGACGATCTGCGTGCGGGCGTTAGGGGCCAGCGCGGGATGGGCATGCACTCGCGGTGGGTGAAAGCCCAGGCGGAGAAGGCGGCGTCTGCATCCGATTCGGGCTCGTCGCATTTGGGGCTCTCCGCGCTCTCGATCGACGACGACGTCCCCACGCGGCCGCCGCCTCGTCCGCTCGTCGGGGGCTCAAACAGCTCCGGCTCGCACGCATCGACCGACTCGAGCCTCCTCCGCCGGCACTTCCCGCAGCGGTTCTTTATCCTCACATCCCTCACACGCGTGCGCAGCTCGTCTCCTCCCTCTTCCGTCGCGCACTGAACGAAAAATAATGCCCCGTGCAGGACGACCTCGACCTGAGTGCGCAGACGGGCGTGTGGGCAACGCAGAAGCACAACGAGGGAATCCTCGACCGCGCGTTCCGCACGTCGCAGGACGTCTTCCTCATCTTCAGATTGAGCCAATGACCAAGGCAAACAGGTAAGAATTGAGGGCAGGGCAGCTGTCCTATTGAGAAACCATCGAAAGTGGCCGTAAAAAGGTGATTCCCCTTACCAGAAAGATGCCTTGGCGATCGGTTTGACAATCTGAGAACAAGGTTCGCTGCGGAATTAGAAGGCGAATCGACTGAGCCTATAATCAAGGCGAACGAGTAGAAATTTAGGGCAGGGTGACTGTCCTAGTAGAAAACAATCAAAAATGGCCCTAAAAAAGTGATTTCCCTTACCAGAAAAACGCCGTAGCGATCAGTTTAAAAATCTGAGAAGCCCGTTCGCTGCGGATTCGGAAAGCGAATCGATCGAGCCTATAACCAAGACGAACGGGTAAAGATTGAGGGCAGGGCAACTGTCCTAGTGGAAAACGCTCAAAAGTGGCCCTAAAAAGTGATTTCCCTTACCAGAAAAACGCCTTGGTGATCAGTTTAAAAATCTGAGAAGCCCGTTCGCTGCGGATTTGGAAAGCGAATCGATCGAGCCTATAACCAAGACGAACTGGTAAAGATTGAGGGCAGGGCAACTGTCCTAGTGGAAAACGCTCAAAAGTGGCCCTAAAAAAGTGATTTCCCTTACCAGAAAAACGCCTTGGTGATCAGTTTAAAAATCTGAGAAGCCCGTTCGCTGCGGATTCGGAAAGCGAATCGATCGAGCCTATAACCAAGGCAAACGGGTAAAAACTGAGAGCAGGGCGACTGTTCTAGTGGAAAACGATCAAAAGTGGCCCAAAATGGAAAAAAAACGGCTCGCGCCTGTTGTACCGCAATGAGCTGTAACGCGTACGAGTGTCGTGGCAACGCTGCACAACAAAAATGTTAGCCAAGAACTATACTGCGGGACTATGAAACACTATACCTTGACGCAGTGGACTGTCTTGCAGAAACTCTGAATAATACGACCTTAAGGTTGAAAATTCGGAGGGAGGAGTTAACACCAGCATAGATTAAAGGAGGTCGCCGAAGACGCGTTGCCAGAGTTTCAGGGAGGCCGAAAAACCGAATTAAAACAGCGGTAGCAACACGGATACGTAGACATACGATGCAATAAGTAAGGTTTGAGCCCAGCAAGGTCGATAAGTAAACTTGAATATCTTTCCCGGCGGATCGTCAGCTGTTGAAACAGACGAGAGAGCACCGTATCAATTTCGCGCTCACGGAAACTCGGGACGGTGAATACAGTAACGGCCCCCGCAGGCCAATGTGAAGTTCACGTCTGGGAAATCGTTTATCAGGGTAAGGAATAAGACATAATGTATGGATAAAAGCACCTCGATGATAGTTTGGATGTCTTACGGCCAATCGTATCAGCAAAATGTAGAAACAAATGAGACAGCATACTTGTGGGAACACGAATAGAACTTGCGACCGGCGCAGAGGAATGTAGAGAAGGTTGTATAGGGGAAATTGTGCGTGTCAACAAATCATGTATGCGTGGAATACACCCAACACGTTAAATAACTGGTTCCCGAGTCCAATCTATCGAGAGGATGAGACAATATGACCGATACACTACCATTGATAGATGCACACCTGCTCGAAACTACAAGATGGTATTCCTGGTACCGGCAACGGAACCAGGTCTGGAATCGAATTGTAAAATGCCCAACAGTAAAATCACGACATAAAGTCACGAGGAGTCATAAGAATGCAGTGTTAGGGTCTTAAATACCTTACTTTAATCCATTTGGGCGCACCTCCTGTAGCTTGCGGTGTAGTGTCTTGTGACGGCGGTGTGACGGGTAACGGGCTCCTTCCTCCTGACGACCACGTCGCCACGACACGCCGCCACAGATTCCCAACCGCAGCTTCAAGCCTGCACGTCTCCGACATCCTGTCGACGAATTTTTTTCCGCCATTCCCTGCGATACCACTGTGCAGTCAATTCAAGTCCTGTAACCCCTACTATCCCCCCCGCCGCGCCGGACACACCTACTACTGGGACAAACAAACATTTCTCGTCCAATACTGGCCCGTTTCAGGAGATTTTTGGCTTCACATAAGCGGTAGGAGGTGCTCTAGATATATAAAGTCCAAAACTCTACAATCTCGCATCTTTCGAATATATACCACCGCCGAAAGTTGACAACTTGGGCCATTTTCGGAAATTTAGCCTATCTGGGCCCTGGCCCGAGGGTCATATTATCTTCTGAATGCATCTAAAGTGTACCTTGACATCGTAAGAGTTCCCATATAAAATTTCAGAGGCATAGCTGTCTTGTAGCCGTCACACTGAGCCGAAAGATGAAGACATGCCTGCCAAATTGATATCTCAACAGGCAAAAATGATAGCAAGAAAATTCATGCCGCCTGTTGACCATCCGGGACATGCCTCAGCTACTACTTGACGGATATCATACTTCTTATCGAATAGCTCTACCGTATAAGATTTGGAGGTGCCTCGACGGCAAGAGGGTCAGATACGAAGCCGGCAATACAAATTTGACGTGTTACCTAGTACTCGGACAAGTGGCAACCTCGGCAAAAACGACGCCGTTTGAGCAATTCTTACCCATTTCTCATGAGGTGAGATTTGAATCTGGGGTAAAAGACAGATTCCTGTCGATCCACATACTCAGCTTGGCCCAAAAACTATTGGATAAATTGCTATATTGCAATTTTCCTTAAGTGTCCGAGATCTAGGGGAGGGATACTGTAGTGTTACAATCAATTCGTCAAGGGGTGTGACGCGTGACTAAAAATTACATTTCGTCAATTCGTCAGCGGGCCTCGGGGTGTGTGACAGCCCCAAAAAATCGTCAAACAGCAGATGCTCTCCACTGGTTTTAGGACATTCAATTTGGCACTTTATGAGAAATAAAGCACTGCAAAAGAGGAAAAAGACTGAAATAAAAGAAAACTATGATTTTACCATTTTTCTAGCATTGGAAGTACATTTTTTACATGTACATACAGTACTATTCAACCAGAAGAGGGGCTGGAGGCGTGATATTGACAGTGAATCACTGAACTGCGCCTGCGGCGCCGAAAATTGACATTTTTCGCGATTTCAACCAAAAATATGAGGGAAACGTGACAGAAATTACATTCGTCAAGAGGTCCTGTGACGCGTGACCAAGTTCCAAAATTCGTCACGTCAAGGGCCTGCGTGACGCGTGACTGACGAATTGATTGTGATACTACAGTAGTATTTTATCACTAGGGGGCTTTGGTGAACACTACCACCCTTCTGCTCATTCGCATCCAGCATCAATGTCTCAGGCTATCCAATGTCTTTAATAACTCATCCTTACGCTCATGGCACCTTGAGCCCTCGCGGGAGGCTCTCTGGAATCCCTGTCAAACTGAGCCATAGCCCTAATATATAAACAAAGGTAGGTGGCCGTAGCCATAGGAAACGTTTTGTATGGGCACGCTCCTGCCCAACCGGTTGGCTAGCTACATGCAGGCATACAATGGCCTCTCCTGGCTCCTTTTGGCCTTGGGGGGTCCTTTGTATGTATTTACTGGATGATGGCTTGTGATGGTATCTAATAAATCATCAATAAAACGATATATTCTATTTGGTTCGCATTTGATCGCTCAAAAATTGCCTTTGAATGTTCTCACGCTTCTTTGGCCACGAACAGGCTCCCACGCTTGGAATGCTCCCGTTCCTCGGTTGTCCGTTCCCTCGGTAGTTTCCGTGCGATCCGAATCTGGATTTAAATGCACCCGTGCCTGATCCCTCCGCATACTCCTGTATTTCGTTCCGCACCGCACCGCGCACTGCACCCGAAATCATTCCGCCACGGCACATCGGCATCCAGCTCAGCGGCAGTTGCCGGGTCAAGCTGCCCGTCCCTGCTGGGGCTGCAAAAAAAAAAGTACTCGATATCTACGTAATACATCCGGGTTTTGAAGTATATGTAATTTTTGTGCAAAATACCCTCACCGCCATAGAAAACGACGTATCCGTCACGGCGCCTCGGCATCTATCTCAGCGGCAGTTGCCGGGTCAGGCTCCCCGTCCCTGCTGGGGTTGCAAAAAAATACATACTGGGTATCTACGTGTCATTCACCCTGGTTGTGAAGTATATGCCATTTTCGTGCACCAAATATCTTCACCACCCTAGAGAACGACGCGTTATTTACATCTATTTAATGCGGATGGTTACCTACGGCACCGAGGTTGCATAACCCTCCAGTGAACTGTAATTACTTCAATGTTCAATATATGTGGAATTATCCTTCGCAGAATTGTTCAATGCACTTGTTCTTCAAAAGAACCAAAATAAAAAGGAAATAAAACGAATTCGTGACTATTCACAGGAACACGAGTTTTGAATGTAGTGTCTCTCAATTTCTTTGCATAATCTGGACTCATGGCCATCATCATCTCAACTGTAACTCCTTCGAGGATTTTATGCTTTGTTTGGTCAACCAGATTCTGTATCATTTCTGGATCGTTCAATTTGGGAACCAACTTATAGGCCTTTTGATTTGATGCTAGTTTCGCCGTCTTATTTTGGTTTTGACGACAAAACCCAGCATCCTTTGTCGAGTTCGTCGGTGCCAACGGTATCGGAGGTATCCCTTCATCTTCGGAACCATCATCCAATACAATTCTACGCTCCGATCGAATTTTAGGGGGTCGAGGAGTTGAATCCTCGACTTCGTTTTCATCTTGCTCTTCTTCAGGTTCAACAAACGTCACTCTCTTCTCATTCTCCTTTCGTTTTCTCCAATTTTCACTAGTATCGGCGGCAGCAACAGGGTTCTCAGGAGGTTTGGCCGCTCGAGGAGGTTTGACTTTGGTTTTAACCTCAACCTCCTTCCTCGAACTGCCTAAAAACTCGGTCCTTGGGGAGGATCCGTTCTGGATCCACCTCTAGTTGTGACCAGTTGCTCCTGTATCGGTGTCCCCGACTTCCCATCGCTTCGAACAAGATTCAATAATTGAATTACTTGGTTCAAATCGACACCAGTGTTGTTTGGAACGTTCGGAACAAGTCCTTGTGAGTGACTACTTTGTTGGAATTGTGGTACAATATGAGCCATGTTTGTACTCATAGTCGTACCTGGGTTTTGCGCATGATACGATACATTCGGAACGTTAGAAACGTGGTTTGAAGGTCCCGGTGCATAACAATTCTGGTTCATGCTTCGCAGCCTAACCATTTGTTGAACTTTAGCAGACCGAATCTCATCATCCAAAGTATCATATAAGTGATCAACCCTCCCGTATTCGTAAGGATTCTCAGAATTCCAGGATCCATGGTTTCCATCATGATAGTAGCTCGAGATCATGTTAGCTTGCTTGACAGGAAGCGAGTTCGCACGTTTACGATAATGCTCCTCGACTTTCTGGGCTTTGCTAAGATGATCTGGATACCTAGGTATCCAGCTCCCATCTCCCATTTTCAGTGATCCATTCTCGACCTTAAGCCAACCGGAGTCTATGTAGTCTGCTTTTATTTTGCAGTCGTTTTCATAGTGTTGACCACGACAAAAGAAGCATCCCGAATGTCATGCAGTACCATAATCATGATTATGATTATGGCCATGAGTGTTTTCATGGTTTCCGCCAGAACGATTCGATTGTATTTGGACAGGTTGATCCATGTGAGGAGGTCTAGGCCTTTGCGCAGTCTGTGCTTGACTGAATTGCTTCAAGGTGTTCTCAATCGATGATTCTACCCGTTTCATACCCTCCTCGATACGTTTCTCTCGTATCGCCGCGGTATCTTTCATAGCTGCGAGATCTATCGCGAACGTTTCCAGTTTCTCGGTGACCTCTTGTTTCACTTTCGCAGCTTCCGTCGTAACAGCTGGACCAGCTGAGACAACTGAACCTACAGGTGAAACAAAGCGTGCTGCACCTCCAACTAGCGTTCTCGATGATCTCCCAACCCAATTATTCGCTATCAAGTCTGCGATTTTCAGTACTTGAGCGTAGGGTAATCGATCTCCTCTCCTATTCGCAATTGGAAGAGCCGGATTGGCTCCTTGCACAGTTGGGAAGGTAATCGCGGTTACAGCTGCCTGATTCATAGCGTTTTCGAGTTCCGTTGCAAACGTATCCTCAAGAACCCCAAGAATCAAATCAACCAAACTCAAGTTTACAACCAGTGCGCTCCCAGTTGTCAGTTTCTCAGCCTCGTTGGTGAATGCAGCTGCGAAACGACGCAATTTCCCGAGTTCGTGGCGGGCAATTGCTCGATTCTCATTACATATGGCCACCAATTTATGCAAAGAACCTTGAGCCATATCCTCTATTTCAGGATACAGATCAAGGATTGCATCTCTCCACTTATCAAAAGTATGTGGAGCAGGATAAGTATCTAACTTCTTCCATTGCTCTCGCAAATCCACATGATCCAAGTATTCCAACAATTTGTCCTTCTTTGCCTGCTCATCCGTTATTCCTCCTGATGTGAAAACCGTTTCACAGTTGCTAATAAAGATTCGCAAGCTGTTTGCCTTTTCCCCATCGAACTTGGGTCGATTCTGATCCCAAGCCGCGGGTATTTTAAACCCTGCTGTTCCAGCATTTCCAGCCATTGTGTTATCTGGTACAATTTCTGAATGCTCTTGTGGTGGAGGATCTTCTTCTGGTGGTGGGCCTGTTGTTACAGTAGTTCCCGACGTTCCAGCGGTCTGATCGTTCCTTTCAGTCGATGAACCTTTTGGGTTCCTCGGTTTCGTGTGACGAAACGTATCAAGCGGCGGTACCAAAGTATCCCTCGCTTGTTGCGATGTCGCAGTTTGTCTGCGTGATACAGGCGCTGTAGAGCGTAGTGTACCAGTTCTCAGAGAACCTTCACCTCGTAAAAGAGATGGAAAATCCCCCGGAGTTGTAGTTTCTTCACGATCCCTCCTCGGAGGAATAGTGGAAACCGGAGTTTTTGTAGTCCGGAACGAATTCCAGACCAGAAACACAGAGTTTTTCGTGTATCAGCGAAAAGAACAATCAACCCTCCCTCGCGGTGGGCTCCAGATGATTTGTGAGCTCGGAACCTAGTATGGAAACACACAAAACAACCAAAACCAAAACAACAAAACTAATATTGGACGAGATAGATCGAGTCTATCCACAACCAACACCAGAAACGATGTATGATGGGTGCTTTGATCACTTCCAAGGTAGCCGACGAGTGTCAGTCCCTAGTTTCAGAGCCTTTGAAAGGTTGAAAGAGAAAGTTAACTGTTCAAGAGTATATGTTGTACGAAGTACTGTGTTTATGATACGAACGAAACCGAAGATCCAGAGGATACAACTGCTTCGAACAACCTCGATGTGTTTTATGATAACCAAGTTCGTGAAACGAAAGAAACAATGATGTTTCTACGGTTTCACTGCGTATCCCGAAGATCCGCGTCGATAGAGTTGTTGCAAAAGGTGCGTAGCGTGTGTTTCGTCGGTTTCCCAACCAGTCCAAGTCAAGTCTCAAGTCCCAATCCTTCCAGTATCAATCCAAATCCTGTATCCCAGTCCCAATATCCGATATCCAATCCAATCCTAATCCCAGTCCCTTTCCCAATCCTTATCACACAATGTTTCCGAGTCCAAAACCAGATTCAATTCAATCACAAACTTCCAAAACTTCTATTCCCTCCTAGTGATACGATATTCGCCCTTCACAAGTATCTAAGACTTGCAAAACTCGAATAACGTGAGGTGCTTCCCTGGGGAAACTTCGCTCCTGTCTCTCAAACTACTCTGGCTACTTATACAAACGATGATATGACTATGACAATAAAGAAATGTGTAAAAGAGTCCGTTTATCCGTCCCGTTTCCCGTGTATCCGAGTAAAAGTACAAAATATAAGGCGTCCCATTGGTTGCAGAGGTCGGATTCGTCATTCCGGGTATATTCCGACCGGTTCTTGGCAATGTTGTGCATATGGAGACGTGATGGGCGCTTTAATCAGCAACCCCTGAGTTTTTCTTGAGTTGGGGAACTCTTGTTCCAGGGGTATCCCTTGGATCGGTATGACCGGACTGTGTAGCCCTGGTTTATAGCTTCCAAACGATACCCCACTTTGTTGAGACCATAAAATGAGACCGACGAGGATTAGAGTTGACTATCCCCATCGGTATCTGCTATGGTTCTGAGATCGTCGATCACAAGACCCGGTTGCTATTATCTCCTTGAACCCATGTCCGACATAGCCGCGTCTCGGAAACAAGCGGAACGGTAATCCCGCTGTCACATGCAATTATGCTTGACATGATTTCCCACTGATCCACGCTCTGATACACCCGATACGTCAGAAACCACTCAAACCGTTGTAAGAAACGGAAGAAACTGGCGATACAATTGATAGGTTGAGTTGGGCTACACCTTCTCCTACATGTTTCGGAGCGAGCACCTGCCAGAGATGCTTCTGATTCCTCAGGAGCACCATCTCGTTACTCAGATGATAATGGCCTCTTATGGGAAGCCAGTTGATACTTCTGATACATGATATACAGGATATTGCACATAAGAAAACCGCAAAAACAGGTGATTTCAGTGGTGGTCCAATATCCAGCTTATCAGCGAGTGCGATTCTTGGCGATCCACTCGCCCACAGGCTTGGGGTGCTTGCCGTTAACGGGGAGATTCGAGGGTCCATGCTCAAAACGCGACGCCGCCTCCACACGGATCCATGCTGCCACTAAAGCTTGAAAGTGCACTCCCAAGTCTACTTGCGTCACGGTGGCGTACCCATTCGCAAACCATGCCGGCGCGTTTTTGGGGCAGGGTATGACACCTGACGACGCAGCCGCCTCGCTGTCGGGGGTACTGCTCTGCATGCGGCCGCGGGTGATGCGAGTCGCTATGGCAGCGCTCGCAGCCTGCAACACTGGCGCAAAAGGGGCTGTTGTCGTCCCTGGGCTTGGGCCGGCTACGTTGCTGGTGCTGGAGGTAGGTGCAGACGGCGCTGGGATGGCGATGGCGTTGGTGGTGGCGGTGATGGTCGTTGAAATGCCCGGCGGAAAGGTGGGGGTGGGAGTGGGGGTAGGGGCGGCGGTCGTCGACAACGCACCCGGCACGAGGGTGCTGGTGCTGGTGGGGGTGGTGGTGGTCGTAAGTTCGCCCGGTGCGAGGGGTGCATCCGACATGCCATCCTCCCGGTCTGTGTCTTGCCAGATTCCCATGTCGACGTCTTCGTCCCACGTGTGCGGCCCGTCCTCCATGTCAACGTCGATCCCACCCTGTCCAGTATGTCGTGCAGAACGCCGTTTGGCTGAGCACCTTTCGGCTTCTTCATCCTGGGCTTGGATGGTTTTTTTTGGGCGGCCACACTTCCACCCAAGCCTCCTTCAGCTTGTTGAGAGCGGCCGTGTTATGCCGTATGTTTGCCTCGCGCTCTTCCCGGCTGTACGGGGCCGGCCGCGCCTCCTCCTCGTCTGCCGCCTCCTCCTCATCGTCTGCCTCCTCATCTTCGTCCTCATCGTCGGCATCATCTGCAGCGGGGTCGTCGTCACCCGCGGGTCCAGGGGCGCTGTCGTCATCGGTAGTAGGCGGGGGTGCAGAGGAGCCGTTACTTGTAGCCGGGGGAGGATCGGGTATGTTGTCATTCGTAGCAGGAGGAGGAGTGGGGGTGTCGTTGTTCGTAGCAGGGGTAGAAGTGGACATCTCGTTGTTCGTAGCAGGGCAAGGAGCGCGAGCGCCAGATTTGGACTTAGCTCTCGCCATTGTCTTGGCTTTGGAGACTGACTTCCCTCTCGCCGACACTGTCTTGCGGGCGATTTTCCGTTTCTTCTTGGTACGTGCCGACTCCTCTTTGTCTGACGAGGTATTCGACCCGGAATCGGAGTCGGAATCGGAGTCCGAGTCGCTCGATTCGACATCGACAGAGTGGCTCACCCCGTTCGACTCCGTTGTGTTGAGTGCAGCCAGGGCGCAGTCCTGGGGTGCTGGTCTGGGTTAGACCAGCGGGGCGTGAATTGCGTTGAGACTCACTGAAAGCTGTATGGAGATAATCGATCATAAACTTCGTTACATTCTCGCTGAAGCGTGGGCGGTCCCATTGAGGCCAGTGCGGTGCAAGCGCGGTATTGCTGCGACCATATGATACGCTGCTTTCATGTTAGCAAGATACGGTCTATTTGATGCTAGGGACGTACTGAATGGTGCGAATTTCCTATCCATACCGCGGCATCGGCCCTCCAAATATAACCGTCGAATGGAGGCCGGTGTACTCTTGAATACCACGTAGGATGGGAGCCATGAAGTCGGCCAGCGCATCGATGCACCTAGCAGCGCTCAGCCAATGCATTTCGATTAAAGTAAGGCAATATTTACCTTTGGCGATCCTCGGGCTTTTTGGAGGGAGGGTCTTTGAGGGCCTTGGCGTAGTCCTCCTTGGCCTGCGCCGCATTTGCTTTCGCTCTCTCTGATAGGGCCTTCTGCTCCGATTTTGGCAGCGCAGCGAAGACATCACGAGCGACTTGAGCGCGAAAGCCCGCTTTGGGTTCCTTGGTACGGTCGGAAGCTCCACCGCTGTCTTCGTTCCTCGCACTTGCCCACCTATCTGCGACGACGGGCGCGATTTTCTCCGCATAGGACTCCCGCATGAATTGTTGATAGGCTTGCCGAGCTTTCGGTGGAGTCGTGACACCAGAGAGTTTCGCCAGTAAGACAGCAAAGGGATTCTTCGTGGGGTCTACGCCGCTAGAGACTCGATGTTTGTAGAGTTTGCGGATTCTGTAGACGAACCAGCGGCGAATGCGCTGTGGGCGTACATTGAGCGCGAGTCACAGAGTGTGACTTGATGTGACTAACCGCGTTAAGAACCTCGATGCGCTCACCCCTGAGTCTCTCCTCCTCCTCTGTAAGTGACTCTGGGACCAACTGTGCCAACAGATCCCAGTCCTTGAGTACGGGCTCCTCGTTGTCTGGCGTTCTCCAGTGCACGCGCGCATGAAACTCCTTACAAATCTTCTTCAAGAGCTTGCGCTCCGGCTGCCATCCCTCGTCCAGAGCCTTTGCGTATGCATCGAGATGAGGCGCCAAGATCGTTTCCCTGGATCCCTCGGCCCACAACCTCAAATTCCTGCGTTCTGCTTTAGGCACACATTTGCGTTCGCGTTTTTTGCCTGGTTTCGCCATAACTGAAGAGGAGATACAAATCGTCGTCAGCGAGCTGTTGTGAGCAATTCAGGATAGCTCACTACTATATCTCTGTGCTTTTTTCTTCTGTCGCTTGACCTTGCGGTGTGCTGTCAAGATCTTTTTATTTGTGCTTATGATTGCTTATATTGTTGAATGCTCACGCTCTCCTCCTCCTCGTGCACACATCAGTTCGGAGTTTTAATTCCTAGCAGCCCTATAAAACCCTGGCGCATGCGTTTGATCTGGCATCGCTCCATCTTCCACTCCCCCATGACTTCGTTCACTGAAGCCTCTTCTGGGACAGAGTCTCAGCCCTCTGTCCCAGTAGCGGCCCAGGGTGCTCTCACCGATCGTAAGTAATCTCATGATATGCATGCTCCTCTCACTGACCTTTGGTTTCAGCTGCCGCTGCCGCCGCCGCTTTCCAAACCATCCTCAATGCTATGGCAACTTTCACTCACGGTAATTTATTAGTTCCACTCCCAACGTTGGTCTCAAATTGTTCACAGCCAGCTCACCCTCTGAGCCTGTCCCTGCCCCGGTTGCCACCCCTGCCGCCGTCCTCGCCTCTGCTGCTCCGCTTGTCGCCCCCGTCGGTTTTCGCACCCGCGGCCCTTGGGTTTCAGGAGCTCTCTATCAAGTTGTTCCCGTGGGGCCGCTAACCGCAATCGCCGAGGAGGAGACCGCTGCAGACTCCACACCCTACTGGTACTGCATCACTAGGGGCAAGTACGTCGGCGTTACGCTCAGCCATGCGCTCGTGCTCGCGGCGGTTTCCGGGGTTTCCCGCAGCTTGATGAAGGCCTACAAGACCCAGATTCTCGCGGTCGAGTCCTCCAACGAGATGCTTGCGTTTGGGATGGTTGCCGTCATCGCGACCTGACGGTGAGTGAGGCTTCCTTTTTTTTTGTGCATTTTCTCAATGTTGCCCCAGATTACGCGTGAATAATGCCTCGCCCAATGGTTTCTTCCTTCTTTCTTCATTCTTGCCGTAATTTCCTTGTGTCCGTTGCATAGATTGTGGCCATCATGTTCTGTGTTCTTCGCGTAATAGAATTGCATGTTTGATGTGGCATTTCGTGTCAGCTTATGGGTCAAAACCTCCATGGAGGCAGATTGTCGATCAATTTCCCGATTTGGTCTTCTGCTCAGACCTCCAAGATCAGCCAAGATCCCTCTTTCTCTATATTCCTTATCGTTATCCAGGCACGACGGGCACCGGCCGATGGGTTATTTGGCAGCCTCCAATAACTTTCTTTGCCCCTTTTCTCGCATTTTCTTGTCTCCATTCCGTTCTCCTTCTAATATGCAGTCTCTCAGTACGGTCGTCGGTCTGGAGTTCCAGACTCTTTTTTGGAGCTGTGTCTAGATATCAGTTTGTTCTGATTGTCTTTCTGATCGATTCTGATGGTTGTTAGCGTGTCCTTGTGGCATCCATCGCGACCGAACTGACCTCAAAGGCTCAATCCCTGCCAAACGAATCTTGTGTGCGCTCCTTGCTTTCTCCCCCGCCGTATTTTCTCCTCATGACGGCGTACAACAATCTTGAAGAGTACGATGACCCCGAGCTCCTTCGTCTTTTCGCCAGTCTCAACCTTCAAGACGCTCACCGACATCCTGTCCCACTAGCCACTCTGCCACCACGAACTCCGTCGTCCCTGCCGCCAGCATATTCTGCAGCCGCACGCCACACGCTCCCTGCAGTCCACCCTCGCACATACACCTCCACGATACCCAGCTCAACTCTGTATCACTTCGAGTCTCCCACGCGGCGCGGCTACACAACGGAATGGTACTCAGAATCTTTTTCTGTATGTTTTTGACTGATCACTCTCATTCCAGGTCGAGTGCGGGCGCCGCCACCCAGGGGGTTCCCAACGCCAGTGTGCGCGCTTTCCGCCCATCGCGTTCCAAGAAGACGCACTCGAAGAAGAAGGCGTATGTAGTGTTTTGTGGGGTACAGTGCGGTGTCTTTCTGTCCTGGTGCGCGTTACACCATTCCGTCATCTAATTAACTAACTGAACCTCAGGGAAGTCACCAAACCTCTCGTCTCTCGTGTCCGCCACAGTATCTTCCGCGGTTATAGTACCGTGGCAGAGGCACATGCCGCCTTTGCATACGCTCAGGCTCGTTCGTGGACCCACCTCGCGAACACCCAAGTCACTGCCATCCTGCCCTCCCCCAACCCGTCGTGTCCGCCCCATCTGACGCAGAAAACCCGCTCAATGGTGCCGAGGAGCTGGACGGCCGCTGGTTCATTGTTTATCGTGGTATATGCCCAGGCGTGTGCCGCTCTCAGTTGAGCTCATTCATTTATTTGTCTACCTACAACTAACACTCAACTCCTAGTCTGGAGTGTCAGCTCAATACCCTCGGCGTATCCGGAGCGCTGCATGTGTCTGTCGAAGGCAAGGCAGCCGCGCTGGCTAAGTTTAGGGCCGCTGTCGCGCGCGGGTGCGAAGTCGCTGTAGTTTCTCCTGTCTATACTGAGCTCGATGACCACTTCATATAATTTCATGTCCACGTTGTATTCATTCGATCTTAATAATATATTTGACGTTGTTCTGCTCCCGCATACACATAACTGAAGAAAAGCAAGCCAGTCCCGCGTTCAATGACTCTATGTACGATGTGACAGCGAACAGACTCGCGCATTCGGTAAGGCCGGCGCTTTGTGTCCGCCTTGGAATGAATGCAATCTTTGTATGGAAAAGTAACTCAGTCAAGTTTCTCCGATCCACTCTCTTACCCTCCAGGCTGAACCCCTAATTTCATTGTTTTTTCTACGATTTGGCGAGTCCTATTTTGTTGGGCAAACTTGCGACAGTGTGAACTTGGCACACCGGTAGAATGCCGGTTTTTGTCCCTCTGTCTCTTACCTCTCCCCTTGCGCCAAACTCAAGTGGAAAAACACTGTGTTTGACTGCTCGTTAGATGTCTGTTCAAATTCCAAGTTGATTGGTTTTTTTACTGATTTACTATAAATTAATTTCTGTCGTTGGCGTGCGAACTCGGCACAAACACGGCCTTCAACGCTTCTTTCGTTTCTCCCACTGTAACCTCACCCACTTTTGCTCTCAGCCCTGCTTCGCCCAACCAACTTTCAACAAATTGCAGATACAAGCTCTTTCCGTCGTCGCATTACGTCTCGCGCTCTTCAAAGTCACCTGCAAGCAACAAATGGGACACAAACGAGCGTTTTAATAGTGCGAACTTGGCACACTCATCTGTGCTTGGTTACTGCGATTCCTTCGCCTGCAAGCATCGCTGCTACAATCTAAGCCGTACAAATTCCTTTCAACTTCCCATAGCACCCTACTCCCAGAAAACTTACTCGTTATCCATCGTGGTGACATGCACTACCAAATTTATGTGGCGAACTCACCACGTACCCGCAAATCAGGAGGTGCGAACTGCCCACATAAAACTCGCCACGCTTTCATCCGGAGCAAACTCTTGGCTTGGTTGGCCTTCAATCATCTCGGCCACATTTTGAGTCGACCACTTTACTCTAATACACCAAGGGAATTTCCCTACACAAATATTTCGCCGTATCCGGTCCGTGACGCCATGCACTACTCAATTTCGGGAAGGAAACTCACCACACATTTGAAATAGGGGTTGCGAACTGCCCACAGCTCGTAGCCGAGCTTGGCATGCATTTTGATTTATTTGTTGTCATCACATCCCTCTCCTCTCATCCTCGTCGCATGGCTCACTCACCGATGAAATCCAAGTACAGCCGGGGACCTACCGAGGAGGAATTGAGGTACGCTGTAACTTGGCCGCCTTCCGCCCCTGTTTCATTGTAATTCTCCCAGAGCCCAGCGCCATGCTGCGCGCAACGAGAAAGCCCGTTTGCGAATGGCGCGGTACGTGATTTTTACCAGACGTGTGCGATGCTCAAACGATTCCAGGAGGCGCGCCGAGCTTAAAACTAGACCATTGGAGGAGCAACGAGCCGCTGCAGAGCGAGCTAGAGAGTATCAGGCGCGGTATCGTGAAAAGTATGTTTCTTCTTGACGGTTGTTGATGGTCTTGTGAACTTGTTCCAGGCACAGAGATGAGCTGCGTATTTGGGAGGCTCACCGCCGCATCGAGTACGTCGTACTTATTCCTTGAACCTCATTTATCATCCCTTACGTGTTCTCAGAGTGTATAAGGCGAAGAATGGCCTGAGGGCCTTCGCATCATATCTCAAGGCAAAGCGCGAGCAGAGGCGCAGGAGGCTGGCAAAGAAGTGGACGAAAGAAGGCTATCCACCCAGTGACGATGACGACGCCCACACCGCTAGCCAGACGACCGGCGTTGCTGATGGCACTGATGACGACTAACAGCGTATTTCTTTCTGTTTTATTCATTTTTTCGAGTCGTTGATTCCTATAGTAGCTTTTACAGTAGGGTATCAAGGCCTGTTTTACACACCGGGTGTCACTAGTCCTTGATATTCGCGCTTTCTGCTAGCGGGTCCTCGTTCGATCCGGGGCCAGACCATTGGTCCAACTTTTTTTGTTATCTTTTCTGGCTACGCTATTTATTCGTGCGGTTGCGCCTCATGTACACGTGTGTTCTTACCTACTTTTGTCTCTGCCTTTTATATACAATACAATGTAATTGCGTTTGAATCCCTCCCGCGACTTCGCACGTCAAAAACCAAATGGAGTTGTTGTCAGACATGATAGGTAAGTAGAGCCCCAACCTCTACGCGATCGCGATGATACCTTAAGTGTAGAGCATCCGGTTTTATTCGTTTAAACAGGGCAATGAATGACAACCTCAGAAAATGCGAAAGCCAGAAAAAGAAAAAGGAAAAAAAGGAAGAAGCAAAAGCACTCATTTGGGTTCGAACCAGCGACCTCCGAGAGTTAGCCATCATCACTGTTACTGGCATCTTACCATCTACACCATAAATGCTTTGACTAAAACTACACCCGTGCGTTCATATTCAAACCAAATAGATAACTCTAGCACATGGTAAGTAGGTATATCTCAAGCTCGACGCGACGATACCCTTAAGCATATGGTGTTTGTTTTTTATTCTTTTAGAAAAAGAGCACGGGAGGACCGAGTCTCAGTAGATGCAAACGCAAAAATAAAGAAGCAGAAGTCGGCCCTGATCGCTTGCACCATATTAGGAAATTACGCCAGCAAAGCACTGCAAGCGCTTATTGTTCTCTCGCTGTGACCTTTCCCAACACACTATGCGCACAAGAAGAACAATCATACGATGAAATTTATTGGAAGTGGGGACATTGTAAGTAAGGGCAGTACCATATTTTATATCACAAAGACGTCGCGGATTTTAGTAAACAATTTGGCGCTGGTTTCCCCGCGCTTGAACCGCATCTCTTCCCAGGCCACGAACTCCTCGAGCGGCGCGTCCTCAGCGAACTCCAAGTCCGTACGTCCGCCCTTCTCAACCCAGCGGAGTGCACCAGCATTACAGAACTGCTTAAACAGGTATTGGTGCTCACCCTTCCCGACGGCGGCAAAGAAATATCTTTTGGTCCCTGCTGGAAAAAGGACGGTTGCGCCCACCGGCATCTCTATCATTTCGTCGTCGTCGCAGAACACGATGTGGCCGCCTTTCTTGTGGTCGTAGGAGCCGATGACGGTGATGGCTTCCATGGTATAAAAGGTCGCCTCGTCGTTTTTGCGGGAGGTCATGGGGCCGTCGCCGAAGCTGATCTCGCTTGTCGTGAAGACAGAGTCTGGGAAACCAGGGAAGACAATGTGTCGCTTGACGAGCTGGTCCACCTTGCTGCTGGCCACGGCGGCCACACCTGGGGCGAATTGGCGATACAGATCTGGCTTGCGTGGTAAGTAGCCATCTGCATCTCATGAGAACTCACTCACGGTTTTGGTAGTCTGACATCGAACGCCAGGACGGGCTGCGCTTGATGTGTGCCACTTCGGCATAGCTCTCCCCGACATTGACAGCGGTGTGGGGACCCTGACGGCTTAGTAGTGAGTGCTTGATGCGTCTCCAAATGGAAAAGGACTTACCGCCCACTCATCTCCAAAGTCGATGCCCCAACGCAGGCAGGTTTCGACCTCCCCGTGGCGCAACAAGTCGCCATTACGGTAGATGCGCTTCATGTCGCGGTGAACATCTTTGACGGTGACCGCCCATCCTTCTGCGTCGTCCTTGGGACCACCCGCGACGACGGCCATGATATAATCGAGGCGGTCAACCAATGCGTGGGGTCGTCTGTATTTTTTTTTGTCGGTTAGGCGCTAAACGGAAGTTGGTAGAACATACCCATCCATCAGCTCGTTAACGCGATAACCTGCGAGGCGGAGGTTGTCAAGCTGAAAGGCAGCATGCTCGGAAGTGTTTCCGGCTCGATCTCCGCGGCGGGACCGACGCAGCGCCAGTTTGCGCGCGGCAGCTGCTTTTTTGGCGGCGAGCTTTGTGTCAGCGATTTTTTTTAGCAGTGATCTTGGCGCGCTCGATGCCGTGCTGAGCGACCTCACGGTCTGTGGCAATACGTGCAGCACGGGCTCGGTCGCGCTTGCTGTAGGTAACGAGGCGGGGAACGTTGAAGTCAGTCGCGGTGGGGCTAGTCCTTGTACCGGGAAGCGGAGTGAAGGGACTGCCGAGTCGTTCCAACGGAAAGGCGGTGGGAGTACCGAAACTCTCTTCGCTCTCAGCGGACATCGGGCTCGAAGGGGGGAGCGGGCTGGACGCGGGGGCGGGGCTGAGGGAACTGAAACTGTCCTCGCTCATACAGTCGGGGCTGGAAGTGCGGGAAGGGCTGGAAGCGGGGAGAGGGCTGGAAGCGGGGAGAGGGCTGGAAGCGGGGAGAGGGCTGGAAGCGGGGAGAGGGCTGAAATGGGGGAGGGAACCACAACTCTCCTCGCTTGCAGCGTCGGACAATGTAGGAGTCTCCGAACGGTCCTGCTCAAGCTCATCGTCCCCATCGTTAGAATCCTCGGACGCTGCGCGTTCGACCCCTAGGTACAAACCGGCGCAGGAATCCTGGCGCCGAATCTGGAGACGGAGGTCAGACTCAATTTTGCATTGGAAAAAGTGAAGACAAACTTCACCGTGGTAAACCCTGTCAATGTTCTCGCGCCCGATTGTGATCTGATTTTGGTGACCTAGGGAGTCGGCGAACGCGTAGGATATGTGGCTGCGAATCGGAGGGCCAAGCACGTCGCGTGTGAAGGTAGCAAAATCAGAGGAACGACCGCGGCGGCGTTCATGCCTCTCGGGCCACCAGATATCCATTAGAGTTTGGTTGGAGGTAGCGACGCAGGGGGTAAACCGTGGCGCGTTGGAAGTTGAAACTGCCCAAGGTCTTTATTATTTTCTTAATGCCAGTGGTCTCACTCAAAATCTTGGCTAGCACCATTCGCATCTCAGATCCGCCAAGATCTGGCCTGCCCAGAAGAGAAGTCATAGAAACAACACGAGTACAACCGTATCACACATGGGCGCCGGGAATCCTGAAGCGATGGGTGGACCACATGCAAACTTTGCATAATCTCCAAGCAACGCACCACATGCGAACTTACATATCCCGGATTGACTTTGATCGAGTTTCGTTCGCTCATCCCCTTTCTCCTGCTTAGTACGCATTTCTGACTGCCCTCACATTGCCTCACAGCCTATCTTCTCTCTCCCTCGTCCCTCCCTCACCTGAACGGCCTGGAACTCAAATGGAAAACACAACTCAACGTGCTGCGACTTTAACCGATCGCAGCGGCGTCGTCCCGGCTGCTCAAGAAATCATCGACAGCGACAGCGAGTACTGCGACATGCCGGGACTCGAGGACGTGGACGACGACTCCGATATCGACAGCAGCGACCCCGAGGCAGACCCTGAGGGAAACATCCCCGAACTCGAAGATGAAGAGGACTCGGACTTACCCGGTTCGTCTATTACCTATCTCCTCTTCTTATTCGAGCTAACGTTCGCAATGAGATAGCCCTGCTCCCGGCTCGGCCTCTTCACTGGCCTCATTCCGAGTACGTCGAAAAAAATGCCATATCTTCTTTCTATCTAACGCTCTGCTCAGTCTTTCAGAAGTGATAGACGACAAGTCGTGGACCCGGTTTCTTGGCACCAACATATTCAAGCAGGCAGAACATGTCATCATCAGCTACGATGTGTCCTGTCAGTACTTGGTCTCGACCCCTCAAGCCATTCATGACTCGATCTCACCGGCATCGCAGTATTCGGCCTCGACCAGTCACGACTCGACCCCCCCTACACCTCGCTCATGTTGGGCTTGTTGTTGTACGGATGTGGAGAAAATTGAACGGGCTTGGACGGAGCGCGGTCTCGAGTTGGCCGCAGCGACAAAAGTGCAAGTCGTTTCTCTGATTTCAGCCCTCGATTTACTGACCCATCTAACAGCCGCGCTAAACTGTAGGGACTTTGAAGTTGGATCCTTAGTTACTTTCGCGAGAGCCCAATGAATTTTTTTAAATCATCCTTGGGAATTTCCCAGTCTCCGTATTTTATTTGTCCTTGGGAATCTTCTAGTCTTAGTATTTCATTCGTCACCCTGGAGAGATTCTTTTCTTCCTCCGACATTTCTCGGATCTGCAATCCAACAGGCCTTGTCCCACGATAACCTTAATTTCTGACTGGTTATCAATCATGATGTTCGATTCGGGTCCTGTTCGGGTAACTCGGAACTTAACCCGCGCTTCCCTCTGCCGAGACACGTCTCAATTCGTGTTGGTTCCTACTTGGGTATTTGATGTTTTGGGGCAACTTTTTCCCACTGACTTGCTTCTAATTGACTTGCTTCTACTTGACAGTTGATTATTCGGACATCTAGTCAATGATCTGCGATAGAAGTTCGCGAAAGAGAGTGTATTCTTGCCACAAAATGAAAGGGAAGGAATGGTTTGATTCCATGGACCTATTTACCCTGTCTGCTTTGCTTCCACGGAGCTACTACTCAAACCTAGCCACCTAATTAAAAATCAACATCAGCGTTTGAAATACCATGAGCGGAGGATCTTGTTCCCACGTTCACACGTGTGTTCCCGTATGTTCGCGCAAGTTTGCCTGGGCTCGCACAAGTTTGCATGTGAGCTCGGATGTCTGGATGCTATCGTGTGATCATCGATTGTCGCTTCCAAATAGGTCATAAGCAAGGTACATACAGAGATACTTGGCTGGAGGCTACAGAGGACTGAATCTACAGCGAGTTGTGTATGCAGGCAGATCTGTAATATCAAGAGGAGTGCAAAGCAACCTAATTCTGAGGCGAGTCCTCCAAACTGCATATCTTCTCAGTTCTCGGCTTTTTGGACCATTTGATTGAATTGATTGGCGGCAGCGTTGCGCCTACGACGGTTAGGAAACTTGGCGAAATTTCCGTTAGTTCGCACCTGCGCACTCAATCATTGATTAGCGGTGATGTTACGCCTACAACAGTTGTGAACTTTGCGAATTCCGTGTAAGTTCTGTCACTTCACACCTTGATTCTCAGATTCCTCGTGTGAGTGGTTGCAGAATTGAGCAGGCGGTCGATCTGAGCTATCTTGAATTACATGCGGTTGCGGCGGCAAACTTCTACCGAGGGAGAGGCTGAAGGAGATGCAGAGCAGGCTCTGAGTTGAAATAATATTTGAAGTTTTCATTTGGAGGACGTCAGTTCCCTACCCTTCCTCCCCACCAAAAAAAACCTCAAGCCTCACATCTGCTACATACACCGCGTTTTTATGTCGCTTTTGTTGGACCCGGACACGGGCACCGCCAACAATCCGCTCTTTGTCCCGGAGAGCTCTCGTGAGTTACCATATCGAACTTGTGATGCGACCGCTGACATGAAAAACCTGCAGCACCCCTAGGCAGCGCAGACAATCCGTGGTTTGTCGAAGCGAGCTCCCGTAAGTTACCCATTGAACTCGCAATACGACAACTGACAAGAAATTTCGCAGCGCGTCCGCCGCGATATCGCGATGCACCTGCCGTGATCGCTGCGGCAGCTGCGCGAGATTTCGCGTTGAATCGCGAAAACAATCCGGCCTTGGTCGAGGCCATCCCCCATGAGCGTGAGTTAACCATCCGAACTGCGATCACGATGACTGACCTTACACAAAGCTGCACTGCGTCGCCGCCCCAACATCATTTATGGCCCATCTTCGACGATCCGGCAAAGAGCTGCGGAAGATCTTGAGGCGATTCGGGCAGCCGAGGATGCGTGTTCCTGACTCACCGTAATTGCTTTAACAATAGTAGTTGTCGGCGCGGGGCGAGCCTCAGCTAGTGTACTTGGATCGATGTACGAGACTTAGTTAGGCTGTGCAATATCGGATCATCGGGCCGACTTGGCTGTGTTCATCGACTCTCGCTCTGCGACTCTCACTCTACAACAATTTTAATCTGAATCTATGGTCCATGGCTGCCTCCATGCTGAGGCTCAAGCGTCCCGTTGTGTCACGTATGGTGTTACGCTTGGCCGGTCACCATCCGCTTCATTCCTTCGTACCTCGCCATGAATCGTAATCGTGCTGGTCGTCGCCCATACCGAGACGTAGTGGACTACGACCAAGAGGAGGGCGGGGCAGAATTTATGTTGAGTGCAGACCGCGGGGTTTATTTCTCCAGGGATGGACAACGGAGACAGCAAGAACTTCTCAATGTTTCGCACAAAAAACGACGTCTGGAGCCATCGGAATTGGAGGACTCTCTGGCACAATGGATTCTCTTGCCTGACGACGGCTTCACCGAGGAGGGCGCACGCGAACCACTTCCATCGAATTCCGAAGAGACATCACTTCTGGGGAAGCGTAAAGAATACAACAGTACGGTCGGTTTTTTCATTTTTCTTTGGTTCTTGTAATTAATTCATGGACTAACGTGGCTTCCAGACGAATCCCATGCTGGGGTGGTGTCCACTCATGGGATTCTTCCTCGACGAGGTCATCCGCCATGAAGCTTTGGGCAACGACACCAACGATCCGCGCTGCGGCCACTGTCACAAGGCCTTTACTCTGTCAGGGGAACCCCCGTCCCGACCCCCATCCAACACCCTTCCAACCCCTCAGATCCTTCCGGTCGCTCTCCCGGTCACTGGTCTACCGGGACCGGTACCGGAAACCGGCACGTGACCCGATGGCACCTTGCGTGTGATCAAGCCCGGGGCATCTGCCGATCACTCCGGTCACATGGTCTTAGCTAGTAGCTTACTTATACCCACGGCTGACGTGGGAATCCTCAGAGTTTCTTCTCTTTGGATCCCCCACGTCAGGTATGCTTCTCTGTATATTTAGCTACTGTCAATTAACCTTTGGATCCCCCACGTCGGTCCCTGAGTACCTCGGGCCTTCGTGGTTGCCCTTACATACTCCTGGGGATCCCGCTTCTCCGCGACTCTTCAAGTGCGGCGACTGCGGCCAATACCTCCAATGCGAGAATTGTTGTGTGTCCCACAACAAACTAATGCCGCTCCACATCATCAAGGTCAGTCTAACGTATACGATACTCTTTCAATAATCAATAAAAAAAATCACTAGGAGTGGAACGGCGACTTCTGGAAACCCTCGACCCTTTCAGACTTAGGGCTAGTGTACCAACTCGGCCACGGGGGCTTACCCTGCCCTTACCCCGACAGTACTGTACGCAAGATGACAGTTATCAAGGCGCCCTTCATTCACGAGGTCCAAATATGTTTCTGTAAATGCTCGAGATCCGACGATGCCGACAACCTCGAACAGCTGATGAGGAATGCGTGGTATCCAGTGACGGTGACGGATCCTGGAACATGCGCCACCTTTGAGAGCTTGGAGGCTTACCGTCTGTACAACGTCGTCGGCAATATGAACGTGCGGGATTTCATCACATCCCTCGAACGCATGACGAATACGACAGCCACGTCGGGGATGACATGGCTACCGGTGAGTTTCGGAGATGCGAGGCTGTGGCGCAGAGGCTGATAATATGGCAGGACCGCTACAAACAGTTCCAGCGCATGGCGCGCCAATGGTCCTTCTTGCAGCGCCTGAAGCGAGCAGGAAGGGCACATGACCCCGCCGGTGTCGGGAGCACAGCGCTAGGCGAGCTTGCCGTCAGGTGTTGGGCGTGCCCTCACGACGGCCGAAATCTACCAGATGGTTGGCGCGATGTGGATCCCAAATATCAGTGAGTAATTCATCGCAAGATGTAGGGACGCGCTGAATAATAACTTGAAGGTTTCTATATATGCTTCTGCTTGACGGTCGATGCGAACTTTCGCCTCAAGAATCGGATTCGCAACAACGAGATCGACGACCCGACCTTGGGCCCAGGCTGGGGCTACTGGGTCGAACCGCAGAAGTACCAGGAACATCTGAAGAAATATATTAACGAGACGGATGTACGTCACATGTTTGGTTGCGCATTTTCAGTGCTCATCGCCAATCTCAAGGTCAGCACCTGTATTGCCTTCGCGGCTCTCCTTCAAAAGGATACCCGTCTGACGACCGGGCTATGAGTCTCTGGGGTCGGTGGTTGCGTATGTGCTCGCCATGAGTGCATGCGGCCTAATGGCCTGGGAGATCTTCAGAAAGGAGAACGGTGCGTGACGCGTACCTCGTTATGCAAAGCTATATACTGACTGACGGTTACCAGCTATGCCAACATGGATTTCATCGTTATGTCCGCACTAGCTGGATTTAGCCTACTACTTTTGACAATTTCATACGACATTGCTTGCCAATGGAAGATCCGACTCACCGAGCGCAACGCCCGACTACCGGAGGAACTGCGCTTCCCTTTGGACGCTGTGAAGCTTCAGTGTGCTCTCCCCGTGTGGCACGCGGGCTCCCACAACGGCGATTGCGCGGAAGAGAACAGCCTGAGCTTCAAGCGCGGTGTTGGAAAGACAGATGGGGAAGGGATCGAGCGCACATGGTCAGGGCTGAATCCTGTGGCCTTCTCAACAAAGGATGCAGGGCGGGGGGTGCGAGCTGACGTAGTGGAGGGGAAGATCGACAACCACAATCATCTCAAGAATATGGGGCAGGGTGAGTGAGACCGTCGTTACTTCGCCATATTAAGCTCAAGGACATTTAGGTGAGGCACTGCGACGCAAGATGGTCGTGGCTATCGCTGAGCGTGATAAGCAGATCGCGGCCTTCAAGATTGTTAGCAAGACGATTGACGGTGATGTCAAGAAGACGTGGAGAAAGATGATTGAGGATTGGGAGGCGGATCCTTCGGAGCCAAATCTGTATACATTGACACGCAAAGGTGCGTGTCTTGAGCTCTTGTGTCTCTGCCCGCAGCCGATACTAATTGATACTCTTGGCTCAGATTGTCCGACTGAAGCCGAGGTGCGGCTAGACGTGCGCAAGGATGAGGACGCCCTTACCACCGGCGGGAAGGCACCTTTGCATGGGCGCAGCGCTACCGCGTTTCTGACCGCCGGTATACAGATCGAGGACGCACAGTGAGTTCATCGTAGATTGACGCACATACGGAGTAACAAACTTTCACAGGCAGCGCATTATCACCCAACTGAGGGGAACGGCACTCGTGGCGGCGGATCGCGAGAACAAGATCGGGGAATGGCGTCATGCATTGTTGGTCAAGATTGCAAAGTTCCGTGCGCTACAGAAGATCTATATGCCTGGCGCCGCGCGCGCGCTCACGGACGCTGAGGCTGAGCGGGACCCCGATTTGGTGGCACCTCGGCCCGAGAAGATCAAGCTCTGGATGCCGAGCCAGATGGACTCGCAAGCGGAGAGCGCGACGCGGGGGTGCGTCACCGGCCTGCCTGAGATGGAAGCAAAACTCCGCGTTGGTCAATGCAACAACTCACTCGTGTCGTTACGCTCGCGACTGCACGCCAAGCGCCACCTCATCGGGTTCCGGAACGCGAACGTCACTGGCCAAATACAGGCCACCAAAGCCCGAATGTTGATCACGCAGGTAGGGGAACGGGCTGACTGGTATGCAGATGAGTATCGGAGAGGGCGGACGGCGGTGGTGGTGTTGAAGGGGGCGGCGGCCTATCCGCACTTGCGTCAGCTGAAGCCAGACGACGTTCACTTGGACGGTGATGCCGGGGAGAGTGACGCGGCCGCGTGGAAGAAGCTGGGGATGATCAGTGCAGGCCGGGGGGCACGTGTGCCGAGGAACGCGCCTGGAACGTCGAAACGAGTCATGTCTTGGATTTGGACAGCACCGGGCGCGCTGGGGAACGAGGAAGAGCGGCTCCATGAATGTACGTGATGTTCACCATTTTTTTTATATTTTATTGGCTTTTGAGAACTAATAGAACGCCAGCGATACGCGTGGAGTGGACTCGGGCACTTGCTCGGAAGACTAGATGGACCGAGGAGGTACAGTTATTGCGGGAGGAGATGCGACGAGTTCTGAGATATCTGGGGTGGCAGGCACAATGGTGGCGGGAGCGGGCCGCGTTGAGGGTGGACGTTTCACCAGAGGTCGCGCAGGGGCTGCGTTCCTATGCGCTCAAGCAGGCGGCGTGGGATGACAGACTCGCAGACATCTTCCGTACAGAGTGGAATATGCCGGCGGTGACGGCGGCACAGCATTTGTTGGCGGAGGAGACCGGGCTGGACGCCTTGTTTGCGGAGTAGACTGTGTTTGTCACATCTTACATTACTAAACACTCATAATCCGTCGTATTTGGCAAATTTGTGCGATTATGGGCAAAATGAGTATAATATGATCAGAAGTAGCAGAATAAAACATGTGTCAACATAAGAGACTTCCCGGCAATGTGCGAGACCCCTTCAACGTACCTAAATAGAGTGTAGCACGCACCCAAAGAATGGGTAGAAATAAACCATATGGCATGGCCGCAGCCACGTATGGCTGGAGTCAGGGTAATAGACAAGAATTACCATGGCTAGATTCAAGCCGCCAGGCTAAATCCCAGCACCACTGGTGTCAAACTGCGTGATGCTTGACCCCGGTGAGTATTCCTTCTAATTTTATCAGCTTAACCTAGCCTTTTCTCGTTTGATTCACCCACCCCTCTGCTCCCGAACTCATACCTCATTTCTTCTCATACTCGGACTCATGGCCCGATTTATATTCCGAGCTCTTGCCTCGATCGCCTCACACTCCGACTCGTGTCTCGACTCGTACTCTGAGCTTGTGCCTCGATTAATACTCCGAGCTCGTGTCTCGACTCAAACTCCGAGCTCATGCCTCGATTAATATTCCGATCTCCTACCTCATTCTCCCCCCACACTCTAAGCTCGTGTGTCGGCCCACGCTCTGAGCTCTTGTCTTGGTCAATACTCCCAATACTCCGAGCTCATACCTCGGTCCCCCCACACTCTAAGCTCGCGTCTCGACTCACACTCCGAGCTCATGTCTCGAGCAATACTCCGAGCTCGTGCCTCGGTCTCCCTCACACTCTGACCTCATGCCTCTGCTAATACTCCCAAGTTCATGCCTTGATTTTTGCGCTCGTGTCGCAATCGTGTCATGCCCCACCTCGTGCTATCAAACACCGAGTTCTAGGTGGGCCGACCCGAATGCACTGAGTTGATGTCGCATACTTGTTGCGCCCCTCGCGCGCTATAGGAAGTCGAATTTTTCTAGCGTTGACCCTCCTCGAGGCCTCGGGTTGCATAGAGTCTCCCCCACACTCGGAGCTCGTGTCTCGACTCATAGTTCGAGCTCACGTCTCGATCAATACTCCGAGCTCGTACCGCTCGTGCCTCTACTCATAGTTCGAGCTCATGCCTCAATTTTCTGTGCTAGTGTCGCCATCGAGTCATGCCCCACCCTGTGCCATCAAAAGCCGAGGTTTACTCAAGTCACTGTCGCACTCCATTTTCTGCTACTGAAAGCAAAGCTTTACTGCGTCGACCATATTCACGCTGTGTCCATGTTTCATGCTTTTCGTAATCAAAATCGCACTACATATTCTCCATCCAGCTATCACCTTGATATTCTTGGCATGGAGACCACTTGCTCCTCTTCGGCGCATTCCAGTCGCATATGCATCCACACCTGACTTCAGGCCACCCCAAGCCAATCTCACATTCATACTACTCATCGACTGCGTCTGCAGCTCTTGATCATGCTCCTGAATTTGAACGATTCTGGTAAGTTCACCCACATATTAATCGCCACATCGGCCGCTGTTGCTCTCGCGCTGTGCTATTGAAAGCCTGGCTGTGGAGGAAACATGCGCAGTTCAGCGGCCTTTAAAGTTTTTTCTTTGACTATTTTCTCGACTCATTTTGTATCAATGTCTCACCTAACACTTTCGAATACTTGGTCACTGAAATTTTCAAACTGTACTCATTCACACGACGATTCAGTCGCCAAAAACCATCCTGGTCCTCCTCAAGGTCGAATTTCATCAATACTCATTATATTGCTACGTCCGCAACGACTTTGCGCCACCAGTGGCCGGAGTTTCATCACATGTGTCATTCTGTCGTGCCGCACATAGATCAGCCGGCGATATTGTTCATATTGTCTTTTCGGCACCACAGCTATCGGCGCATTACATTGCACATACCTCGCACTCGATCATGGTGGAGTTCACGCTCAGCGACACTCTGCCAGCATTCGTGCTGCCGCAATTTTCGCTAGGTTATCCCTGATCTCTTCTGTCTCACATTCCAGCCATACACGGCCCTGTCTCGCATATTAATTGGGGGGAGGAATGCCTATTCCCTTTGATAAGCGAGTCGTGCTAGTTTTCACCCCTGATCTATCCAATGCTGGAGATTTTACTGACCTGCTGACCGTCCTTGTACTAACTGCTGACCCACTGATCAACTGATTTTGGAACTTATAGGTACCCGATTTCCTCATACATCATTCTATGCCCGAGTTTCGAACCTCTCCTGGGCTTGCAATTAATTGCCTATCAGTTGAGACTTGAGTCTCGAGTATAATCTTTGCAGCATCGAAACTCATCCAGGTGTCTAACTGTCCATCGGTTGAGACACATGTCTCGAGTATAATTCCAGAGTGACGAAACTCATCTGAGTTAGATGTTCAATTGCCCCTTGGTCGAGATGTCTCGAGTATAAATTGCAGATTATCGAAAGTCATTCAGGTGTTCGACTGTCTCTCAGTTGAGATGCATGCCCCCATTAAAATTTCCAGAGTATCGAACATCATCCAGATGTACAATTGGTCCCTGTTGGTCAAGACTCATCTTCAGAGTGTCAGAGCTCATCCTGAAATGTAAGTGCCCATCCATTGCGTAATCTCCAGCGTACAGAAACTCATCACTTCATTTGACTCTCTTTATAAGATTAAGCCTGTCTGAAGCCGTATCTCCATTTGTAGATCTCTCATAAACCTGCGGTCAGCTGACAGGTATCACTTATTTATAAAGTGGGAGCCGGCGCAAAGCGTCGGCGAGCGCTTGTCTAGGTTATTTTTGGCCTTTTTCTGCATCTACCGTTTCTTTAACGAAATGACCGGCTTTCGTTGGGGTTTGTTTGGCCCCATCCCCATGAAGCCCAATCCCCTTTTCGTTCCCTCACGCAATCTCCTCACCTCGAGCACAAAAAAGTCCACAGCAGATGCACAGCCCGACGATACACTAGCTCGATTTGTCCACTCCAGGGAGGCGGCCTAGGTGGAAAATCAACCTAGTTTTCACCCAGAGGTAGGATGCTGTTAGCCCAGTTATAGGTTGATTTTCACCGGGCGTAGGTTGATTTGTACCTCAGGATAGGTTGATTTTATTAGGTTGACTTGCATCTTAAAATGGCCGAATTCATCCTAAGCTCCACATGATGCATCCTAGGCAAAACCATCCTAAGAGCCTGTTCGGCTGCGAGTTTCTGTTTCCATCTCCTGTTTCCATCTACCGTTTCTTTAACGAAATGACCGGCTTTCGTTTGTGTCTCTTTGGTTTCATCCCCATCAAGGATATCTCCTTTCTCTCTTCTCTCGCCATACACTCCCATCCAGCGTTGAATGGCCACAGCATTTTCACAGCAGGTGATATTGATCTGACTGGATTTGCCAAATCGTTCCCACAGAATCCGATGATTCTAGACTCCCAGTGTTGTAGATTCAAACCCAAATTCGGACTTCTGGGCACTTCAGAGGGCCTTGGCGACTCAGATCCGGGATAAAAGCTGCGCAAGATTCTGTCTAGCCATATGCGTGCAATCGAACCGACTCGACAGAACTCGAGGCGACAAAAATCTGCCCCATTTGGGCCTTCAAGCTGTAGAGGCAGGTCTCGTGAAGCAGCAGCCTTCGACATTCCTCACATAAAAGACGTGGCTCATGAATTTCGCTCTTCCTTCCTCCCCTCATCTATTCCCCGATCCCAGAGCCCTTCTCAATACCCCACCCATCTTTCGGTCCCTGTCAAATTCGACGCATGTCAAGTGAAGTTGGGATGGTACTCGTCAACGCTGTTAAGAGTACATAGCAAATCCATGCTCAAGATATCCAGACCTCGGATGCCCGCTGTCTACTCCAGTTGTTGACGTCCTCACGCTCTGATTCTGGCCAGATGCTCAAGCCCAAGATGAAGTGCTTTATTCCTCTGTTGTCCCATATTCTACCAAAATGCACGGGGGTTCTCTCGCGCCAAGCGCTGTCATGATTTCCAAGCTCATCTACCTGCCCTCGATTTTGGGGCGATCATTTCTGCTCAACATTTGCAAGTTTCTTCAATTTATCCATATCTTAATTTTTCCGAACTCTGTTCCACCGCTAAATCCAAGGCAGATTATATCTATTCCGCAACTCCCCTATTATGCGAGCCTGACGCCTGATTGGAGCACAGGCATTTCATCTCTGGAGCTCCATCGAGTGAGTTGATTTCAATATTAACGCGGATCCTCGCCGTTGAACTGACCCCGTCTCTCTCTTCCAAGGCTGAGAATATATTTTGGGATTCCTGCCTTCCCTCGGTGTTCCATCCGGATTGAAGTTGTACTCACCACATCCTCGGAGACTTACATAGATTCAGATGATTATTCATTCCCAGTCTGTGTTTAATGAGTTTTTTTTTTTCTTTCAAATAAACATTGTGTAAATGCGGCGCCGGAGCGAAGCGCAGGCACTTCTTGTCAATCATAAACGACTGGCCCAATTGGTTTTGGGCCTCTTGGGCGTTCAAAATCATATATGACTGTCAATATCCTCGAGGGTATTGACACCCGATTGCCGATTCACGCTTCATACTTGCCGGACTGGATGCAAGTCATCAATCACGGCAGTCCTGTTCCTCAGCGCGTACCCACATCTACACTTAGTCCTCAACAATCTCATTGATAGATATCGCAAACCTGACCTGACCTGTCATCCTTCTCATAACCCTTCAATATTCCAGAGTAGAATTATTTTCCACTCTACAAGCAATCTCCGATACTTTCTCCTGTTATCAAATCGACTCAAGCTCTCAAAGTCCTCTGTCAATGGACCCCGAATCCCTGGAATATCAGCATTTGATTTTTCGACGCTTATTCGAACCCAAGTGAATGCGAGGCCGCGAAGCGGCCGAGCGGCCGCTTGTTTAATTAGAGGGGTTGTGCCAAAGCGGCATGCCGCTTTTGGCACTTGTGCAAAGCGGCACAGCAGTTTTTTTTTTTCTTAATTAAATAACATTACCTGGGCTGCGGATCTTGTCATTGCTGGTGTTTATGTCCGAGTTTGTGTATTTCGTGAGTGAATTGTTGTTAGAGTAAGCGTGAGAAACCCGAGTTTTGACGGCATCATTAGAGGGGTTGTGCCAAAGCGGCACAGCAGTTTTTTTTTTCTTAATTAAATAACATTACCTGGGCTGCGGATCTTGTCATTGCTGGTGTTTATGTCCGAGTTTGTGTATTTCGTGAGTTAATTGTTGTTAGAGTAAGCGTGAGAAACCCGAGTTTTGACGGCATCATTTTCTCGCTTTTCGCGGTCCCTCACACCACATTTCATTGTCTCCCATGGCTCGCGGCAGAGGACGTGGGAAATCTACTTCCTCTCGTGCAGGCACTCGTCGCTCGACCCACATTCAACGCCAACCGAGTCTGGAATGCGAGGGCAGTCCACCTTGGGTCGGTATGGACTCAAGCCAGCTGCCAGACAACAGCACCAGCATCCACAGCGACCACGAACCGGAGCTGCAAGAGGATATCGACAAACAGAACGACACGCCACCGCCCGAGCTCTCCGACGAGGAGGACGAGGAACCGTCACAGGTCCCATCGGCCCACGCGACAAATGCACGGTCTCCGCGTTGGGTGTCCTGGCAAGACCGATACCTTGCCCAGGCCGTTGACCAAATCCGACCTTTCCTCTTGCAGCCTTCCGAACGCGAGGAGGGATGGAATAGGACAGCTGAAGTCCTCCATCAGGATAGCAGCGCTGTCGGGGAGCGTTCGACGGTTGATAGAAGTGGTTCGGCCTGCAAGAATCGTTTTATGAGGATCATGAGGGAGCATAGGGTGCGCTATATTGGGCGTCAGCTTCATCCCCGTCTAACATGCTTCCAGAATGGCGAAACTGAATCGCGCATGAAAACGGGGGCGGTTGAAGAAGTCTCCGAACACATCAAGGTGAGCTTGAATATTTTTTTGCAGTTTGACACTCATTTGCTCTCCAGATCATGACAGAACTACAAGCAATCATGGATGACCATCAGGTCTCGACGAAGGAAAACTCTGCGAAGTCGAAACACAAGGCCGACATCGAGGATAAGGCTGGCAAGGAGCTTCGTGATGCGGCGATGAAGGGTTTGGCCCGCAGTGAAGGCTTAATTGACGTCTCGGAGCTCGACGGTGCTTCTGTTCGCGAGAAGCAGAGCCAGCGAAAGTGAGTTACCATTCTAGTTATCTCAATCCAAATATACCAACCGTTTTGCCAGGCGTGCTCGTCCTCCCCTCGCGTCTTCCAGCCACCATAACCACGCCTCCAAGGAGAGTAATTCCGACGTTGTACCACCGACAAAACGTCGTCGCCACAACATCCTCCATGGCGTTCTCGAACAGCGCAACAAGGAGGATACCAAGCGCCTCAACGACGCTCGAGCCCGTGCTGACCAACACCACAGCGAACTTCTCCAGGCTCAGAACGCGACCCTCAGCTGTCTCAAGGACCTCACCAGCGAAATTCGGGGTCTCCGTGAAGATAATCGTGCCCCTCGCGATACAGGAGAGTCTTCACGCACCACGGAGATCCTCGCCGAACTCATTGCCAAGAAATTTTGATGCACATCCTATTGAGAAGTTTTCGAAACATTCCTTCGTTCAATTTGTATCCTATCTTACCATGCCGCATAGTCTATCATAGTGCTCCAAATTTATTTACCATACATAGTATCTAGTTATCATCTTGTCTTAACCCGGTCAGATACTCAATAACCACTCTTCTTGGAACTCTGTCTCGCCCCACGGCGCCTGAAGACACCACGAGTCAAGCTCTTCGTCTGTTACTGGATCACCGTGGAGGTATTCGGCAAGCGTCGGGGGCTTGCACCGAAAGTATTGCGAAATTTGGGGGCGATGGAGTATGGTGTGGCAGTTACAGAGGAGTACTGCAACGAGATAGAACAGTCCAACAGGCTGCAGCAGAACTTTTTGGTTTTTCGCAAAGTTGAGGAAAGTGAATTGCTCGCCGATCTCCTTGAATACCCACTCGACCGGTTCACGGATGCGACTCATTCTCGTGTTGAAAAGCTGCTGTGCCTCTGTCAACGATGCACCCTTGTACGGAGAGCAAACGTGAGTCGATACTGTGTAGGCAGGATCGCCGTACACAACAAGAGGCTCACGAGTCTCGGGTGTTCCTGGAGTCCAGAAATGCTTCTTGAGGATTTCCAACACGCCGCTCTGCTTGAAGCACGTTTCGTCATGCCTACGACCTTCAATAGGACCGAAGATATGGATGATCATGCCATCAGGGGAGATGATAACATGATACTTCAAGCAATGCATCCGTTTCCATCCGTTGTAGAGCAGCCGCTGGTTATGGATTGGGCGGCTGATTTCTTCCAGTGTTCCGTCCATCAGGGAGCAGACACTAGGATGAGGGAATCCTTTCACAGACATGCAATGAGCAAATTGCTGCAGGGTGTGTGGAGTAAGGCGAGTTGGATCGAAGCGAAGGAGATGCTTCCAGCGATTGTAGATGTACTGCGCGACAAGTCGGGTGATACGGGAGAAACGTGTAGCCTCCCACCCAAACTGCATTTCGACATCACAGAGTCGGGTGGGGGATGACAGGCGACGGAGAAGCATGCAAGCTGCAGTGAAGGCGTCTTCTTTGATGCGAGTTTGCGGGCATACAAACTCCGCAGGTAAATCAAGATGTACGACAAGTTGTTCAACTTCAGTATACGTGAACCTGACGGGCTTCGCATCAGTGAGATTGTTGACATCGCATTGGGCAGAGAGCGCACCGGAACTGCTCAAAAAATACAGATTGGCCGAGTGATGTGAGATCAAGCTTTCCGCCTGGACGCATACTGCCTTGTGACTGGGAGATCCACTCCTCATCAAGGGCATCAAGCAGATGCTCGAGAGTCTCGTGAAAGCCCTTAGCAGCGAGGAGGACCTCAATTTCTTCCAACATTGTGGATCGCAAGAGACTGATGATGACGTCGAATAACGGCCGTTTAATCTCCAGCACAGCCACATCAACGTCAGTGTCCTCCCGGAACCCCGGAATACATGAATTATATATTAATTCTCAGTCTTGCGTGCCCTGGGATGTCTTTTCCCTGTGCCGCTTTGCACAATGCTCAAAAAGCGGCATGAGCGGCATGCCGCTCACGCCGCTTTGGCACAACCCCTCTATTTACAGATACGCTCCCTGATCTCCCCACGTCGCATTGGTGATCCTTCTTTTCACCTAATGCCTTGGTGTAAATTCCGGGATCATTTCGTAAACTCGCACTTCACAATGCTGTCTTCCTATTTAATTGTCGTTGAACCTTTACACTTTAGATCGGCTGTCGCTAAAATTCTGGAAAATGTTTGCAATTTTAAATCAAGATCTTTTGCATCACGACTCACTTAAAGTTCATCCACCGTGTTCAATCTCCGATTAGCTAGGCCTGCTGCCCGGCATCTTTCTATTTGACTCGTTTTACATTCCTCGGTCTTGGCTGCAGGCGAACCAGTGCTTATGCCTCGACTTACATCACACGGATTTGACTTTTAGTCCATCTCTCGCTGGTCAAACTCTAGGATTCTGCAGAAATTCGACTCCCTGCTTTGAGGCATCTGTTTATTCACTTCACAGACCACGGTTCCGATTCATCGTCCAAACTCTTATCTCATTCTCGCTGTCCTATCTCCCACATCATTTTACCGTTTGCTTACACGGCATGCCTCGCGTTTATGCGCCTTGTTCCTCTCACAGTGATGTTACAATTCAATTACACGATGTCGCTCAATTTTTATGCCTACCTTTCTATCTCCGCCTACATTGACCCCCTTACAAATGAATGTCAGGCTAAATTCGTGCTTGGTGGTACCGAACCTCACTTCACACGGCACGGCACTTCCGGATGTGTGTCTGATCCAACTCAATCAATACTGCACTTCAGATTGTACTGCACCTCAGACAGTAACCATATGAAGTTTGATTAAGCAATGGCTGTCTCAACACATAAACCCTCTTGATCATTGCTCAATTAAACAGCATGTGCCTGGACATCCCACATAGGGGTAATGAGTTACGGGGCACTGTTAACCAGAACCCTGTTGAACAGAACAGAACAGAACAGAGTGAGATCCGATCATGGTTCAAGCCGGAGTGACATGGCAATAACTTCGACCTTGTTGATCAGAACAGAACAGACGGAGATTCGATCATGGTTCAAGTTGCAGACATTCCGCTAACTGTCACTAAAGAGACACCAGTACAGGGACTCGAACCTGGGAGGTCTCGAGTGATGGCCCCGAGCACTTCCGATGAAGACAACCACTCAGCCAGAGAGAAGACAACAGAAGCCCTATTTGTCTGGCCAACTGGCAGAGTGCCTGAATAGAGAGGTTGTGCAAAGCCGCACAGAGCTGCATGCGGCTTCTGTGCATTGTGCAAAGCCACATGCGGCACCGTGCAGCTTTTTTTTCCCTATCCACTACGTATCCAAACCTTGCATACACTGCTTTGAAAGCTGTCAGTGTTGATTCCGGCATCAGGTGGGAGGAGGAAGTGTGGGAAATGGCCTGTTTCAGCAACATCACGGCCATAGCCGCACAGCGGTGGTGGCAAAACCAAATAATGACGTCAAAAATGATGCACATTATGTTTGGTAAGTGGTTTAATGTACTGCAGAGCACCTAATTTGCCCATATTTCATCGAAATGAACATAGATCCACTCATAAATCCATCGGTTTATCATGCGGCTTTGCACAATGTCCAAAAGCCGCATGCGGCTCTGTGCGGCTTTGCACAACCTGTCTAATATATTTCCTTGTCTACCATCAATGAATGGGAGATCGGTGGATTAACAAAACAGACGAAATACCAGGATGACCAACAAAGTATAGGAGAGTGTCAACAATTGTTTCAGACGATTGTGGGCGGTTATTAATCGGTAGGGACAGATTCTCATAGGCAGATCATATGGGGAACGAATGGGAGCAAAAACATAAACATAATCATAATCATAATCATCTCTCTCTTTATAAAATAACGGGTGTCCGTCTGAAGCCTTTCACGCTCCTTTTATGGGCCTTTCAGCCCGAACCTGTGGGTGCTTGCACGCCAAGAAGCGCTAATTTTCCACTGCCGCGTTCGGCCACACAGCCTCACTGCTCATTTTTCCCCGTCGCGCATCCGTCCATTGTGCGGTGATCCCCGAAACTATGGGCACGCACCGGCAATCTTTCAAACTAACTTAGGCGCGCGCACACTAAGAGGCGCTAATTCTCTCTGGTCGACTGCATTGGTCTATTATGCGTCCATCTCTCAAATTAACTCACTGGCAAGCGCTCATATTACACCACAGGCGCTAATCTTGCCGCATTTCATCCGTTGAGCAGGCGTCAATTTCCCGTGCAGCTCCGATAGCGAGCGTCCTGCTTGCTTGATCCGTTGCAGCGGCGTCATTCATCGATATTGTCACCTGAACTCTGCAACTCAAGGAATCACTCACTAAAAATCGATGCTCAGTCATCTGAGGGTGTATTTTCGCATCATTAGATTGTTTGCGCAACAGCCATTGGAGCCATTCAATGGCTTGTTGACGTTGCGCAAACTGATGGCTCCACCGCCAAAAAATGACGTCAATGGCTTCGTGGAGCCATTCACCTGCCATTTCTGCGCAACGCCAAACAGGCATTGAATGGCTCCAATGGCTGATGCGCAAACAATCTATTACAGTGAAGAGTTGTCAGCTTTCCACTCAACTCGAGCAGTCTTTCACGAAAATCAATCGAATGCAGCCCATCCGTTCACTTCAAATCTGATTTCTTGACTGGCCAATGAATGCCCAGACTTCGACATATATGTTGTTCATTGAAACCCACAGAACCTTTCACTGAATATCAAACTCAATCCGTCACTCCCTTTTTCTCTTTATGGAGTAGTGTACAGTATGGCTGTCTGAAGCCTTTTCCTATCAGTTTCGACTCATTTACCTCCTCCAGGCAGCTGTAACTAACTAACTAACCTGTGAAGTCTGCTGAAAAATAAACATCGATGCAGAAGGGGGTCCTCGACCCAGGAACCGCTTGTAATCATAATCATAACAAGACATGCCTTCGCTTCGCTCTGGCAGCTTTGCTTGGCAGACAGATTGTGCTCATGTAGTAGCAGACAAATTTTCCGTTGCATTTACTGAGTTCAATACAATACTGGAATGAGAATGCTATTACATATTCTATGGGGTGGGGTGGATACATCGAGCAACCGTCAGTCACGGGTAAATAAGTATGTGATCTCTGCAGATTGATACTATTAAAAGAGGTCTGGGAGTCATGCATGAGGGGCGCGTTTCGGTACTCAGTTAGGGCCCTTACCTGATGGACATCTAATGTGGCGTGACATAGATAGCTGAACGTGGGAAGAGGCTTCAGCATCCAAGGACGTAGAAGCTGGAACAATTAAAAGGATGCGGAGAAAGAGTTCAACACCGTACCTATCGCATTGTCGCAATGCCAACTACGACCACTGCAGCAGAGACTTGGAAGGGAGGGGTAGCTGCCGATTCTCAGCCAAATGTCTCCGGAATGAATGAAGCGTGGAATACCTGGAGTGTTCAATGAAGCGTGGAATGCTCGTACTGCTCAATGAAGCACCCTGTACGCCGTGGCCGATGGCTACGTTCCTCTAGGACTCGAGAGCGTTATTTGAAACCGAGGGCAATCAGCTGTGAGACAACAATGAACAAAAATGTACACACCCTCGTGAACACTTTGTGAGATCGAAGACCGATCAAACATCTGAAACGAAGAACTTGGATCAATATCAGGTCACTGGGGCGATGAATGGGCTTCAGGAAATGATGACGCTGAGGGATAAAGGTCCATAGTGTATGACTTGAATCTCTGACCGCTTCTGACGGTTGCCCAAAGGCCGCGAGTCGTGGCGTAGATGATTTGAGTGTGAGGGAAAAAACCGGGTAACAATGAGGTCGGGGAATACTTTTACCCACAACGTTTCGAGCGCCGCATTGGATGGTCGGCGCTTCCAGGATCTTGATTCTTGTGGAGCGCCCATGACTCGGCAGCATTTTGAATCCACATCGTAGTCTGTGAGCACCGCAATAGATATCTTGAGTGAGTCTAAGTCTTGATCTCTTGACCGGTGGGCGTTGATTTAGGAATGCAGGTCTTGCAGCAGCCGATGATTTGCGGGATCTTGCGGAGAGTTCACGAAAACCGACAGCATCGGTACGTCTGCGGATAACTTGATGGCCGTCCCGTACGTCGAAAGCAAGTGGCACTGGACTGATCTTGACAGTAGTTGAGGCCTGGCAAGTTTCTTCTCCGCCGACCATTGAAATTTGCAGCAACGTGGAAGGGGGGGAAATTGGTGGGGTGGGAGAGAGGGAGAGCGCCAAAGGAAAGGCTGTCTTTTGAGCGGACGATAAGCGGCTGATCGGCGAGGAACAAATGAATAGAAGGCCGATTTATCCTTGGCATCAGGAGGAGTCGGAGAACGAAAGGAAACGAAGCAACCATTTTTGGCATGCTGTGGAGCAGCTGAGAAAAACCGGGAAATTGAGGAACAAACAAACATGGACAATCTGATTCGTAGCATCTGCTTAAGATACGAGTATCAACATAATCATAATTTCCATAATCAGTGTTTAACAAATCAGCTGCGAAGTTAATCAAGAAAGCTCGTTGACATCTGAATCAACTTCCACCCAGCCACGCCACCTGCAAAGGGAACTCAGTTGGCAACATTCATAGCTGAAGAAAGACCCACTTTGTCGTTTTGGCCCGCTTAGCAACACCCCCGGAGCGTTTTTTTGAAACAGCTGATTTGTGGCGCTCAGATTTCCGGGTTGGATTGGGGACAGGAGCAGGATTATCACTGGATGCATGGTCAGTTCTTCAGTGCCAATATATTGGGTGACAGATATACATTTTTCGGCGCTTTTTCGCAAGTCCTCCATCGATATTTGATCCTGCCTGCTCAACGACCCTGGTTTCTGTTTCATCAGAACTGCCAATCTGTCCTTTTGCTTCTGTTTACCACGCCTGAAGGCTGGTGATTTTGGAGCTTGTTCGACAATTGTTGGCGGTGGCGGCGAGAGTGATTTTTGGAGGTTGTGCGCAGGCGAAGCTGATGATTTGGGAGGGGAACCCGGAGGAAGGGATTGGCGTGGGGGAGACTCAGGCGGTGAAGCCGGGTTCGAATGAACCAAAAGCTCCTCCTCTGGGTCCAGAAAGCGAAAAGGGGTGGGACTATTGATCGATGATGTTGACAGAAGGCATTGAGCAAGCGTGAGAACTTCAATCGCAGATAAATTCTGCGGATGGTTCAGCTTGATCGAAAGTCCTTGCGTGTCATGATACTTTCTGTTGGAGATGCAATCCGGCATCGCTAGAAGATGCTGGAATGCTGACCGATGCTGAGTGATAGATTTGTGATCCGGCCGAATAGCCGAGTCATCCCCGAGGATTCAACAGGAATATTCTAGATAATTAGCTACAGTATATATACCAGTAGGATGAGGCACAGAGCCTCATCAGCTTGTAAAAACCGGTCTAACAACCACTTGTGCAATCTTACCTGGAAATAACAACACTTTCCAGGTTCAGACACAAGCTTTTCCCATGGAATAAGTGTTGCTTTGTTGTCAACCCCACGGTGATCTGTGGTAATATCATGGTCAGTCCGTGTATCAGTTTCTTTGGCAAATGAGGATTCACCCCAGCATTGATCGAAATAATCACCCAAGAGTGTACGCATGTCCGCCATCGAAACAGTGTTCAGATCAACAGCGGGAAAAACAGGCTGGTCTGCAGAGTTACGAGGAATCGATGTATTCACTGGAACATTCCCTGGAAAATGAAAGGACTCAGCAGCTTGATCAGACAACGGGAGAAGGATACTGTAGCATACGAGGGATTGAATCATCGGCGAAATGCCACCAGGCCTTTTCATATTGGGAGTGCAAGTCCTCCTGACCAGCACCGATCCGGACTTGGTTGTGCGCCGAATGTGCATGAATACTAAATTGAATCAGTAAAGAGACATGAATGGCGAAGAAAACAAAGAGAAATCATGCACCTTCCAGCCCTGAGGTCGTCATTGCCTACCTCACGAAACGCATACCACAAAATCATCTCGGAATCACCGAGGAGCCCGCCCTGACATAGGTCCTGTAGGGCCATGCTCATCGTCTCGATGAACTCCTGTTGATTCCTGAATGATATTGTCAATGTATCAGCAGCTAGGGATAGGAGACACTTGCTAAGGACGTTGCCTGCTTCCGCCTCGGCACGATCGTTCCATGCCGCTTGAGATTCTCCACTGAGGGAATCCCACTGCTGTTTGAGAGTGTTTTGGTAGACCGCAACAGAACTTTTGGTGTTCGTGTCTAGGAGCCGTTGCTGAGATGCCGCATTGATGGCTGCCGAGTTCTCGCGAGCAAACAGCCCTGCCGCTAGCAATGGGAGAGAATTTGAGCAGAGGGTTTGCCTTTTTGTGAGCTAGAGCCGGGGTAGTTTTGCAGGGGATTTACCTTCGCTTGAACGTGAGCCTGAGCTTGCCTTCAACGTCTTGAGCTGTTGGCTGAGCTCCTTCGATTGAGCGGCTGAGCCCCGGCGCGCCTCCTGCAACGCCGCAATCCTTGCCTTCAGTTCAGCCGCCTCGTCTTTTGCTTCTTCTGTCTCCCTGGCCTTCTGTTCCCGCGCGGACCGGCGCTGGGAGTTCCGTGTCTCACGATGGATGACTTCGTTGTTAGTATTAGGAAGAATACCAGTGCCCATAGACGTCTCTATCTCGTTAGCCGTCGTCGTGTCGAGTTTATATACACTGCAACAGCAGTTCAGCATCGCGCTTAAGGTTTAAGGTGCAAAATTAGGTTTCTATGCCCTCGACGAGAGTTAGTTTGATACCTGTTTGAGAGTTGGTCCAGGCATGTTGAGCCTCGTTAGTGTTTGTCGTCGAAGGAGTTCGATCCCAGAGATCCGCAGAAAGGGGAGACTGCGATTTGATGAGGCAGGGGATAATCGATTCATGCATCTCCTTGTGTCGCCACCAATCTTGAAGAGCAATCAGAGACGGTTGTCCTAGCGAAATCACACTAACCTCGAATTTTCTGCTCGCCCAGAGTCCCGATGAATGTGGAAAAGTCACGAAGAGTTTCCGTCGATACAATGTAAGTGAAGTCTTTGAGGCGTTGAAAGTCGGTCGAGTTAACAAGCGATTTGAAGTCGTGCATGGGTCTGAAAGGAGGGTCAATAAAAGTTGTCGTAAGGAAAACAGAAATTGTACTCCTTAGCGTGCCTCCAGCAAATCTTTAGAAACTCGGGCGCAACTTTCTCTGGCGGTGTGTCGTTTGGAATACCGCTGTACTCGGGAACGTTGTGCTTCATCACCGAGCGCGTAATCCCAAGGATCTGAGCGGTATCCATGTCCGAATTCATGACAAGTAGATTGCCGCCCGGGATGAATCGCTTCAGCGGCACCGGTTTGACGGTGACCTGGAGCTTTACACGCTGCACCTCATCAAATATCTCCTCGAAGAAAGTGGTGCTTGCCCGATTGATATACGCTCGCAGGACAGAAGCGGCTACGATGTGTGGTACATGAGCTGGATATTGACAGAAATCGACAAGTTGAGAACCTACCTCGGCAGACCACCTTCGCATATAGTGTTACTTCCCATTCGTTCATCTTCCTCTCAATGCGCTTATAAGTGGTATCGCCATCGAAAGAATTGACGCCGGGATCATCGAGCAGTTTCAACAGGAAGGAAACACAAGTCAAGATGCAAATACTCCCGTCATCCTTCGCAATAAACTGTGAATGTAGCGCTCGGGTAATGGCTTCGTGAGGCCATTTTAGTATAAATTGAAGGCGCCTAAACGAGAGAATTAGGAATAGTTTAACCACGAAATCAAAGAGCCTACCTGCCGCGTCGAGGCCATCAGGAAAGTGAGCAGTCTTCACCTTGCGGAGAATATCGGCCTTGACTCGCTTATTCTGCAATGCAGGAGAAAAGGCGGTGACGGTTTTCCCGTTCAGGATGACCTTCGTTGATGCAGCTAGGTAGGCCGGTTCAGCCGGAACATGCAAACAATTAAAGTAAAAGAAATACCGTTATCCACTTTCGCTACCGTCGCGCCAACAACTCCCGCTGCTTCGATCAATTTCCGGTAAGTCTCCTTCGCGCCATGCGATACCTTGGCGAGTGGAGGCATCGGGTGGTTGTGCCCAGTATCGTTATGAATGATAAGGGCTTTACGAATGGTGGTGTCCAGCGGGACATATATTGTTCGAGCGGCGTTGCACGTGCGTTGAACAATTCTACTCTGTACCGGCTTCCCATCTTCGATATGCGCATGGGCTGAAATGCAGGTAAAAATTAGTTGAAGTACGAGAAGTAAAATAGTAAACCTACGACAGTAACGGTGCTTGAGTCCGGTGCTCGGCTTAACAAACCGGCTGCAAGGCGCCGTGTCCTTCTCTTTCCCGAGCGACTGGCCAGCAAATGCCTTTGCAACTAGATGTGCGTCGACATTTTCAGAGATAGAGAGGCTGCGGTGCTTTGAGCCCTTATGCAACTTGAATCTCAGGGTATAACCGCTACAGCCGATGAAGAACTCGTGCCCGCGTGACATTCCCTATTCCTTGAAGTTAGTGTATGTCTATTCAACAGTTCAAATGATTCACCTGGGCTTTGGCCCTCATGATAGGCCCACCGGTACATTTTTTTCCGTGAATATCGACCGCGGTGCACTTCGCGTTCCGGGCAATCGTCATAAATCTAAGTGAATGCGGTAAGAGGTAAATTTTGACTGGTGGATATGAAATATTTACGTTGCAGCGCGCTGCTCGGCCGTTGTTTCCTCGTTGCGCCGGGTCTCTCTGCTTGAGCAGCTAAGACCGCATCCCGTGAAGTCGGATCCAGCTCGTAGCGGACCACATCGCCAACCAGAGATTGGTCGACGATCTTACACATAAAAACCCCTTTACAAGGAGCGCATGCACGCCGGCACTTGATGACTTCCCTGGGCCCAAACGCGACCTCGGTGGTGGAATCGCCAGTTCCAGGGACCGGTTTCTAGCCATCGTTGTCCTTCCGCAGACAAATCAATAATTGTTTGCGCAATTCAAGTACACATACCGCATTCCAGATCAAGCGATCGACGGACATAAGTTCCCCGTCCCCGTCACAGATGTTGTATTTCTCATGGCTGAGGTCCACCACAAAAGCGCTTGGAACTCGAGGGATTGGCCAGATAGACGGCAAATCCGACAGATATTCCATCCGCTGTACTTTGGCCTTCTTGGTAACCGAAAACTGGCCAGTGCGCACAAACACCTTGATTTTATCGTCCCAGACAGTATCGATTCAACGAGATCCTCGCTGTCTAATAACAATGTCAGAACAGTGAATCTGCGAATGGAATATAACTGTCTACCGTCATGATCGCTAACATCGTCTAAGAATATGTTAGCTAGAATAAAATGAATCCACAGAGCGGAGTTACCTTCGGCACCAAGACAGTCTAATCATGGTTTGAGAACGAGAACAATGGAAAAACAGGGATGCACACAGATGCGGCATGGACGTACCATCGTCAGTGATGTTCTGGTCATCGGTAGTATCTGGTAGAATGTGAGATGGGGAGAGAGATAAATAAATACAACGCACCCATCGCATCAGCAGGAGAGATTATGCTGGAGGACCTAGAGGAAGTTCGCAGCAGTGCCGCCTCGATGTCATCTGGATCTGCGTCCGAACTCTCGGCTTCGGAATCCGACACAATCTCAAAAATATCTGGCCCATTCTCATGCAAAGTGCGCAGCGTTACAGCGCCGGGAATACCAGCCAAGACAGTGGAGTGCGACTCAGATTTGACGAAGGTGGATGGAGTAATAGTTTCCGATGGCGGTAGAGGTTCGATTTTGACGCGTATCGGGTCGGAAGAGGCGGAAGAATAGGACGAAATAGGGATAGTGACGGTATTACTCTGAGTGAGAAAAGCTCGAAGAGTAAGAATATCGACCCATTTGAGGTCCAAAAAGCAGGCCGCGTTTGCCATTATTTAGACGCCAAGGTGCATCTTTGACATATCAGCACCGCAAAGACAAGACACGTCAAAAACGCACAAAACTCCGAAAATCCATCATCTGTCGAGCCGACAGGCTATCGATGAGCTCTTCGTCCGTGGGACCCGCTGGTTGGTGCCCGGCAGATGCGAGAAGGCCACTACGCGACGCGCTCTCATGCAAGAAAATGTGCAGCGCAGGAATATCAACCCATTCGTGGTCAAGGAAGCGAGTGGCGTTCAAAGTGATGTACGCAGGGTTATAAATCTAGTGTGTGATCTGTGAACGAAAGCAGCGACGCGACAGAACGCGACTTACATGGTTCCGGAAGGCAATCAATTGACATGCCGAAAGCCTGTCAAGAAAGTTCGCGTCTCTCTGTGGGTGCTTTAATGGATGAGCGCCGCCGAGGGAAAATTTGACGCGCTTTCGTGTCGGCGAGCGTGTTTGCAGCGGGGGGGTGGTCATCACCAAAAGCGGGAGATCGTGCCCATCGCCTGTGATGTGTGCAATCAATCAACATCGTGATGGCGGATCTACAATGGTTTATAGGGTCTTCGCAGACGATTGCAGATACTCCACCATGCCGGCGAAGGTTTACAAAGGTAACAAAAGGTAGATGAGAGTTTGCAGAGGCTACACCTACCATTGCGTGAGACTTTGGCCAGAGGGAAAATTGTACCATCCACGGAGAGTTGGAAAAGAAGTCTCGGAAGCAAGCCCAAGCTGGTAGTCGAGACCCACAGAGAATGCGAGACGCCTTCTTGGAGATTCAGATTTGAGACTACGCACTGGAAATTTTAGCTGCACAATGGAGGTATGTATTTATTGTGATACAAATGATAATGCACGGCAGAGACAGTAGATAATTCAAAGTTCATCGTACCCGAGCTGTACCGTAAGATCATCTTCCCCGTTCTCGCCATCTTCCGGGCCAAAATTCTCCTCCTCCTCCTCCTCCTCCTCCTCCTCCTCTTCTTCTTCCTCCTCCTCATTACTCTCATCATCTCCCTCGTCACTCTCCTCTGGCGGCCCATCTTCTTCGTCTTCTGATTCCATATCGGGGGCGTCAGGCGTGTGTGGCAAATGTGACTCAGGCTGCTGAACATCGTCGTTGTCGTTGTCGTCGTCAGAAAGCCCCGGTCCATCTGCATCCTCGTCCGGAACCTTGACTTGATAGTGGCCGACGCCACCACCTAGGTATCGCATGAACATGTCACGGTCAACGAAACTATTTTTTTTGCTGAGCTCAATATCATTGCAGGATAGAAAAAGGCTGACTCACAAGTTCACATAATGATACTGCCAGTCATCAAACTCGTCGGGTTTTCTGGCCAGAGAGGTGTATGGTACGGGTTCCGTGGGGCCGTATGCGAACGCAGGAATCAAATGCGAGCCTTTATTAACTTCGTCAAGATTGATAACAGGCAGGGATTTAAATGCGGACCTCGAATTACCTCATCGGGATCGATAAAACCGTAAGCTGTGGGGTCAGATTCCGGAAGGAACTCGATGCGATGAAGGCGCTTCCGTTTAAATCCTCCTTTGAAGGTGCGGTCAAGGCGGAATCGGCACACCCAAAGGAAGCTGATTGGCACAGGAGAGGTAAGAGCGCCGCTCTCGTTGCAAACTACGTCGCAGTGGAATACGCCAAGGATACGAGCATAGGTAAAAGGATGGTCGTCATTCGAGTCTTCAGGCGCTAGGGTCATAATATCGGCGTGTGTCCGAGGGTTCATGGAGTCTTGTCCACGACGAACATCATATGAGGTGTAGTTAACACGAAAAACCTTGTGGCAGTAGATGCGGTCGTTGACTATTAACACTTGATTTCTTTGTTGAGGCGTGAATTCATGGCCATCCCCAGACCAAGTTGGATGGAGAAGCCGCCCGAGGAGGTGTTCCTGAAGCTTGGGACGAAAATCCTGCGTGGGTTTGAATTTAAAAAAAACATTTAGCAGAGTTGAACACGGTACCTTGATCGCAGGATCTCCTAGATTCTCGCTTAGCCAGAACGTCAAATTGAGGTGGAAGTTGCGAGACTGCGAAATATGATAATGGAATTCGGGAGGTGTATATGGAAGGGACTCCGACTCAGCGAAATCGACGGTGGGCAAGATTTTTTTGACAGGCTTCCCCGGCTTACGCTTGCGCTTCGTGCCTTTCGGGCCAGCCTCTGGGATGGCGTCAATTGGTGGGATGCATGCGGCATTCTTCTCGGCTTCTTGCCGCTCCCGAGAGATCTTTAAGAGCTCCGCTTCTCGTCGCTCCAGCTGTGTTATCTGACCGACGGCGTCGTTCGTGTTGGTGCGAGCGTAATATGCCTTGACCCTCTTATTCTCGAGTTCACCCTGAGGAGCGAAATTAACATTAAGGACACATGAAAAAGGGATCTTGCGCACCGTTTGAGTCGAATATGAATCGACAGTGCCGAAGAACAAGATGCTTGGAACATAATCACCGAGCGAGTGGCCCTTGTACATCAGCATGTTAAATAACTTGATTTTGCTGCCAGATGCAGTCTCTGCCGGCGCTGCCTTTCCGGCCGCTTTCGCAGCGGCCGCCTTCTTTGCATTTCGACGGCTGCGGGCTGCCTCCTCTCTTGGCAGTTCTCGCGTGGGGAACGCGGCACAGGTGTACTTTGCGAAGTAGCGTAATTGGCGAAAGAGTTGCTTCGTTACTTCTTTAAGTATGCCGACGGTGAAATCCGTATGGAGGCGCAACTTTGCAAGTGCATGCCAATATGCGAGGGAAAAGAGGAGGTCTTGCACGACTGCGTCGTGCTCCTCGTCCAAAAGACCCTCAAAAACCGGCATGGCACACTGTAAGTGAAAACTATGAGCAAAAGGGAGGGTACTATACATGCGGCTTACTTGTAAATAATCCTCGAAGTTACGAGCTGCCAATTTCTTCATCGCTGAGACGTTGTTGGAAAAGCGTCGAATCGTAGCTTTTCCAAAAGTCGGCACTTGACGAAATCTAAAAGCGGTTCAACGGTCGTCTGTTGCCAGAAAAATAGATAAACGAACCGGGTATTCAAAGCCTGAACTGCGTCCCCCCCATGGGCCACAAGGATGCGAATGAGATGTGTAAAAATCGCTTTCCAAACTCCGAGTTCGAATTCGTGCATGAAATCGACCACAAGCATGACAAATGTGCCACAACTGTACTCTGCAACTGCCGAAAATGTGTTCTAGTGTTTTCGTCGTTAGTTTAATGCACCGAGTCTATGAAAGCACGTACCGTTGTAGGAACCCAAGATTTGGCATATAGCAGCGCTTCAACGCTGGCACTTTTAACGACCTTGGCTTGACGGTAGATCCACTTGCGTGCGAGCTCGATATACGACTGGCGCCGAATATCGTCCACACGTGGTGAGTTGACCCGTATTTTGTCGTCTCTAACCGTACCCACTTGATTGAGCTCGTCTTTGCTCACAAAGCAACGGGGGCATGGACATTTGCCGAGATTTCGGATAGTAGCAAGCAAAACCCTGTAATGGCAGCATCATTAGAAATAGGAATTTTATAATAAAGTTTGAACCAACTTTTCCGGGTAATCCGCAGAATAGGTGAAAACACGAAAATAGAATCGTCGTGCGACCCCGTCCGGGCATTCGATCACAATGCCATGTTTGCAAGCCTCTATATATTCACCGTCTAGCAGTAGCTTCCAGATGGCATGCATGAGTTCCCGGCGGCGGTGCGTCAATACATCTGCGGAAGGTGCATGTCCAGTTTCGGCCCTGAACCAGTCAAAGAATTCATCAGGAAGCTGAAAAAGCAACATCAGAGATAAGCTCGGAAACTAAAAGAGCTGGAGAAACTTTGGGCATATAAGCGACATGGTGGCAGGCACCAGCGCGAGGCTTCCCACACACCCACTTGGATTGGTTACCGAAAAAAAGGTACAGCGGCCAAAGAGATGCCGTGCCGAAGTTGGCCAGATGTGTTGAGTCGGACCAGAACATGAGCGCCGCTACAACACGCTCCAGGGTACAATTCGGCTCCCGTGGTTGTTGTTGGAGTTTTTCGTGAGCTCGAATGTACGCATCAGAGGAATAAATCTCATCGTAGATGCGCTGGGCTGTGCCGACGGCTGGTTGCCAAAAATGCTTGAACGGCGTGTAGTGAAAAAAACGCGAGCTGCGATCCTGGAGAGCGCTCTTGATGGTTTGGGTGAGGTTCCGAAAATGAAGGCCCGGGACGGAGAAGGTCGGAATGGGCTCGGTATCTTTGCGTTTCTTGCCATCTGGTACCTCAATCTTCACCTCCACCTCTTTCCATCCATCTTTTGCACCACTAACCTCGCCCAAAGTGTTGGTAACGCCACCGCCAATGACCTTGTCAAATCTAGCTGTTTCCGCCTTCAAGTCGAAACCTTTGAGGTCCTCCTTGTTAAACGCATCGGATTTTAGGAAATCGATGAGCCGTATGCATTCTGCGATGGATTTCATGACAGACCCTGACCACATCCAGTTCATGAAACCGAAGATGGTTGAATTTTAGAAAGGGCCAAAAGATGGGAGAGCGCCCAAGGTGGACTCTACGGGCACCGTTAGCGGGGATAGTCGTGAATTTTCTGCTGCAGAACTAAGTGTAGCCGGTGGTGGAGCAGGTACATTGGATTGATCTGTAAGCGATATAGTCTGGTCGGGATCATGAGTTGGACGAGATGGGTAATCCCGAAACATTCCGAACGAGTTTTGGACTGTTTTAATGGATTGCCAGCTGTATTCAGAGGCCGGAAGCTCGGGCGGCTCGACATCGGGCTCGGAAGGCGGAGGCTCCTCAAATTCGATGGGAGGTGGCGGCAATTGTTGCAGAAGTTTCCAAGTCAGACGCTTCGCTCGGACAGGACGCCCAGTTGAAGTGACTGCTGGAGGTTTTTCCTCTTGTACAGGTGGTTCAGGCTCTTGATAGGGCATTTTAATGTCCTCTTCCGGCGCCGGTCCAAAAAAATCCTGGATGATGTCTCAGAGTTACGAATTTTAGTGGAAATGGGGCTGGGATGGATCCGGCTGAAGTTCCAACGCCGGCTGAAGAGCAGCAGCAGCTGCTGCTGCTGCTTTCTGTTCTTTCTTCAGCCGTTTACGCTCCCTGCGAGCGGTCAAAGCACGATCCATATTTTCATCGTGCGCGTTGACGTGTAGACAAGAATTCTGGTGAAGGGAGAGGCCGACCTCGGTGTCGAGCACCTCCAGGCACGGATCAGGGCATACGAAGACCATTAGCAGAAGAAAAACCAGCCAGAGTGCTCTCATTGAGGCTCGCAGAAGTCAAGGAGGTGCTGGTCAAGGAGAAATTGATATTCATTCGGAATTACATTGATCATGCAAACAGGGGCTGAAGATATTTCCAAATCAATCCGAGTCTTCATCCTCCGAGTCCGAAGTGGAGTCGGATGCCTCATCTTCTGGTGCTGGACTCGACAGAAATCGAAGATCAGCAGCCGGTAATTGATGTGCGTTAGGATTGAACTACAGATTTGTTAAATAAGTCCATTTCAATTTTTTACATGTTCCATCGAACCTTTGCCGCCCACTTGAGAAGATTGTTTGACTGAACAGATCGTCATATCAACACGAATAAGAAAATGGCTACACTCACAACGGATATATTTCCCGGGCAGTATGCCAAGAGGAAGACACGTCCAATGGCAAAATCAGTGGATACACCGCGTATTGCGTATCCAAACTGGTGGTATTTCACCCAAAATGGCTCCGGTTGACCTGCATCTTCAGACCATGTGCGGAAAACAGCCCTAGGGCTTACCGAACCCGCAATTGCAGGTGCGGATATGCCTCCAAGCGAAAATTGAATATATTGCAGGTAAATCCTGTTCGGCTAGAAACGATGAGGTTGGCGGTTTCATGAAAACCGTCACTTACCACGTTGTATTCACACGAGATTTCTTGCATGGCCTCGTTTAAGTTCATGCCTTGGATCAAATGCTGGGAGCGCACGAGGCCCCGAGGAGATTGAGGTCGAGTCCGTATGGGGGAATCGACCTCACTATGGCCGGCTGAATTCACCAAAGTGGACGGAGCACTATTCAAATTTGTATTCGCATTCGTTGCACGTTGGGGCTGCATTATACAGTCAATAGCGAGTTTGGTGTTTCCAAAACATGTAGTTACCGTAACGGGATCCCTACTGAAATCATGTGGGTGAATTGGGCTGCTGCGAGGACTGATAGACTCTGTGTCGGATTGCTTGTCAAACTCCTGTATAATACAGGAATAAAATTAGTCTGATGCAAAGCGAGAAAAAAAACGACTGCATGTTTACTGCAGAATCGGTGAAGAGGGCGCGAAAAACCGACGGTTGGCGCGTCATGATAGTCTCAGGAAGAATAAATTTCATGTCAGTGTGCTGAGATGATGAGCATGCTTCAAATTAACCCAGGCACAGCTCCATCATGTGTCCAGACCTTGGACTGCGTCAGAACACATGGATCGCAATCCCTCGAAAGGCACGACGTCCCGCACAGCAGCCGGGGCCGAACACACGTGAGGGGACATTGATATTCGGGACTCGCCCAGTCCTTGGTCGTTCGGGCTCATCGAAGTTGGAGTGTCTTCAGAATACTTATCCCTGCGTTCCCCGGGCCAAGCAGGAGCATAGCGCACCAAGTTCAAGAGACAATCAGAGGAGCGGAGAGCAACACAGAAAGTGAAATGCAAATAGCGGCAAGGTTGCTGATTCATTATCGCGCACATGTGATGGATCGATCAGAGCCGAGTCATGACTCAGATAGCGGAACAGCGATAAATAGGGGGCTGCGGTCGTTTGCGACCTGGATCCCCCCATCATGTCTTCCACCGCTCAGCCTCTTGCCCCTAGCAATCCCGCACCCGCCAACGAGCCTTCGGCCTCCGAGCTTGCAGCACAGGTACAGGCCTTGACCAAACTTGTCGAGTCGAACTTGCTCCACTCCAAGACGGCCACAGTTGGTAGCAAAAAGAAACGAGGGTGAGTGACAACGCGTTGACGCGTCCTTCACGTTACGTCCATCAGCGGTTGACACATATTTGGCAGCCCCTCCGATGAGAACGAGGACCCTGCCGAACCTGCTCGCCGCTCTACATACCGCTCTTATGGGCGTAACCTCGTACGCACCATTGGCCCCTTCGAGCGGATTCACACTATAGTCGAACACGGGGTCACCAAGGCCCTCGCCGACAGCGATGACGAGTGTGAAGATACCCCCCGGTAGGTGTTTTTTGACATGATCTGTCCTCTCATGATGCGTCCACAGTGAGAAGCGTCTCAACTTCAGCTGGGGCGTCCTCAAAGACACAATCCCGGGGTTCTCCGAGGAGATGATTGGCCTGGCCGGTCAGCGCAAACTTCGCAAGCATGTATGTTCAGAGGTAAATTTTGTTCAACCTTGACGATTAATGCCAGGGAGTTAACTATATGAATGCAGCTTCAGGAGGGTCTCAGAGGCACTCGGGGCGACGATACCAACTCCCTCAAGCATGCCATTGCCAACTACGTCACGCTGCCAGCCCCTGCCGCTCCCGAAGCGGCTGAAGATTCCGACGACGCTCCACCACCACCTCCCCCGCCGCCGAAATTCAATTCCAACACGAAGGTCGACCGTGGGTACAATAACCCGTACTCCGCAAGAGCCAACACTCCTGTGAAGTATCCGGCCACCGAGGAGTACGTTCTTTGTGGTACCTGCCGTGATGCTAATACATTTTATTCTTAGGACTTATGCAAGCATTCGCAACGGTGAGATCCATGTCTCAGGGACCGACATGCCGTACTTCATGTATCGCGACGGATATGTGTATAACTCGGACGATAGGGAGGACGGCCTTTTGGAGGGGTCGACTATGTTTGCGGTAAGGTCCTCTTAAAACTTTGAGTCGTCACTTATATATACCTTATAGGCCTCCAAGCACATTTACCAGGGGCCGTCGGTGGCTCTCAAGCAAAACGGCTACACCCGGGGCAAGGCTGGGAATGCGGCTCTCAACGGCGTGACTGGAGTCCGCCAAAAGTAACTTGTGGCCGTTAACTTGAACTTTGATGGCCGGTTCCCCTCGCGGGGCTAACTTTGCTTTACTTTACTTTACTTGACATAACTTTTCCCACATGTGGCGAAAATAACTTTACTTACACGCCTCAAGGGGACCGTACTTGAATGGCAGTTGAGCTTCTCTAAGGCACGGGCCGTGCTTTCAACGTTCATTCACTGCGATTGAAATGTATTTGCTGGCCGTGGCTGTCGTTTAAAAATGCTGAAGTATCCTCACCTCAATTTATGTGTTCTGGAATGCGGGATTGTAAAGCCGCTGGGTCATAAAATCACCCTAATTTGTGCAGCTAATGTCCTTGACACACCCTCGGGGCACCGAACACTTTGTATACTTGTCCCAAATCCACACGATTTCCTCTATGGCACCATGCAATTCGGGCATTGCTGCCAATTGTAGTGGTCAACCAAACCATCCCACACAGTGAAATGAGTACATGTCAATCGACTCTCAAGGACGGGATGGTCACTCATGCAGCTCCGGAGGGATGAATGAGTCAATGACTTGAATGATGTACTGTAAATTGCACGTACGGCACGGTTACTTTGAATTACATGTTGACAAGTCACTGCCTGGACCCCAGTATCTGCTGTAACTTCGCCTGCCAGTCAGTTTATTTCCCTTTGCTTGGCCGTACTTCAAGTGACTTGGCCACCCAATTTTAGCTACCACGGAGCAACGTCTTGCTTACCAGTACCAGTACCAGTACCTCAACTTACTTGCCTACCAGGTATCCCAATACTGGATGTACGACGGAGTTTCATTTATTGGGTGTAATTGGAACACAGGGCAGGTTGTGGGTGCATTTTCAAAGCCTGGGACTGTGACATTCTAATTTCAGTAACAGCTGCACAAAACCAGCCTCTACCATGATCGAAATATTCCCAGATGTGTAAGTGGTTTCTTCGCAACCATGTGAAGAGTATCAGACAACATATCATGGTTCAATCCATGATACGCATATAGATATGTTTGAAGGCACAAACTACTGAGGTGGATAATCAGCCTGTGCAGGATGGACATCCGTATAACAGGTGTTGGCGTAGAAAATTATGCCTCTTCGGATCGGTCTGGCTGCTGTGTTGACTGTGAATGCGATCCTATAGCTCCGCGTCCCGCAAGGTGGAAGGTCTGATAATTTAACACAGAAAAAAAACGAAGAGCAGCGGGTATTCCAAAACTGGGGAAAGTGATCGACAAAGTGCGGCTGGTGTTAACGACTCGTGTGTTAACGACTCATACACCAGATAATGCGTGGGTCTGAACGGTGAAGAACTCACGTTGTATGGGGGAAGAATGGTATAAGGAAGTGGAAGATACAATGGCTGTTCATATGTCACCAGTCGGTCAGAAAGGAACCTGAACAGCCGAGACAGCATCAATGGTTCAGTCTTGGGGCATCCTCCACACATTTAATTGCAGTGGTCCGAGGCAACTTTGAGTCAGACTTGGGACCAAGCTTTATGTGGTTGTCGGTTTGATACCCACCTGGTCTTGCAGGACATCACTGGATCCGGGGATAGTAATTGGGAGAACGAACCACCAACCTTGAGCGAGTTGAGCTTGAGTTTTGGGCTGTCCTCGGTCTTGATGCTCGTGTTGATCGTTTGAATGTGGCGCACGGGTTGGTGCAGTTTTGACATACCTTGCTAGCATCGCTGAGGAAAAGACGACGGAATCGTGCAGGTGCCACACGATGCTTCACAAAGTTACTTGGTGAAACTAACTTGCCCTGCCAAAACTTACTTTACTTTACTTATGGCAGGTTAAGTTAGTTTCGCAAGTAAAGTAAAGTATAAGTACAAGTAAAGTAAGAAAAAGTAACTTGAAGTAACTTACCCTGTCCTTTGACTTCCGGTAACTTGAGGTTAACTTGAGCCATTTCCAGTGATTTTTGGGCACTGACTGTGACTCAGATGCCTGTATCTGCTTGAACAAGGAGTCTCTTGACGGCCATGACCCCATATCAGGTCTTCTACCGCTTGACTGGGCGGAAGTAACTTGCCATCTGATGGCATAAGTCACTTTCACTGATGACATTGATCTAACTTGGTGGGGTAAGTTAACGACCAAGCACATGAAAGTTGAGTAGATTGGAGGTATTTCAGTGTAAATAGATACTCCTAGACAGCTTAGGACATCATGAGGATGTCTCGGCTCACTGAAATTCCCCTGATGGCATTTGATCTAACTTGGTGGGCCAAGTGAATGAGCAAGTGCATGGAAGCGAAGCAAATTGCACAGTTTTGAGGGCTAATAGATCATTTCAAACAGCTGAGCATAGCAGGACGATGTCTTGGTTCACCAAACGGAAGTTAAAGGCTTAAACTGGGCAGCGCAACAGTCCAACATTGTGTTGTCTAGATCTCCGGACTTTAAACTAAGTTGAAGCACCAAGGAGGATATTAATCGCTTGTGAGTACTAATCAAGGTAAAATTTCCCAGCCAGTGCCAATTGCTTGTGTGTCTCAAGACGGAACAATTTTTTCTAGCCAATTGCTGGCAAACATGGCCCTTTTCTGCTACCAAATGAATGAAGCATATGCCGCCTATATGGAGTGGGATTTCAACACTGCTCAATAGCTTGGCTCGACTGACACCGAATCCAGTTAAATACCCGGGAAGTCAAAGCAATGGCAGCAAAGTAAAGTACAAGGTCAATTACTATTGACTTCAACAGAGGAGTGGTATGATCCTGCCATGAAAGAATGGTCCTGAGTTGTCCATATGTAGTTCGGACCTAGCACCAATTATCCTCGACGAGCCAGCAACAGAAAATAAGATCCAGAGAGGTTGCCAGATCTTCGTGATGAACGAATAGCCGCAGAGCACCGGCCGAGCTAAGAGGTGTTCAATTCAATGATGGGAAGAGTGTGAAAGAGAGTGTCAGACCAGAACGGCGCTCTGCTGCTTAATTCACGCACGCACTTAAGATCAGTAGGGATACACAGTAACAGGAGTTCCCCCGGTCCCCGCTCTGCCTTGCGTTCTCATACCTCGCGCCCTGCTCTCACTGACTCGGTTTGAACGTTGTGCACGAGGAGCTATATCCACCACGCCCACCGGAGTAGTGATTCCTTGGTTTGAACACGGTGTCTCCATGGAATGGATACCTCTGCACGCTAGATATAATGAATTAGGCAGCAGAATCGCAAATATCATCTCCACCTTTTTGGGGGTTTCTGCACTGCGGCGGCAAACACAAACCGGGGTTTTTGTCCATTGTCGTCCGTAGAGTCGAACTATTGTCCGACAGCTCCCATATTGGAGGGCAGCGAATTGCCAGATGATATCGGTGGGTGTGCACAACATGGACTGGACTCGAGGTTCATCATTGGGAAATCTCACCATCGATCTACGTGCGTGTTGAACCTTGATAAAAAAGAAATGGTATTCCACGCCGTTACACAAGAGGGCTCAAAAGTCTTACTTTTTAACCAGGATTTAGGGGCGTTGTATCACTGGATAGGCGCTTTACGCGATGTAAACATCGGGGACAGTGTCAGAAAACCGTTGTCCTAGATCGGAGGGCCACTTGCGGTCAAAAGGGAAATGAAGCTCAGAAGTCCTTCAGACTTTTCAAACTTTAACGATGTACCAAGTCCAATGAGTTCTCGAATTTCTAAAGCTTCAGATGACATCTCTATTGAGACCGCACCTTAATATTGGTCCAAGCCTTTTCCATTTGCTCTCCAACAGTCACTCAAACGTTTCCACCTTGAGCATAAATCACCGCCACTGTCCTCCGAGCGTCGTAGATTATCGGGCACCGATGAGACGAAGAACCCAGATGCGACCGGAAGCAAAGGACCTGTCTGTTGGTGGACTTACACTGCGGTGAACGTCCAAACTGTAGACACTTCATCTGAGTTAGCTAGTGTGGCCAAGTTGCCTCGAGTACTGGTAAGCAAAGCTCCACTTTGACCAAACTTGCACGCCCAGTTAACTGAAGTACTACTAAGTACAGTCTAACTTGATTTAAGCAACCTTGGACAGCAGCCAAGTTAATGGCTGTATTGGTAAGTAAAATAAAGTTCGGTGAACTACGGTAGTGGGAAGCAAGTCAAATATACTGGAAGTAAGATATGAAGGACATTTTATCCTGTCGTTTGGAACTGCCACGCCAGATACATTCCAGTTGGGACTCCTGACCTTTAGAAGATTCATCCATGCTTAAATTTATTGTCCATTTACACATTGTGCGAGAATTTGTTGGACTAATTAGAATTAAATACACATGAATGCACCCATAACCAATCCTGTGTTCCAATTACAGCCAATAAATGGCCGGAACTCTGTGATACATCCAGTATTGGGATACTTGGTAGGCAAGTAAGTTAAGGTACTAGTACCGGTAAGCAAGACATTGCTTGGTTATGTACTTCACGTTAGCTGGATGTACAGGTTCAATTGGTCCGAAAGTGATGCAGTAGCTAAAATTGGGTGGTCAAGTAACTTGAAGTACGGTCAAGCAAAGGGAAGTAAACTAAATGGCGGGCAAAGTTACAGCAGGTACCGGGGTCCGGGAAGTAACTTATCCCTAGGTAATTTAAAGTAACCGCACTGCAAGTTACAGTACACCGTTCAAGTCATTGACTCATTCATCCCTCCAGAGCTGTATGCGTCACCGCCCCATGCTTGAGAGTCGCTTGGCATGAGCTCCTACTCATTTCATCATGTGGGATGGTTTGGTTGACCAGGACAATTGGTGCAGTGCCCGAATTGCATGGGTGCCATAGAGGAAATCATGTGGATTTTGGACAAGGATACAAAGTGTTTGGTGCCCAGAGAGCATAGCAAGGACATTGGGGGCGCAAATTCGGGTAATTTCATGCCCTAGCAGCTTTTTAATCTCACATTCCAAAACACATAAATTTAATTGAGGATGCTCCAACATTTTAAAACGACAACCACAGCCCACAAAGGCAGCAAATGCATTTCAATCGCAGTGAACGAATATTGAAAGCAGGGCCCGTGTCGTGGAGAAGCTCAACTGCGATCCAATGATGGTCTCCCTTGAGGCGTGTAAGTAAAGTTACCTTCGCAACACGTGGGAAAAGTTATGTCAAGTAAGTAAAGTAAAGTAAAGTTAGCCTCGCGAGGGGAACCGGCCATCAAAGTTCAAGTTAACGGCCACAAGTTACTTTTTGCGGACTCGGTGCCACACACATGGTCACAGTGGCTCACCGGCGGTAGTCCTTGCTTGCCGCGAGTTCCGGAAAGGGAGGCAGAAGCATGACAGGTTTGCACAGGGAACTGGAGAGGGACAATTGCAGAAGGAAGCGACAGAACTTAAGAGACACTGTGGCGGAGGATATGATGGGGGAAGGAAGAAGGAGGCGATGCAGAGCGTCTGTTTTGAGCGCGATTTGAGCCGCTTATCGGCGAGGTCGAAAACCATGTATCAGAGCACCCTGTTCTCTGGATCGACGCTAGATTCTGATGAAGGGAACACCCTAGAAATCAAATAGGAAAAATGGCGAACTGTGCCTGTGCCTTCGAAGAAATGAGGGAGACAAATGGGGAAAATTCGGAGGGGCAAAGATGCATACTCTGATTCAAGCCATCTGCTGAAGATACGAGTAATTAGTCCACGCATAATGTGTACATGGACAATGAATTGGAGCATGAATGAGTCTTCCAAAGGTCAGGAGTCTCAATCAGAATTGTATCTGGTCTGGCAGTTCCAAACGACGGGATCCAATGCCCCTTACATTACTTCCAGTAAGTTTGACTTGCTTCCCACTAGTGTAGTTCACGGAACCTGATTTTACTCACTAATATGCCCGTTAACTTGGCTGCTGTCCAAAGTTGTTCACATCAAGTTGAACTGTAATTATTAGTACTTCAGTTAACTTGGTGCGCAAGTTCGGTCTAAGTGGAGCTTTGCTTACTAATACTTGGCCGCACTTGTTATCTCACATGAAGTGTCTACAGTTTTGAAGTTCACCGCAGTGTAAGTCCACCAAAAGACAGGTCCTCCATGTCCGGTTGCATCTGGATTCTTGGTCTCATCGGCGCCCGATAATCTACGACGCTCGGAGGATGGTGGCAGTGATTTAGGCTCAAGGTGGTAATATTTGAGTGACTGCGTTGAAGAGCAAATGGAAAAGGCCCGGACCGATATCAAGGAGGGGTCTTCATAGAGATGGCATCTAAAGCTTTAGAAATTCGAGGACTCGTTGGACTTGGTACATCGTTGAAAGATCATACCTTCATCACGGCATCATGCCGCTCCTCTGTTGAAGTCTATAGTAATTGGCTCGGATTTCGCTTGTACTTTACTTTGCTTACTTTACTTTGACTTCCCAGGTATTGAACTGGAGCAAGTGTCAGTCGAGCCAAACTATTGAGGAGTGTTGAAATCCCACTCTGTATAAGTGGCATATGGTTCATTCATTGGTAACAGAAGAGGGCCGTGTTTGTCTGCAATTGGCTTGCAGAAAAAATGCACAGAAAATTGTACCTTGATTACTCACAAGCAATGAACATTCTCCGTGGCGCCGCAATTTAGTTCAAAGTTCGGGGATCTAGAGAACACAATGTTGGACCGTTGCGCTGCCCAGTTTGAGCCTTTAACTTCGGCTTGGTGAACCAAAGATATCGTCCTGATATGCTCCGCCGTTTGAAAACATCCATTCACCTTCGAAACTGTGCAATTTACTTCGCTTCCATGCACTTGATCACATAGCCCACCAAGTTAGATCAAATGCCATTAGGGGAATTTCAGAGAACCGAGGCTTCTCTATAACGTTCTAAACTCTCTAGGAGTATCTGTTTACACTGAAATACCTCTAATTTAGTCAAATTCTATGTGCTTGGTCGTTAATTGCCCCGCCAAGTTACATCAATGCCATCAGTGAAAGTAACTTATCCCATCAGATGGCAAGTTACTTTCGCCCAGTCCAGCGGTAGAAGACCTGATATGGGGCCATGGCCGTCAACAGACTCATTGTTCATGCAGACACAGGCATCTGAATGAAAGTCAGTGCCTAAACACTACCAGAAATGGCTCAAGTTATCCTCAAGTTACCGGAAGTTAAAGTAAAGGGCAAGTTATTCCAAGTTACTTCAAGTTACTTTTCCTTACTTTCCTTGTACTTATACTTTACTTTACTTGGGAAACTAACTTACCCTGCCATAAGTAAAGTAAAGTAAGTTTTGGCAGGGCAAGTTAGTTTCACCAAGTAACTTTATGAAGCATCGCATTCTGACATAGACTCGCAACCAGTCTGCCAAGATACGGCAACACTTAGTGCAAGCACTTTGCCGTAGGCAGACTGGTACAACTCGGACCAAACAGAAGGGCTGAGCACGGAGTTTAAATTGTTTTTCTTCTTGACTAAATTCTGTCAATTCATCTCAGTTGCATAAAGTCAAAGGGGAGAGATTAATATATGAGGACTCTTCTATCATTCTGCTGGTTCAAAAAATATAAATATGAGGCTGAGGGTGAGTTTTGGACACTGAGATTATAAGGGAAATGATGGCTCTGCGCAGCCACCGTGATGCCGATGATCGGCACCCGCCAAAAAATTCAAACTCAGGCTCAGGCCTTTTGCACAGCCCGAGTTGTACCAGCCTGCCTACGGCATAGTGCTTGCACTAAGTATTGCCGTTCTTTGGCAGGCTGGTCACGAGCCTAATTCTGACATTCATCCAACGGTCAGAAGAAACTTCACAAAAAAAATACTAGGAGCCTAAAATCAAAGTGGTGTATCCTGGGATAGATAAATGGACATCCTTGGGGGATTTTTCACTGTTCAAGTTTTTTGATTATGTGACAGATTCTTGCTGAAAATTGTGTTGCAGTATTGTCTGTAGAATTTTCAGATCGGTCGTTAAACAAGTGATTTTAGACACCAGGCCACCCATTAAGACACCACGGATGGATGAAACAACAGGTGGGAACCGCTCCAGTCAGTTTCGAAGCAACTTTGAGCTGTTAAGGTTCAATTTTGCCAGGTTTACTGGGGAGAAGCTTGTGCATGATCTGTGCAGGCATGACTGGCTGGAGAAAATGCCTTTTATGTGAGTATCCACTCACTTGCCTCCAGGTACAGGTCATGGGGTAGGTACAATACAATCAACAGAGGAAATCTGACAACAGAAAAATCTATATGTGCCCACAGACTCAGCCATACACGCCAATTTCGGTCACATGTTGCAAAATTCAAGCGCCCGGAAAACAGTTGATCCACAGTGGGTGTACACCTGATTTTTCATGCCAAAATGTATGTGCTGGGCAAGCGTATATCCAGATGAACATTTCCATGTAGTCAGACCTAGAATATTGTGGGAATCTCAGCTGTAGTCTAGGCGTTGTCTAGGCGCGGCTAAGGCTCTAGACATCGCTTGGCGAGGCGCCCGGCTGCCGTCACGGAGATCAGCGCGCCTCGCATTTGCCGGTTTAGGACCCCGGTCAACGCAGTGAATTCGATTCCTTCCCGGCGAACCATCATCGGAACCTGTTCAAAAACGAAGACCAGGGCCACTTATGTATATTGCAACTCTGCGTTCCGGACGACGCGATTGCAGAGTCTAATGTTTGACTGATCAGCGGCGTGGCTTAGTACGAATCATATTGTATGCTTTGTGTATTATTATGTAGTGTGAAATTCAGTTTATTCGACTGGAATGCAATGAAATGAGAACGGAAATACATGAACAAAAAGCAGAGTCGAGCGACGCTGCGCTCCGAGCCCGCACTCACCAAGCTTACGCTAGCACACACGAAGCCACACTCAAGCGCACACTGAGCTCACCGCACACACTGAGCTCACGCTAGCGCAAACTGAGCTCTAGTGTACACTGAGTGAGGCGCTAGCGCATATCGAGCGAGGCGCTAGCGAGCACTCAGCTACCCGCTGCGCGTGACACTCAGTGCGAGCTCATTGTTGCCAAGGGCAGTGGGAGATTTTTTGAATGTTTCCGTGGAGTTTTATTGGGAAAAGGCTGATGTTTTCTTTGGGGAAAACAGAAGGAAAAATGCAGACTTTTTCCCGGAGAATTTCCCGAACAAAGACCATCAGTGTTTACGTGGGAAAGCAGATGTCCAATTTTTTTTTTAGTTAAGGTTTTTCCTGTTTCTGGTGGAAAACCAACGGGAAATACTCGAGATTTTACGTGAATGTTTCCCAGGATAAAAGATGACCCGGTAAATTCAACAACCGAGTTCTAAGGCTTTTTTCCCGAGGAAAACTTTCTTTTTTCACAGCGGTGAAAAGGCATTTGTGTATCTCTCTTTCAACCACCGAGCATGTTCTTATGCTGTGAACTTTTGAAGTTCAACTTCTATGATGTATGTCTCAGGATGAAATAGTAGGGACTTTGTAGCAGAACAATCCTACTCCCAATCACTGCAATTTCCCCGGTCACTGCTGCCACTACTGTCATCACAATCCTCATCCTACTCCTTGGACATCCTTGAATGCCTCTCCCATGTTTGAAGAAGGCCATGATCCCAAATGCTTTGATAAGGCTGCAACCAGAAGAAGTGAGTGCTGATAAGAGAAATGGGAGGCCTTACAATCTGGATACCAAGGGAGGACAAAATAAGTCAGACTGAGGTTGAGGACAGAGGGGAAATCACGTACAGCCTGAAGATGAGAAGGTGAGAAAAAGTGAGCAAGACAAACATGAGCGATGGAGGAAAAGCACGCACTCGCTTGAGGCGAGAAGGCGAGAAAAAGTGAGCAAGACAAACATGGGCGATGGGGGAAAAGCACGCACTCCCTAGAGACAAGAAGGCGAGAAAAAGTGAGCAAGACAAACATGGGCGATGGGGGAAAAGCACGCACTTCCTAGAGACGAGAGGGCGAGAAAAAGTGAGCAAGACAAACATGGGTGATGGGGGAAAAGCACGCACGAGCTAGGGACGAGAAGGCGAGAAAAAGTGAGCAAGACAAACATGGGTGATGGGGGAAAAGCACGCACGAGCTAGAGACAAGAAGGCGAGAAAAAGTGAGCAAGACAAACATGGGCGATGGGGGAAAAGCACGCACGATCTAGAGACAAGAAGGCGAGAAAAAGTGAGCAAGACAAACATGGGCGATGGGGGAAAAGCACGCACTTGCTAGAGACGAGAAGGCGAGAAAAAGTGAGCAAGACAAACATGGGCGATGGGGGAAAAGCACGCACAAACTAGAGACGAGAAGGCAAGAAAAAGTGAGCAAGACAAACATGGGCGATGGGGGAAAAGCACGCACTTCCTAGAGACGAGAAGGCGAGAAAAAGTGAGCAAGACAAACATGGGCGATGGGGGAAAAGCACGCACGAGCTAGAGACGAGAAGGCGAGAAAAAGTGAGCAAGACAAACATGGGCAATGGGGGAAAAGCACGCACTCCCTAGAGACGAGAAGGCGAGAAAAAGTGAGCAAGACAAACATGGGCGATGGGGGAAAAGCACGCACTCCCTAGAGACGAGAAGGCGAGAAAAAGTGAGCAAGACAAACATGGGCGATGGGGGAAAAGCACGCACGAACTAGAGACGAGAAGGCGAGAAAAAGTGAGCAAGACAAACATGGGCGATGGGGGAAAAGCACGCACGAACTAGAGACGAGAAGGCGAGAAAAAGTGAGCAAGACAAACATGGGCGATGGGGGAAAAGCACGCACTCGCTAGAGACGAGAAGGCGAGAAAAAGTGAGCAAGACAAACATGGGCGATGGGGGAAAAGCACACACGAACTAGAGACGAGAAGGCGAGAAAAAGTGAGCAAGACAAACATGGGCGATGGGGGAAAAGCACGCACGAACTAGAGACGAGAAGGCGAGAATAAGTGAGCAAGACAAACATGGGCGATGGGGGAAAAGCACGCACTTCCTAGAGACGAGAAGGCGAGAAAAAGTGAGCAAGACAAACATGGGCGATGGGGGAAAAGCACGCACTCGCTAGAGACGAGAAGGCGAGAAAAAGTGAGCAAGACAAACATGGGCTATGGGGGAAAAGCACGCACTCGCTAGAGACGAGAAGGCAAGAAAAAGTGAGCAAGACAAACATGGGCTATGGGGGAAAAGCACGCACTCCCTAGAGACGAGAAGGCGAGAAAAAGTGAGCAAGACAAACATGGGCGATGGGGGAAAAGCACGCACTTCCTAGAGACGAGAAGGCGAGAAAAAGTGAGCAAGACAAACATGGGCGATGGGGGAAAAGCACGCACTCGCTAGAGACGAGAAGGCGAGAAAAAGTGAGCAAGACAAACATGGGCGATGGGGGAAAAGCACGCACTCGCTAGAGACGAGAAGGCAAGAAAAAGTGAGCAAGACAAACATGGGCAATGGGGGAAAAGCACGCACTTCCTAGAGACAAGAAGGCGAGGAAAAGTGAGCAAGACAAACATGGGCAATGGGGGAAAAGCACGCACTTCCTAGAGACAAGAAGGCGAGGAAAAGTGAGCAAGACAAACATGGGCAATGGGGGAAAAGCACGCACGAACTAGAGACGAGAAGGCGAGAAAAAGTGAGCAAGACAAACATGGGCGATGGGGGAAAAGCACGCACTTCCTAGAGACGAGAAGGCGAGAAAAAGTGAGCAAGACAAACATGGGCGATGGGGGAAAAGCACGCACGAGCTAGAGACGAGAAGGCAAGAAAAAGTGAGCAAGACAAACATGGGCAATGGGGAAAAGCACGCACTTCCTAGAGACAAGAAGGCGAGGAAAAGTGAGCAAGACAAACATGGGCAATGGGGGAAAAGCACGCACTTCCGAGAGACGAGAAGGCGAGGAAAAGTGAGCAAGACAAACATGGGCAATGGGGGAAAAGCACGCACGAGCTAGAGACGAGAAGGCGAGAAAAAGTGAGCAAGACAAACATGGGCGATGGGGGAAAAGCACGCACTCCCTAGAGACGAGAAGGCGAGAAAAAGTGAGCAAGACAAACATGGGCGATGGGGGAAAAGCACGCACGAACTAGAGACGAGAAGGCAAGAAAAAGTGAGCAAGACAAACATGGGCGATGGGGGAAAAGCACGCACGAACTAGAGACGAGAAGGCAAGAAAAAGTGAGCAAGACAAACATGGGCGATGGGGGAAAAGCACGCACTCCCTAGAGACGAGAAGGCGAGAAAAAGTCAGCAAGACAAACATGGGCGATGGGGGAAAAGCACGCACGAACTAGAGACGAGAAGGCGAGAAAAAGTGAGCAAGACAAACATGGGCGATGGGGAAAAGCACGCACGAACTAGAGACGAGAAGGCAAGAAAAAGTGAGCAAGACAAACATGGGCGATGGGGGAAAAGCACGCACTTCCTAGAGACGAGCAGGCGAGAAAAAGTGAGCAAGACAAACATGGGCGATGGGGGAAAAGCACGCACTCGCTAGAGACGAGAAGGCAAGAAAAAGTGAGCAAGACAAACATGGGCAATGGGGGAAAAGCACGCACTTCCTAGAGACAAGAAGGCGAGGAAAAGTGAGCAAGACAAACATGGGCAATGGGGGAAAAGCACGCACCTCCTATGAACAAGTGGAGTTGCCTCCAATTAGTGTACTCCTGCCTTTTGTTGGTCTGCCACGCACTTTTGCTTTCACTAATATGCTCGAAATTCCCTTCATCCTGTCTTTATCAGTACCTTGCTGGACAACAATTATTTACTTGGCTTTCTCTCCCATGTTTTGATCTGACCGTCAACAGCTCCCACCCTGCAGCAGCCACATCCACAAAGAGATCCAACAAATCTGCTTTTGCCCAAATGCCGATGACTGCCTCCTCCACCATCTGTCCAAACAAGTTCCACATCCCCCCATCCTCGCATGTTATCTCTCCTTCCACCGCTTTTCGCAAGTGTTTATACCAGTGACCAACAGAATACTCCAGAACAACATCAGACTGGCTCTCTGCCTTGACAATGACCTCCAAACAGCTTCTTGCTGTTACAAAGTGTGCATCACCCGTGAGGATACGGAATTCTGCTGGTGCGGGCCCATCCATGATATAATCACGGAAAGATTTGTGCATTTGTGGTGTTGCTTCCTCAAATGATGTAGTTGTGCCTGGAATCAAGACACTGCGCATCTGCTGCAGGAAGTGGTGAACATCAAAGTTTTTCTTGGGGATATCGGCCAGTAAAGCAATGATTTGCGAAATGGTGAATGGCTCTTGAAGGACAAGGATTGTTCCGATAACATGGTGAAAGCCGCCTAAGCGATTTTTACGGCGTAGTTTCAGTACAGCTTGTTGTCGCTCATCTGTGACTTTGTTGAGATCTTTGGCTATATCCTCGAAGGAAATCAAAATGAGCCTGTACAGATCCTCGAGTCCACCAATGCCCAGTAGGGTAAACTGGTTAAAGACTGTCTCTCGACAAGTCTCCCCATCATTGGCAATCTGCTGCTTGATCCACTGAAGAGCGGTTGCGGCATAGTGAAAAAGTCCATCTGCTTTTGTGGATAACTCCAACAATTGGTCTCGAGTTGGCCAATCATCCCATTCCTTTGGTTTAATTTCTCCCATCCTTGCAACGATGAAGTTGTGAACTTCAGCTCTAGATGTGTCTGTTGTAAGGGGATGCTGTTTGAATACTGCGAGCTCGAGAGTTTTAGACCTGGCAATGTCGGCCCAATGCTCTGGTCGAGAAGTAATGAGGAATCGGACATTATCAGGAAGGTCACAGCCCCTTGGTGCAATTGATTCCAGGATCTCCTTGACACTGTCAGCTGCATTTTGGAGCTCATCCAGCGCATCAATGAGAATGATGACCGCATTGTAAGATCTGGAGACTTCTTGGATTGGAGCTATTAAAAGTTCCTGTACTTGTTTTTTCGTAGTCGGAGGGAAGCCATGCTTCAACATATTATGAATAATGCCAGCGGCAGCTGGAGAGAATTCCGCAAGCTGCTGTGCAATAGTGGGAATAATCTTGGCTGAATCAATTGTTTCAGGGATGTTGCGAGAGATAAAGAGCTGAGCTGCAACAGGTGTGCCCTTTTTGCGAAGATTGTCGACAAGAGTTGCAGAGAGAGTTGATTTACCGCTGCCTGCTATACCTGTAATCCAGAAGATACGTGCTTTGTTTTTAGACCCTGGTAATAGCCATCTGGTGATATCTGCTTGGATTTCCACACGAGTACCAGGTGCACAAAGACTCTTGCTCTGATCTGTAAATTTATGCTGTGCTGCAACATGGTTGGCGAGCTTCTCCTTGATGAATTGTAATTCTTTGAATTGGTTCATCAGCTTTAAAATTTTCACAAGCCATAGAAGAGCATACTCGTTGCATCGGGATTTGTGACATAGACATTGCTGTTGTGCACTGGGATCGTGGGTCCTTCACCTGTTCCACCATGACCGCCACGTTGCCCACCCAGGCCGCCGGGACCACCAACCCCACCATGAACTATTGACATATGAATGAGCCATGACTCAGATTAATCTAATATGACAAATACCGTTAATTATTGTGGAACTGCCATAAGTTTGTCTAACTGGCATAGGGAATCATTCTGAGTAAGCAAGCCAATACAAGTCAGATATCTCAAGCTGACTCACCAGGCCTAGACTGCCCATTATCCGACGCACCTGGGTTAAATGGTGAATAGCCGCAGGTATGTGAAATTACAGGACGCACCAGTCTTTGCAGTATCACCCCCTTTCAACGAATCTGCACCCTTATTGAAGCCCTTGGGTGCACTCTCAAGGTTAGACGGCAAGACTAGGTTGAAGCAATGAGCAGTCGCTGGAACGTGAACGAAAATACTCACTCGCAGTTTCACCAGGTGCCGGTCCTTGCCTGTTAGATGGCGTTGGTGTCGTGCTTCGAGACGGCTGTGGAGAGGGTGCCGGACTGGGTTTTGGAGTGAATTTGGGCGATTCGTCCCCGAGCTCGCTCCAGGTGCGCTTTGGCTGTTTTGGCTGTCCAGACATGGTCGTTGTGGAAAGCAAGTTGGACAGGACGTTGCAACGTGTGGTCGACGCTCAGTTTCAAGCCCCACGTCACTCTGTGGCACTGATAGCCATCTCGATCCTGATAGGTTCCCTATACTTGCTATGCATCCGGGCCGACAGGGTTCTTGAATTCGCGCCCCAAAACCCACGATTTGACCGTGCGGGAGTAGTATGGGCATAAACGACGCTAAAGAATGGGATGCCAGGGATTTTTGAAAAAAAAAATTGGTCTGCAGCTTAAGTGAAGTCTCGCTAGCGAGGCCGTCAAGCCAAGGGTGGTTGGTGGCCGATCTTGACAGTGACCACTGGCAGATCTGAGATCTAGCCGATCAGGCTGTCAACCAATCGCATCAATCAACTTCATCTCCGACGCCACCGTCCATTGCCATTCTCAGTCTTCTCGTGGATCCAAACCCTCTGCCCCAAGGAATCCGTCGCTCAAGCAGGCCGATATCGAGCTGAGCCTGCCCTACTTCCGAGCGAACACGCATCCTCATCTCTGTGTCGATTCATCCACGATTCAGAGGACGTCCACTCATCGTACTTACTCACCATCGATAGCACTGGGGCGCCTTACACCGTGTCATCTTCTCGTCTCGTAACCCAGACCATTCTCGTCCATGCCGCTCGAATCTCCGCGCTAGCACCTCACCGGATTTGGAGCGCCCTCCCCACCATGCCAACGCCACAGCCCATGCGAGCGCGTCCTGTGCGGTGTGGACCAGGACCTGCGCACACTCCGCTATCCCGACCTCGCACCGCTGACACATACACCTCTTTCTTCATTCTAGCGCCCATCGATATGAGTTCGTCCGCGGGAACCGGCATGCAGATCCAGGTGTCCGTCTCCTATCGATCCGCAATCGCGCAATCGAGGCGAGCGTGCATATCCTGGCGACGATCGATGCGCACGATCTGCAGGCGCAGCTCTCCGTGCCTCCCCGTCATCCCGCCCGCCGCCGCCTACTTCCATTTCCGGTGCGCGATGCAACCCTCGAACGCGCTCTGCGCAGAGTTCTCTGGGCACCGGAACCTCAAAGGGTACGAGGCCGCTGCGGATGGATCTTGATGATGTGAGTTTCTGGTTACCTTCCTCCCACCATCCGCTCCTCCTCGCCCTTTTCTCCTTATTTCCCCGTGCGCGGCCCCCGCACTTTCTGCTTGTTCAGGATCTACCTGTCCTTTGTTCCTCCATCGCGTCCTTCGGCGAGTGCGACTTCACTCCTCTTTCTTATCCACCGATGATCCTGTCTTTTCATTCACGCTAGCACCGTTCTTCCCCCTCCACCCCCCGCTTCGCGCCTCCCTTCATAATCCTGGCCCTCGTGTCCATCCTTCTTCGTCTCTTCCCCCTGTTCCACTGCGCACGCCCACCGTACTTTCCCTCCATCGCTGACTGCGTCTCCTTGGTGCTTGCGCCTTCACCCCGCTCCTTCTCATTTGCGCACCACACGCACCGCTCTTCCGTCCACCTACACTCCTACTCTGCCTTGCTCTTTCCCTCTGTTCTCTTTCCCTCTCCTCTTCGGTCTCTATTTACCAGCATGTATGGCGCTGACGCCCTCTCTTCACCTCCTTTCGGGACGACCGGCCTTCCACCACTTCTATCCAACACCGCCTCTTCCTCTGTCAGCACCATCCGCGACCACGGCGTGCATCAAGCGCTTTCCCACCGCATGAGCATCGCGACGCTGCGCACGAAGGCTCGCCTGAAACCTAGACGCAGCACCACGAGGCCTAGGACACGCGATCTGCACCACCAGTCCTTTCTCGGTGCTCCGCTGCTCACGCCGGCCAGGGCCACAAACTACGGTGGAAGTGAGCGGTTGTTTTGTCGGTGAGTGGCGGTCCTTTGCCCGTCTTTTCTTTCCTTTCTTTTTTGATTGTGGTGATGCGGAATTTTGGGGGTTCTCTCTTCCATGCTTTCCGCAGAGCGGGCATTTTCCTACGTAGGAGGGGCGAACACGGAGGTCATGTGTCGCGGTCCCGCCCTTGCCTGTGGACGAACGGTCGTCGCCCCAGATTTCTTTGACGCGCTCTACCCGTTGAGCGGGCGTCCCCTTTGAGCTTTGTGCCCTTGCCCTTCGTGTTTCGTGCCTGCTCAGCACACTGCACTCCTCCATGTGAATCTCGCAGATTTCGGCGATCTCCGAGATACGCATTCCCGCTTTTGTTTCTCCACCTTCGCTGTATACCCTGGGTAAGTCGTTGTCCGTCGCTCGCTGGATGGACTTCGGACGAATGAGTCGGTGATGAGCTGGTGCATACTTCGACGGACGACTGAGCTCACATTTTGCTTCGGGTTTCATCACCATTTATTGCCTCTATCTTCCCGGGGACTATATCAATACGGTCTCAATACCTCCATGCACCACCCGCCAGATTGTTGGACGCTCTTGGCTGCTCCTCGTCGTCCTGGAGCTGTTCGTTGTCGTCGGGATTCATCACCATTTATTGCCTCTATCTTCCCGGGGACTATATCAATACGGTCTCACTACCTCCATGCACCACCCGCCTGATTGTTGGACGCTCTTGGCTGCTCCTCGTCGTCCTGGAGCTGTTCGTTGTCGTCGGGATTTCCCTAGACGGCGAGACTCGTCGTGCTTGTTCCGGTACCATTATCAAGGTACAACGCCTCTACCGGGTAGACCTTCCCCATTAGCAATCTGACTCCCGTTGCAGATCAAAAGAATCGATGCGTAAGATATTATGTTTCAATTTCATAAACAATCCACGCCTCCCTCGAGATTTTCACCAGGTTCATTGCGCCCTGCACTGCAAGCGCCTCACTGCAGACACCTCCAAGGGACCCGATATGTCGAATTGAACGGGGATGTAGAGCCGAGACGCAAGTCATTCATCCAAGAGATCTGTTTTTCCCGTGCTAATTTCAGCGATTCTTGTAGCGCATTCCAGGCGGGTCGATCGTGTTCAAGCTCTATCCAATAGCACAAGTTCTTCAGAGCCAGGTGAACCCTTCTGTATCTGATCGCCATATTCCAGTCTCGGAGAATAACACCGCCTTCATTGAACGTGGACCTATTTCAAGCATTCGACGAAGACATTTGAGCTGTATTTTCTCAAGGATTTTTACGCTTTTTTGCTCGATATCCAAGTAGACTTCACATCCCGCAATGAGGTAGGGATCAACCTGAGCCATGTATGGTGTCCGTAAGTCCCACACCGGAAGTGTCCCAACGAAACGGTCCAGATCAAGGATCACATTCGCGACTTTAGAGGCTTTTTGGGCCTTTATTTTATATTGTTCTCGCCATATGAATTTGCATCCAGTTTCGAACCAGAGTGCGAGGTAGCGGGCTTTTGTTTCTTGCTGTATTGCCTTTCCTCCGAGATGGAATGTCGGGTACCATTTTTGCCGAGGCCGGAATATTTGATACATACATTTAGAAATAGACGTCTCGCAGCCGTTGTTGTTTGCCCACGACTGTGACCTATTTAGATGCATTTGAAAGCCTGACGGACATGACGACGCCGTCATAACATCGTCCGCATGCATGAAGTCCGACATGCACAGGCTCCACAGGTGAGGGGAACCCGAATCTCCAGTTAAGATACAAAGCAAGGATCTGATTTCGGGTGCGTACGACATTTTAGCCATTCGATCATAGGCCCCGAGATACCCAGTTTTGCAAGTTAACCCAAAGCGTCGACCTGTTTGTCCCGGGAAATGATGTATCCTGTGTAGAGTGTAGCTTTGAATAGACGTTGGTTCCCAAGGAAGTGTACGACAAAGAAGCTACGGGGCTTAAGAGCTCCGCACTTGACAATCCCAGCAGCCACTGGCGCAAGGTCGTAGACATTGACACGGGGCGCATCGCCAGCGCGTGCTCATGGAATATTTATCAGCAGAACCCTTTCGTCGGTGGGCCGCCGAAGTACGCGGCCCCGTGGTGGCCGGGCGGCAGCCAGCGCATCTTCGCGGAGAAGACGATCTCCAAGATGGCGGAGGGCCGTGCGAGGTTTGCGCAGCGGCCGCACATGAGCGAGTGATCGTTTCAAACACGAAATAAACGCATTCCTCACAAGCCTTCAGCCCTCATCCTCATCTTAACCCATCCTGAATATCGACGTCGGGGCGTCCGCCAGATGTGTATGGAGTGGGGCATGAAGATGGCCGACGAACTCGGTCTCGAGGTGGTCCTGTCAGCCGGAGAGCATGGTCGTGCGCTGTACGAGGCCAACGGGTTCGTCTACCTCCAAGAGAACCGCCTTGGCGTCACGACAGAGACCCCCGGAGTCGTACCCACCTTCGTCACTTCGTTACTTCGCTTACTTCGTTTAGGAATGCGAAAATTCGTCAGTTCGATCGGAAACTGTGAAAGATCGTGAGATAGAGAGAATTCTGGGAAAGCTCGTCACCCCACCGAATTCTGCGAATGCTCGTCGCTTGGATTGCTTGATCATGTGCTGGGTTCATGGATCGGAGGCGTGGGAGTCTCCTTCTTCCTTAACCGCCATCCACACACTGCCGTTGATCGTGCTTCCCGCATGTGATGGACGGGTTGAGCGATAAGTGGCGCTCGGTGAGTCAATTGACTTGATTACAGCGAACACTCCCAGTAGCACATCTTTTTCACAGCCCAGTCGCTCGTTCCAAACACCACGAAGGCAGCGATAACACAACAGGTGGCTTTCAATTTCGTGGATTCGAGCACTGTATGTTAGCCAAGTCTGATGTCCCTCATCGGAAGAGGTTCAATAATTTTCCAGCGCCGCTAGAAGAGACCAACGAAGTCAACTGGCGGGCTGATCAAGGTAAGCTCACATTCGTCTTCGATACCTGACAGATATTGACGCAGTACAAGAGCTCTCGTTGAAGTGAAAATATATATTGAAGAAGCCCAGCATGCGCTTGGAGTTGATGAAATTTTCAGTTCGGTGCGCATTAAAGCACAAGTACTTATCTTTTTTTTTCGCCTCACTCATCCTGTCGTGATAAGATCTTGAGGCCCAGCGCGTCTCTCAGCTGGAACACACGATTCAGAATGGAAATTCGGGTGATCTTCGCGACAAGGTGAGTGTTCAATCATTCTTTTAAGGCTTGTTGCCCTGCTGCCGACTTGAACAAATTGGAGATAAGACGCATGGAACATGGTCGCACCTGGCGCACCAAATCTGGAGAGAATAATCTGAACCTTTCAGCTATAAGATTAGAGTCGACACTGTCGAAATCTTCCAATGATTATACATACAATGCATGCGTTAAAAATATCGTAGTGAATTTGCCGCGAATAGTCCATTCAGCCGGCTTTGCAGGTGAAACTGAGTGAAATAAACCAGGAAAATGTCGATTCGTGCCAAGTTCAGTGAATCCCTAGACGGACGCTTCAACATATTTAAATTCGTACCTCAATATGTGGAATTGGGGACCCATTATGTATTGCACTCCGATCGCCGAGATGCCCGAGACAGGATTCAACATGGTCTTCGGATGGCTGCAAGTTGAAATTTTATTGGAATCCATCTTATCACATTTACCTAAGCTCTCAAGAGTAAAACCAATCGTTCACCATTCTCATATACATATATTCCTTGATCGCCGTCGTCGATCCACGTTCTCAACTCTTGAAGCACTTGTTCACCCACGCAATTCGCATCTGCCGGTTTTCGTCCATGCTTGAAAGCAGTGACCTGATTGTTGTTCTGGCAAGCTGGAGCAACGTCCCATGTCAATGCTAGTATCTCATGGGTGCAGATGCTTGACATTTCGTGCCTGGTCTGAACATGTTCAACAACAACCTCCGCCACCACAGTTTCCCGGGATCCGACCATGGTCCTATATTAGCTCTGATTTGTTTCCAAAATGCAATTACCATACATTTATATCGGAAACTTTCTGAACCATATGTGAAGGTACTCTTCTTGGCATCGGACACAATGCCGGAACAGTTGAACTGAATGGTTGAATTAGGTATTGCATCAACTTGCGCACGTACTTCACCCCTCAGGAGACCTTCGAAGATAAAAAAAGGGCCCAATCAATTGAGACGAACGGTTGAACCAGGTATTAGGTTCACTTTCGTATACTTCGGCCACAAGAAAGCCTTCCGAATATCAAAAGGCTGCCTTAACAATTGAGCTGAACAGTTGAACCAGGTGAACATGATAACAGCGTTGTTCGACATATTAGCTCGAGGATTTGAACAAACAAAGTACCTGTTTGAGCATTTTCAACGCTTCCACAACAAGCGGTCATAATCCTCGACATTGTCAAATAGCCAACCTTCGAGTTTCTTCTGAAATGACTGAGAATGAGATCGATGGCCCGCAACTGTCTCGACCACTGATTTCAACTGAAAGTTCACAAGCTACATATATACTGTTGACTATTCCTAGAGCGCATTTCACTTCAAGTTGAACCACTCAGTACCTAAGTCTAAACTTATCCGTGCCGCCGGTGACTTTTGGAGTCGTAAAAAAAAAGAGCGTGCTCAAACAAAGAGAACAGTTTTATGCTGCCAAACGATGATAGTGTGCACTATGCGCGTGACTGACCATGCACTATCATGCGTCTGGTCGCGGTCATGTGATTATCGTCACTGCGGTCTAGGTTACGAGCTTTCGCTGTGTGAAGAGGAAGTGACGAAGTTTACCTGAATTCAGCCCAACTCACAAACTTTCACAGAATGCGATCAAACTCACGAACTTCCGCAACGCTAAGCGAAGTAACTAAGTGACGAAGATGGCGCGGACTCAGACCCCCGCGACGAGGAATGGATGGAAATGGTGCGACTTACAACGTGGTCTATGTGGCGTCCGATAAGGGGAAAATACGAAGAAGGGAAGCCGGTGAAGCCGTGGGCGAGAAGTTGTTGAAATTAGAAGTTCGCGTGCATAGTGGTTGTGGAGTAATCCAACTTTTCCTTATATAGATACCTACTTGTTCGTCATCGATATATCAGTTCTGTAACAGAGACTAGCTTTTCCAGTACTCGGGATTACCCGTACCTTGGGTTGGCCGGATCAGACTTCAAGTTAGTCTCTCGCAGCCAGACTTCAATACGTAGCATCTCATATACCTCGGTAACTGCCGAACTTCTTTTGTCTGTCGCAGCTCGTGACTTCGCAGGATATGACATCACAACATCGATCGAACGGACCGATATGAGTCTATGACGGCTGGCATGTTGTCATACCGGCTCCAGCATCTCTCTCTCTCTCTCTCTCCCTGCTCATACTATCGATGGACCTTGAATCGCACCCAGCAGATAGTATCCCAGATTCCAGTTCGGAAACGACTTTCGAAGATCATGAACCCACACCGAAGGTGCGTCAAGTCGCTGGTATTTAATAGCGCTGCTCACACTTTCTTAGACACCCCCAGTCGACAAATCAAAGCTCAAGTGCGACGCCGAAGCTGCGCCTTTGGGTCCGCACGCAAACTCCGAGTTCAATCCCAGGCTGGCTTTAGCTTTTGGTGCACATGGTTCCTTCTTCGTAGAAAACGGCGAATCCTGGATGTAGTATGTTCCATTCGTTTCAATCTCACCGATTCGGTTTGACATTCCTAGTGAACCTCCCTCAAGGATTCTGAAAACGATCACCTTCGCTCCGCGAAGCGCATGGACGAATTTGAAGATCGCTCGAGTTTATGGTATTTCCCTTTCAGACAACCATGGGTTCTATCTAGCGTATAAGACGGGAGACGGAGCCACGATACGTGTTTTTGTGTGCCCCAAACTCGATCGTCGGTGCCCCAGATTTGGGAAAACCTCCCGCGATCTCTGTGAGCGCTAAATTGCCGACCGCGCCCGAGCTTACTGTATCTCGACTCCCCAGGGTACTCAGATCAAACCGCACTTTCGAACTTGAAAATCTGGGTGTCGAGCCACCTTAACACTGCTTCAGAGCTGCAGAACGCATATGTCGTGTTTGGGCCGCAGTACAGCTATGTGGCTAAATCAGCCAACGAAATTATATGGCACAATCTCCCCTCCGACTTGGAAACCCTCATTCAATCCAAACGATCCAGAGATCCATCCTGTCTTCCGACTCAGGTCACATTGGGGTGGCGAGGGGCCTGGGCAGCCATTTGGCCGGACGGTACGAATGACATGAACTTGGTGGGACATTACCCAGCGCTCGCGGAGAGCATGAAGAACTCTAACCAGCCCCTATCGGTATGCTCGTGGATCATAATTTAATACTAGAGTCCGCGCTGATCAATGTTCGTTCTTGCCAAGTTCATAACTCTCAACGCATTCCAACCGAACCAGTTCATTTCCTACTTCGGTAAAATCAACCTCCGCCATCAGGGTCCTGCGTCTCTGCTGGAAATGCTCCACGTCTATGCACAACAGCGAATTAACCGGGCGAATATCTCGGCAGAGATGAAAGAGACGACAGAAACGACGGTGAAGACGTGGCGTATTGAGCCCAAGACACCTGGGCCAAGCACCTCCGGAACGCTGACACAGATACAAACAGAAGGGGGTGGACAGAATGCAACAACGGAGACGAAGAAGACTAGTACAGAAACAAAAGTTTTGGCAGGAGCGGTCGTACTTGGTCTTGCGGCGGGTTGCGTTGTCATGTGAGATGGTAAACACGACTGCTTGGTATATGTATTATGACTCTAACTGCGATTCGGCTGTTGCCTGTTTGCCGGTGTACAGTCAAGTCTGACGTCCGACTTCAACCCAAGCCTTGGATTCAAGTTGGACCTGTCAGTACCTCGATCAATGAGATTAACGGGATTCGTTCACTTTGGAAAAACTGAGGCACAGTGGAGTCAGACCAAAACGGCGAACAAGTTACTAAATAATAAAATAATAAAATAATGGGGACATTAGTGTAATGTAGTCTGGTTCCAGCACTCGTTCAAGTGCTAAATAAACTGGTGAGTGCTTTGCCGGGATGATCCGCGAAACACAGCCACATCACTCCTTTACTTTTCCCCTCATCAGGGCCTCAATGCTGTTATGGTTACCAGTCGAAATACTGCAAGAAATTGGTCTCCAGGTTCGAGTGGAAGTCTATCAAAGTTGTGTGGAAAGCTTAACGCGCCTCCAGATCCCCACGGCTGAGAAGAAGAGTCTTCGATGTGTCTGCAAGGAACTCGCTCTGGCGATGGACTGCGTGATTTTCACCACAATAATTCTGAACACCCTCGGGCTACGTTTGGTGGATGGCACGTAATTATTCAGACTCTTGTAACCGGCGCGTTGTGGACCGACTGACGTTTTCCAACAGCACTCAAAATCGATCTGGTCAAACATTGGCACCAGAAAAAAATATGACCCTCTGAATGACCGGTTGGAAGAATTACTATACTTGGCTCTGAGCTCGATGCCGAACATCCGTACAGTGGTGTATGTATCCTACTTTTTGCAAAAAAGAGAGTCTCACGCGTCGACAGGTAGATGGGCTGTCCATTGGGGATACCCTACCTGGCCGAGGAGAGCGATCATGCATTTCTAGAATTCTCGCCAGCTCATAGAGGGAGATTTGCCAGCCGCGAGTCTAGCATCATTGACAAGTGTGATAATGGAGGCGACCGCGCGACGAGGCATGAGAGACTTACCCGACGAGTTCCACATCGCTGGTGATTGTGCCTGCGCCGTCCCTCGCACTCGCAGCGGTCTCCCCCCCCTGGCTCATCGATTCATGCCTGTGGACGGCGTCGGACGCACGCGTGCCCTCGCTGTAGGAACGATTGTCCCGCTGCGCATGATAGAGGTGAGCAGGGCGGTGGATGACGGGTGCAGACGGGGATGGAGGAGGTCCGAGAGAGGCGACTGGTCGTGGAGGAGAATTGAGGATTGCGGATGGTGACAAACGCAGATACATTCAATGGATATGCTCATGGTGGTCGGCGCGAAGTACGTACCTTCTCTCTCCCTTCCTCTCCCCTCATCATCGCGCCACGCTCCACCTATCTTTCTAATCCGAGAACCTGGCTCCAGGTTCACCCCTCTAAGAGGTTAGAGTTTTTGCAAAGCGCTCCGCATCTCAGGAGCCGCCGACACTAGGAGGAGGATAATCCATACTTGAAATTTGCATGATCCGGTCATATGAGGTGCGCTGAATATATTAACATTCAATTCCAAAGATCAAGATCAGCTCCCTTTGAAAACATTATCAAGGTGAGTATCTTTAGCATGCAGCATTCCAGTGCAATAACAGCCTTTTGGATCTGTTGGGTCTTTGTCCTGCTTCAGACTTCCGATTAGGAGGGAGGTCAACTAATATTGTGGGATTTCGCGGTGCTTGACCCAGTGTAAGAAGAACTCCAATAATTTCTCGTTGGGTATTTCCAGGCATTCCTTGTACAAAAACCATCCACACCGACGGCTGCATTTAGACCATGCCCGGTGATGTGTCGTTTCATCCATTCAATATCCTCGAGTGTAATGTCCCGGGTCTACGATTGACGAGGAGATGTGTCCAATGGCTCACGTTCGAGTTCTCGCGCCATTCGAGCATTGAATGCAAGCTGATCAGAATTGAAAGTTACAGGTTGCACAGCCGGATAGTTCAAACGATCTTTGAAGTCATCGGCAAGATCTTCCTGGGACACTTTGGATTTCTTGGGGCGTGGATCTGTACGCTTTCGCACGAAGTCCCAAAATTCCGTGATACTCTGGCAAGCCATGAGTTCGGCACGAAGTCTCGATTGTAACTCGTGTACTTTTGCACGTCCTCGGTGGTTCTCATCCAACTTAGATCCTTTTGCATCCATCCAATTTTTCCACGGTTTGGGGACCGAGGGCGACGCTTCCTCAAGCTCGGTGACTATCTTGTGCGGATGAAGGATGGAGCCATGGGGAATCGTACACATGGGAGTGTCAACTAAATCAGGGGCAAACACAGTCGCCGGCTGTGGGACCTGCAGCGCAGCCTTTGCAAGAGAATACTGCGGTCTTTCATCTATGTGCGCAAACATCGTCTGTCCGTGCCGTTTTTCCAGGAGTAAGACTGTATCCTTGAAGATATCACCGTTTGCACTTGGCCATCCGATACTCATTTTCTTTGCGGCCGCATAGCACAGCTGCCTAATGACCATCTTCGAGGTGCAAAATAAAGCGACGGTTTTATCCGAGTCCACTTTACGTAGAGCCTCGGGAATCGCAAAAATTCGGCCTCTGTTCGCAGTCGGCTTTCCTGGACCTGGTACCTTGATACAAGCGTTCAATGCCGATCCGATTCCAAAACATACACCAGCACCCGCGCATTTCGTTCGCACCGAACCAGGAGCAGCACCTTCGACGTAGATATGTATTGGCGGTGACTGCCATAAAGTGAGTTCAGCGCCTGGTCGGAGTCCTCTCTTGCATCCATTGTAGCCTGGTACAGCATATCGACCTCGTTTTGCCCTGAAAAGTCCGGACCGGATTGGTGCTTCGCAGTTCTTGGTGGGGAGCGTGAGATTGCAGCAGCATCAATCGTAACACAAATCCGAGTGTGGTCAGCCCAATCATCCCTAGGGTTCGGCGTTGGGCATTTTACATGAAAATTCCAACAAGAGGTAATAAACCCTCAGACACGAACCCGTAATCAATTGTGGATTTCCCACCCGGCTGGTGCGACGTGAACCGACCAGGAGAAGAAGTTTCAAGTGAGGTCCCATTTAAAATACAAAGACCATATTGGTTGCACTTCTTGAGGATGGCCTGTCCGCGCGCATTAGCTTTAGCATCCGCTGAGTTCTGTGGCCACGCCTCTGAGAATCTCGGGACTTGTGTGTTCCCAATTCGTCCATTGATATCGCCCAAACCAAGCACGGGCTTGTCATCGTTTTGAGTACACAGAGCAACTGTTGAAAGGGCTCCACATCAGTCCAACACCGCCAGCGAGATGTAACTGGGGGAATATATGCTCCGATTAACCACATTGAGCCCAAGTCGAGGACCAGAATATCGGGCGAGCTAAGCTGGGACTTGACAAACACAATATGATCCCGAATGAGCAACGCAATACCTCTTGTGCGAAGCCGAGGTTTACGTGGAAGCGATACGAGGGAACATCCACGGAGAACCTCTGCGGGATCCTCTTCGCCGGGGAGCATATCCGTTTCCGCAAAAACCATGATGTCGTACGACTTTAAAATTGAGAGGGACTTATTGCTGGTCAATTTCAGGGTAAAATCGTGATATATATTCCAGTACATGATGTTGACCTCTGCCGCAGGTGTAGTTGTTGTACAGTCAGCTACTGTGGCCGCAGAATCCGTCGCCTTTTTGGTCAATTCTCGTTCACTCGCTTGATTGTCAGCACCGTGTGTCGGGGATTCGGGAGATCCAGCGCCAACGGAAAGCATCCTGCCCGATGTATTTGAAAGAGAAAAGGAAAGGAGCGCCGCCGAATCGCGAGACATAGTTTGCAGGCAAGTGCCGCCCGTCGCGCGAATGCAAAGAGCGTCGGCGCACAAAGCTGACATAACGCCGCCCAAGCGACGTGCCACCGAGAAAAGAATACAAGGGGCAGGGTCGTCGCACGCAGGCGAATGAAATCCAAGAAGAAAACCAGGCCGAAAGAATGGAAATAGCCACTGACCCCCTACCCGCCCTCACCCCGCTGCCAACAAACTCCGCAACATACATGTTCACCCCGCATCGCTCGTCCAGGCCTTCGTCCCGCTTATGCCCATTCCACTCATTCAGCGGAACTCATGGCGGGGAGGGGCCACCACTTGTTCTTGGTGCCGCTGGAGGTGCTGCTAGTCGTGCCGCATACGAGGCGGCGGAGGATGAGGCACTTGGCCGGTTTTCAGGTGGACTGGAATAGAGTACTCCGTTGGACTTTCAGGGGATTTGTGCGGCGTTGAGAGGAGTCGACGGTTGTGTCTGCCGCTGGCGCAGTCGGCGTCCAGCGCATGCCATTGAGAATTGATCTCAGATCCATCGGAGTCACGCCAAGGTGACCCGCCTTCAAGGCTAGAAGCTCGTCAAAGACGAGAGTTGCTAACTGCGTCGTGGACGGGATGAATGACCGAATCGGCAAGTTCCGGGTGCTGTGGGACCGGCCCGCAGTTGCCGGCTTTCACAGGTTGCCACAAACGCTCATATCAAAACTCGACTCAATACTGGCCTGCTTCTTCGAACACATTCTAACGAGAGTTGATGGTTCCAAATATGCCTTAATTCGGAGTGGCTTCTCTCGTGCAAGGATGATACCCAAATATTCCAAGAAATCATCGAGAAGCACCTCCGAGACAACTGGAAGCAGATAGCTTCAACTCTGTTTACTGTTCTGATTCGGAGCTGAAGACTTCGATTTTCGTGGTCCCACGTCTCGTTCCACTTAAAGATTTGAAACCACTCATCTCGTCGCCATCGCTCTCGCACCACACTGCGGGGATCAAAAGCTGTTACACGAAGGAAAAGCGTCTCGGATCTTGTTCCCTACTCCGAAGGCACCTTTCCCAAAAATCGACTGCCATCAACATTTGTTCATTCTCCAGCATGGTCTGCGGCGAATATGTCTGACCGGCCTTCCACCACTTCTATCCAACACCGCCTCTTCCTCTGTCAGCACCATCCGCGACCACGGCGTGCATCAAGCGCTTTCCCACCGCATGAGCATTGCGCCGCTGTGCACGAAGGCTCGCCTGAAACCTAGGCGCAGCACTACGAGATCTAGGACATGCGGTCTACACCACCAGTCCTTTCTCGGCGCTCCGCTCCTCACGCCGGCCAGGGCCAAGTGAGCAGTTGTTTTGTCGGTGAGTGGTGATCCTTTGCCCGTCTTTTCTTTCCCTGATGTTTCGATTGTCGGGATGCGGAATTTTTGGGGTTGTCTCTGCCATGCTTTCCGCAGAGCGGGCATTTTCCTACGTAGGAGGGGCGAACACGGAGGTCATGTGTCGCGGTCCCGCCCTTGCCTGTGGACGAACGGTCGTCGCCCCAGATTTCTTTGACGCGCTCTACCCGTTGAGCGGGCGTCCTGTCTGAGCGTTGTGCCCTTGCCCTTCGTGTTTCGTGCCTGCTCAGCACACTGCACTCCTCCATGTGAATCTCGCAGATTTCGGCGATCTCCGAGATACGCATTCCCGCTTTTGTTTCTCCACCTTCGCTGTATACCCTGGGTAAGTCGTTGTCCGTCGCTCGCTGGATGGACTTCGGACGAATGAGTCGGTGATGAGCTGGTGCATACTTCGACGGACGACTGAGCTCACATTTTGCTTCGGGTTTCATCACCATTTATTGCCTCTATCTTCCCGGGGACTATATCGACACGTTCTCAATACCTCAATGCACCACCCGCCTGATTTTTGGATACTCTTGGCTGCTCCTCGTCTCCTGGAGCTGTTCGTCGTCGTCGGGATGTGGCTGTGCCTTGCGACGATTATTTCTTCGACTTTTCTTCTATCGTCGTTATTTTTTGCAGGGACGTGTTGAGGATTCGCCCCGTTGTCCTCGTCACCCCATCTCTCGTTGCTGATTTCTCTCTTCGTGTTCGACGTCGTCTTTTCTTTTGCCACGATCAAATGATTTTTATTACTGACCTCTTTTTCCTTTGGGAGCAACCTCTTTGCCCGACGCTGTCCAACCGAACCAACTACAGGCGCTCGCCGTCCCCCGAAATTTCATCCGCGTCCCCGCCGGATTCTGCCTCATTCCGCCCGCAGACCATTCTCATTCCGTAGCGGTGCATTTCCACAACCAGGCGGGCACTTTTCAGCTGGAGGAGCAGGGTCCTCCTACGCAGGCAGCGGGTTTGAAACCGCGGGGAGAAGCATCTCGCTTCTCCCCGCCTCGTGCTCGTTGCACACATTTCTCTTTACCATCCCCTTCTATTCTTCTATCCCGATATCTCTCCTCTTGTATCGTACATCTTATATGTGCACCTACTTTGCCCGCCCGTACTTTGCGTGCCCGTACACAATGTGTACTTCACATCCTAATATATTCCTTCCTTGTTCTTGTGGCCTGTACCTCCCTGCGATTCGCCAGCCTGCGTTTGTTTATTACCCAAAATTTTTCTGGCCCATTCGCGCGCTTCTATGTACCACAGCCTTGGTAGGCTACAAGAAGCGCTGGAGCTGGAGACACTGCTCCGAGACTGAGAATTCTCGATAGTGGTTGTATTGATTCGCCTCTTTGATTATTTTCACCTTGGAATGGGCCTTTGTGAGTGACGCGAGTGGTGTGCATGATGTGAAGGAGTTTCCCAGTACAACACGGTAGAAAATGTTAAGCACAACGACAGCAAATTTGATTGGATTCCTCGGAGCACATCTTCTATAGGAACACTGACTGGGCTGTATGCTATCGTCGAGATGATCAGGGAAGGAATAATTCAATGAGGGCTTAAAATTTGTCCTTGATCACGCTTTATCTTTGTTCAAATTTTTTCTTCAGCCTTGGTCTACTCCGCAGCTGCCAAGTTCCACGCTCTCCCCGTCCAGCGCCACGATGTCGAAGGATTGGAATATTTAGCAAATGTGGAGGTCAATGCGAAGAGTCGAGGAAGGAAACCCGCTTCAATGCGATCGGTGAGCAGCGGAAGCGAGGCGGGGGATGAAGTGGGTGTAATGTGAAAAAAACAGACATGAGGAAACTGATGCGAGGGACAGTGTGGTGAAAACAGCCACTGGATGGAAACCGGTGTTTTGTGGTTGTGTAGAGCGCCCTTTTTCCAGCAGGCGGGGAGATCGACCGTGTAAAGCCCACGAAATTGGCAAAATTGGTCTTTTGGCGTCCGTCGACGGAAGAGGAGCCTTTAGACCGATTGTCGCAAGAGGTGCAGTGGTGGCTAGAGAGGTGAGCCAATTCGGAACATTCTCGGACGCAAAAGATTCTGGGTCAAAGAATCTGCGGGTCGTCTATGCTCATAAAAGCGGTCAGAACCGGAAGATCGAACGGGAATAGGTTTCAGCCTCGCGTCAATATATTCGAGAGCTCGGATGTCGCAACCGTTACAGCCGTTTGCTTATGTTCGTGAACATGGGAAAAAAATTGCGCGGGTCACGTGCACGATGCCGACATTGCCGGACCCTCAGAACACCCGAAATCTACCCGAATCTTTGAGCTTATTTTCAGATTCCCATCCAGCATACTTCCCCTATGTTCGAGGACCGTGTTAATTCCTCTGGGTCCAATTAATACAACTTAAACATGACCGGCATTGCTCGGCATCAGTCATGTGACCCACACAATTTTTTTCCCATGTTCACGAACATAAGCAAACGGAATTATCGTGGATTGTTCCCCGGCGCCATTAACGTCGTAATCTGCGGCCCGGGTTTCCCGGGCCGCAGGCGCATCAGAGCAAGTTGCCAACAAAGGCTTGATTTCTGCCATTAATTCCTTCAGATGTACTCAAAATAATTATTCAAAATGGAGAACAAAATTACGGAATGATCACCACTACGCCTTTGGGAGGATTCGAACCTCCTCCTTCTCGTGAGCCATGTACACTACTGCACTGAGCTGAGGGGATCCCCATGACCTACCCAGGCTCATTCACTACGTTTCATTCGCCTGAACGTCCATTTCCAGATAATGGTGCAAAGAATGATTGCACAATTGCAATCGACCTCCAACTCAAGGACTAGATACTTGTAGACTGAAGTTGAAGTTCATATTGGTACGAGGTTCTTCATAAAAGGTGGGTTCTTGCCTTTGCACATACATCAATTCAGCAAAATAAATGTGCCACCGGGCCCGGGCTTGAGTCCAGCCCGACCCGACCCTGGCCCGACCTGAGGGCTTGGGTCGGGCCCAGGATATTTTTGAGCCCGAGCCCTCCCAGGCCCGAACCAAGCCCTGGCTTTGAAGCCCGACCCGACCCCAGCATCACTAATCTGAGTAGGACGGGGAAACCGAAGCCAGGAGTGCGAGAGATATGACTTTCGCGTTCGCAGACGAAAAGGAGGATCGACCTAGCCCTGGGATGACAACCGCCGCACCCGGACTAGGGCGTTAACCGAGGGCGGCTGCGCGGGTTGCGATGTGCACCATTCTGGTCCACAAACCATCCACAAAGGTTCTCCCCCATCCCCAAAACCGGCTGTCGAATTCAATAAATTTTGGTGCCAAGAGAGGGGCAGGGCAACTGTATGCTCGGATGATGAGGGCGAGGATGGGGACATGGAGATGGCCCGGCCTGTAAAGAAGGTGAAGCCAGAACCTTGTAAGTTCAATTGTGTCTTTCGATATTATCCCCCTGATGGTCTGTAGGATCTTGTCCCCAAATGAAATTGTATCGCTTTTTAGAAATTGTCCCCTTTGCCGACCCGTAATTGCTCATCATCAGGAGTTCCATCCGAGAAATTGAGGAAAAATTCGAACACGGGGGCTATTCGTCTCTGCCGGCTGTATTGCTCTTATCCCTTGAGGAGGCGATATGTACCTCCTCAAGCTGGGGTCGTTGGCCGTCCGCTGCCCGCTGTTCGTTGCCCCAAAAAATTCAGCACGTTCTCTTGCCAATTCATTTGTAAAAGTGATTTCGTGCCATTGTGACTGCCTATGTGCGACCAGGATTCACTACGACTCCTCAGTCAATATATGACTCGCCTGGCTACGTTCATGCTATAACCAAAGCCATAAGGTTCTCCTCTGGACAAGACTCCCAGCAAAAACTGTCAATGCACTCGAGACGCCCAATTTTTTCATGGCCTAGCGCTGGCGTGTTGCCGCTCTCGGGTTGTAATTCGCATTGAATGGCCTGGCTTGCTGCAGGATATCCCCAAGCGCTGATCTCAGAACCAATCCACAATCGCAAGACAAATTTGAAGAAGTTACAACAGCTTCAGTACCGGAATCGATGGAGGGTCATATGTATATCAGCGCGTAGGAGCCCGCGAAACCCTCCGATATCCCACAACAAGCGAGGCAGGAGCTTCCCGTTGTAGCGTCTGTTTATAAGAGACTAGTCCTGCAGGTAGGTTTGACCAGCTGTGTATCATGGCGTGTGGAGGTAGGCCGCCCACGATCGAGCTGATATCCTCTGTATTTTGTCCCCGAGCATAGTTCATCAAATTAGGAATAGCTAAAGAACGAAGGGTTTCTCACCCACCGTAAAAATAATGGAGAGTCGCTGCTGGAACAGAGAAATAAACCAAAGAGAGCTTGGAGTCGATTTCGATATAGCTTACTTGACTTTGAACAGATTGCTGTGGGAGTCAATGCAATACCCGCGTCGCAAGGACACTAAAGTCTGGGTTCAGAATTTGATACTGCGCAAGAGAATGAACAAGGCATCAAAGTCCGAAAAAGAAAAATGATAGGCTGATAACTCACTCCGTGCTCGAAAGTGTAAGGTTACATACTCGGAGCGAACGAAAAGCTTATTCAAGGAAGACCATGCTCGGACCTGAGTCGAACGAGCGTCTCCCGCAGATAACCTCTACGTCGCAAACGGATGCTATGCTGGCATAGACCGACCACTACCGAGCTATAAGCAGTGTTGTCTTTCCCTGAATACGGGTCATAAGCTTCCCTTTCGAAAATGTCTGGAGAAGCTCACCGTACGAAAAGCACAACAGCTAAAAAGAACGGGCGCATAAGCGGAGTCAAATCGATTTAGTTGAACCTGACAGTAGCGATGGTAAGGTGAGCCAGAGAATTGAAATGGTGGAGCGCAATTTCGCGCTCACACTATCGTTGAAGATTTCCAGTGATACCGCAAACGGGAGAGGAGTTAATCAGGCCCTGGGAGCCGATTCAGTTGAACGTGATAGCGAGTCGGACAGGTATGAATCCTGCAATGGATTTATTCCGGTAGAAGAGAAGGTCCACCGCTAATGCCCAGTGTAAGTGGTGATGCAGCATCAACGTGGTGCCAGCGCGAGAGCGACGGCGACGAGCTGAATGGTTTCGGATCTTCAAGTGGAACGTGCCGTGGTACTACGGAAATCGAAGTCGGCGGCTTCGAATCAGCACAGTAAGTAGAGTCACCTAAAGCCTTGAAGCTATCTGCTGGCAGACGTCACGGAGGTGCTTCTCGATGATTTCTGGTAATATTTGGGTATCATCCTTGCAGGAGAGAAGCAAATCCGAGGGAATGTGTATCCTATACGGTGGGCGATTTTATTGTCTACGTGTTGAGGCATCCCCATTACATCCTCTGCAAGGCATCGCACATGCCGTTAAATTACGAGACCTGTTCAACGTATTTATCCAAATTAAAAATGCAATCACGCATTAACTGATTTTGTTCACTAGGCGCAGATATCGGGCTACCTTGAAATGACCTACGCCGGCACACTCCGCTTCAACTGCTTCTACCCGTTATCCCGTTGAACTCTTTGTAACGGGACTCGGCTGTGAATTGATTTTGATCCGGTCGTTGTTTTCGATGAGGTGTCGGCTGTCAGGCCCAGCCGCAAGAGCACAGCCTCAGACGTTTCTCTTCCGCACCTCGTCGTCACTGACTCCCCCACCATGACGTCAAGTCGCATGACATGACGCCACGCGAGCTACACGCGAAATGTCTACTTTTCTCTGTCGCCCCACCCGTTGACGGTGAACTGCCATACCTCGCTTCGGATCGACACAATGGTTTCGCCCCGAGTGACCATACCCGCCTTCGCCGATCCCCGCCATGAAGGCACTCTTGTTTCAAGTCCTTCCCTCCACTTGGGGAGAATCGGTGAGTTTATTTTCATGTGATGCTGCAGGCAATCGACGTTCTTTGCTTATTCTTACTTGTTACGATCGTTTCGCTAACAACTTTGCAGGAGTCTTTATGTTTACACCGAGTCCCAGTGACGAAGAACCGAGTTTGATATCCGACCGCCGCGAATCAGCGCAACCGTCGCAGCAGCCCGGCGCACCAAGCTATCCGTCTCTCAATGCACCTGCAGAATCTCTCTACGCCACCGCGAACGTCCCATATCCTCAGCCTTTCGCCGGCTACCCGGGACAATATATGATGCTAAACATGGCTCACACCCCGCCAGCCCCCTTCTCCTACAGCCCGTACGCGTCCGACCGCCCCCCGTATACGTCCCCCCAATCCCAAGCGTCCAGTCCTCGCGGCAGCCTTCCCCGGGCTTCCCCCCGGCTTTCACTTACCCGTACCAAGTATACCCCCAGCAGTCCGCTTCCTTTTTCCAACCGCCAGCGATGTACTCGCACCAACATCAGCACACGTACCCGCTCTACCCCTCATCACCGGTCGGGCAGCATTTGGACGGCAATGAGTACCATGGCTCGCACCGTCCGTCGACGCCCTCGTCCTCCGGCGCGCCTTCGCTGAAGCAGTCCGGGCCCGACAAGCCGCTCGTGCGCCGCGGGTACCACCCCAACCCGCCCGCACACCGCTCCGAGTGGGTCATGTGGATGGGGAACGTCCCCAGCGACACGGGGCACGACGAGCTCTTGCACTTCTTGACACGCCCGCTCGACGAAGGGGCGAGCGGCGCGAACAACAGTGACGCCGCGAGCGCACCGACCAACGGCGTGCTCTCCATTTTCCCCATCCCGCGCTCATGCTGCGCATTCGTCAACTACGAGACGGAGGCGCAGCGTGATGCGGCAACGGAGCGCTTCAACGGCGTCCCTCTGCGCGCAGATCCACGGTGCCCGCTCCTGGTATGCCGCGCGCGCCGCAAGGACGACGATCTTCGCGCGGGCGTTGGGGGGCAGCGCGGGATGGGCATGCACTCGCGGTGGGTGAAATCCAAGGCGGAGAAGGCGGCCTCGGTGTCATCGGCGCCTGCATCCGACTCGGGCACGCCGCATTTGAAGCTCTCCGCGCTCTCGATCGACGACGTCCCCACGCGGCCGCCGCCTCGTCCGCTCGTAGGGGGCTCAAACAGCTCCGGCTCGCACGCATCGACCGACTCGAGCCTCCTCCGGCAGCACTTCCCCCAGCGATTCTTCATCCTCAAGTCCCTCACACGCGTGCGCCCACTCTCCTCTTCTGTTGCGCACTGAACGAAAAAAAAATACTCGTGCAGGACGACCTCGATCTGAGCACGCAGACGGGTATGTGGGCGACGCAGAAGCACAACGAGGGCATCCTCGACCGCGCGTTTCGTACGTCGCAGGATGTCTTCCTCATCTTTAGCGTCAACAAGAGCGGGGAGTTTTATGGCTACGCGCGGTAGGTTGCGTTCCCCGTGCCTTTCGTTACTGATGGCTTTTGGATTTGTAGGATGGCGGGCCCGGTGGGGCGAGGCGACGGCGGGAGCGTGGCGTGGGCGCGGCGCGACAGCACCCAGAGCGCGCGGGGGCCGACAAGCCCGCACGACGCGCCGCTCCTCAGTGCCGAGCGCCTCGTCGACGACTCGCCCGCGCCGCTGGCAACCCCGACAAGCGCGACTCCGCCGGCGCACGGCGTGCAGTCCGCGCCGCCGGTGCTTGGCGCGGCGCACCGCGGCCTTAGTGTGGAGGAGGCCGCGCTCAAGGGTGCGAGCGTGGACGTCGAGCGGGACGGGTGGGCGGCGGCGCGAAGGCGGACGACGATGGTGCTTGACGAGGAGGCGCCGTTCCGCGCCGCGCGCGCGCGCGGGGTGGGGCACGTGCGCACGGGGGCGAATTCACTTGGGTCTGTCGCGGAGGCGGAGTTGGACGAGGTGCGAGAAAGGGAGCGCGGGGAGGGGTGGGGGCAGGAGTTCAAGCTGGAGTGGCTCTGCACCGAGCGGCTGCCGTTCCGGCGCACGCGGCACATCCGCAACCCGTGGAACCGCGACCGCGAGGTCAAGATCTCGCGCGACGGGACGGAGCTGGAGCCGCAGGTGGGCCGTGCGCTGTTGGAGGAGTGGAGGCTGTATTTGGCAGAGGAGGGGATGAGGGTGGGTGTTTTCATGAGCTATTATTTCCATTATGCCCACTCACTGTGTTTGGTAGATCCACACTCCGGACGCTCCCGAAGAAGAGAGGTTTCGGGACTCTTAAAAGCGTTTCTGAAACGTAACAGAATATACCGCTCTAAAATTGTACCAGCTGCTTTCCATTTTCAAAACATTGTTCGTGGGCCAATTTGTAGGCAATTAGATCCCGAATAGTTTCTAAGGCCTGAGTGAGTGCCATACTGAATCTGCTCGTATCCTTCTTTTGTAACAACGGGTTCTGAAGAAGACGGGAATTGGTTTGAGTGGAGGCTGGTGGTGGGTGTTTTTTCATGAGCTGTTGTTGTTCCGATTCGTGTGAGCGCTCATTGTGTTTTTTGGTAGGAGATCCCGCCTCCGACTTTGGACGCTCGTGAAGAAGAGAGGTTTGAGGACTCGTAAAAGCGTTTTCTGAAACGTAACAGAATACACCGGTCTAAAATTGTACCAGCTGTTTTCCTTTTTTCAAAACATTCTTCGTGGGCCGGTTTGTAGGCAAGGCCTGAGTGAGTGTCTATCCTTGTCTTGTAACAACAGGTTCTGAAAAAGCGGGGACTTGAGTGGTTTGAATAATTTTGCTGGCTCGTAGACTCCTGAAAGATGCGTACGGAATAGACGTCAGAAATGGGTGATTTGGTCGTTGAAGGGAGACTCACAGGAACGACATAAATTGACCATAAAGCTAGTTGCTAACCTTTGCTGGACTCGAAGCATTTTTTTTGCTTTACGACGTAATTATCCTTGAAGACTTGTGCTAATACTCGGCGGGATAATTATACGCGACCATTGCATCTCAGGGAACTGAAGTGAAACAATATGTCGCCAGTCAACTTCCTCTTGCTGCGATCCTAAAATTTTGCTGGAATCCTTGACCTCTCGAGGAGCGCTGCTATTGCTGAATCGTATGCAGCCACCCTGTACCACACATGGCAGCCAATCTAACGTGCTCCCTCGCCTCCACTCTTTCCCCCTTCTGCCCGGTCTGTGCGTCAGGCCTGTACGAAGCTGCGCGCGTTCCTTGGATGCGAATAGGTATCAATACGCTGGGTGCGCGGCTGCATCAGGATGAAAGGTTAGGGTTAACTCGATCCTCAGTGGAACCATGAATCATATCTGTGAGCTACCTCAAATTGTGTTTCCGCGCGACCCATGAACAATATAGCAGACCGTCCGAAGCGAGGCGTCTCTCGCAGAGTTAGCCGAGTGGCGTGCCAAAATGGCTTGCGTCGCTTAACGGAGTTTAAATTGGCTGGGCTGGGGCGGGCGGGCGTGGCTTGCGGCGTGGCGTGGCGTGTACTCGGCTACACTATACTTTCCCACTGTAATTATTCTGTCCATTTCTCAATATTAATGCACTGCGAGCGTCCCACTTCTTTATTGCTGTCTCCACAACACCCGGATCCATCTCGCCGCCGTCATTCATCGCGCCGGCGATTTTTGAACCAGCGATCTCGTGGTTGTTGAAATGTCGCACCAGTTCCCAACCAAGCCATTTCGTTGTTCACTATCCGCCTCTCTCATCTTCACCACTGTGTCCGCAATACCCTGATCAACTCCGTCGCCGTCATTGATCATATCACTGTCGAACCGTTGACTATTTGGTGCACCGGACCCCAACCGAATTGCCTCGTTGAAGTCTGGATCATTTATCCACCAATATCCTGCATTTCCTTGCCTGGTAAAATATTAAACTGCGCTGGATACCGGAGAGGCGAATGGAATGTTTGAGGATACATGCGAATTATCCGACAATGTGCATGCGACGATGTTAACCCCATCCTCTCTCCTTCAACTCTGGTTTCGTGCTTCTTCACCAGGTGAAAGTTTCTCGCCCTCTATCCTCGACCTGTGGCTACATTGGGATATCCCAAAGATGTCCACATTGTTGACCCGAACTAAAATTGTGTCCTCGACTTCTAGTGACTGATATGGCCAAATCTGAATGTGTGAGAATAAATTCAACACGGATTTTCAACTTCGAGGTCATCGGATAATGGCAATGACAAACAATTGAGGTACGAGCTTCCTATGTTTGTAGTGTCTCCGAGAGACTAGGCAGTGACCAAGTCAAATTAATGCATATAAGATCATACGCAACCAGTTCTGTACAGAAATAGTATCTGAGCCCAATTCATCGATGCCTTCTAGAATTCCTGTTGCAAGCCACCATCCCCGCCGCGTTTGATGGCATCGGAAAAAATGGCTTGCGATGGCTTATGCAATGTTCACAAAGAACTCGCTGTAGGGTGCTAGAAGAAGGCAAGTGAAGTATAACTGGCATGGTGCTGATCTTTTATCATTTTAATTTCAATAATTTTCAGTGCAAGCCGTGGCCACGCCCTGTTTGATGGCATTAGACAAAATGGCTTGTGCACGCCATTTCATCCACGACGAGCAGGGACACCTCCTTCGTGGTTTCTCCAGCTCATACAACCATAAACCACTGTACAACGTCCATTCAAGCCATTTATATCAGCAGGTTCAACTTATTCAACAATTTGATCTGCTTGATCCTTAGAGGTTGAACCGAAGTCAACCAATGGGCCGGCAAGCGCGATATTATGATCTTTAAGTGATTCCATTGTTTGTAGTAAAATATAAGAATCTGTTAATGTGAAGAGATGTGGCGAAGCCGGTCTGGTGTCCAGAAACTATTAAATGGACCATAAACCGTGTGACTTCGGTGCAGATCCGATGAATTTCTTTGAATTTGGGGCATATTTTTTATTAATTTGTATATGGATGAATACCTAGAAGCATAATCTATTGGTCTGACTTCACAAACCGAAGTAGTACCGCAATATTCCCCTCTATTCAACCTCCCTACCCTCGCTCTAGGCACCATGGTTGTCTAACTGTAGCAGTAGTGGATTAACCATTTGTTGATCAGTTTGGGTACAGTCATCGAGGGTATTGCGTGGTGCGTTGTGGCTTGTTTCAATAAATTGCATTTTTAAGCATGAAGAATGGTCCCCAAAAGGCGGAGAATATTGATTTGTACTCAAATTCAAAATGACATACAACGCAGAACTACAAGAGGAGTGCACTGAGCGTTGAATTGAAAGAGTTAGTCGTGGTTGTCCTAGCGGCAATGAGTGACTGTCCCATCAGTGAAGGAAATAGTGGGAAAACATCGCAGGCCCGTGAAGAAGACAGTGATAGGATGCACTGTGTGTAACGGGATTGAGCATAAAGTATCCAAGGGGCATGGAATACGCACAAGCCATTCCAAGATTTTGGCTGGTATCAAGCCGGCAGAATGGCTTGCCAAGCCGACACAATGGCTTGCAAGCCAAAATGCCGGGTGTGGGCTTGTGATGCCACCAAAATCCACGCCCACGCTCGAAACAAGCCATTCTGCGCGGGCGCAAGCCACTTTTGCAAGCCAAAAAGTCGACTCTCCGTCTCTCGTATCTTTTAAAGTTTTCCGCAAGGTCGCCCTATTCAAAGATTCATGCCTGGGCGCGTTCAAAAGTCGGCTGGAAGCACTACTGCAGCGGCGTACCTCCGATACCGGATCGAAAAATTAGGTCCTATTTGTCCTACGTTGGAAATAACAGATTGCGATACTGAACTTGGGCATAACAATAGGTCGATGCCTGCACAAGTAACTTATGAAAACTTACTTGGTCTGCAAAAACTTACTTTACTTTACTTATGGCTGGCTAAGTAAGTTTTTCAAGTAAAATAAAGTAAAAGTATAAGTAAAGTACACAAAGGTAACTTATAAGTTCCATCAAAGTAAGTTTGGTTGTATTTGGCTCAGATCCCTTATTGTTAATTTGAAGGCATTAGAAGGCCATAACACTGCTTTGGGACTGGCAGATTGACTCAGACTGCATGTTTTTGGATCCCAGAACATTTACACTATGTCCTGGCAACTTATTGCCTTGATGGCAGCGTCAGAAGCATTTGAACCCCTCATCTCCTCGAACTTGACTGAGTTTTCACGTTGTAAAAGGTTGATCTTAATGAGAATGGAACATCAGTAGGAGTTCTCAGACGTGCACGTAGAGTGACAACGACTATATTAGGAAACTACAGTACCTAATGAGAATGGGACATCAGTAGGAGTTCTATTCAACAGTAAGTACCGTGTATGAGAATATATAAGAGAGTCCATACCTCAGACGTGCACGTAGAGTGACAACGACTGAGGAAAGCGGTGTTGGCGCCAGCACGTCTTGATGTGCTGGCGATCACGGGACTGGATCCCCGAAAGGGAGTCGCGTCGAGGACGCGTCGAAGAACGCGTTGATTGAGCTGGAACAAAGCTCAATGGGCCGATTCTCTCAACACTCCCCCACAATGAGACATCCATACAGCTCCATGGAAGGTCGAGTTGCCCAGAGAAGAAGGACATAAAGAATGTGATGTTGACGACGAAATTTCGTGTCGAGAGCCGAAGGAACGTGAAGGTGATAGAAAATGGAAGGAATGTGAGTGCGGGAGACCGAATGATTCGACACTGACGGTCGCGGATGTCCTGGGAATTTTCTCGGATGGAATTCGCGAAGAGTTGAACAGGTGACCCAAATTGAAAGGTCAAGTCGAAAAATCGGTATTGCAGCCGAAAGAAAGGAGAGTGAGACATCGCACGAGATGTAAAAGGAGGGGGTGGAGAAGACCGACAGAATAATCCTAGCTCAAAACACATGAGGAAATTTCCCGAATGTATTATGGTGGATTAGTGGTTTGGCCATTTTGCCTGAAGACTGCCGATTCATCACCATAGACGCCCAAAATAACTCGGGAGACGAGGCGGACGATGGCGGGGAGCGCCGTGGGACGTGCTAGAACCGATGGATAGGCCACGAGAATTTTCTCGCATGCTCTGAATCCGAAATAGGGCTGATACGTAAGTAACCGCCACAATGGTCGAAACAAGTCTGTGACTGCTGATGCCGAAGGTGGAAGAGGGAATAAATGATGCCGACAGTGCCCATGGATGTCGCAGAATGAGGGAACAAGCCCCGAGAATTTTCTCGGTGGTCCTGGAGCTAAAATTCCGCCAAGAATAGACTTGGAAAAAATGGAAGAAGCACAATCCGTGGGTGCGAACGTCGATGGGGGATGAGTCAATGGCATCAGAGGAAAGGGAAGCAAGGAAGAAAATAGTGCTCTAGTCGGCAGGAGGGTTGAGTTCCCGAATTCGGAGAAGGTTTGCGAGCGGCGAATGAGGTCTGCAGCTCTGCGTGAATGTCAGCTCATCCTTGAATAGTGAGCGATGGAGATAGACACGTCTGCACTAGAAAATTAAGTGCACGACGGCCGAGGAAATGGGCAAGATGTGCGCAGGAAATACTCCCCCAGATGCTGTGCAAACGGTATGTGGAGTCAATGCTGCCTTGAAGTCGTCGCAACAAGAGGAAGAATAGCGCAAAATTAGCGTGAAGAACTGCTGCCCAGGGGAAAATGCAGAACGTGCAAGGATGGGAGTAAATACTCCCCCGAAACGAATATCTGCGAACATGAGATCAAAGTCGCTAGATCGAGCCGGTGAGACGCCAGAAAGGCGAAGGGTGTGCAAAAGCACTCCTCCGAGGATGGAGCGTAGGGATCTGTGGTCGATACTGATGCGAATTGGGAATATGCGATGAGGCTGGAAATTGTCGATGGAATTACGACAGGAGAAATGCTCCCCCACAGCCGAAGCGTGGATACGGAGTATTTGTTGATTCGCTGGACCCGAATGAGCTTGAGGATAGATAGAACCGGTCTTTACCGCCCTGTTCGGATCTTTGTCCAAACTTAGGTCAGGAATACTGGGATAAAATCTCCCCCATAGCCGAAAGCTGAGGGTAGACGAAACAGCTCTCTGGGACTGCCTATAGTCTCCCCCCGAGCCAATAGCAGAGGGTAGAACTGCCAACATGTTCGCCGAGATTTACTCAGGCGCCAGAAGGCTAAATTCTCCCCCATGCCGGAAACTATCAGTTCGCGATAGGATGCGAAACGTGACCAAGAATTGAAGTCCCAAAACACGAAAATAAATCGCAGGATGTACGCCGGCGCGGAAATTAACCGTCCCGGCGACATGCACGGCCGTATCGATTCCGAGGAAAATAGATTGGATAGAATGAGGTCGGCGTGCAAAAATGGTGGACCGAAATTATGGTGAAGCCGATCCGAAATTGGTGCAGAGTGGAATCTGCCTTCTGTCGCGCTCCGAACGCTGACGAGGCTAAGTGAGACTCTGACCGAACGAGGGATAGAATGAAGTCGAAGAACGGGATGGGATTCCGTGAATGTCTGAAATGAAAGATTCCGCCGGTGGACTCCAGATACCTGTGAAAAACAGGGGAACAACATCGAAGGGAATATTCCCTTTCGTGCCGGTATATCATCAACGCGAAGATCATGGACGTATCTCATGTCAAACAGATGTGGATTAAATCTCACACTGCGCGAAGCGAACCGATCTGGAGGAATAGGCACCTGGTCGGTGAAGAGACAGACAGCAGAGAGAAGGTGAGTGTTGGGAAATGTGTCCAGTGACAATTGTGGTATCGGTAGGGTCGTACGGGCCACGTGTACGCCAGATCCGAAGATGGGAGAATCCGGAGGATGTGCCTAGTGAGTGCCTCCTGCACAGGAGATAAGTGTGGGGCTACTTCGAGCTGGCTGCTATAGATTTATTCTCCCCCACAGAGAGAAGTAGGCGAATTTTGCCTTTTTGCCTTGCTTCCAGAATACATAAGCTCTAGCGGGCTCTACTCCCGATCGAAGACGAAGGAAGACACTAGAATAAAGACCCCTACAATTTTGTGGGCTGCCAGCTTCGTAGCAGCAGGTACAGTCTCCGAGCTGTCCTGGTCAAAGTATCTGCGAGACGGCTAATAACCGCAAGCCGTTTCGTTTCGATCAGATGGAGGTAGTGGTCGATGAAAAATGAGGAAGATGAGGGCAACAACGAGGATTGGCCAGACGATGATGCAATGTGTAGCAAAGGACGGCAGTGAAGCGGGAAGATGGGGGAACATTCGAGGATCCAGCATTGCCGTGATCACAGGAAGTTGTCATTTAGACGAACCCAGAGTAATCCGTGGCAGCATGAGAATATTTTCTATGCATGCGTTCACGAGCACAAAGTTACCGCAATACGTGCCGCCGAAGCATCAGGATTTGCGTAGCGTACGAAGGCCAACTCGTCAAGATGTCGTTTAAGATGCCCTAGATTCAGAAAGACACACTAGAGAGTCCCCTGAGTAGCCAAGTCCATGCACTAGATCATTTAAGAACTGCGCAAGTCTGCTGGTCCAGTTTTTGACCTGCAGCCGAAAGACGCGATAAATCCCTATTTTGGGGATCTTGAAGCGCAGGGGGCAGGGCCTCGAGTAGGCACGTCGACGAGAGGAAGATGTGTCGACGTCGAGTAGTGGTACCGCAGATCTTAGACGACGAGGCATCAGAGATCTCGGGGAAGAGGTGAGTGAGTGGTAGCGAGCGAATGTCAAGTGGGTGATGCTCTTGGACGATGACTAGGTGCTACCAGTCTGGAACAGGGAAGTGCAAGGCGCGGGGCCCATAACCTAATGAGAATGGAACATCAGTAGGAGTTCTCAGACGTGCACGTAGAGTGACAACGACTATATTAGGAAACTACAGTACCTAATGAGAATGGGACATCAGTAGGAGTTCTATTCAACAGTAAGTACCGTGTATGAGAATATATAAGAGAGTCCATACCTCAGACGTGCACGTAGAGTGACAACGACTGAGGAAAGCGGTGTTGGCGCCAGCACGTCTTGATGTGCTGGCGATCACGGGACTGGATCCCCGAAAGGGAGTCGCGTCGAGGACGCGTCGAAGAACGCGTTGATTGAGCTGGAACAAAGCTCAATGGGCCGATTCTCTCAACATCTGGGGTCTGCACTGCTCACAGATTATTCAATGGCATCGACCCACGGCTTTGACATACCAAATATGGATGTGATTGATGCCAGCTGTGTTGCGCCGCTTCAACATCTTGTCAAAGTACCCAATTGACTGAAAAATAATTTATATATTGGATTTTCAGCAATTAGAACATTACTGAGGGCGCGAAAAAGATGCTTGATGTCTCCTAAACCCTCAGAGTGCATTCTCCGCCAGCGTTGCCCGCTTAGGTTCCCTATACTTGCTATGCATCCGGGCCGACGGGGTTCTTGAATCCGCGCCCCAAAACCCACGATCTGACCGTGCGGGAGTAGTATGGGCATAAACGACGATAAGGAATGGGATGCCAGGGATTTTTGAAAAAGTTGGTCTGCAGGTGCAGCTTAAGTGAAGTTTCGCTAGCGAGGCCGCTAAGCCAAGGGTGGTTGGTGGCTCTTGACAGTGTCGTCTTGAACTGGCAGATCTGAGATCTAGCCGATCAGGCTGTCAACCAATCGCATCGATCAACTTCATCTCCGACGCCACCGTCCATCGCCAGTCTCAGTCTTCTCGCGGATACACGCCCTCTGTCCCAAGGAATCCGTCGCTCAAGCGGGCTGATATTGAGCTGAGCCTGCCCTATTTCCGAGCGAACACGCATCCTCATCTCTTCCTCGATTCATCCACTGATTCAGAGGACGTCCACTCATCGTACTCACTCACCATCGATTGCACTGGAGCGCCTTACACCGTGTCGTCTTCTGGTCTCGTAACTCAGCCACCCAGCCGTCTATTCTTGGTACATGCCGCTCGAATCTCCGCACTAGCACCTCACTCAGATTTGGCCCTCCCCACCCACGCCCACGCCCCAGCGCGTGGACATGCGCAAAGACGGCAACGTCCGTCTCGTGTCCATCCGCAATCGACACACCCTCCCGCACGACTCCCGCAGGCAAGGTGGCATTCCTTTGATGCTGAGCGAGCGTGCGCATCCTGGCGACGATCGATGCGTACATCTGCACGCGCTGCTCTCCGTGCCTCCCCACCATCCCGCCTGCCGCCGCCTAGTTCCCTTCTCTAGCAACTCGTTCCTCATTCGCGTGCTGGCGTCATACACGCATCGCAGGGGCGCACTTCATCACGGACACGACGACCCTCTTCCATTTCCGGTGCGCGACGCAACCCTCGAACGCGCTCTGCGGAGAGTTCTCTGCGCATCGGAACCTCAACGGGTACGAGGTCGCTGCGGATGATGGATCTTGATGATGTGAGTTTCTGGTTACATTCCTCCCACCATCCGCTCCTCCTCGCCCTTTCCTCCTTTTTTCCCCGTGCGCGGCCCCCGCACTTTCTGCTTGTTCAGAATCTACCCATCCTTTGTTCCTCCATCAAGGCCTTCAACGTATGCGACTTCCCTCCTCTTTCTTATTCACCGATGATCCTGCCTTTTCATTCACGCTAGCAGTTCTTCTCCTCCACCACCCCCCGCTTCGCGCTTCACTTCATGATCCTGGCCCTCGTGTCCATCTTCTTCGCCTCTTCCCTGCGCACGCCCACCGTACTTTCCTCCATCGCTGACTGCGTCTCCTTGGTGCTTGCGCCTTCACCCCGCTCCTTCTCATTTGCGCACCATACGCACCGCTCTTCCGTCCACCTACCCTCCTACTCCGCCTTGCTCTTTCCCTCTGTTCTCCTTCCCTCTCCTCTTCGGTCTCTATTTACCAGCATGTATGACGCTAACGCCCTCTCTTCACAGACGGCGCGCCGTGCTCCTTTCCGGACGATCGGCCTTCCGCCCAGTGTTGCAAAAGAAGGGGTTAATAAGGGTGCGCGCGGATCTTAAGGCCTTATAATGAGATAAGGGTTATTAAGGGTACCCATTATAAGGGTAAAATAAGGGTTATTTTCCGGGAAAGAGTACAAGACGTAGATACACTGATATCTACCCCAAGTAATCATCCCCAGATCATTTGAGCTCCCCGTCGTCAGGCTCCTCGCCGCTGTGCTCGGCGGCAAATTTATCCGCGATGTCAATATTGATTGGAGCATTTGCAGGTCGGAATGTGTCGATGCACCGCCAGTGAGTCGCGATGGTACGAGCCATTGGGGCGGTCTTCGCTGCGATGGAAGGGCCCCCACATGCCACCGAGCGTCGGAGCCATTGTTGCTGATGTGGGGGGCGGGCAGCGGCCTCAGCAATGAGTCAATCCCGCCTCACCAGCGGCTATCCTTACCCGTCATCAGCCGACTCGGCTTTGTCCGCTGCCCGGTAGCTAAGGGTTAGAAAGCCCTCATAATCGTCCGGGGCCCATTCTAAGGCCTTAACTTATATTAAGATAAGGGCTTAATATCGATAACCCTTAACATTATAATGCAACACTGCTTCCGCCCCTTCTATCCAACACAGCCTCTTCCTCTGTCACCACCATCCGCGACCATGGCGCGTATCAAGCGCTTTCCCACCGCATGAGCATCGCGGCGCTGCGCACGAAGGCTCGCCTGAAATCTAGGTGCAGCACTACGAGGACTAGGACACGCGGTCTACACCACCAGTCCTTTCTCGGCGCTCCGCTGCTCACGCCGGCCAGGGCCACAAACTACGGAGCAGTTGTTTCGTCGGTGAGTGGCGATCCTTTGCCTGTGTTTTCCTTCCCTGATTTTTCGACTGTCGGGATGCGAAATTTTTGGGGTTGTCTCTGCCATGCTTTCCGCAGCGCGGGCATTTCCCTACGTAGGAGGGGCGGACACGGAGGTCGTGTGTCGCGGTCCCGTCCTTGCCTGTGGATGAACGGACGTCGCCCCAGCCTTCTTTGACGCGCTCTACCCATTGAGCGGGCGTCCCGTCTGAGCTTTGTGCTCTTTCTATGACGGTATTTATTGTCAAAATTTATTTACATGCTGCGTAGTACATTCCACACTCAGCATGCACACCTATTTCGCACACAGGTACCATCAAAATATACAGGGAACGCGCAACTTACGAAGATGAAGTACAAGTTGTGTGTTTAATTCCACTAACCACAATGTACAGTACACTGTTCAACGGGCAATATTGTACTGTTGACAATCTATTTGGAAATATTCTACTCGGTGCTTGCTGCTCTGAAAGCCCATCTAATCTAAGGTGATCAAAGACAATCTTACCGTTATCGCCATCATCTCACTGGCTTTAGCCGATCCCACGAAGTGAGGGAAACTACCACCACTGCAAGTTTTAGTCCCAATCCCAACCCAATCCCGAGCCCAAATGAACTCCGGCCAGTGGGACATGGCGTAATTAAGAAGCGATGCCAAATCCTACTGGCCTGTTTGCATTTAGCAAAACCATTCACCTCGGAACGGCACAACGCTCAACTTCCCAGCGTTTTCATTTTCTATTATCACCGCTGTCAGCTCTACACCACGCTCTCTTCAAGCATGTCGTCTTCGGGTACCAGATCTACTTGTGGCGCATAGGATTGGTCTGACTTCTTTGCCTAAGACAACACCAACCCACTCATGGGTTTCTTCACCGGAATGATGACCCAGTTCATGTGTGACGCCATGGTTAACGGTACTCTGCCTGCATTCTCCAGCAGTGCCTCGAGCAATACCGCCAGTGCCGCTAGCCTGCAGCCACCGCTCCCAACCATTTCGATTCCGCCGGTGATGTGCGAGCTCAGAACCTAGTGTGGAAACACACAAAACAACCAAAACCAAACAACAAAACCAATATTGGACGAGATAGATTGAGTCTATCCACAACCAACACCAGAAATGATGCAAGATAGGTGCTTTGATACACTTCCAAGGTAGCCGACGAGTGTCAGTCCCTAGTTTCAGAGCCTTAGAAAGGTTGATGGGAAAGCCAATTGTTCAAAGTAAATGTTGTACGAAATGCTGTCTTCCGATATGAGCGAAACTGAAGATCCAAAGGATACAACTGTTTCGAACGGTGATGATCCGATATATGATAACCAAGTTTTAGGAAACGTAAGAAACAGTGATGTTTCTACGGTTTCCAGTGCGTATCCCGAAGATCCGCGTCGATAGTGTGTTCCAAAAGCGTGTTGTTGATCCAAATCCCAAGTCCCAGTCAAGTCCAAGTCCAGTATCCCAGTCCCAGTATCCAATCCAATCCAATCCAATGTCCAGTCCCTCACGTAGCTGTTCCTCACGTAACCAGTTCCAGTCCCTCATGTATCCAAAGTTCCTCACGTATCCGCATAAAAGTGTTGAGTCGAAAGTGAAAATCCAATCGTATTCCTTGTGTTTCTACGGAATTCGCCCTTCCCAAGTATCTAAGACTTGTGAAACTCGAATTGCGCTCAGAGGCTTCCCAGAGGAAACTGTTCTGTGAACTATGTTGAGAGGCTTCCCGGAGGAAACTGCTCTCCTGTACCCCAAACTACTCTGACTACTTATACAAATGATGATATGACTATGACAATAAAATAAATGTGTAACATTGTCCGTTTATCCGTCCTCTTTCCGTGTATCTGTGTAGCAATATAATATACAAAGTGTCCCATTGGTCGGTGAGCTCGAAGTCGTCATTCCGGGTATATTCCGACCATTTCTTGGTAATATCTTGCACATGGTGTTGTGATGGGCACTTAAAACTGTGACTGCCAAGTGTTTCTTGAGTTGTGGAACTTCTGTTCCTGAAGTATCCCTTGAATCGGTATAGTCGAACCTGTTAGCCCTTGTCTATAGCTTTCAAACGATGCCCCACTTTGAGGAAACCATGAAAAGAGACCGACAGGAATTAGAGTTGACTATCCCCATTGGTATCTGCTATGGTTCTGAGATCGACGATCACAAGACTCAGCAGCTATTAACCCCGTGAACTCATGTCCGACATAGCCGCTGACTAGAAACAGCTGGAACGGTAGTTCCAATGTCACCTGCAACTATGCTTGGCATGCTTTCCTCAATGAACCACACCGAAACACTCGATACATCGGAAACCACTTGATCTGATGTTGGGAAACAGCAGAAACAGCAGAAACCAGTGATACGACTGATATGTTTAGTTGGGCTACACCGTCTCCTACATGTTTTGGAGCGAGCACTTGCCAGAGACACTCCTGACTAAGATAGGCGTCACCCCAATCCGGCACCCTTAGTCATCACACAGCCACAGCACCGCCACCGCCAAATCTCAGCACACGAGAAAAAAAAATCTTTGTTTTAAGGCCAAGGAGATTTTTTGGGGATGTCCATTGACCTGTGGATTGTATATTTCCTCATCCTAGATACTGTCAAGATGAAGGGAGGCCTAAATTACGCAGATTCCAAGAGATTCAGACCAATTATAACTCAATTTATTGAGCAAAAATTTGACTAACAAGGTAATTGAATTTTAGAGCCACATTCGGCTTGGCAGTTGTAGGTTTTCAATTTTGTGGTATTCTGATTCAGTGTTAGGGGAGAAACTAAGCTTGGAATATAACCACAGAACCTTTGTTTGATGACCAATGTACTGAGAGATATGATAACACGGTTCTGGTAGGTCTACATGTGTGCTTGACATTGAGATATATCTGATGGCACTGCTGGCCCTGTAGGTACATCTTATTTATTCAATTCTGGCGCGCGAGAAGGTCACGTGTATCACGTGTTTGTGGCTGTGCTCCGCCAAATCTTGGAGGTATTTTTCGCAACATCGCGCCAAATGCATGGAAATGGGGTTTGGAAGCTTTTGAAACTTGATTACCATTTTTGGAAAGATGTCCTTATAACTTCATGGAATGGAAATTTTGGCTCAAATCCCTACATCAATTCGTAGACATGCTTCTTGGCTATAGTTTGTTGGTCTCAGATATGTGAGAAAGTATGTGTGGCAGGAGGAGAAACAACTTTTGTAGCATGACTTTTCTGCTTACATAACACGTGCCGGATTGGGGTGACACCTATCTTACTCAGGAACATCATCCCGTTACTCAGGTGATACTGGCCTCTTATGGAAAGCCAGTCGATACCGCAGCAACAGAATATACAGGATATTGTAAGTATGAAAATCGCAAAAACAAGCAATTTCACGGGTGGTTCAATATCCTGCTTATCACCGGCCATCCCGTATTCTAGCACTCGTTCTCAGGCTATCGCACTTCCGGCAGTGCCAACTGGACATCCCGTTCCTTCGAATAATCTTTCCACATTCAGCACCATGCAGCCAATGTTTGGGATGGGTGGTCTCGCTATTCCTCTCGCCGGCCACTCCAACAATGCTCGCCCTCGTCGTTCCCACCGCCGTGTTCAGGACCTCAGTCCAACACAAATCTCTGATACTAACGCCACCCGACACGCTGCTGCAGCGGCTCATCTCGGTCTACCCAGTGCTGCGCTTCAGCTTAGAAGTCGCCGCACCCGCGGTCCTGCTGTTCGTGGACCCGTTCTTGAAGCCCCCGGATCGCTTTTGGAGCAGGTTTCCTTTGTCGATGCGGTGGGTGTGCGGCAGATCAAGTTGACAAATCTAGTCCAGGCATTCCAGGTGTGTCACATCTCATTTTTGTATCTCTTGAAATCCTCATCCCTCGTCAGCCTGGCCAAGAGGTTACCTTTTACAAGAACTACGGATCCTCGTTCAGCCGTTATCTTCAAGAGGCTCATCTTTCGTTTCCTTACACCATTGCGGAGACCACCAAGGTCACTACGATCCTGGAAATGACTGCAGCTGCCATGCGAACCGGTCCACGCCACTACGCTTTCGGACCCATCCCTCCAGGTCCAAGTACAACCCAGCAGCACGAACGTCTCGATCTGCAGGTTCTTGCATTTGTCAATACTGGGAAGAATCGGGGGAGTGGCTCTGCACACTTGCGTCGTGCCCCTGAGGCCAATGCGACCCTTACTCTCTAGGATTTATTTCGCCGACCATGGAAGAACCTCTTCACGGTTCCAACCCTTTGCATCCAGGATGGTCGCCTCATTCTTCACTCCAGTACGTTTTATGTTGTATATATCTTTACTCCATTCACACGCCACATGCATAGTTACTCGATATGATGGTGTTACCTTTGTTGAAGACTCTGTCAACCGCTCTTTGCCGCTGAGGCACCACTGCCTTGGAGCTCGGCAAACCCGACAATTCACAGAGGCTGTAGAGATGAATGTCGATGATAGCGATAGCGGCGAAACAGAGACTTCGGGTGGAGTCCCAACAGATATGGAGGACGATGAAGACATGCCCATGGCTCCGACTATCCGTCATGTTTCAACAAGCACACAGGCAGGTCGTGTTCTACATCCCGTGCGTTCTTCTTCCATCCATCTACTCCTTGATCCTCACTTGCCAATACTTGTCCTCAGGCTGACCTTGGGACCTTGTTGGTGCGTGCACTGCTTGCGTTCATTCCATATTCATACTGATAATTTTGATGTAATTTCAGTCCACCCCTGTACAGATGGCACCAACTCAAGTGCAGCAAACTCAGCATGTGGTGAGTCATTCATGTTGCTCTGTGGAATGCATTAATTGTCTCTTAGGCCACGGATTCATCATTCCTCGTGCCAACTAGACCTTCCACTCCCGTTAGTCTTCCATGTCATACATATATTTTACATCTTAAGTTTCCTTCAGATCGCAACACGGGCAACAGCCGGCATGGATCCTGTTCAACAAGTCAGTTTTTTTCGATTTGATTTCCGGTCGCTCAGATACATACAGACAACCACCATTGCACCGCGTTGGGGGGGCATTGAACTTTACTGCCCCTGCATCGTCCTTACCGCGCACTGTTTGACCGTACCGATGTGCCTGCCGCTGTCTACCAGACTGTGGGTGGGAAGGGTCGATTAGATCTTGAGGCAAACTCCCTCTACGATTTGGCCATGCTTTACATTGCCCGCGTCCGCACCGCGTCTGCCAACCGCAATCTCACTCCCCTCCTTTGCCCACGTCGTAAATTTAAAGTGCAAGTTAAATTTGTCTGTCTCACAACGTAGGCTGACTCGTGATGATAGCTTGGATCCACAGCATCCATCCCTTGGCAGTGGTATTGAGCGGGAGACCATATATACTGTTTTGAATATCTTTCTTGCAGATGCAGGGCAGTGGTTTGTTCCAACAGATGAGGGCCGCTTGACACTTGCCATCTCTATGCCTCTTCGCCTCGCATCTGCGATTGCTCCCGGTAGGCTCGAGAACCTGCGCGTTCTCGGCGCATTAGTGTCGCTCTCACTCATCAGTCGAAAGCCCCCGGGCCCGGTTATGCCGGCACTTCTTCAGTATGCCCTCAATGACCGTCGTCTCGAGTCATTGACTCCGGATTTTGTTGCAACTTGGCATCCAAATGTGGCACGCGTGGCGCGAGCGATGCAAGCCATCGGACCACAAGGCAATCTTTTACCTTTCCAGAATGAAATCATAAATTTTCTCAACATCCAAGTGTGCAAACGATCTACTTTTTTATTTTTATTTTTATTGATGTGAATTTGCTCTCGGTGTTGGTGTTGCAGATCTCAGCTCTTTCTCAGAGGGACGAGAATCAGCACAATATTCTAGTCAACCAGCTCGTTCACAATGCTGTCCTTGGACCAGACATCCACGGCCATCTGGAAGCAGACGCATTTTGCAGCGGCGTTGAGGTCCAATGTGCCGACGGCTTCTCCTTTGTAAAGGCACATTTATTCTGCCCATCCTTTTCTCATTGGACTAATCGCTCACAGCTGGCCCGCTCGTATCCTGGAGGGATAGATTTCTATCTCGCACACGCATGGACTTCACAAATCGTTGACTTTCACTCAGTCGAGCATTTGCTGCTCATCAGTGAGCCCTACCGGCCAAACCTTATTCGCATTTTTGGCATGGACGTCCCAGACCTCGACGCAGAACGCCTCGATCCAGATCCAGATTTTGACTCACATGACCCAATGGTCGTGTATTTTGTTCTTCCAGGAGATGCATTCTACAACGATGACCCCGCCACATCCGCTGCGATTATGGCACAGGGACTGATTTCATTCCGGACCTGCTCCCGCGTGGGGCTCGAATCCCGATCTCCAAGCTGCTTGAGCTTTATTCCGTCACATATCCAACCCCAGATGCTTCCACATTCAAGGATGCCGTCGATAAATGGTTTCTTCTGCAAATTTTGAACGCCATTGGCAAAGTCTCTATGCTTTAGTCGGTGGGCCCCATTCCTCTGCATCATTCATCGACCCACCTTACATACCTCGTATATTAAAGAGATCCCTCGTATCAGTATGTGCATGTTTGCCATCACCTTAATTTGCTCTTTCTTTCTCAACCGCGATCCTTCCGTGAGCTTTGGATTCAAGCCTACCGGATTCGATATGCATTTTTCCCATGCTTATTTCTAGAGGATCACCTAAATCACAATTTGACTTTTGCCGGCTCCACTTCTTATGGGCCGCTCTGTTCACGTGGCCAACTGTTGCGCGCTCAAGTCCCACTCAAAAGAAGATCGTTTCCTGTCTGACCCTCCTTCGCTCCCCTTCTCCATCGTCGTCCAATCCCTTCCTCACGTTCCTGGGCCCATAACTCCGTATTCCACACCCAGTCGCCGCCTGGATGAACCCAGCTTTTACGTGATGGTCTGAATCAGCCTTATGCACCTTCGCACGCCACTAGCACTGGCTAATTTCCGAGCTCTTCTTAGCCCAAAAAGACTCCTTCTCTCCTCCTTTTAGATTCAGCTGACCGTTGATCAGACATTAGCTTTCGGCCGGGAAACTGGACACTATTTTGAGCCTTGCTCATGCGCCGACGCTCAAGCCATACTACGTGATGGACCGCTCCAAGCCCCGTTCAAAGGGAGACCAAGCGGTTTCCCCATCATTCGCTCTTTCTTCCCCCCATCATCATCTCTGTCCGCAGATTCTTCATCCCCCGGTTGCCTGATACGCTGGTCCAGCAAGTCGCAAGATTCAACAAGCCGATACGAGACTCCCCTTCAAATATCCGGCCTTGATCAGACTACGGAGAATCAACTGCGATGCTCAAGACTTCTCGGGTGTCCGTCGTGGGATCCTCAACCCCGCGCTTCAACGAGGTCGCCGCCAAATCTTCCAACGGCTTTCTGAGCACCTCTGCAGCATTGGCTTTTGCACGATCTCTCAATCATCGACATAGTCCGTCCATCGCAAGATCTCGGATGCAAGTGATGGGATGGCTTCTGATCCAAGCATACAAGTTCGGCGTGGGCCTTTAGAGGCCGTGAGCTGTCTCTCATTACTTTTGTAACACGAGAGCTATTTTCTGACCCTGCGCACGAGATCAGCTCCGCAGAGCTCAGCGCCATGCACACCGAGCCATTCAACTGCTCTGAAGTGTGGTTTGAGCTCCCGTGCCGATGCCATAGGGTGAGAAGTTTTCTTCCAGATGCTCTCGGGTTCTGATACATCCCTGAATCGATCCCTTCAGGTGTATCCCTCAGTATCGGGCGTTAGACCTATCCGAGCTGCATCCGCTCCCTTGAATCTATTTGAGTCGAGTTTCAGTCCTGCAAACAATTTCTGTCACCTGGTGAGCACTTTTACTGTGCCAGATATCCTCGTGTTCCATTGAGTTCGATTCAGTCTGAGCCACCGGTGCGCTGACAGCAGCCCGCAGACCCAATGTATATTCGAAGAACGTCGACATTGTGGATGCAGTTTTGTATTTTTTGCAATTTGCGGCATGTACCAACGGTGCGACTTCTTCAGTTTCTCTTCTACCAGATACTTTGCCCATTTCCCGCAGTCCAGACACACCTTAGTTGAGCACCGCATGCCTATATCCAGTCGGACCTCCCCATCGTTATCCAGACCATTTACCCAGTTGAGTATCCATGTAATTCGGGATATACTCGCGTCTGATTCTACCGTTCAAGACTAGCGTCATTGGACTTAGCTCTCAACCATATTACAGTCCGGTATGGGACATGTCTCCCGCGGTTCGGTAATCGGTCACTTTCTAACGTCCATTAAATCCCGAGTCAATAGTCAGTCATTTTTCCGGCCCTCTGGCTGTGTGCTAAACAATCAGTAGTGCGCTGTGTAGCTTGCAACTGCGGATAAAGAACGGGAGAAATTCGCGCACGTAGTTGAACGTGTAATTGTATTTTGTTACGTTCGTCGCTGCAATTCATCGTCCTTTCGCGATCCAAATGAGTCTTCACGCTTGCGCCGGAGCGAAGCGAAGGCACGTCTTGTTCTCATTATAGAGCTGCTGCGGCCACAATGACCATTATACCCGGATTCTTTTGACGTACTCTATAGTTTGCTTCTCATTTTATGATTGCCTCTTCGCTGCCTTTAATCTCTTGTCATCGCTATCTTTGCTATCCCTGCTCACACTTTTTACTGCCTCTAATCTCTGGTCGTCGCTATCCTTGCTATCCACCTAATCATTTGTCATATTTTATATTTCCTATCCATACTCACACTCTTTGCTGCGTCTAATCTCTTGTTGTCGCTATCCTTCTATCCATACCCACATGTCGTCGTATTGTCTCTTCATTAGGATTATAATCGAATTCTCCACATTCAGAATTGAAACTGAACATCGCGGGCAAATGAGCACAACTTTAGACACTGCGGGGATCAAAAACCTTTACATGCGGGAGAAGCCGTTCAAATCTTGTTCCCTAATCCGAAGAGAATTTTCCCAAAAATGTAAGATTTTGAGTAAAAGTGCCACTTTTCCGGTATTTCTTCCTCACTGTAAAATCAATGCTTTTCCAGAATGAAAAAGGGGGAACAAAGGAAAGGTCCTTTGTCCCTCCTTTGTCCCTCAGTTTTCCGACATGGAAAATTCTGATTGTTCTGGAGGGTAAAAGTTCCGGAAAAAGTGGGGCTTTTACACACACTTTTACATTTTTGGGAAAAGTCCCTTCGTATTAGTTAACGAGATTCAAGAGGCTTTTCCCAGATGGAAAAGTTTTTGATCCCCGCAGTGAGAACGGCGGCATACAAAGCCATCTCGGTGTACCCCAGCGAGGCTACTCTTGATGCCATCCCTGTGGCTCAAAATGAAGTTATGGAATGGAACATCTGTTGTCTATGCAGGTGGGTGCGTTCGTCATTTATTTGTCTTAATTTGCTCTTATGTGTTGTCTAAGAACCAAATACTCGGCGTCGACGACCGCAATAGCTGGAATGAGTTACAAAGCAAATTTTGCAGCATGGTCATAGTACGTATCTGCATTAAAGTTCTTTCAATCACTAAGGGACATGCTTGTAGTTGGTAATCCGGAAATCAATTCACCCACTAGCAGACTGTATCTCTCCTGCTCATTCAATCTGCGGGTAAGACTTTGACAGTTCTCGAGGACGCCATGGATTGCGCAGGAGCTGCAGACGAAGCACCGGATGCGAAAGGAAACGAACAAGACCCGGCGATAGGCGTCTAAAATATGTTAGCCAAGATCTACAGTGAGATTTGACACCTTGTAAGCAGAGTTGGCGGTGAGTGCGTACTTTCACCATTCAGTATCGGGATTTATTTTTATTTTCTAACAGAATGTCAAGTCCAAATTGCAGTGTCAATGGATACATAGTCCACACTATCAATGATGTTCACATTTGCGGGGACCATCGCTGGCTGGATCACGGAGGACTGGCAGTTGATTGAACGTGTCATCGACTTCGAATGCCGACAAAGAACACCAGGGTGAATACGCAGCGAACTCATGGGCGCGGCGAGGCGAATGATCTGTTAGCTTACTATATTTTCCGTGTTATTTCATGCATCTTTCAACCAGTAATCTCTCGTACCCTTGCAGGAGAACGAAGATGATTTCCCGATTATCGCTGCCATCACAGGGACAAGTGTGCGTGGAGTGACTATTCTCGAAGTCAAGACACTTGGGTCGTGATACCCGGTCGTCTATGCATGCTGACACCATTATGATAGCGATGCTCACGAAGATGTGGATAAAGGCAGGGTTGTTGAAGTTCCAATGCAATATTTGACTGAAGAAAATTGAGGGAAAATAACCATTTACAAACATTTATAAATGTGTGTAAACCGTTTACTAACCGTTTTCGTTTAGTTTACCGAGATCCCGAAATGCGTAAACAAAACTAAACGGTTGGAGCCTTACACATTACTCATGGTTCAATCTAGAGGTGGTGAGTGAGCAGGAATTAGATCCAGGACACTTGAATAAACAACACTCAGGAAAGGCAAGTGTGATTTAATCTCTGAAGATTTAATCTTCGAAAAAATTTAATCTGAAGTCCCTGAATTGAGGCTCTTTCAGCCTTTCACAACATGAAACGGACTCAGAGATATGTAGATACTTCCTTTTCCTATTCAATGTGCTTGATGTAGTCGCAAATATGGACTGGTATGGCATAGCTTGCTTGGTATAGTGGTTATGCCTTGCAATTATCCCTTGGCCTTCCTTTCATGCGGTCCTGTGTTCAAACCCCCTTCTTAGACCTTCTTTTGCCACTTATACCTAGAAAATTTAATCTTCTTCGTAAAATTATAATCTACAAAGATTTAATCCTTTAGAAAGTGACTAAAGATTTTGTAGTCTTGATACTTGTGATGGCTCGTCTAAGATTAATCTGGGTGGTGGTGGGGATTCTTTTGTGGATAGCTGGGAAACTCATAGCAAATTGTGTAAAGATTTAATGTTGATGATGCACGATTTCGTGGCAAAATTTAATCACAGCTGCTGCAACCGTTGCGGCACAACACCAGCGGGCAGCGAGTATCCCCCAACCGCTGCCGCGGACTATGCACCGCCACCATATGTGAAAGAGAGAGGCGGAGCTGAGCATGCACCTGTGTGTCACTTGCTTCTCCCCCCATTTCCATTCATTTGTCAGACGCTGATATGGGGTGAGGACCTAAAGCCTCCAGGCCCACCACCCGGGATCGATGAGGAATATTCGCTGGTGGGTCGAGTTGCAGTGCTTTCGAGTGAGTACGAGGTATTTTACTGACCCAGCGATGTATGTAGCCTCCTGGCCCACCCCCGTGCGCACACATCACGGTGGGTCTACGTCTTGCAACCCTTTATATTGCTATCTTCTTATCTATCTGATGTTTAGGCCAAGTCGGCGGATTTCAGCGACAGCTTCCGCCTCCCGCCTGCGCTCTAGCGCCCTCATTTCAATTCTTTTTTTTTTTTTTGCTCGCCGTCTGTGTATCCTATGAATGCCCCCACGATATCCCACATCTACCCGACCGCGCACACAGAGTCGGATCAAATGTATCTCCCGCTTCACCATCTACTCGTTTCGTCTCTTCTCCCAAGGTGGGCCATATCACGCCATGGGCTCATTTTGATTGTTCACTGCTATTTCATTCGTTGCTCCCGTTGTGATCATCTGCCTGTGGATCTTCTCGTCCTCCCGCCGGTGTTTATGGGATTCGAATCGAATGCGAGAATCTCTGTCTACGTTTAGGCGCTGAGCTGAGCTAAGTTGACACAAGCAGTCGCCGGCGCGAAGCGCCGGTTCCTACTTGCAAACATTATTACTCGTATCTTAAGCAGATGCCTCGAATCACATTGTATCTGTTTGTTATTCCCAAATTCATGCTTTTTTTCCCTCGGTGCCTGCAGTCCATTGTCTTGGTCGCCTCGAGGCGTTTATTTTTTGAACATCACAGTTTAAACTTCGGGCGCCTTTAGCAAGCGCCGTGCTATGACGCGTGGATTTCGTGAAGTCCATCAATGCCGCGGCCAGGTTTAGTGCGTTTAAGCCCCACTTAAAGAGCAGCCGTACGTCCAATCAATCACCTTCCTTTCCTTCCCCCATCATCACTACGACACCGCCATTCTTCCTCGCGTCCTCTGCTGACTCTACGTTCAGTTCCTCTTCATCTGCAGTGCTTTCAATCTTCCCACTGGTCTGTCGCATGTTCTGGGATCTCGATAAAACTCCTCCTGACGATGGTGAGAATAGATTTCAGCGCTGTTTCCTCATGGCGCATCGAAACACCATTCTGGTTCCAGCCGAAACCGTTGGGCGCTGGACGCACCCGCCATTCCCGGACCATCCAGACGAGCTGGGGTGGGTATAGGGCCGCGAGGTTACGGAATGAATAAATACACTGCGGCCTATGATCGTCTGGCTCATCTTTAGTTGCCGAATACACGCTGACCTTCCTATGGAAGCATCGCCGAGCCTTCCACTTTCTCTGAATTGCTCACGGCCGGATGGCATCGCATCTCGAGGTCTTTGTCATGTGCGTTATCGCTCACTCTCTATCTTTCCCCGCTCATTTTATGCAGCATCGGCGAAGGTGGAGGCGACTTGGAGGAGTACTTCGGGCAGACGTGCGTGGGTGACGCCGGCTCATCTGATTCACGACTCCAGGGCAAGGAAGGGAGCGTGAACATCAAGGTATCGGTCAACGTCCCTAGCGGGCATTCGTGCATTCCGTACGTCTATTCTTATGTCGCCTCCCCAGTGTATCGCTCATCTTCATTCTGTTTCCGTTCTAGCTTTCATCTCGTTCAGTTACCTGCAGCCTACTGCACGCCGCAATCGGCATCCTCTCTTGGCCGCCATTGATGCGCATCCCACACGCTACGCTCTCGCTCATGAACCCTTTTTCAGAATTTGCGATGTCGTTGGTGGAGTACGGGCCGATTGACAACGAGCTCAAGCACGCACGAGCGCACGAGCGGCCGTTGTTCGTTGCCGCGAGGCTTCTAGCGGAGCAGTGTCCAGGCGATGCGGCGTGCGTCTTGCTCTGCCCTTTGTTTGAGGTATTATTGATTATTCATTTTGTTTTGGAACAGCCGCCTCTTGAAGACGCAAGCGGTTGATATTGTGTGTACGTGTGTTGCTCATTTTCATCGGTGCATGTGGGTCAATATTGGTGATTTGCTTCTAGAGGTGTCAAAGTGAAGGTGCTCCCAGAAGAGGCACACGCGATCTTGAGCCATCAGGTAGCGAACCACTATTCGATTAAAACGTACGTACGTTTCGTGCCAGTAACTCCGGAACGGGTTCGATCCATCGTCAGCGGTACCTGTATATTTCATCCTGCAATACATAGTTGTTCACCGCATCGTCGTGCCCAAATGAGCTACTTTATCTAACACTCTGAAGACTTTGTTTTCCCTTCTTTCAAGTGGGTTTAAGTTAGAAACGGTGTCCGCATTGCAGCGGTATTGGTATGTACTAGTTGCGCTCCTTCATGGAACACCCAAATTTGTGTATTATGCAGCGGTGTTGAACTTGACTCCCAGGCACAGTTTCCCTGTCAAAACTTGAATGTCGGAATAATGCTCACATCGTGATCGGACGACTCAGGTGTTCAAAGGTGAGGCTTTGCCACATCTTTCATACCTTCCCTGTCCCACTTCTTTCCCTGCAACGCACAACTGAATTCGCCTCAGTCGACAATTAGCGAAGCATGGGAGACAGAAATGTGGTGTGTCGGCTTCTATGTTTTATCCTTCCAGTTCTCATGCCACTCTGGGGATAGACGGTGTTACACCGCTGGTAGAAATTTCAATGCAGGTGCCTGGTTCCAGCCAATCACGGGTGAGGTTTGGTACCCTGCCGATCGCATGAATTAATATCCAGTCAGTATTCCTTCGTTGCAGTCAAGCGGGACTATGATTTACTCTGAAAGGTTCCTTTTGAGACTGGCCATTTCCGCGAATCGTATGAGGTGCGATCTTTATTGGCTCCACATCTAGAGTTGAATCTGATCGAGGTGCATGCCAGCACGATAAAATTATGACCTTTCTGCAGAATGCATTCAGTTTACGATTCACGGCCCTGTCATATGATCCCCTTGGTGTAGGCACATCATGGCGATTTATGAACTATTACACCCGTTAGGATACGCCAATTTATGTTTCTTAATTGTATTTTTGGCCATTCTGGGAAGGTACGACTCCTCGGCCGTGTTTCTCGAACCTCAAGTGACAGTGGAAAGACTCCAGGAATCCACTGCACCTACAGTACCAATTTAATTGTTCTGCGCGCCATTTGCATGTTTGAACTTCCGAAGCAATTCTAACTTACTCATATAGGCTGTTTTAGTAGTCTATTCGCATTCATGTAATAAAATTTTAATTCATTGTCCTTGGCACGAGTGGTGACCCGGACGGCTCAACATATGAAAGGTAGCCAGAAGCATGGCATACACTGTTTCAATCATGCCTCATATGCCGGAGCAAAGCGAAGGCATGTCTTGTTCAAATTAAAAAACTTTGGAAAATGCATTGAGGGCTTCCAAACTTCCAAAGGTCCAGCGCTTCCAAAGCCGCGCTTGAATCAGTGCCTCGGAAGCTTTAATGGTGGGCCAAAAGAGGAGTTTGGCATTGTGTACACTTTTATAGGCGCGCGCGCGCTTAAAGCTGATCATGGGGCCAAAAGCCCCGAGGAAGCGCCGTTTATTGAGCGCTTCCAAAGGTCTGGCCCCAGCGCTTCCAAAGCCTCGGGCCTGATCCCCCAAAAGCGGAGCTTGAAAAGGCTTCAGACGGACATGCTTAATTTTATAAAGAGGTAGAAAAGAGGTAGATTATACATGACGTTTGCCACCGAGCTGGCCATATATCTCTCGTGATTTCTTGCGGTTTGGGTATATCCAAATCCATGTCAATTGCGCACCACCGAAAAACAAAAAAGGTTGCGTCAGCTGGCGTATGGCTCGGGGCCGAGTTGAACGGGCGCTCCCATACAACAAGGTGAGATGCGATTATATATCGTGAGTGTGGTCCCTTCACCGTGCCGTTATGAATCCTTTTTGCTCCCAGATGTTCATAACTCGTTGAATGTTCAAAGAACGTGACTTTAGACTTCGAATCGGAATGACACACAGGACCAAAAAAAAAAAAACAGCCGATCAACGACAAAGTATGGCTCCGGCGATGTCCTGCCGCCCGCTGAAAGAATATCTATTGAGCGCTGTTCAACACCTTCCGATCCCACAAATTCTTATCGTCTTTCCAATGGATTTTCAGTTGAGCTGCACTCGAAGAAGGTTCCGTAGCACAATTGAAACAAGGAGTACAAACCATTTAGGTAAAAAGTACACAGAGGACTAGCACAGAGGCTGAAGTAAATCACAACAATACTGCTGCTCCTTGGCGAGACACCTCAAAATGTTCAACTATTCCAAGTCCCATCGAGAATCTTGATTTCGCCGGCTGAGACGCCGACGCTGGGTTGGGAAATTTTGGACACCGAGGCTGGGTTGGGGAATTTTGTGAGAATGTGGAATCCAAACGAGTGGGGGGAGGCGAGAAAGTAGGGAAACAGAATGGTAATTCATTTGTGCTCTCTTGAGCCCTTATATACCCTGGAGAACAATGTACTTAAATAAATACAAACAAGCGGTCGACGGCGCTTCGCGCCGTCTCCCACTTGCTAATTTGGTTATATATACATCCTTGACAATTTGACAAAAACTCGAGTTGAACTCAGCTGAATTGATGTTAGACACTGGATTTTTCCGCCCAAGAACCTGTTTTGTGAGGATTTGGATGCTATATAATTTACAATAAGTAAGAATTCGGGATCTAAACTGGGTTGAATTGATCCACGTTAAGTGGAGCGGCAACGTCTGGGTCGGAAGGACCGGGCAGAGATTAGGTACCTCGGTATACATCGTGGAATCCTTGTGAGCATAATTGAAGTAGAAGTGATGGATGGCGAAGGCAGACTTCAGCTGAGTGGAATTGAATTGATGTTTATTCCCTGTACATACACGTGACTGTATTTACTTTAGTAATACGCTCAATTCGTCAGTCACGCATCACACTCATTTGTTCTGAGGGCAGCAATAATTTTTTCTTGATTTATCGGATTTTCTTGGATTTTTAAAAGTATCGAAAAACCGGGGATGTGTCGAATTGAACGTAATACTACAGTGGTTGCTTGTTCATTGATGAATCTACAGAGAGATTTGTGAGCCTATTGGATGGAACGATGATTGATGGGGATTTATCAAGATTGGAAACTGAGTCACTGCCAGTGAATGCATTGCAATTTGTATTCTGCGGCTCTGAGTGCGGACCAAATTTGAGGAAGACAATGAGAATATCTTTTTTTAAGGCTGCAGTCAAATTGAGAAGTTTATCACCGGCTTATCATTCAAAGCGAAGGCGCAAGAAGCCGCTAATAAATATAAGTCACTGGCGCCAGTTTCGGTGCTTAAATTAGCGCTTCGCAAACTTTAACGTGAGCAAAAAGCGTAGTTTGGTATTGTGTACGTTTTTATAGGCGCGCACGCGCTTAAAGTTGATCACGGGGTTAGAATCTCCGAGGAAGCACCGTTTATTGGGCGCTTCCAAAGGTCCGGACGGAGCGCTTCCAAAGCCTCGGGCGTGATCTCCCAAAAGCGGAGTTTAAAAAGCTTCGGACGGACAGGCTTAATTTTATACAAGTGGTTGCCAGCCCGCTTCGCGGGCTGGCATCCCCTTTGTTAATTAGATTTTGAAGGCCATATCACGATTAGATATTCTAGCAAGCGGCTGACGGCCAACCCTTTGTAAAATGAACATTTTCTCTGTTACATTGAAAACTGGAATGAATATATTACAGTAGAAGCTCGCTCCATACGATATTAGTGGTACAATTTGACGTGTCCCCGTCGTATTTCAAGATCAACACATTTTCCGAGTCAGGTACTCGTGTCATTGCGGAGTACAACTGACCATGAGAAAACACAGGTCTCCGCAGATCCAGGCCAAGCTTATGCACCGTTAAACCTTGGCAGCCATTAAATGTTGTCGCATAGCAGAGACTTAATGGTATTTGTTTTCGCTGAACCACGAAGTTGAACCCCTGCGGTTGGAAGTGGAAGGTGATTCGGGGAATGTGGATACAAATCTGAATCGGGTCTGAGTGACTTGTAAATTTATGTATGGTTGGTACTTACTGCATCAACCACTTGTCCAGCCACCAATGCAGAAATAGTTTCAACTTCAACAGTGTATCGGAAGAGGTTGCGAACTATGACGCGAGTGTTTTTAGTGAGTCCCCGTGCTGGGTTGATGTTGCGCGTCAGTCGGCATATCGCTCCCACTTTGAGAATAACTTCGTGTGGAGGGATGCCAGGCTCGTTCAGAGAGTTCAGAAATTCGGGGTCTGCGAGGATTGAATTTTCAGATCCGTCGGTATCACCTTCAATGGAGTCGCTGCTGATGTAGCAGTGACTCAGACCCGGGACGGTATGGAGTATTGTGGAATTAAATTCGTCAACAAAGGAATTGAATGGAGTGAGGATGGCTCGTGAGATACAGACCATTGGGTCTACCGCTACACTTGGGGGAAAGACAAAATTAATAAGGGTCTGCGTGGAGTCTGTGTGGTGTAAGCGCCCGAGGTCGACGATGTCGTGATCGTGGTTGTCTCCAATAGCATCTAGAAATGATGCAAAGTCGGGATCATTTCGTTGTCTCATGGAAACATCTAGGCGCAAGATCTGGAAGCGTTTGAAGATTGGTTGTGTACGCAAAGATGCCTTGCAGATTGCAGTTCGACCCCCAAAACGAACTACGGGCGCAACCTACGCTGGATGTTAGTATCGTGATGAGAAGGTTCTTTAAATCGCACCTGTCGGAAATCCCCAACTGTAATCAACATCCGTCCACCCCAGACTTTGTTGGACTGCCCGGTCAATCCTCGCATCAGACGGTCCGCACAATCGAAGGCTTTGAAATGCAGGCCTCCGATCTCATCGATCACATGGCATTTGGCGGCACACAAAAGGCGAGCTCGGTCACTCTTTGGCCGTACCGAGGATATTAAGAAGGGCTTGTACTCATCCACGGGAATTCCATAGAGATAGTGCGTTGTTCGTCCGCCAGGATAATTTTTGGCGGCAAATGCAGAAGATGCAGTGAGCAACACAATTTCGTCAACTTTTCGAAGTGCACCTATCACGGGATAGAGGACATAGGTTTTGCCACGTCCTGCACGGCCATCGACATGAATGGGAGGGGGGTTGTCCATTGTTGAAATTTCCATTATACGGTCATACACTGTGCGCTGGAATTTGATGTCACTTATGCGGTTTTTCAACATAATTAGAATGGAAAACATACTTGTTCAGCTGTGAGACTGTCTTTGAAGCCACAGAGATTACCGGGGTCACCACTCCACTGTAGACGTTCTGCGTCAACTTCCAACTGTTGTTCTTCGGGTTCCGGGAGCCCAATATCGGTCAATGTTCTTCCCAGTCCTTGGAGAAGACTCTGGAGTTCGCGTAACAGCTCGTTCTGGATCAAACTTGTATCGGGTCGAGAGGTGACCCGTTGCATGCGATCCCGAATATCGGCAGACAGGCTAGCCTCATGATCCTCCCATATTGACATGACTGGATTGCCTTCGACTGCTAAGAGTATAAAAATCCAACGCAGTTGCGCTGGAGCGGTGCCAAGGTTCAACAATTCTTCAAAGGCCATGACCGCCTCGTCGCGGTTATCAAATAAGCCCATGGCTCGAGCGGCCTCCTGATGTGTCGGATACACAACTCCCTCAATGGTTCTGATATCTGTCCAATCACGGGCGCTTCGGTGGAGCAGAAGTGCGCGAAGATAGAAAACATCCCCATGGCGCGGGTATACCATCTGCACACGGCTGACAGTGACATGATTCTCTTTGTAGAAGCGTATGCGCATCCTGGGCCTAGTCGGATATTCATTCTCTAGTATCTCGAGCGGATGCATGTCGTCTGTCGCGTTATGTTTCACCAGCCTGCACTGAGAGCCAAATTGAAGGTATGTCATGTTGTCCAGGAGGGGGTGGCGTGGCCGTTCCATGTATCTAACCAAGAGTGTAGCATCAGATTCCGAGCCGTCTTTGCGTGCCATCTGGCCCCGTTGTCGGCCGGGCAAGTGAATCGGAAGACGTTTGACTGCAGGTCGTTTCTCAGTGATGTGAAAAGAGGCAATCCGCATCGCAGCTTCAATGCTGGACAAATAACGTCCGCGTTCGTAATCCCGGATTTCATCGACAGGTTTACGGGTGGATACGGAGCCCTCAGGCCGTGGCGCGTCCTTGGGTGTTTTGCGCACCGACCAGTTGGTCTCGTCGAAGCCTTTGAAAAAATACTTGTACAGATACTGGAACAGGTTCACACCCATCGAATATTCCACGTTTATGTGGCAGTCGTATTTGAGAATCAGCCAAGGAATATGTGAGACAATGAATTCGTCCTCACGCTCGCGGCGTCGATGTTGGAAGTAACCTGCAATAATATTCAGAATTTTAATGAGTTATTAGTAACTGACACGAACCGCGATCGTTGAAAGAGGATTCTTGTCTCACTGGTTTCGGATACTCGTATTGGCACGCGCGGGGCCAGCCACATCGATGGTATGTTTTATTTGGGTCATGGACGTGGCTCATGTGGCGTTTTATCGCATCTCGCAGGGGTCCTGCGGATCGGGGGAGCTCTGCGCTGAGAAACGCATCGATTTCAGCTGGAGTTCTCGGGATATTGCGCAAGGCTAGAGCGATGTGCTCATGAGGAAGTCCGCGTTTCTGGAATTCCGTGACGCGAATATGGTAGAGGATGGGGCCCATCATAGTATGAAGATCTTTCATGAACAACGACAGATATTGTCGAAAAACTCGAACAATGAGATCGGGCCGGTCGTTTGCAGCTTGCCCTGGGCGCAGTTGGGACACGATCTCGGGCCAACGGGGATTGGTCGTAAATGTGATGAAAAGAGCGACAGGACCAAGCGCTTTCCGCAGAGCCAGACAATCAGAAATATTGGCGGCGGACCAGGCAGGGGAATGGATGAATGTGGATGGTAATCGAACATCCTCAACTCGTTCCTCATCCCCAGATCCGACATATTCGTCCTCCTCTTGATCTGAAAGTTGGTTGAGACGTATATAAGTGAGTCGCGCTTCCTCGATTGCGCTCCAGGCATCCACCAAATATTCACCTGAGGAGCATCAGTAATATTTCACGAAGATCAACGATTATCAATTACCTGTTAAACGCGAGAAGGCGGACATTTGCTCTGCATTCATAAAGAATCTGGTACGATACCAGCGCGCCTGACTGAATTTTTTTCCCGCTGCATTCAGTCGACTTGGTGACCAACCCAAGGTGCCATAGGGGAACAGCAGAAGGTAGTGCAGTGGTTCCACAAAGGGCGAGAAGAGATCAAGAAATATGGGTTCATTAGCTCCTTTTCGTTGAATGACCAGTTTGCGTCGTGTGGGAAGGGCTGCAGGAGCTAGGGAAATGATTGCTGCAACCTCGGAGTCAGGTCCTGCATCAGAATATTCAAGGTGTAAGGCAATATCGTCTTCGTCGTCATAGACGTTCAGATCCTCGAGTTGGGAAATGTAGGGGTTCACTCGCTCCAACCCTGCGAGTGTAGCATCAACCCACTGAGAAGGGATACTCATAGATTGTCCCTTTGCAAACATGGCTAAGGGATCATGGATGAACCATCGGATGGCATGCTCTCCTTCATGTGCGGGAAGGAGGCGATGATAGGTACGGCCCCCATTCAAGGTCACAGCTGCTACACCTGGTGAAAATTTCATAAAATCACCATCAAAAACTCCGAGGGCAGTAAGGCAGAAGAGCTGGTTTAGCTTGCGCGACAGAGAAGCAGTTTTGCGATCGGTAATAAAATAGTCCCACTCTTCGGGGTATGGAGGAAGCAGCGGCTGACAGTGACTGCCTTTGGGGCCGCAGACAAAGCATTTGTCGTGGCAGCTTTCTCCAGTTAAAATCTGTACACCATTAGGACGCACGAAATGGGGAAACGTTGTGATGCACCTTGATACCGCAGTGTTTGCACACTCGATTCCATTTCAGACCAAGTGGGGCCGGGGATTGATTCCTATTCAGCCTAGAAACACGAACCCACCAGTGCTCGTTATTGTGGGGGCATTAGCGCTGTGTCTTGACGATGAATGCGCAGAGGTGTTAGCAATCCGGATCCGTGTTCGGGCCTCATCCGGCAGTGAATCTCGAGCAACTCTACGGGCATCACTATCGTTCTTCCGTCTCAGATCTCGGCCATGACTATCTTCGCTTGCACGTCGTTGGCGTTGTGCCTCACGGCGAAGGCTTCGATGGTACTCGGTATCAAGCTCGGACAGCATCTGGTCGGTTGATGCTTCGTTTGACCTGAGAGTCGTGAAATAAGAGCACAAAGAGCTTAAAAATGTGGGCCATACCCAATAGAAAAGACATGCTCCATTGTGTCGCCGTGCTGGACGATGGTGGAGGTAGAGGGATCAGCGCTAAAACGCACGGCCCCGAGAATGCGAAGTCAGATTGATCAGCATTGTTTACATTTGTGGACACTTTTATAGATCGGCCCTAAAACGCACGGGCCGGGAGTGCGAAGTCAGATTGATCAGCAATGTTTGCATTTGCGGACAGTTTTATAAAAAGAGCAAAGATCCGGGGTATGAGCTTGGTGGAAAGATCAATGATATAATGAGCTTGTTAGAAAGATGCGGAAGAGAGAGATTAATAAACCGGAGCCAGCCATTGATGGGGAAGATGGCAACCAAAGTTCTGGACCGATAGACCCCAAAGCGGAGTTTAAAAAGCTTCAGACGGACAGGGATAATTTTATAAAGAGAGAGAAGTAGGGAGATACATGTCGAAGAACAATGGTATTCAAGAAGTAGAGTTTCAGGCCAGCTGAAACTGCTCAACGGGCTGTGCGTCTCTATGCACAGTGTGGCCATGTACGTGGAAATAGGTGTCGGCTTGTAATTATTCCAACAAATTTCAAATGCTAGAGCGATTTCAGTGCCATGTAGACCGAAATAAAAGTGTCTTACAAATGAACTAAAAAAAAAGGGGACCACAAATCAACGCACAACTCCGAAGTAAACCAACCGACATACACAGACAATGCCTGACGGCAATAGGATAAATCCTACCCACCAACTGGTGGGCAGTAGGATCGATCCTACCCAGCAATTGGCGGGCCCTTAAATTCACTGTATTGAACAAATCTGATCCTATCCTATCCAACCGTAGTTGTAACATTGCATGATAGAATTTTAATCTCATATTTAAATGACAACAGTAATGACAAAACCATCCCAACGGAGTAGAGTAATATGGGTGGGTAGGATGGGATAGGATAGGACAAATATCCTAGCTCACCTCAAAGGAGTCCATTGGAACAACGCGATTCATAGAGTGACAGCTGTGTCCACTGCAGAGGATGTGATGATTGTGTGCAATAATCCGAGCCATAACTTAAAAAATGATTTCAACTAACGAAAGTCAGCTTGGAAAATGTAGTTCAAGGAGATGGCATACCTTATTTATTCTGGGTGTCCACTCGTTGATAGGGCACGTACTGGGGTACGCATAAAAACCCGAGTTTTTATTCATTTTAATACCTATCGCCGGGGGAAAACGTGAGGTTTAGCAACGGGGCGTACACCTACCTCGGGGTAGTACGCTACACCTTTGACGGCTGAAAGCCAGCGGGTAATCACGAGTTGAAGATTCAATAGTTAACTCTAACGAGTTAACTGTTCTATTAGTCAACCATACTGTTGGGCCCCGGGGGTCAGTTGATAGCTGAGTCCTTGGGCACTAGAGGTGATCAAGAGGAATTACATTATCTCAGGACTGGCCGCTGGACAAGCGGAGTACGGGAATATCATACAGACAATATTTAGGGTTCAGCCGCTGGAACGGTTCATCCGGCGGAGCTTAGACTAGATTTTACTTTGGCAGAATGTCAAACCAGTTCATTGGGGTGGGATACTATAACCAACGGCTGGTCAAACGATCGCCCCGCTGAAAGGTTCTTTCTCCGCTGAAATACTAGATTGCTGCCGTGGAACTCTGAGCATGATTAAGAGCTTATTGTAAGAGCCGGGGCAACCGACTAGCCCCGGGGGAACATATGTGATCGGCGGGAGAGGATTTGCGATCAGATGAACTGATCTTGGGCTTTACCTGCCAGTCGAAGACTCAGACGCGGGAGTAAAAGTTACTCCCGCGGGACTAGTTATGGGTTCCCGCTAGATAAGACGAGAAGAGCACTTTCTGTCGCAGGACATGGCAGAGCTCCCGCTGGAACGTAGGAGTTCAGCGGGGTGATGAATAGGCATCCTATTTAGGGAGCATCACCGGCGGGGCTTAGTAAAAAGCACGCCATACTCGGTTCACTATGGGAACCGCATGATATACCCCCGGGAGACAGTGGAAATACCCACGGGAGAAAATACCGAATATACCATTGGCCCGCTGGTCTCTTGGCAAGAGCAGAATGTGTTCCGGCTGGTTTCCTTATATCTCCGTTTGTAATTCTGGACATGTATATAAGCAGTAAGATAATTAGTAGAAGGGTAGTAAACTATCCCCCGTTGTTCAGGGCAATATAGGAGACTAAGAAATAGAAATCAGATTTGAAAGACTTGACAGACGGAAGTCACTGAAATTGAGAAGTAGCCAACGTGAACTAAGCCGCTTGCCCTGTAAGAGCTCAGCCGCCAGCTTGGAGCCGTTGGTACGCCAGCCGTTCAATTGCAGCCACCGGCCCTAAACTAAGAGTCGTCCCGTTGGGATTGAGTTGAAGACGCCTCGTCAGTCATCCGGCCGTTGTCATTCCCTGGCACGGTCTAGATAAACAGCCGGTGCCGTTCTCCCTCATTTCGGACGGTCAGATCCCTCATTTCACGGTCGAACTATTCGCCCCACGATAGAGGTTCTCCCGCTGATAAGAATCGTGCTCCCGCTGGACATAAAGTCGCCACGCCGGAAAGATTAAACTAGCATAACAAACTTGACGGGTTTCTGTACCCTACCTCCCCGAACATAAACACACGAGTATTTGGATATTGGTTGTGATTGAGATTGGATTATATATATTAGTTGATAGTAGTCACTAGTTCACTGTGTTCACTAGTCTATTTAGTCTTTTGATTTCACAGCTGCACCCAAGTGCACCGTTTCATCGTGCTTGACATCCAGGCCATAGTCATTGACCACAATTGTGATCAGAAGGCCACCAGAGAAATCTAATGCCATAGTAAAGGGTAGACACCATCAAGACACCATCTGCCAAGCCTCTCAGCCCTGCAATGCGTGTGGTAGAGAAACTTGCTCCACCGACGATCCCGTGCTTCATTCAAGATGACCAAGTTGGTCCCATGAGAGGGAGCAGCAGGGGAGAGTTTGACCGTTGACAAAGAAACAGAACTTGAAATGAAACAGAAGTAGGGTCCGGGCGAAACACAAAGCGAACAAAGCGAACAAAGTGAACAACAAAGATGGCCCAAGCGGATCAATCGGTCGGCAATAGTTGTAGCGCCACATACACGGCCAAACAAACCTCTCTTAATTCTCGACCACTACCATCGACCTCCCGTATTCCTGGATGTTTGCTTCCTACCGCCCTGCGAAGCTTGAGGTGGCTTCAATCTTTGTGTTTCATGAGTTGACTCTGTGTCGCTCAACCGCGACATTTCATGGCTGTTTCCTCGCCCTTTCTGGTTTCTTCGGCTGCTATGCACCCGACGGAATTCTGGTGAGTGGCTAATCTATCCGCCCAATGGGATAGGATAGGACACAAAGTTCTATTTTGTATCCTATCCTATCCTCCAATCCTATTACATCCCGTCCCATCCTATCTTGATCCTATCTCATCTCGATCCTATCTCATCTTATCCCATCCCATCCCATCTTATCCTATCCATTAGACTTTGCCTCTTCCCGTGTTCTGGACACGGCCTCCCCTCCCCCGTGATTCAGAATCATTCACCCTATCACTTTTTGGTCCTTGTACTTAGGATAGGATATTTCACTATGGGATACTTTAGGATAGGTAGCTAGGATGTCTAGTAGGATACGGGAGAAATTTAATCCTACTGCCCACAAGTTTGTGGAAAGGGTCAATCCTATCAGCTGCGGTCGTCGACACACATAAGCAGTGAACACTGAAGTCCGTGAGACGGTCAACTGATATCGCAGTATCTGAATCTCACACATAAAATCTTCCTCTTTGCGCAGCGCATGCAGAGTTCCAACAAGCTCTCTACGTATGCCTGTCTGTGCTGCCTTGATATGAACTGCCAGGCCTGATCTGCACCTGCCAAAAAAACTGGCCCTACCATTGCTGCCCAGCGCCGTTGAAGACAGCTTGCCGTCACCATTCCAGCAATCTGACAGAGACTGTCCTGGCGCCGTCCTTCTCTCCCACCATTGCAAGGCAAACAAAGGGCTTGCTCCATTTGTTTGAAGCTAACCAATCTCTTAATGACGTGGGATTAGGCCTCTGCGAGGCGGGTGGCCGAACCTTCGAGAGGCTGCACAAAGACCCTCTTATAACTGGGCAACACTTTCCAGACTTCATGCAGAGCTGTTGATTCTAAGGGCAGCCATCACTGAGTGTTTGCAGCACAAAATGAGCCTTTAATTTCCGATAAATGCCAGCCACATTAACCATTGCCGATCAGCAGTTTGGTAGTCGAAGCCGGACTGGTGCATTGTTGTTATTGATTTCAAGATGACAGCCGAGACTGGGGCCGGATGTTCAAACTCAGCTCACATTGTTACTGCTCTGAAAAACAAACCTCTGGCACTCAGTAAATTGGTGGAATGAATACCACCAAGTAAGAAAGAGATACAGATGTCAGCTAGCTCCCATACTCACCTCTATGTAGAATAAACTCCGCGCTGATCTTGCGGCAAGGAGGCGGCAGTCCAATGGAGATGAACTGATCTCGTAGGCATGGCAATTGATATGATGTTTGAGCACTAAACACAAGTGACACATCAACTGAGCAAGATTTCAAGGCATAATAAATCGTAAGCCAGACCTAAAAAACCAGGAAAATGAGAGGAAGGGGGAGCACAAGGGCTTATGACTTGGACTTGAAAAATCCCCTTACTACTTCTCTGCTGCTCTGATTTCAATGATGACCAATTTCAGATGACAAATTCTTTGTTTGTACTTATAGCAAAACGGGCCAAAACACATCTTCTCCTGGGTAGCTAAACCTCCGGTTCAGCCAATAATTTCTGGGTGTCCAAGCCCACAGATAAGTTGAATTCAATGGGAACAACCTTCACCACTCATGGACATAATTGAATGCTCCAAAGGCGACGCAGGTTAATTCAAGATCTAAATCAACCCAGTTGATTTGAATGGTGTGTTGCTCTTGATCTCTTCTTTTTTAACAGTGACTTTGTCTTTACACAAATAACTATAGTAGCCTGCTGCACGGGTGGGCCGGTCTAAGTGCTGGAAAAAAAAAGAAAAAAAAAACACCGGCAGAATTGCTCAACGTGTGCTGGGTGAAAATATCTCGACACCGGCGTCCAAGCTCTTTCAAAACGTCGGTGCGAGAAGGGTTTCTAGGCCCAGAGATGCACAGAGGAAATCAAGTTGTTGCACGGGCAGACGATTCGGAGATGCAGACGGAATTTCCAGCATAAATAATATTTTGTTGTCAAATACGGTGCGGTAAAATATAGATCCAGACTACTCGAGAATCCCAACACTTTCATTTCCCGAGCTATCTGCGTCGTCCTGGGTCCGAACGCGCTTGAGCTTGTTTGGGCTGCATACTGCTACCAAGTTGTTTATCCGAAGCAAGTCATGGGGTCTCCAAGATCCCACACAAAGCAGGCGGCGGACATGCTGTTGCGGGTGAAGTGCAAAACTAACGTGGTCCTGCGCACTCGTCTTGCTGTCACGGCCGTGTAGGGTATGCGGGTGCAGCACGGGTCTTAAATCGCGACCTGTACCCGTACCCTCCCTTTATATCTCTGAAAACTTCCTGTGAGTTAATTGTATGATTCCCCATGTGTCGCTTGCCGCTGGGGACTCACTGCACAAGCTATCCTCTTTTTTTTTTGAAAAAAAAATCGAATCATATCATATGTGGGCAATATCATTTTCTCTTACTATGCTTGCCGAAGCGAGGCACTGTTGGGTTCATGTTTCCAGGCTGAATTCAAACAAAGTGTGGCTCCACTTGGTCTGAAGTGGAATTGACTGTGCAAACACCCGGTGCCCCGCGAATTTCTCCCTTTTCCATGTCCTAATTCTGATGGCTTCTCGGGCCACCAACCACTCGGGACAGATAAAAGGTCTCCTACCAGTACAAATCTATATAAGAAAAGCCGTGGTTTGTCTAGACAAAAGTAGCGCCTATGGGAATCAAGAAGCCATGGCTCCACATTTCACTGTCAAGATGTTGTATTTGTGCCCAGAAATGAGTTAATTGGTCGAGCGCTCCACCGCGATGTTCAAGTTTCCACCGAAATGTTGAAGTACTATTTATAATGTTGCAATGGTGCGTTTGTTCTGAGATCTGTTGGCAGAAAAACCCTTTGACGGCAAATTGGATGCAAAGACGCCTGCACCACAAGAATTAACCGTTCTTTAAGATTTTGCTCGTTCGGCGGTGCTCATAAATGTTTACGGGCAGGGTGAAAGTGATGCTTTGACGTTGCACTGACGCTTGATCGACGCTGTGACGTTTTTCAACTGACGCAGATCGGCGCTTGATTGACGTTGCAAGATTGATGTCGTCACACTGGCGCAGTGTCACGCTCTAGTCATATTGTGGGATGCCATATTTATTGACGCACGCATTCATCGCTGCACCCAGCCGTAAACATATGTCGCCAATTTACAACAACCACGCGCTGGTACCCCATAATACCCTGGTGGTCCTCAACGCTGTAGGACATGAGCGCTGTGAAGCCTATTTCTCACCAATTCCTCCATTGCTCATGCCTCCACCCCGCACGCTCGTTGTCGTCCAAATGTAATTGTGTCTTACTTTTAATACATTCTACCTAACCTATGACGACTCCGAAATTCTATGCAACACCTTTTTTCCAATTATCAGCGCCTCTTTAGGCCGCCAACTGCAACACCCTCTTTGTGGCACACCCCCGATGGAAACATTCTCCGAATGCGGCCCACCACAACTCGCTACCTGGCTCAAAGTGTGTGGAAAGTAATTATTAGGCAAATAATACACGCTACAGGACCAATATCTGGTCTCACAGCGCCGTGAAATGCGCGAAAGACTTACTTGTAATTCGATGTTTCTGTCTCTACCTAACCCACACCAACAGAAAAGGTTAGTGGCCGTCGTTTGACATCCGGTCCATCCGGTCGGTTAAGTCGAATGTTCTATCGAGTTAATTGACCTTCCCGTCAGAGTTTCTGCCTTGCAAGTAATCAAAGACGTCACTTGAGACTCGTAGTGGAAGCTGTTTAATGGTCTGATTAATTTTGAGATCCCCGCATGCTGGATAGCAATTCTGACTGGAAGACTAAGAGTTGTTTAATGAATTCATCTCAAAGGCCATCTGTCGATGCGTCAGTGAACGTTAATATAACTGACACATGGTGGCTGTGTAGTATTGTCGCAGCTGCGGAAGAGCGGCGGGCGCAGTTGTAAAGCATTCTTGATCAAGGTGTACAATGGCGGGTTCTCTTGATTGTCAGACGTTACGGTGGATCTATTAGAGCCGTTTAATGCATTAATCTCAAAGGCCATCTGTGGATGTGTTAGTCAACGTCAATACAACTGACACATGCTGGCTGTGCATTGACGCAGAGCGGCACACCCACTGCCACCCATTGACGCTGCACACATTGATGAAGCACTGCAGCTGGAGGTAGGAGAGATTGAATTTCTTCTTAGTCGTCTAGAAGTCAATTGTTTTGTGAGGGGAAGAAACCATGTCTCTCTCTTTATAAAATTATCCCTGTCTGTCTGAAGCCTTTTAAATTCCGCTTTTGGGAGATCAGGCCCGTACCTTTGGAAGCGCTGAGTCCAGACCTTTGGAAGCGCTCAATAAACGGCGCTTCCTCGGGGCTTTTGGCCCCATGATCGACTTTAAGCGCGCGCGCGCCTATAAAAGTGTACATATCGCCAAAGCTCTGATAGGCGCCATTTTTTCAGAAAAGTGGGAGCCGGCGCGAAGCGCCGGCGAGCGCTTGTGTATATTCAACTAGTACCAGCAGCTTATATATATCCATGTAACTATGTGAACGGGAATGTGAAATAAAGTATGGTTTGGTGTTCAAGGAGACGAGGGGATTTGGAATAGAAGGTATGAAATATGATTATATCTACCGTTTTTTTAACGAAATGGACGGCTTTCATTTGCAGCTCTTTGGTTTCATCCCCTTCGAGCCTATCTCCTTACTCCCGCCTCTCGCAAACTCCCCACTTGCAGCATAAACACCCCACGGCTTGCAAAGCAGTTCAACCTAATTCGTGCAATGTTCTCACTGAGCCCATAATTCCAGATCCCTAAAGCTCTGGGATTGAACCCAAACTCGCACTGCTTAGGATTTTGCCCTTCCCCCCCATACGGGTTATCCCCGTTTCTGTCTCTCTCTCCCAATCTGCCTATTTTAATGAAGTGGAGCTCGATTCAACAGCAGCTGAACTGCCCTAAACAAATACTTTGACACAGTCTATCGACCAAACAGCCCGATATTCCCACAAGGTCCGTAACTTCCGTTGCCGTTGACATACGCAACCTTGCGGCCACTGTTTATGTACGATGAATGTCACCTGCGGGATCGCCAAAAGCCGTAGATCGTTGTCCACATCGGGACAGTCGAGGCGCAGAGGTATGTCTCGTGCGCCCCAAAACATTCCCGATTTGTGTGCATCGCAGCCCTGACACGCTCGTCGACTGCGGCCACGTGTGCATGTCTCTCATATAAGAGGCTGCGTTCCCACTTTTTTTTTTTTTGAATCGACGCCTTTCATTTACATCCCTTTGTTCTTCCCCCACCACGCTCTGTATGCGAACTTCCTCTCAATAGTCGCGATGCAACGCTGATCTCCCCAACCGTTATCTGCTCGCAAACACTCTCCTACCCCTCAAACACTTCAAGAATACACACCGATCAATTCTCCTGTTGTGTCCGCTGTTTGTCCTGATCAAACGCCTTGCGCCGGAATAAATTTGGATCCTGAAGCCATCATTTCAACGCCTCATGTTCTCTGTTGCCCCATATCCTCCCAATGGTACTTGCGCCAAACCGACTCCTATGTTCTTCCTTGATGCCATCGGTTTGGGGGATCGTTTTTGTACATCTGCAAGTTGCATTCAACAATCCCTACATGCCCGGTCCTCATGGGCCAAAGAGTGGCTTGCTTTCACGTAATGTGTTTGCGTTTACACTCGCTTGAAAACCACATCATCATTGATGTGAACACATTTTTCTCAGACGGAGACCGGGTATGCCCTCATTCTCATGAATCTTGCCAGGCTTAGCTGATTTGAGCTCGAGCTCTGTTCGTCGAACACACTCGATATTTCGCGAAAGGCCAAGACGATAATTGTGGATTTTGGCTTGGTCTTTTGCTGAACTGCGTTCACCGTAATCCAGACCCTGAACTTTCCGACGCGAATGCGACCATTGGTTCAGTATAGTTCTGATCATTAGTTCAGTGTGATTCTGCTTTTAATAAACTCCTCACAAAACTATAAGAACTTGCCGGAGCAATGATAAGCCGTGTTTCGAAGCATGCATGAAAATAGACAAAAGGAGCACTATTAGGAGGCTATACATGGAATGTGTATGTCTCTATTAGTAAATCCGACATGTAGCATCAGACACTAAGGGCATGAACGAAACATGTAGTCTTTAGTTCTTGAGTAGTCGCTTATCGGGAACAGCCATACCCGAAAGGACTATCTGGCAAAGGGGAGGACAGACACTATCACGAACCGACTAGAGTGGATAGTTTGGACTCTCTATCTTATCACGAAACACGACCCATGCTGCGAAATATGACGAAGTCCAACTGGCCGACATGGCGATCACACTTTGATCGGATATCACCGATATCATCATGATCATCTGAATTGGGAAGATCGAAGTTCAGCATAAGGTTTTTGAACCAGGCACCGCGCCTACCATGGACTTAGGGGTATCAATTGAAAGCCATTGAGTCCTAGAACTCGATTCTGGATACTCTGTTTGAGGGAGAGGTCTGCACAGTTGAAGAGACAGACTATGATCACTCATTTAGGAGTGATCACATGGAAACCAAATGGCAACCTATTTATTGTGGGAACCACTTGGTGTCTCCTGGTCTTCTTGGTATCATTGGAAAGCTACAGGAGGCTAGAACATGGTTCTAGACTTCGTTCTCAAGGGAGGGATGTGTGGTCTGCACTAGATATTTGGTTAGGAGAACTTGGTGACAACTAGGGGCTTCAATTCAATATCTGAAGGCAACCGTCACAGCCAGGTGTCGTCCATGACATCGCACTGACTCATTCTGACTCACTCTGACTCGACTCAATACATATTGATCATGTGAAAGGCTTGGAAACTTACAAACCATCTTTGGTGTAGCATAATCATAGTAGAGTACCCCAGTTTTGTACTGTATATAAGGAGGGCTTTTGTACGATAGTAGACACTGATGCAGCATCCCAACTAGCATGGCCTTGTGTCCTCTGCGCTGAGGGTGTTGATCAAGGTGTTTACTGTTGTGTTTGGGCTTTTGCCCCCAAGTATCATTAAATACCACAATCAACTACATTTTGGCGGGCTATCAAGGGAGAACAAAGGGTACCAACGTGATTATTGTGATATCAGGGGATGCATTGGAACGGGATACGACGTGTACTTGCATTTGGGCTCAGGGGCATTTTCGTGATAAGCACTTGATAGTCTTGGAGACTCTAAATCCAACCTTGTTGCAATGAAGGATGTTCAACCTTCGGTTGAAAGCCTAGTTTTGCCACATTCAATAACACAGACCCAGAGCATCGCACTGGCTCAAGTGTAGCTCACACTTCAGCTTCTGAGATTGCATCCACTCCTGACCCAAGAATGAGATATCAACCACCAGTTGATATCAATTGAAAGTCGAGGAACGCAACTCGTCGGATCGTCTATGTTGGATGCTTAAAAGCATAGTTTAGTGGTTGGTGTAGTGTGTGTTTTGGGTGATTAGTGTTAGAGATCCACATCCAGTGGATCCCTGACCTTATCACGAAAGCATGTCGCACCAAGCTGCTTTCGCGTTTTGAGTGTTTTAGCCATAGATCCCGAGCACACCGTTCAGCGAAGCGCAGGCACATCTTGTAGTGATGAAATAATGGATGGAAACAGAATGGAAATAGAGTGGAAACGGGGTTGGATGCGACGAAAAGAAATGAGTACAGCTGCATGGATCAATCTTACAACAAATTGGACCTTAAAAATGTCTGGGTAATGAATGGCCCGTAATCTGTGGCGAGAAAATACAGTGGTGGTCAAGCGGTGGTAATATTGTGGTATGTGACTGTTGTCTCATCCCGCTGAGTTCATTAACCTTACCGTTGAAATATTTGCCTCGTATTTATTGGTGGAGACTAAGGGTGGAGGTTGTTTCACGGTGAACAGTGAACCTTACCTCAAGACTATTTTGTAAATAACTTTGACATGGTTTCAAATTATGAGTTATTGTTCTTCCTAAGCCTTCCAGATATACATTAGACTTTTTTGGTGCAATAATCCATAAGCACATGTGTGAATACGTCAGTCAACGTCAGTGCAATACTGACGCAGAGTGGCTGTGCATTCACGCATCGTACTAACGCAGATTGGCGTGCCAAGCATCGCAAGCGCAGCCGACAAACTGGACAAGGCCTAAACCACACACTCTCGTGCTTACCGGGAGCCATGAAGGATATATAGGAATGATTTTCTCAGATAATCTCAAAGACCGTCTGTGGCTGCATCAGTCAACGTCGGTGAAAATTAACGCGTGGTGGCTGTGCACTGACGCAGAGCAGCGCACACATTGATGCTGGCCGGTGTATGCAGTGACAAGGCATTGCTGCTGAATTTAGAATCATTTTTAATTATAACGGGTAAAGCTTACAGTGGTTATAGTCAATTTAAGGATGTGTTGACACCGGCAGCGACGCAGTATTGATTAAGGCGTGAACGAGACGAGTTGTTTGCGAGTTGTCTGAGAGCCACTTCGGATGAGTTTTAATTTTGTGGTGATGCGATGAGATACCTATTTGGGTGTCGAGGCGACCGGCACAGATTGCCGCATGAGTAGCGCAGACAGCGTTGAGTCCTTGACATTGACGTTGAACTGACGTGGGTCGGTCACACTGACGTTGTGTCACGGCGCAGAGTCGGCGCTGACTGACGCAAACTGGAGATGTAACTGACACTTGAATTGTCTACATTGACGCTGCAAGGCGCTGGACTGGCATTGAAAATCTGCGCGGATCGGCGCAGTGACATTTGTGATGCTATCACATTGACGTTGATTGACGTTGCAAGAAGTTTTTCTCGCTGTTTTTAACGATCGGCCCGTATTCGGAAGCCAAACGATGTATTAGTGCTCCAGTCAGATGCTCACTGAAATTAGGAGTCCAGGGATACCATTTAAGGTAAGTTCAACATTGACGCAAACTGACGTGGCATGCGTCAAACGTCAGTACTGCGTCAAAATCTCCTTGCCCAATGTGTACCTGTTGGTTTCTTTCTCCACATAGCTTGGCTGCTCTTGGCTCTCTCTCTCCTGGCGCCTGCCTGCGCAGTCTCTTCTCCGGTGTGCTACTTTCCCCGTGTATCTCTTCTCCTTTTGGATTTGCTCCGCACTTGCTCTTGGAGTAACCCCTTATATCCTCGACGTTCTTTGCCGTTCGACACGGCCTTTTCATTTCCGAGCGACCACCTGACCTGCGCGCAGTCTTTCTTGATAAGACTCAGTGACTGCTGACTACGGCGCAGGTAGATTTGATCCTTATCACTGGGGCGGTGAGCCATATAATCCTGCCGGTTGAGGACATATAAAGTGCGTGCATATTTTTGTTCGACTGTGGATCGTCTCCCCTCTTCAGTTCACTGCCCTGTATCATCCTTCTCTGGGAACAGTGAAGATCTAATCTGTAACACCTCTGTTTACCGCTGGCTATCTTTCGGACCTAAATTCCATGGTCAAATCACAGCCTCCCCGCTGAAGCGCTCCTATTCTCGGGTCTCTTCTGGTGCTGCCCCAATCTTTATGGTTTTCTCAATCAAGGATTTTTGTATGTTCTATGGATCAACTCACGTTGCAATAAATCGGTGTCTGTGCCACCGCTGTGTTCAAGTCTAGGAATATCTTTCGTTGCGGTCGAATCAATCAAATTTCCTGGCAAGGATTGCGCTGGGTATCAATTTATTTTTGTACTTCAAACCATCTATCTGTCTCACGCCTTCCGTCATTTTTTCACTTCCGTGTTCGTGGTTTTTCATCTCTTGGCACTCTTCGTACTATGAGTCGGGTCATGTTCTGATCCGTTGGATTCCCCTGTATTCGATTTGCTGCTTCCCTGCCGCATTCAATAGTTCACGGAGGATCAAAATTTCAACCGAGTTGAATTCTTGTGTCGGGCTCGGCTTCAAGACAACGCAATCAATTCCTTCATTTTTGTTTGCACAATCTGATTTCCGACACCTTGCGTTGATCTCGCTAATTGGGCAATCTAGCTATCTACTTCTGTTCCTGTCGTACACTCTGGCCTGTGTGTCATCATTCTTACCTCCAGCATTGCATCTCCTCACAATTTCAATGATACATATTTTATTATCATCCAAGTTGCCGGAGCAAAGCGGCGGCATGTCTTGTGTATGATTATGATCATAATCCTGTTGCGGCATGCCGACATTGGCCAGCCTCTGTCAGGGTAAATCGGTGAGACGGCCTGAGAAAAACTAGGGTCAATATCTTGCATTTTTGCGACTTTTCATGACTATTCACATGGTCCGAGGAGCCTACAAAAGCATCCCAGCTTCTGAATGGCAGAGCTAGGAACCCTGTTCGGTGCTATAAAGGAGAGTCAGAGTGAGCTTTGAGCTGCTGACTGTAGTATTACAAGCTACACAAGTTTAACACTCAGTGTTAGCTGGATACACACAATAAGAAGATATATAACAAAAGCCCAGAGGTTCCGAGGAGGTAGAGTCACTACTAGAAGTACCAAAGGCTGCACAGGAGAGGTCCGAGGAGTGGACTAGTCTCGTCTAGGGACTCGTTCATTGACAGATAGATGCGCTGAGGATTGTCCCGGCTTCTATTCTGCAAAGAGACATAGTATGAATTGGACTACAAGGTCCGAGGAGGACTCTCTAGCATATAAGGCAGGTCTCGGTGGACTCAGAAGGTCCTCGGGGTTAGGCTAATACGATGGGGTTGCTCACAGAGCCAAAACGAGGAAGTGTACACTATGGGGATTGAACCCACACGAAGTAGTGAGACCCGTGAAAGTCCACGGGAGTTTCCGAGGAACGTAACAGAGACAAGCAAGACGCCGATCGCGATTGATCGGGACCGTTTTGGGAAGTGCCGACGCATGGGTGTTGACGTGGCATGGTGGCCTGCTGTAGAACAGACATATGAGAGCAGAATTACCTGAAAGGATTGGATTACCAACCAGGCCGGCAGGCTTCGTCGACCTCAGATGCAGATGGCATTCGAAACTGACATCATTATACCCAAATAAGGGTTCTTGGAGGTCATACAAGCTGACTTTCTTGGCAATCCATCATGACAAACACCTCGGCCGTCGTTTCCTTGGCAAACAATGACTCAGATATCGGACTATTTATCATATCAGTTTTACATCATCGGTTTTGTTCAAGTAGTGCAAAAGGAGTAGAAAGACCCTGCAATGCCCCAGCTCATCGCATCCCCACGGATTCAGCCTCACAGCTAATCTCTGTTTGGTGTTGGTGTGTTCAGGTCAGTCTTGCGGAGATATAAAAACATATAATCTCTGTTTGTGATTGTTCTGTAACTCAATATATAAAGAAGTTGGTTCTAGAAAGCTCGAGTGTGAGAAATAAGGAATTAAGTTTCGAGTTGTTCGTCTGCAGAGGCAGGCGTCCACGTATAAAATCTAAGTGTTAAACGTTGGCCCTAGCGTTTAGTGTTGGAAAGTGCTATTTAGCTTTTGGACAATTGGTTCATCTGTCTATTGGACTTAAGCAATACATCTGTCTTTGGCATTGGAAGGTGGTTAGCTTTAGGCGTTTGACAATAGTGCTTTCATTGCTAGTGCTCCTCGGAGTAGCTGAGTGAGTTTGCGACTGTCCATCTGTCCTGCAGTAACGATCTAAGCACCAGGCGTAACGAAGTTGTGTCATCTCTGAGGCTAGTGTGCGGTCCTCGGATCTATAAAACCTCCAATTCTATATCTATAAAACCCAAAAACCTTAGTTCACTAGGTCCTCGGAGACATATTTCAGTCAGTTTTGGCTACTGAGGTTCCTATAAGACTCTATTGAGGCTTCTGCGGAGAGATTGCTCAGTGTTTAAGAAGTGAAAGTTCCATTCCAGCTGTCCGCATACTACGGACCGGACCCGAATTCAACCGAGGAGCGCATTATAGTTGAGGGTAGTGTGTGTGTGTGTGTGTGTGTGTGTATATGTGTGTGTGTGATTTGTTGAGTGTGTGTTTTGCACACATTTAGCAGGTTTCCTAGGCCTACCTCAAGCGCATCGTTTCATCGGCTAGGCTGATTTAACACCGGCATGGTCGGTTATTACCAGTGGCACAGAGTGGTGAATCTCAGCATGCCGGGGCATCGCCGGGAGATTGAATTTCCAACGAACTGTATGAGTCTTCTGGTTTGGAGAACCAAGGAACAGCACAAAGCTTCATTCAGACTTAGAACTTGATGAAGGTTAGGTGTGCTAGGGCTAAGTACTGAGGCGGATGCTGCCGGAATAAAATCTGGTTGTTGATGAGCTTGGGAGCAACTGAGACTATTTATTAGTATGCTGCTCAGCCAAACTTTTGGAGTCTTTATGAGGCAGAAATAACATTGGCTATCAGGAATTTGAGAATCTGCATCGGCAAGATGCAGGCGGATGTTTGAATACTATTCTGAAGGATCCAAGATTAGAGCGCACCACAACATGAGGCCGATGAAAACATACTGCAGTAGTGCTGAAATGAACGGGGAACCAAGGTGTTAAGGTGGATTCTGGCAGTCAAAATTCTTCCAGTAGAACCCTGAATTGAACCATTAGATCAAGGTGTTGGTAGGACGATCGAGTCACTGAGAGGATAAGTTGGATGCATTTCCAGGCATTGATTAGCAAGTATATATTATCTACAACGGGGTCGGAACATCCTCTGAATGCTCCAGGAATTGGTCGAGCATGGAAGAGAAAAATGGAACGATGTGACCTACTGCAACCCAACCGAGATCCCCGGGGGTGGAAGTTTCGAGTTCAAAACGCGGCTGTTCTACTATTAGATCACGGAAGGTAAAATCCTGAAATCGATGAAGAGATACAACCGTGACAAAGACACGGGTAACTGCTAGTGGAGAAAGAAACTCCGTCCTTAACAATGGGATGTAGAATGGAGATAATCTACGTAGGGAATTGGCATCGGTGTTCAGAACGGTTAATTGGCCCCTATAAGGCAGACGGCCGCTCCGCTCCGGCAATGTGAAAAGGGGAAAATAAATTGCTGGGTCAACAGTATGAAAATGCAACACTGTAAGAGAAGACAAGTTTTTCAAACAGCTGAGGAACTTCAAGTGAAAACTCCCGGAATTTGTTCGGTACACAAAAGGGGAAGGATTTTTACCATCGAAAGGCGTAGATTTTCGAGAGCGTCTGCGGCATGGGAGGGTCTGGTCTGGTCGGACCCGACCCGACTCTGCGGCGGTGCAGAGGGCGGTGCAAGGGCTGTGCTCCCATCACTTGGCGACCCGACCCGACCCGACACTATTGTCTGGCGGTAAGTCGTTGCCCTGCTGACTGCTCTTTTGTTGCAGTGAATAAGGCAATAGCCTACTCTTGTTCTCCCCTTCGTATATAGAGATGGGTTTTTGCTTCTCGCTGCACCTGCGCGATGGACTTCCAGCATATCTGCCACACTCTCACCCAATCTCCGGAGCTTGCCCGGGCATTCTCCCATGACGATGTCGTCGAATACTCTGAGCTTATCGCGCTTCCAAAACATACCCCTGTTCTCGCATTCTTGCAACCTTCTCATCAGAAACCCGTCCCTCCGACAACGCTTCCCGTAAGGGTACATAAATTTTTGAAGGACTGCTTCGGTCTTAAGGATGAGACTGCCAAACTTGCCTGGGAAGCGTTCAGATCTCTGGCTTGGGCTTTTGAGCCAACTCCTCGGGAACAATTGGCCTATCGTATAAAGCATGTCGAATTACAGTGTGTCACAAAAAAAAAATGTGCACCCCCATTCTTTCATTACTTGGTTGTAATTCGGGGAACTACTTGAGATTTTTAGCTAAACTAAGATGTCACATTGTCGAGAGAGCCAGCACCAACATTTTGCATATGTTAATCGCATCATAGTATCTTGATTTGCCATCAGAAGATGCCGAATACGGAACCTGTATTGTACATATTCTTTGGCGGGTCCAAGCTTGATAAATATTTTTTTTGGGAAGATCTCAGTCACCCAAATTGTAGCCCTGGATGTACCAGGCAACTCACCAAGTTGAATCTCGAAAGAATATGCAGGCAATAACTTGCTAGAGCCCGCAAAGTGGCCATTTTTGCCATTTTTGCCATTTTTGCCATTTTTTCGCTGTTTTGGGCTTTTTTGCTGTTTTTGGCCACTTTGCGGTCTCTGTAGCGAGTTATTGCCTGTACATTATTTCATGATTCAACTTTAGGACATCCAGGGCTACAGTTTGGGTGATTTACATCTTCTCAAGAAAAAATATTTCTCAAGCTTGGACCCGCCAAAAAATATGTACAATACAGGTTCCGTATTCGGCATCTTCTGATGGAAAATCAAGATGCTATGATGCGATCAGCATATGCAAAATGTTGGTGCCGGCTAGTGATGTGCCGGCTTCGGCCTCAGGCCGTAAAGCCCCGGCTTTTTGGCTTTGGTACCGGGCCAAAGCCGAGCCAAAATGTCGGCCTGCGACGGCTTTTGGCTCGGCCTGTCGTCCATCAAAGCCAAAGCCGAGCCTGAAAGCCCTCGCTTTGCAGACCCACATCGTGACCGAAGGTTTCAGCAATGCCCAATTGCTTTTCCGCCAGTAAAGGATGTTTTGATTCCCAGCTTTGTGCGCGAACGAAAATTCTCGTCTCCCAACATTATTTTTGAACCTTCCGCAAATTTAAGCTGAGTATTCCACGGTTCCACATCGACACGCAAGTGCCCAGGAGATACACTGACTGTAGATTGGGACTCAAGTTGACGACTAGTGCTTCACGGATCACCCTAGGGTCTATCCCGCTTCTTTTTCCCTCACTGACACCTCTTCAACAGCATTCCAAAATTTCACCTAAAGCCCCGGCTTAGGCCGAAGCCGAGCCGGGCTTGGGGGAGCGGCCTGGCCTGGGATTTTTCCAAGCCTAAGCCGCCAATTGCGGGCCAAAGCCCCGGCTTTCAGGCCGGTCCAAAGCCGGAACAACACTAGTGCCGGCTCTCTCGACAATGTGACATCTTGGTTTGGCTCAAAATCTTAAGTGGTTCTCGAATTATGACCGAATTTTTGTGACACACTGTATTCTTGGAGTATGGACTTTCGCGCGAACTCGGTATGTTATTTTTGCTTTGTATGGCAGCCAATTTATTTTATTTTGTGCAACTCTCTATTAGGGGTCTATTCTCTGTGTCCCCCCACGCGCGTCTGTCTTGACCCAGGTTGCGCACAACCTCTCCTCTCGGACCCAAGTGTTCTCAGAGAGCGGGAGCTCCGGAAATACGGCCTCCCACGCCTGCAGATGCAATGTGTATTCACTCTCTTTATAAGATTATGCATGTCTGTCTGAAGCCACTCCGCTTCAAACTCCGCTGATGGCATTTGCCATGGCAGCCCGCCGCTTTTGATCGTGCTCTCCCATTCCCGCCGGCTCACGGGCAATCAATCATTCGGCATCTTGGCATCTGACGTCACCCTTCTAGCATAGTTTGACAGACACTGCCCCAGCACTAACATTGACAGATCTCTCCCACCGCACTGAAACAAAGGCGGCCGCGGCGAACAGGTCCCTTCTACTGCAGCGTAAGAGAGCAATATTAATCCGATAACACTACACAATCTAAAACCAGATAATAATTTTGCCAAAGGATATGGGAGGCCGCGAAGTGGCCGACCAGCCCCTTGTGTTTTCTAAAATCAGGTGCAAATTTAAACAAACAATGGATGGCATTGAGCAAAAAATAATTGGATAAAAATGTTTGAAACACTCGGGAAACCTTGCGGCTTTTGCGCAAGCTGTCTAATTTCTCCAAGCCCTTCCACGTATAATGACCGGTATATCTATGACCTATTCACGACGCTGCTTACCGGTCTACCTTCAGACAAACATAAAACCCAGTACGCCTTTATTTTTAAGACTTTTTTCCGTCCCCAATTTATTTTGACAGAGAATAATTTGCTGCTGTATCGACGGTACGTATTTCTTCAACCATTATTTTTTCTGCAGCTCACAATTGTCCAGATTGTATTCCTCATTGCACCCGAACTGTACGTTTTTCCATTTGGGAATGCTACTCATTACTGACCCCGTTTTGACAGTGATGTGCACCAGCGCGCGCTGGGCACGGAAACACCTACGCAGAGCGTGAATAACCAGGTGGAGATTGCACCATTCCAACCGGAGCACTCGACCGAGTATGCAAGACGCCGGAGCATTAATTATTCTATTGCAGCTCCAGGAGTTCAAACAGTGCTCGTCCCGGTACACACACGGACGCGGAGTTCGCATGCACAGCCTTCTCCGGTCTCCTTTTGGGTTTTACATTCACGCACAGCCCCCACCGGTCCCCTTTCAGATTCTACATTCTCTGCGATGCACAGCTTGCTCCTCTGGTCTCCTTTTGGACTCTACCGTTCTCGCACTGAGTCATTTACCTTCGCTTTCCCCTTATATCTTTCCCTCTCATTCTACTATAAAAGCCCCCATCTTGTACCATGTACGACACAGAGCTGCACCCCCCACTGCAATACATTTCATTTGCTTCTGGATTGTGTATCGCCCTCTGCAGCCCATCTGCACTCGCATTAGTATTATTATTAGCGCACGTCCTCGATCACTGTCTTTCTCACCTATCACCCATCGTCTGAGTCCCACATCGCCGTGTCGCTGTCCGTGCTCACTGTCGTCCTCGCCCCTCTTATTCGCTGCCATTTGGATATATATTTCCTCTCCCGTACCTGGTTGGATTATGGACTTCTTGGAGCACCTCGCACACCACGTTACTGCTCCGCGCTTAGCCCCGGATTAGGCATATCAGCAGTGTATCCGCGCACTGCCTGTTGCTTCTCGCGTGAGTTGAATCCCTACACTGGCAATATCTGTGCTGACATTTTTTTTTTTTGGCAGTCTCCCTCTTTATAAAATTACGCCTGTCTGTCTGTCCGAAGCTTTTTAAGCTCCGCTCAGTCTCCGCTGATGCCGTGTACCGTGGCTGCTTTCCCGTCGGGCTCCAGAGTTCTCTTTTACGCCGGCCCACAGCGAATCAATCATAGGGCATTGTCGGCATGTAATGTCACCTTCAATTAAACTTTGACAGACACCACCCTGGCGCTAACATTGACAAATGGCTCCCACTGGCTCCCACCGCACCGAAACCAAGGTGGCCGCGGCGAAGTTCGAACACGCATGGACGCTTTCTTCGGCTGACCCACAAGAACTGAGGCCGGACGGCTCAAAAAGCGAGCACAAATGGACTCAAAAAATATTTAATCAGAGGTAGAATGAAGGGAAAGCAAATGTTTCTGATAGCTCCTCTCACCCTTCATTGTCAGGCTTCAGTGCTGAGGTGAATAGCCAACTCAACTCAGTTTAATTCAACAAGTAACCAAGGCATCATAATTTTGAATGGTGTACTGCTCCCAATCCACCCGTTGACATTTATTAAATTCAAAAATAAGGGAATGGGAGGCCGCGAAGCGGCCGACCAGTCCCTTGTTAAACCTTAGAATAGCCTTCTGTAGACGTAGTGAATGAATGAAAAATTTTATCATTATTTGACTTTGTCGTGAGATATATAAGAAATAAATGGGAAATCCCTAGAGGCTTCGACGACCCTTGAAAGCACCCAAAGGCCATTCAAGGCCCTTGCAAGCGGCTCAAGGCTTGTGGTCCTTGCACGGCCTTGTGAAAACCCTATCATACTTAACGACCCCTTGTACGGGACGTCCAAGCCTTGAACATCTTGTGTGGCCTTATGGCCCCTCCAAGCGTCCTCCAAGGACCTTGTACGGGTTCTACACTTTTGGTGATGCACGCCGCACAGGACACGCTGGGCTGTGGCGTGGGCGTGGGTGGAGGCGCGGAGATTCGAGCAGCATGTACCGAGAATAGACGGATGGGTGTCTGGTTTACGAAACGAGAAGATGATACGGTGTAATGCGTCTTCAGTGGATAGTGCGTAAGTACAACGAGTTAGTCTGTTAGTTACCACGGTCAATTACCCGGTACTATCCTGCGTTATTATATAAGCTTCCGTTTTGGGAACCCACGTGCACACTTCGCGACACGAAGCGGCCTAATTACACGACGCGTATGGCGCTCTCTTTAAACTGCAGAATGTATTTTCACGCGCCAAATGAGTGTATTAAATTTTAGATCGCACTTTCTGGCCCAAGAAGGTCGCATTTTCTTCACCATTCCCATCAGTAACCTCTGTGCCATGCGCGCGCATCAAAACTGGCGGTCCATCGTCGTTTTCGAAGGTCTCAGCATGGAGAAAGATTTTTGAGTGAAGGAATATGTCGAAATTGTCCCACACAACAACGAATTCCAGCTGAGAGGAAGTCCTTTCCACTAAGTTCAACGCGGTGAGGTTAATTTTGGTGCGGGACGGCGCGAAAAATGTCACTGACTGACGGGGACTCTTGAAGTCGGTGGGGAAGGAAGATGGACGAAATGATCCCCATCATCTCTCTTCAATTGTGGTCCGTGCACCGTCGGATTGAGTCGGCCGTCGCTAATGCGCGGACACGTGCAATGCGCATCAACTCCCACCCTCTTTGCTGACGCGACACTACTACCTCTGCCATCTCTATGGCTCCGTCGCGGGGACGCAAATGGCAAACACCTGAAGGACACCGCGATCATCCGCCAGGTTGTGGAGGAAAAGATACCCGAATGGACAGGTGGTCTTCACGACTGGCAGGTCATCGTCGTTGCGTGGATTCTAGATGGGGAGGATGTGTTATGCATTACGGCTACTGGAGACGGCAAGTCTGCCATTTTCGCTGTCCCAATGATTGTACTTCTGGAGGTAGCGCAAAATCCCACCAAGTACCGCGGCTTTGCCGTGAATCAGAAGAAGCCTGTCGGCATTGTGATTGCACCCACAAAAGGCCTTTCTACCAACATAGTACGCGATTGAAATACTTCCACGCGACTCAACTGATATATTTCGATTTCTTAGGTCTATGAACTCACCCAACTCCGCGTTCCGGCTCTTGCATGTACGCGCGAGACCTTGACCGAGGCGCGCAAGTCTGGACGCGATCTTACGGCAGAAGTTGCAGAGTGTTGCTGGTCCATTGTCTGCATTGATCCGGAACATCTTACTGATAAGCAGTGGGAACGTATCACTGACTCAAAGACATTCCGCGAGAATATCGCGTTTGCGTGCGTTGACGAAGGGCATTTGATAGACGAATGGGGTACCGAATTTCGTCCCGCCTTCCATCATATTGGTACCTTCCTTCGTGGCCGTCTACCTCCCCACATCTCAGTATTTGCCCTCACCGCGACGCTTCAGCCCGGCTCTATGACCAAATCCGTCTGCCGAAGCCTGGGTTTCCAGCCCAAAATGCTCCATCTCTCACGGCGCTCAAACGAGCGCACCAATGTGCAGTTTCTGCTCGCTCTACTTACCCACCGTCTCGGCGGGACGGAGTTCCCCGACTTACTGCGATATCTCACGGACGGGCGAAAGACGATAGTCTATTGCGCAACAATCGAGTTATGCTGGCGCGTCTTCGTTTTTTTGTTCCGTCTGCTTCCACCGGGGCGACAGCGACTTCGGCGGATCCGGCTCTACCATCCCATGTGCTGGCCAGACGAGAACGAGGAGACCGTCGCGCTTATACGCGATGATCCCTTGTGCCAGGTCGTAGTCGCGACTGTCGCATTTGGTCAAGGCTTCAATGTGAAGTCCTTGCTGGATAGCATCTCGCTCGGAGTTCCAAAGACCGTGGCGCAGACGTTGCAACAAGGCGGACGTGTGGCTAAGAAGTGCCCCAGAGAACGGAAATCTTTAGTTATGCTGTTGACAACTGTGTCAGCCTTGTCCCAGATGCTCCTTTTCGGTGCCCGGAGCCTCGGCTGGGTAGATGGAACGGGAGTCGGCAGCGATGGACCTGGTGTAAGCGGAGGCAGAGGAGGTACGGCATTCGGCTGTCTCCGAGGTGTTGGGATGCTATAGAATAACTGAGGGGTGAAGGGACGTGCGTCCATTAACGATTGCGGTATGTTCACTATCTTTAGTAGTGGGTCCTGTAGGCGCCCTATTTTCAGCTCCCCCGCCAAATGCCCACTAACTTTAGTTAGTGGGTCCTGTAGCGCCCTATTTTGACAGCTCCGCCAAGTTTTGAATGTTTAGATACTTCGTATATTAAAGAGATGCCTCGAATCAGTGTGTACATGTTTACAATCACCTCAATTTGACATTATTTTCCCAATCACACTTTCTTTGGTTCCGAGCCTGCTCATTTGGGATGTGGTTTTCTCATGCTTATTTTCAGACCCTATGCTCGAACCCCAAATCAGATTTTAGCTTGCGCCAAGTCCGCGGTATGACGTGCCACGCCAAGGATCTGACCGGTGATGGGGCGCTCAAGACCCACTGAAAAGGATGGCCTCTTTGATCTTGCACGTGGCTTCTTCCCATCATCACCCCGTCCTCTCGCAGCGTCTTTTCCCCCTTCCCTCGCGATGAGTCCTTGCATATTTCAAGCGCAGAAAGTCCGTTAAAACATCAAGAGGCACCGAGGCTTCAAGGATCAGGCTATCTGTTAACGAGGGCTCGTCAAATCTCAACTGTGTGCGTTGCAACATGCTGAACAGATGAGTGCTGTCCCGTTCAACGTCCCTTCACAAACTCAATTCCTTCTTCCTCGGCTACTCCAATCGTCCCTCGCATCCTATCTCCCCGTTTCTATACACTCTGTCTGCAACCGCGCTGACCAGCAGCATACTCGACGAACAATACATGGTTGAAAACCAAGAGGTGGACTCGGAGAACGCGGTGGGTTTGTTTTGTTTCCTCTTCCCACCCAGTATTTTCTGACGAGTCTGTTCGGGCCTGTTCACGGTTTGCAACATTTTTACATCGAAGAGAAATATATAATCTCACGATTTTCGCAGATCCTGCGCATCAGCTCATCCGTGAGATTCAACTCGTCGGCGAAATACCATTGGTTGGCTTCTCCAGGTGTGCGCCTGCTATCCCATTAAATGTGTGCCGGTACGTTTTGCATTTTAACTTCCCCCTGACGGACATTTAATTCGCAATCTTTGCTTGGGTACTCCTGCATCATTTGTATCGATTCTTACCGTACCGGATATTGCCAGGCAACTCCCATGTCAAGCACCGCAGCGCTTCCGCTCCGCCATGCACCAGGTGAGTCCTCTGCGATGAAATAAAAGCAGCGATAATAACAGTAATTTAGCCAAGACAGCAAGGGATTTTTCGGATGCGATGCTTTCCTGGTACATTTTGTTTTGCACTTGAACCATGAATTCTTAACTTCTAAGCTGGTTATCCCCATAGCGGCGGCCTCGGGCATCAGCTCGACCAAATCAACGGCGGTAGGCCAGTCGTCATTCTTGACCTCTTGGCGTATATTTCATCGTGGAATGCAGATCTCTACTGGAATAACGCTCACGAATTTGACCATGCCAACATCCCCGACGTCGCGCCATGAACTGTCGGCGCGGCGGCGGGCCGCGTTGATGTGTTCTCACTAGCTGGAGTCGCTCATCTTCCTCTCCTCCAACACAGTGCTCACATTTCCTTTGATTTAGCGTGGCACAAACCTTCATATTCAAACTTTGCCTATGCACATGTGTCATACACTGGTTCAGGTGCTCCTCGAGTCCTGCACGGATTGAATTCATCAAACAAACCCTTTCAAGTTCCCGAGAACGGGGTGCTACGCAGTAGTGAGTCGCTGTTTAGGACCATTCTAACCACCGCTGACCAGGTGTACGGCTCCAAAGGCGTCCTAAACGTGTCTGGTGGACCTGAGTGTTTGGGTTAGATTTTCCCCGGTCCCACGAACGAAGCGACGCGTCAGTGAACGCGTGTCTGGTCACCGCTTATCATTCTACACATTGTCTTTGCTGACATCTGTCTGTTGAGCTTAGGTCATTCCTGCGTACCCACCGCCATCCAGTTGGAACGCATCTGAGAACCGTAAACCTTTCGATTGATGTTCTGAGTTTCCCGCGAAGGACGGAATGCGCCGCTGGTGCGTTACTTCACATGTTTCACTCGCCTATATTGATGCTAACCTTATTTATTTTTTTGTACATAGCCTCGACCCGTTTCCCTCCATGCAGTGCGGCATGCCTACACCTACGCCGTGATTTTTGCTGAATTTTGAAAGCCCCTCGTAGGTATTAAATAAATTCCCTATGTGCTCGGGCTCAAGGCTGATATTCAAGCGGTAAGGCAGCACAATTAAAAGTTTGTCCCCTCTTCAGCTTTGGTTTCCTCGTCTGTTTTCGTTTATGGATGTCTCTTCATCCCTCCCACAATTCATTGACTCACAATCCCACTTGCACCACCGCGCCTAATGACAAAGAACGTAATTTATGGCACAGGTGTTTGTATGTAGATCCTTCCGTGAAATCAAATTCTCGACTGCGCTTTCCTGGATCCTCATACAATGCCCCAATGACTGGGGATCTGCTGAAACCATTTATGCTTCAGCAATTTACAGTTGAGGGTCTTTGAACTGTGGTGGGCCTGCATGTATGCCGGAGCGAAGCGAAGGCATGTCTTGTAACCATCAATCAAATCGGCCGAAAACCCGACGGACACTTACTCCGATGTGCAGATCTTGTCGCAGCATCCTCAATTGCGCTGGGTCATGATCATATGTTCAATGGGAAGTAAAGCTCAATATCTCATTGCACCAAGTCCTTGAAGGTGTGGTGAATTTTTCTTTTTCAGCTCTGGTTGCTTATGTAGTAGCTTGACCATCAAATCGGCGCGCGAAATACCTCTCCGACGGTAAATCAATCCATGCCGACGTGGTAAAATCCTCCGACACTCTTCTTGCACTCCTCCTTGGCTCCTCTCTCGACTTCTCGCCGCTACTGTTATGTTTGTCCTGCGAGATGGTGTTTCCATCTCTCGTGTACACGCGTCGTCTGTTTCAGGTGCCCGACGGTAACGTTTAACCCAATGCGCGTATCATTGATTCATTCTACTATGCGACGAGAGTGACCCGACGGTGACATGATCTTACGATGCTGGCACTGATGTGACTAAAATTTTTGTCTCTTCCCTCCGACGACACTCGTCAGCTTTGCTCTCACTTCTCGCCTGCTTCTCAGACCATGTCCATTCTGGTCAACGGTGTCTATACCTCTCGCCTATACCCCTCATCTGTATCGCCTGTCACTGTTGTTTCCTCTGCTTTCGTTCGCTCTCGTCTGCCCCCCGGCCAGTCTCGTACCTTCGCTCTTACTATCAATGGCGGCATCCATGGGTCGTTCACCGCAGTATTGCCGTGCTTTGTCTCGCCCCATCTGGCTGTAGACATCTGCCTTGGCTTAGACTGGAAGGCTAGTGTACGAGAGTGGCTTATTGGGCTCGGTCAACAGCCTACGAACGATGAGAGCTATCTAAGTGCGGTAGACCCCAACACCCCAGGTATGTCTTGTGATGTATTTGCTGTCTACTCCATAATGATCTCCTGCCCTCCCATTGTCACAGGACCTGCACAGATTCCGTCTCTTGCGCCTCTGATGCTAATGCAAGGTGCGTGACCTTGTTCTTTGTTTCCCTCGCGCCATCTATCAACTGAGAAATAGCCGCTGCATCACCTTCTTCCGCAACGGTTTCTCCCCCGATCGGTGCGTGCTTATTAATTTCTCATAATATTCACTGATTTACCCGCTATTTCAGTGACAGGGTCTCGCTCTGGAACCGGTACAATCTTTCCCTCCAATAGTAAGTCTGATTATCCCAATATGCCAATTGGTATGCTGACCCGGACATGTTATGCAGATGGTCCTTCCGCTTCCTCTTCGCATAGGTGCGATCACAGGAGTTCAGCGTTCGCGTTGGTCTCCAGCCCTGCGCATGCGCTGGTGCAAAACCCGGCGTACGCGCCGTTACAAACACATACAATGGCATTGCAATATATAACTCCCACTTCTGAAAAAACTACCCCTGTCCCGGGCCCCTCCTCCGAGCTCTCGGTTTCTGGTCCCGTATTTCTATCTGCATCAGTCGGTTTGGACACACTTTTTCTGTCGCCCGATAAGCTCTGTAACATCCTAAATGGGGATGATTCGTGTCTCCACACTCATCTTACCCACCACGGCCTTTCGTCCTCCGGCCTGACCCCCTTTGAAGCTAGACAGTCTTTGGCTTTCCACTTAATGACTGGCATGTGTGTGTGTGTGTCCTCAATTCTCCCTGGTGAAACTCGTCATGTCGGCTGCCGTGCTTTGGGTCCTACCTTCACTTCAACTCACCATATGAGCTATGCGGCTTACAGTGTGATTCTATCCTCATCGGAGTTGAGTGATATGCAAGTAAGAGTGCTTTCCAAGGCCTTAGGGCTTTCCCTTTCCGATTCCGAACCAGAGCTTACGCGGTCCGAACTTCTCAAAAATCTTTCCCTAAAACGTACCACTATTATGCATGAGCTCTCCGTGTCGTATCCACTTGATTCCATCTTTGACAAGATTGAGACCCTGAATAAGCCGTCCCTCGTCTCTTTGGCCGCTTTACACGGCCTTGATATTCGTTCCAGTACGTTGCACGATGGCAGAAACACATTGGCCACACATGTAGCCGGTGGTTTGTGCGGTATTCACAGGTCTGGGTTTAGACACCTTGGATGTGCTTCGCTTTTGGCGCTATCTGATGAGCACAACACCGATTTACGTGTTCCAGCTATGGACCTTACTTCACCTCTGAGTGTGGATTTCGAACTGGCCCAGATCAATGTGCTTGCCGGTGTTGTGAAAACACTCACAAAGCGACCGCTGCGTCGTATATTCCAGATGCACCGTGTGAATTATTCCCCGTCGGATGGTACTGCTGCATTGCGGAAACATTTGAAAGCATATTTGAAGCGTTTACGATCAGGTAAGAAAAAAGACTCCCTCTATTTGAACAGAAATCAACGTGAGCAGGAGTTGAGTAAGTTGCGTTCTGACTGGCCGACTTTGGTTACCACTGCCAGGAAAAAATCCTTGGTCGAGTCCTTTAATCATGCGATATCTCGAGATACCCTGGCAACTTTTGTGTGTGGAAGTTGTTCTGGAACAACCTTAGTGAAGGACCAGAAAAGGCTCAGAGTCAAGGACATTGATATTCATTTGCTCAGGCGACCAGATTTCGTTGCACCGGATGATTTGGACTCAGCTTCGGAGAAATCAGACCACGAGCACATGGACGTCGAGCACAATGACCAGGTTCCTGAGCTTGGCTCGCCTCCTGAGGCTGTTTTAGACATAGAAATGGCAGATGTGGACCGTTTCCCAAATGAAAGCGACCCCAGCAACATTCACCTGGACGCTGATCTGCCTGCGTTACTTCCTTGGCTCGATCCCGATTGCACACCTCCCCCCATGCCTTACGACGACCCAACACTGCTGGATCCGGATGGAGATTTTGAAGGGGTTTTGTTTGATCCAGATGGATTGGGTACTGACGACGATGGAGATATTGTTCTATTGGCATGCAAGTCTTGTTCCTCCGCCTTGAATAATGGTAGAACACCCAGGCTGGCTCTCGCTAATTATAATTATCTCGGTCCTGTTCCATCGGAACTTCAAGAACTTACGGTTATAGAGGAGGCGATGATTGCGAGATGCCGTGCCAAATGCTGGATTATTCAACTGAAGGAAGAAGATGATTATTCAACGCCCATTACCCAGCGTGGAGTTCGCGGGCATGTAATTGTGTACCCGCAGAGACCGTCCGCTGTTGCCAAAGTGCTTCCTCCTTCCACCGACGAGGTTATCACTCCTGTTTGTGTAATTTTTGTTGGATCCAATCCTCCGACCTCGGAATGGCTTCAAAAGAAAGCCAAACCTCTGACTGTGCGAAAAGAAAAGGTCTTGAAGGCACTTGCTTGGTTGAAAAAACACAACCCACTGTACAAAGATATTGAAATAAATGCCGGTGTTTTCGACGGCCAGCCTGACGAGGCTATTCTGCCATTCCATGTCCAACATATACTGCCGTCTGGAGGTACTCAGGCGTCCACGTCGTCGTATGTTCCGGAATCTGACGCCAATAATGCATCTGCTTCGCATCCTGTCCTCTCAGACATTCTGCATCCTCCAACAATTGCTCCCATCTCCTTCGATTCGGTGGTGGTAACCGATTTAGATGGACACACATCTCCCAATGAGTTGAGAAGAGCTGCGGTAGAGCACCTGAAGATGCCCGGTAAAAATTATATCGGCATTCCACACGACAGTAATCCCGTTAACGAATTCAAAAATCCAGCTCTCTTTCCTATGATGTATCCTACCTTGTATCCGTACGGCATTGGAGGTTGTGAGGACCGTAGGCGCAAATCACCTCTGTCTATGCGTTCTCACGTGAAGCATCTATTCAACATTTCTGACAGGCGCTTTCAGACTCATTATTCTTTTCTATTTACGGCTTTCAATATGCTCCAGAGACGACAGGTTCTTTTGCGCACCAGCATGAAGGTTAAGCGCTCTAATTTCGACCACGTTGCTGCCCAATTTGCTACTGTTTCCCCTGAAACCGTTCATATAGTATCCGAACGTATTGCAACGGTGACAGTCACACTGCAAATAACTTGGAGGAACGTCGCGTTCTTAAGCTTATGAAGGAGGTGAATATCATCAACTCCCATGTGGCTGGGTCTTCGCAATCCAAGTTGGTTATGCGGAATCAAATACGCGGACTTATGATTGACAAGGGGCTGCCCAGTTTCTATCTCACAATAAACCCGGCCGATGTTTACTCCCCTCTGGTCAAGTTTCTGGCGGGAGATGAGATCGATTTGGACAGCATGACCAAGGATACTGTACCTAAATACTTTGACCAAGCTTGCCTGGTCGCTAAAAATCCCGCAGTTGCGGCTCGGTTCTTCAATGTGTACATGAAAGCATTTATATCCACAATTCTGGGTTACGACCCCAAAGGGAAAGACGAAGGAGGCGGTATTCTAGGAATGGTTAAGGCATATTACGGTTGCGTTGAAGCTCAGGGACGAGGAACTCTGCATTGCCACATGCTCATTTGGTTGGAAGGAGGACTGAATCCAAATCAAATCAAGGAAAAAGCCTTAAAGAACGGCGGGGACTTGGAGTTTCAGAAACGATTACTAGCTGATACCATCTCCAATTCCATACCTCCTGACCCAGATCTGACTTATGATACTGAGCTCGTCGATTATGATTCTTGCGCAACAAGAGGCCCTACACCGGCTGATAAAACTCGCAACCCGGAACTTGCTAGATCGAAGGATTTGCACAAGCTCGTCAAGCGGTGTCAATCTCACACGCATCATCCGACATGCTTTAAATACTGGCGGGGCCCGCCTGAGCCTAAAGAATGCAGGTTTGACCTTGACGAATCTAATGTTGTCCCTATCAGCATGATCGATCCGGATACAGGAGAAATTACTTTGCGATGTCTGGATGGGCTTGTGAATAATTTCAATGAGACCATCATTGAGGCCATTCGGTGTAACATGGACATTAAATTTATTGGCTCTGGGCCCGCTGCCAAGGCCGTCCTTTATTATATCACCGATTACATCACAAAGACTCAGTTGCAGGCACACGTCGCATATGCTGCTTTGGAATTGGCCGTAGGAAGACTTGGAGAATTTGATCCAGACACCGATGAGCACAGAATCAGAGCCAAGAGACTCCTGCAAAAGTGCGCTCATTCAATGATAGCCAAGCAGGAATTGTCTGCGCAACAGGTTGCATCCTACTTGATGGATTTCGAGGACCATTTCACCAGCCATAAATTCAATAACCTTTATTGGACCTCCTTTGAAAAATTTATCAATGAGGAGGACCCCAGCCCCGAATGTTATCGAAAGAGAGATGTACCTGCAGATGCAATACCTACCAATACTCAAGCCATTGCAGAGACCAATACTGGAGGCAATGCAACAATTACTGATGGTGCCGCGTTTCATCTTCCTTCGAATGCCATTCATCAATATCAAGAGATTGTAGGTGTTCATAGTGCAGACAGTGTCACAGTCGTACCTGTTAATGCCCCTCGCCCGGCTACAGTGGATGGGGTGGTAGCTGAATATACCCTGAATCGAGAGCAGGAGCGGGCATTTAGATTAATTGCCGAACATAGTCTTGAGAAACAGGATACACCTTTGAGAATGTTTCTTGGCGGTCCCGGTGGAACTGGAAAGTCAAGGGTTATCCACAGTCTTACGGATTTCTTCAACAGAAGGGGCCAAAGTCGACGTTTCAGACTTGCATCTTATACCTGGGTAGCGGCTCGGAATATTACGGGAATGACTTTACATGCAGCGCTCAATATTGGGAAAGTCAGCAAGACCGGGATGAATAGCAAAGCAAGGAGGGACTTAATGGCTATGTGGGAGGGTGTGGATTATCTTTTCATTGACGAGGTCTCTATGATCGGCTGTGGACTCTTGAGCGACGTGAGCGAAGCCTTGAGTATTGCGAAAGGCAATACAGATGCATTCGGAGGTATTAGCGTTATCTTTGCAGGAGATTTTTCTCAGCTCCCTCCCGTACGTCAAACACGACTTTATGCAACACTAATCAAGCCCGGCATGACAGCTAGCACTAGACCTGATCAGAAAAAAGTCTTTGGAAAATTACTGTGGCTGTCTGTCAACACCGTAGTTCTTTTAACAGAGATTAGGAGACAGAGCGGTCCGGAAAATGAACGGTTTCTGGCACTGTTAGGCAGACTTCGTGAAGGGAGATGCACAGAAGGAGATTACCAGCTTCTGAACACTCGGGTGTTGTCTAATATATCAGTCGATTGGACAGCAGAAGAGTGGAGACAGGCTCCTGTGATTGTTTCCGACAACGCAACGAAAGACGCATTCAATGTCAAAGCAGCGTATGCGTTCGCAAAACGCACCGGAAGACCCCTTCATTGGTACTACGCCGCAGACACCCTCGGTAGAAACAAGCCTGTTACAAATCCTGAGTTGGTTCAGCTCCTACTAGATAAGGATTCAGGTGCAACGAACTCGCGGCTTGGTAAGATCCCCTTGGTGATCGGCATGCCTGTCATTATTTCACAGAATTTTGACGTACCTGGCGGTGTGGTGAACGGTTGCTCCGGAATCTTGAAGAGTGTTCGATATCGAATGGATGAGAATGGGCATAGACATGCAATATCTTGCGTGGTGGAAGCACCCGACACCTCTCCTGGAATCATTGATGGTCTCCCAGACCACCATGTCATTGCGCTTGAGGACACTCAGAGTATCAGCTTCAAGAATAAGTACACAAATGAGTCCATCACGGTCAGCCGTACTCAACTGCCGTTGCTTCCAGCCTTCGCGATCACTGCGCACAAGTCACAAGGCAAGACACTGACACACGCCATAGTAAATTTGCAAGATTGCACGGGAACGGAGGCCCCCTATGTCATGATATCCCGTGTAACATCGCTAGATGGATTGTTGATTTTGAAGCCATTCTCGAAAAGCAAAATAACATGTCGCCAGTCAGAAATATGCCGCAACGAAGCCCAACGTCATCAGTATCTCGCTTTCCAGACAATTGTTCGGACAGGGACTTCCGCTGAAGTATCCGAGGCCAAGGCTGCGTTGGCTCACCTGTTCGGCTCGTCTCAGAGCCGCGGTCTTGATGAAGCCGACGACGAGAGCCACAGCAGAGAAGACCCCTATGTTCGGCTGCAGCGCAAAGAGAGGGCTAATGCTGTCATAACACGCGCAATTCCTACTCTTTATAAAATTACGGGTGTCCGTCCGAAGCCTTTAACGCCCTAGATTTGGTCTTTTGTTCCCGAAACTGTGGACTCCCACAGCAGGCGCCAATTCTCGCCTTCTTTTTCACATCTGCAAATTGTTTCACATCTCTTCTCTCCCGTTATAAAATAACGGGTGTCTGTCCGAAGCCTTGACGCCCTGCATATAGTCTTACTGACCCGAATCTGTGGATTTTGTCGTATCCTCTTTGGCGCCATTTTTTTTTTCACAGCGCCTAAGCACTCTATCGGCGCCAATCTGTTTCTTGCTTCCCACGTCATTGTTCGATATTCTCACAACAAGCGCTAGGCGCCAATTCTTTTCACGGCGCCTGGACTCCATCGGCGCCAATCTGGTTCTTGCCGCCTTGGCTTCCCACGTCATTGTTCGATAAAGTGACTATCTTTCAATTAGTCTCGAACCCGGGAGAGACAATGTCTTGGAGCTCTCGCTCAAATATGCTTATACCCCAATTCTGCGACCACAGTAAAAGAGACATAAGACTCGGGATGATGTTTCTATTGATCCCGCTTTCTGGCTCCCTCCAACTATTCATGGAGACCTCATCATCATAGGTGACCCGGAGGCTGCCACCGCCGAGCTGCTCGCGACAATTAGCGCTGGAAGGCATCGCCAAAATCGCCGGGCTGCACAGCGAAATCGGCGTACAAATCAGGATACCGCGGAACACAATCTCACACAGGACGAAAATAGTGGCGCCCGCAGAGTTGCACGGAGTCTTCTAGCTGATGTGAACAGGGAACGGATCTGCACAGCCGACACTGCGGCCCATACAGCAGCTCGCAGCACTGGAGCTCAGGCTTCCACCAGTTGCTGGTGGGATTAAGTCTCCCACCTCAATTCCTCGCAGTTTTCAAAACCGCTTGGATTGCGTTGGAATAGGGTTTGCAAACATTGTGGCATAAGAAGGGTCATCAGTTCACCAGTCTGGATTGCAAGCATGAATTTCTGAACGCTAACTGCCACCCTCTCTCTCAGAAGTTCAACCAGATATTCTGCTTCACCGCTTTGGGCCTCTATGACGGTGTGGCGTTTCCAGAGTTTCTAAACTCTTTGGAAGAGTCAGGGATCCCGCCACATGAATTAAATTTCAAAATTGGGGCCATATGCAGGCTCACCCGGAACTTCGATGCATCGCGGGGCCTTACGAAGAATACTCGGGTAATTGTCTGCAGCTTACTGCGATACACCGTTGAGATCGAGACCATCTCGGGGGTTGTAGCCAGTAAAATGGTTGACCCAGTAAGTCAATTACTTCCAACTAACTAACACACTGCTAAATGATGTACCAGATCTTGCTGCACCTACCACATATTGATTTCCATTTTACACCTCAGGGGTTCAATTTTACTGTCCATTAATAATAGATCCCCCTTGCTCTTTGCTATGCCACTACCTTCAAAAGCTGTCAGGGCTTGATGGTTCAGAGACTTGGGCTCAATCTCAGACAAGGGGCTGGTCGGCCGCTTCGCGGCCTCCCATTCCCTTCCTTGCAATTTATTCGTACCAAAACTTTTTTTTTACAATGTTCGGCCGTTTTTGCGGCCTCACATCCCCTTCCCACTAAGAGAGCCAATATTTGTCCTCACAAAGTCCATTTAAGCAGTGAGGAAAGTGCACAATAATGTTTGAAGACTTTGGAAATCCGGCAAGGAGGTGCGGAAATAATAAATTAAAAGCAGAGCTTAAAAAAGCATTCCGTTCCTATTGCATGCCTACTTGCTCGCCGCGGCAACCTTTGTTGTGGGGTGGTGGGAGGGATCTGTCAAAGTTACCGCAACGTGTGTTAAGGGTGACGTCGCATGCCGCCAATGCCGAAAGATTGCTTGGCGCTGTGCCTACGAGAAAGAGGACTCGGAAACCGAGCGGCCAGCTGCCACGGTGATACGGCATCGGCGGAGATGAGCGGAGTTTAAAAGGCTTCGGACAGACGGAGAAACATAATTTTATAAGTAGAGTGAAGTGATATACAATTGACTGTTCTTGAATGATTTGCTCGGCGGTGAAATTTCTCCATCAGTTTTATCCCCACCGTTTTCTGCCCATTTGCATACCAAGGGCATTGAATTTGAATATCTCAGCCGACCCTCTGCGCAGTCTCTCGCAACAGTTTTCTGACTGTGCCACCGTTATTTCTCTCGTTGGTCGCAGGGCTCTTGCACAATTATCACAGCGGCCGCATCACCGTCACACAAATAAAACCCGACTCCCGAGTGTCCTCGTCCCATGCCACTTCGCTTTTCCCTCTCCTATTTGATTTATGGTGCAGTCCCTCACTCACAATTAGGTTTTTTCCACTGTTGTTCAAGATTCTGGTTTTTCTGGCGTCCCCGTGGATTCAACGGTCCAAGCTAGCCAACTGTCAATTGTGTTTTGACCAACGATCACCACAAAATATGGTTCTTTTGGTGCTGGCGAACACTCTTCCCCACCTCAGCTCATCCGTGGTCTCAGGGCCACCTTGGAATTCTCAAATCATGCAGTTGAACTTCACCCAATCCCGATAACATCTGCAATGTGTGCACAATCATTCAACCCTCTGCTGGCACTGGAAGCGATTCCGTTGACTTCGCAGGGAGATTTGAATTCCTTCAAGTTCGTTTCCCAGATCATGCTGTTGCTCATGACCCAATGCTGTCTCTCCTGATGTTGAAGGAACGGAATAATTTTTGCCAATCTCCTGCTGCCTATCTTTCTCAGACTGTGTTCAACCCCCATCTTGATCAAATTTTGTTTCGAACATCTTTGGAATCAATGCTCCTCTCTTGCACGATGCTGATAATTTTCCGCAATGACAGCTGACAACCTTGAGTCTAGACTCACAGCTCTGACTCATTGCTCAGTTACGCTTCTCTGGCGTTAATCAGTGCTCGGAAGTAGCTCGGGTTTTGTCTACGTTTATTTCACTTGATTTCATGCCACATTCTTGTTCTTCCTAGCCACTTCCCGCACAGGTGGATGAGCACTATTCATTTAGGCTCTGGAAAATTTCTGGCAGCGTTGTAATATTACCTCATCCCCTCGCATGTACAAATTTTTATTTGTCTGTTCTTCTTCCTACATTGTCGGAGCGAAGCCTGGCACGGTTTGTCTCTGCCTAGGGCCCGTATTAAATATCACCTCTTTTGTTGATCTTGGTCTTTCGACTGCCTGCATGATAGCGCGTTCGAATTAGCGCCCCAATCTGGCTGGCGCCCTGATTTAAAATATTACCCCTTTTTTTGATCTTGGACTTTGTACTGCCTGCACGTTCTTGGAAAGATTTGGAATTTGAAACCTGAACGCTAGAATTCCGGACATAAAATGGGCGCTATTTAGGCATCACGATGGACCAGGATGTTATAAAAGAACATATGTCTTCAGTTGAAATGCCCGAAGGCTGGAACATGAAAAGAGAAAAGGATCAGGGCGAACTGTTTGGAATTGGAATGCCTGAACGCCAAAAGTGTGGGGGTCGCCGGACTTGAAAACGTAGAAAGAACCGCTGGGCGCCTAGTTGACCAGCGCCGTGGACCAGGACCTGTTCATCATTGTAATGCCGGCTGGATGGAGATGGCCGGCATGAAAGGGGAAACGAAGCAGCGCGAAGGAGTCGGCAGGTGCCTGTAGTTGGCCGTCGGCGTAGTTGTGTTGTCAGATGACAGATCTAAAAAGATCGGCATGAGGCCGAGGAGCGGAGATGGCGGGGTTTAAATGGCTTCAGACGGACAGAGAAGCATAATCTTATAAAGAGAGTGACAACCAGTGTTCTCACACGGACAGTTATACTCTGTGATGACCTGCGTTCCTGAGGCGGAAAATGTTTAAATCCTGAAGTACGAAGGCAATTTATCCACATGCACCACTAACATTGTTTGGAACAAGGTTCGATTGTAATTTCATACTTTGAAAAGCAACTAACAATGTACATGTTTTATGTTTGCAGGAGGAATGCCAACCTGTGCAACTGCTCATAGATTAAATTTCAGTCCCAAAATGCTTCGGAATTAGGTGTTTAACCAAGGGGGGGACGACCCGCGGAGCGGGTCGTCAACCGCTTGTATGACTACACAATGAATAGGTTTCCCAACGGTCGTAGCGCATGCAGACGCTTACCTGGCCGCAGATCGTAGTTCGTACTGTTTATCCAGCTTCGCACGATGAATTTTGCGCTGCGTCTGACGCCTTTTGTGTGAATGACCTTTGCCCATGAATCTGAGGCGGGAGGTAGTGAATGGCGGAAGGAGGGACAGAAGGAGAGAGGGAGAGGGTCAAAGGAGATGTCGCGAGTCGCTGAGAGGAGATTTGGTGGAGGAATGTGTCGCAGGGGCGGATGGGCGGAAAGAGACAAAAGAATGAAGTTTAAAAGCTCATACTAAGAAGTATTGAGCCATTCCGTCAAGCTGGGAATATCTGCTGAGTTGAAACACTGGATATTGAGCTGAAATATCTCCGAGCCCATTCGGATACCATTTCATAATTCAGATCACGACAAAAAATTCCGACCTTAGTGGCACACTAGCAGCCACGGCAGAACGGAACCACGGCAGCACGGTAACGCGGTAACACGGTACGGATGATTAAATGGTAAAGAGTCTCAGGCGGGAAGGGGAAGGTCAGATTTTCCCGGTCGGAAAATGCAGACATTATTCGATGTGAAAATCAGACGAACAAAGGGTTGAGAGGTGAGAAATGGGTTGTACCCAGTGAGATATGCGCTGTGCGAGTCAGAATATAGATGGAGGGGGCAGGCTTGAGAGCCGCAGGAACGGCAGCGGGTTTCACACGAGTAGGGATTTGCAAGTTCGATTTCCCAGGGCTGCCGACGGGAGTTGAGGAAACGTCGGTACAATACCGAGACAAAGGTTGAAACCAACACGATTGGAAGGAGCCATATCAACCCTTCGGATGGTGAAACCAATATATCGAAGGAGATAAAACGCAACAGTATTTGCGGAGAGAAAACTTGGCGACAGAAGCGATTCAAGGGAGAGTATAGGCGAGAGCTAGAAGGCCAGGGGGAGAACAAACAGTTTCACGAGCCTCACGATGGGACTAGACATCTGGGGAAGTCTGCAAATCTGCATCAGAGTTTTCCGAACCCGAATTTTGGGAGCCCGCTCTCGCTTCAGCACGACAATCAATCCAATGAAATTTGAAAACTGAGAATCTTAGATTTCGCTTGTGCAAGTGAAGTGGTGGTAGCAAACTAAACAGGAGTAGCAGTGCTGGATTCATTGAAGCTACATATTTAACGATAAACTACGTGAGGGCTCCGCTGGAAATTAGGCTGTAAATGCAGATCAGAAATACGACTTGTGGAACTGTTAGAGGTAGCTGACCTCGAGACAATAACGTCGACCAAGAGCCCGTCCCAGCGATCTACACCAATCACAGGATCCCGTTTCCCATGCCGAACAACCAAAATGTTGCCAAACCAGGGATGGCCAGCACGCACAACAGGCTTGCAGGTGTTGAGGTTTGTCTGAGGCGGAATGGAGTGCTGAGGTACGTAGAATATGGTGTAAGCGAACTCGAGTTTGAAGCTCGAGCCGAGTGGGAATGTGTCTACATAGAGCCGGCCGACGCTCATGTTGGAAATATTAGGAGGTTGTGAGGATGGGACCCAGCATTCCGTGAACAACTCATTCACCGTAGCCGCACGAGACGTTCGCACAGGTCCACAGTAGTAATCCACGGGAACGGGCACTACGCGCCGAGAAGGACATTCTGTGGCATAGAGGTAGCCGTACTTGAATCCAGGAAATTTCTGCAACAATCGCTCAAAAGTTAGGAAATACCACAAGTGGATTGGGAGCTTTAGGCTCACAGGATCTCTACTCTTGAGAATCCAGGACAGCTCGGACACGGCATAGTCTGTCTCGGGTGTTTCGTCTGGCATGGATTGCATCTGAATAAAGGGAAACAACCTGAATGCAAATGGACAGCAGGGCCTCATTGAAGTACCTTCAGCACGACCGAAAGAATGCGATCCACGAAGCGCAGCAGGAAAGGGTTGTCGGTGAATCGTGCTGGTGATATTTATCTGTCTCTCAATCATTATGTAAACGCGATCACTTTCGAGTAGATTGATAGATCCCGTTCCAACGTGAGCCAGACTGGAAGGGGAAACTCATAGGATAGGATATTTCAGACAAACATGACGAAGCGAGCAGGTGAAGCCAAAAATCTAACATGTATTAATCGCGCCGCACAGACCGGGTAAACAAAAACAGTGGTATTATGGCAACGTAAAGACAGTGATGAGAGGCCGAGTAACGACAGTGTAAGGCAGAGTAAAGACAGTGAGACTCAGAGTGAAGACAGCGGTGAAAAATCGGTTAACGAAAACGGCAATAGTAGTGAGAAGAGACGAGAGAGTTGTTTGGGGATGCCACTATTTTCCGGAGCGCCTACGCCTCTTGTTCTTCTCTTTATCCTCGCCGCCCTCCATGTCGGCATCTCCACTTCCTCCGCTGGTGGATGCCTTTTTGGCTGGAGAAGAACGCGGCGTTGTCACAAAACTGGCGTGGATAATGGTCAGTAACAGTGCGGACAGTGACAGCCGGAGACATACCTGTCAAAACTATTCGACGAACGTCCAGGAGTGGATGGTCCTGCACTGGGCTGGTCCATCATAGTACGAGGCACAGGTGGCGTTCGCTTCTGAACAGGATATTCAGATTCGTCCAGGACGCGGATGCTGTGTGCAGTGAGCTGAACAGTCTATCAATGGTCGTGAGCCAGAAATAATAGCAGATAGAGAGGTCTACCTTTCGATCATTGAAAGCGTAGACGTGGACAGTAGCCAGCACTAGCACCAGCGTACCGGTACGTAACTCAGCGTACTATTTCCACGGAGGAATCAGCTTGTTGTTGATATCACGGATGTCCAGCTGAACGAGTTTGGCAGTGGTCTGCTGGAAGAATGGGGGGCCGCCATAGTCCTCAAGCACACGGGGGTCGTAGAACGCCCCAAGCTTAACCTCTTCATCTGGAAAGGGGAACGTTATAAGCATGTACAATACCGGAATCAGGAACGCTTACCGGCAGGAGTTTTCACTTGACCTGCAACGCCGGGCGCCGCAGGAGTTTCCTGCTCCCCGTCGGCATCGGCATCGGAATCCTCGTCGTCGGTGTCGGCAAACTTGCGCTTGACGCGCTCTACCTTTTTCGGGGTGGAAGTCGAAGTGCGTGCGACCCTTGGGCCACCCGCGGACGCTGGAATCTTGCCATACAAGTTGGTTTCAGGAATTGTCGAAGAAGTGAGACATACCCCATATTTTTTGAGCGTAGTGATAGTGATTAGATCTTTCGAGTCCGCATCCGGGTTTTTCGACTTGAGGCAGGAGCGGAAGTTCGGGGACTGATACAATAGTAAATAAATGAAAAAAAAAGTGGAGAATGTTTCGCACCAAACCGGCGACCGCGTCCAGGGCTTTTTCTGTGTTCTCCAAATCCTGGATGATAGCTGTCTGATCATGATAAAGGTTCATGAAATCGGTGCTGCAGTGTGAGGGAGCTTGAAGGACAATGACGTCTTTCGCCTTGGTATGGTCGTCAACAGGCTTGAACTATCGTATGGTTAACAATATTGCCACAAATCCAAAGAAGTTGGCCCTACCGGTTCACCCTCACGGCCGTCATAATGGTTCCCGTGGGCTCGGATTAAGGTCCCATGGGCAGGATCACAGACCTCTCCTAAACTCGTAGTTTTAAACCCTCGATAATGAACACAGAGAACCAAAGTACGAACCGACGATGGAAACCTTGAATTCCGGGGCACCCGCGCTCTTCGATTCTCTAAAGACGATATTTTTTGCCCAGTCCTGGCCTCTAAAAATGGTCGGGGGGCGTTTTTTGGTTCCTATGTATTCGAGGTTCGCCAGAGCGTGTGGCATATTCTGGAGTTGAGAGAGGGTAAAATCATAGACTCCCCCCTCTTCAGTCCGGTCGATCAAGAACTTGTCGGGGTTGACCCACGAGTCGGACATGCCAGTGTATGAGAGATGTCAGTGCAGAGGGGATGGAAAAACGGGGGGATAAAAAGTAGAGAGGAACCTTCTTAGTTCACAATAAAAGGGCGTTCATGTCGGTCAACCAAGTCAACAATCAAACAATTCCAGACAAGCATTGAGACAATTTGACAATCTGTGGCATGCTGGCGGGATCGGTCACCATTGTATCAATCAAAGAGAAACTTCCGGACGGACCCACCACTTTTTTTTTTTTTTTTCTTGTTTCGCTGCCATCGGTGTTAACATGCCAGACGGAAAAGTACGACGGAACAAAGGCCAGCGGCAAAAGCCGGAAATTGGCGGAGAATTTTGCTCGCTAGGCCACTGAAACGCCAACGGTAGTGATGGGTACCTGGTGAGAAGAGAAAGGCGGGGATGCAGCTAGGGTCGCGACGACGTGAGACCCGGAAATGGCCGACACGGATTTTGCCAGAGGTATCGACACAGCATGCATGGTACAATTTTTCCCCTAGTAACATTTCGAGCACTGGCAGTCCAGGAACAGTGCAGGGACACTAGTGCACGGAAGATGTATCGCTTGCGCATAACCTACTAGACCATACAGACAAGGGAAGCATGGAGATAGCGGTGGACAGAGGTGCAGCGGTTTGACCAGAAAAGTGGTATTGACACCGTGAACTTGCCAACCGAGCCCGTATGGCCACCGCAGCATGACCAAGCGAAGGGATAACTGCTGAGCAATGCCTTATCCCAGTTATTGAGCGTGCGTACAGAGGCCAGGGTGAGGGCAGTGTTGTTAAGCGGAAAGGGAGTTGTTTCATGTTCCACGGGAATTAGAGTGAAACGACGAAGATGTAGAGAGAAAGAAAATGTCGGCATCATTCCGTAACCGAGCCAAGCCGGAACGGAACACGAAATTCAAGCTCAAGTTAAGACTCTGCCATATATCGCAAATTTCTACCAGATTGAGATAAGGCAGGGAACTTCAATCTTCTGTACCCAACTCACGTGGAACCAACTGGCTTATTTTCCGGAACTCAAGTGGAAGCCCCCAGTTTGTCTCGAACGCACAACTGATGGCCACCGAAAATCGAATCAAATTTTAGCTACAAAGGTACAAACAGGATGATGCAATGATCTTAGGCAACTACATTCAAAGACATGGCTTCTATCGCATACACCTGGAAAGATTTCAGAGTCTGAAGCGATCGATTAAAACAAGATGCTGACCCGAATACGATCCTTGGAGTGGGCTGCATATTCGCCGACTGGGAAATCTACTCGCATTAGGTCACAGAGGATGACGACGAAGTCTCCGGTACGTAGAGAAAGCCAAGGAGCAGTGGGAGCCGCATCATCTTCTACTTCAGCTTCGGAATCCCACTCTAGTTCTGAGCCTATGAGTCCTTGAGAGATGGGAGAATATGGGGCAGAGCTCTGAGAGCGTTGTGGAGGAGCCGCTATGCACATGTTAAGAGCATGCACATTGGCTAGGGCTGTATCGGCCGCTGCGAAATTAGAAGAAGATGCAGTGGCAAACCGAACACGTGTTGGGAGACAACGCTGGACCTTGGCATAACAAAAACAATTATTTCAGGTCGGACTGATGTCGAAGAAATGATAGCTTACATGACATTGCGAAGATATCTGAATGAATATGCGATCATTGGTGTCGCCAGAAGGGCCGGCAACCCAAGAGATTAGCTGTCGGATGGGCTGTACGAACACTGGTCAATGCATAATAAAGATGTTAGTAGGAGAGCCTTACAATATAGTCGCCGTCAGGCAAGAGATGTACTAAACTGTCATTGTCGACAGACTCCCTGCGAATCAAATAATCCAGTTCGGACATCTGATTCCACAAGAAGGTGTCGACTATGTGGGATGCCCAACGGGGGAGACCCAGGCTGATAGTAGTGGGAGCAGACTGGGTGAGAGTTCAGGAGAAAAAGCGAGAGATAAAAGGTGACTCACTCCCGGAGACGACGATGCACTGGAAATGACCTCTTTGATCTCGCCCAATATGACAGGCCTGAAACGGCCAGGGCCACGAGAAGTGGGCAAGACATAAATGACGGCGTCCTCCCAATACTCTTCAAAATGGATGCCATTGACGGAGTCGGAGTCGGACATCAAGAGAAAACCAGCTGAGCGCACAGAGTCAATAACTTTCTGGAAGGCCCATTGTGAGATCATAGGCGGAGGTAAACAGCGAAGGTGAGAGGGAAGAAGGTGGTCGTTTTACTGGAAGATATCCGGGTAAGGAGCACGGTTGATGATAGCCGAGGCGAATCTGAGATCCTTGAATGAATAATTAGAATCAAGCTAAGTTAAATTGGTGATCAGAATCAGAAGCAACAAAGAGGGGGAGACTTACGATCGAAACGTCGGTGTTTGGGTTTCGTGGGAGCATCTGGAGGAGCAGCTTTTCTCTTGTTCCGGACGGGGGTGATCGGCTCGACGGATGCGGAGGTGGACTGAAGCGAGATTGTCGTAAGAGAGGCGGATGCAACAGACGCGATAGCGCCGGATCCGAGTGTTTCGCTGGCGGCGACAGATGCAAACGGGTCGCCTCCCAAAGGATTGAGGCCGCCAGTCTCGGAACCGTTACCCAGAGGGCGAGAGCCAGATGAGCCGGTTGGCGTGAAAGATTTTCGAGGGACACGCTTGACCTGACTCGGGCGAGATTGCGTTGTCGAGGGAGCATGCCCTGAAGAGGGCTTGATGGCGCACCCGGATCCCACAGGGACTTGAGCAGCTGTTAGCATAGAGAGAGGGAACGCGCTGTCGCTCACCTGCAGAAGCGACGCTCTTTCGAGGGACGCGTCGGACGACGACGTGTCCAGGCACAGCCTGCACCAAATTTGGCATATTACAAGCGGTTGACGACCCGCTCCGCGGGTCGTCCCCCCCTTGGTTAAACACCTAATTCCGAAGCATTTTGGGACTGAAATTTAATCTATGAGCAGTTGCACAGGTTGGCATTCCTCCTGCAAACATAAAACATGTACATTGTTAGTTGCTTTTCAAAGTATGAAATTACAATCGAACCTTGTTCCAAACAATGTTAGTGGTGCATGTGGATAAATTGCCTTCGTACTTCAGGATTTAAACATTTTCCGCCTCAGGAACGCAGGTCATCACAGAGTATAACTGTCCGTGTGAGAACACTGGTTGTCTGAGATTGAGCCCAAGTCTCTGAACCATCAAGCCCTGACAGCTTTTGAAGGTAGTGGCATAGCAAAGAGCAAGGGGGATCTATTATTAATGGACAGTAAAATTGAACCCCTGAGGTGTAAAATGGAAATCAATATGTGGTAGGTGCAGCAAGATCTGGTACATCATTTAGCAGTGTGTTAGTTAGTTGGAAGTAATTGACTTACAGGGTCAACCATTTTACCGGCTACAACCCCCGAGATGGTCTCGATCTCAACGGTGTATCGCAGTAAGCTGCAGACAATTACCCGAGTATTCTTCGTAAGGCCCCGCGATGCATCGAAGTTCCGGGTGAGCCTGCATATGGCCCCAATTTTGAAATTTAATTCATGTGGCGGGATCCCTGGCTCTTCCAAAGAGTTTAGAAACTCTGGAAACGCCACACCGTCATAGAGGCTCAAAGCGGTGAAGCAGAATATCTGGTTGAACTTCTGAGAGAGAGGGTGGCAGTTAGCGTTCAGAAATTCATGCTTGCAATCCAGACTGGTGAACTGATGACCCTTCTTATGCCACAATGTTTGCAAACCCTATTCCAACGCAATCCAAGCGGTTTTGAAAACTGCGAGGAATTGAGGTGGGAGACTTAATCCCACCAGCAACTGGTGGAAGCCTGAGCTCCAGTGCTGCGAGCTGCTGTATGGGCCGCAGTGTCGGCTGTGCAGATCCGTTCCCTGTTCACATCAGCTAGAAGACTCCGTGCAACTCTGCGGGCGCCACTATTTTCGTCCTGTGTGAGATTGCGTTCCGCGGTATCCTGATTTGTACGCCGATTTCGCTGTGCAGCCCGGCGATTTTGGCGATGCCTTCCAGCGCTAATTGTCGCGAGCAGCTCGGCGGTGGCAGCCTCCGGGTCACCTATGATGATGAGGTCTCCATGAATAGTTGGAGGGAGCCAGAAAGCGGGATCAATAGAAACATCATCCCGAGTCTTATGTCTCTTTTACTGTGGTCGCAGAATTGGGGTATAAGCATATTTGAGCGAGAGCTCCAAGACATTGTCTCTCCCGGGTTCGAGACTAATTGAAAGATAGTCACTTTATCGAACAATGACGTGGGAAGCCAAGGCGGCAAGAACCAGATTGGCGCCGATGGAGTCCAGGCGCCGTGAAAAGAATTGGCGCCTAGCGCTTGTTGTGAGAATATCGAACAATGACGTGGGAAGCAAGAAACAGATTGGCGCCGATAGAGTGCTTAGGCGCTGTGAAAAAAAAAATGGCGCCAAAGAGGATACGACAAAATCCACAGATTCGGGTCAGTAAGACTATATGCAGGGCGTCAAGGCTTCGGACAGACACCCGTTATTTTATAACGGGAGAGAAGAGATGTGAAACAATTTGCAGATGTGAAAAAGAAGGCGAGAATTGGCGCCTGCTGTGGGAGTCCACAGTTTCGGGAACAAAAGACCAAATCTAGGGCGTTAAAGGCTTCGGACGGACACCCGTAATTTTATAAAGAGTAGGATTCATGCTTCTGCATTCATGGCCTGTAGGGAGCTGTTACTATATCACCTCCTGGAGGCATGTACGCTGTCAACCTTGATTGCGTTGAGTCATACTTCTACCCTTTTTCGCGCTCTCGTCAAATCCTTGTACCGGATCCGTCTTACCTCTCTTGTCGAGTCCTTCGTCGGCCACGAGAATGTCAAAAGATTTTTTGAAGTGCTCCAATCTACGGAATCTGCCCTTACTGGATCCACCGTATCCCGGATTCTTGCCCCTCCCATCAACGATGTGGAAGAGTGGTTTCCTAATAATCTGAACATCTATCCTCCTCTTGGTCAGTGATACTATTTTCATGAACACTGTCACCGGTACTAACATGCATGCACTGTCGAACCAGGACAAATAACTCCTTGGGAAGACTTTTTCAACCGGATTGGCTTGCCTCCATGTGTGAATCAGCCCGGCGTATCCTTGCGTTACGGTACAGTCACCAATTCTCACCGCGAGTATGAATCACGCATGTTGGTATGTGTTCCTACACCACTGCCTTCAAACAACACTAAACCATGATTGTGTAGGACCGAAGGATCATGCTCTCGGAGAGCATCAACTCGTGTGTTATTACTCCTGCAACTGCTTCCGCTACGACTATGGGTAAGTCACACTTGGGCATTGAACATGTGCTTTCAATGATAAATATTCAGGCATGTGTATCGCAACCTGCTCGACTATTGCAGTGTTGTATCCTCAGCTCTTTGATAAACGTCGCGCTATCGAAGGTTGGAATGGTACAACTGTCTCAACTTGCATCAAAATGCAGGACCGAGGCTTCAAGCGTTCACTTTCTACCATGGCCTGGAGTAAGTCGTGTGGCTGGAACTGCCCAGCTGTTTGGCGTCGTCTCCAGGGGCTACGCGGAGTTGGAGTCTTTTGCTGGGGCGGTATCAATGGTGATATGAAAGATGATGGTTCGGTGGGGGTGCTTTACACTGAGGTATCGGATGTCAAGTGGCGCCTTGGCGACATATGCTCAAATGTGCACTGCCCTTGGTTCAAGGCATCGCACCGGCTTCCTAGCCGAAATTACTATCGCATCGTCGAATAAGTAGGATGGATTCAGTGGTCTGGTGAATAGATACAGCATGTATGTTAATCATGCAGGAAGTTTGAACATCAAATAGTTGAATCTTGTGGAAGTACAGGTTAGTGGGCTTTGCCGCGAAAGCGCGCTACAGAGATTATTTTGTGAAGTCACGTGAACTGATGAATGTGGTAATCCGAAATGTCGGACGTTCCAATCCCAGCATTACCGTCCCTTTTTCTACCGAAATGAAAATTGGGTCCGAATATCCGAATATCTCCGAGATAATCTAGGCTCAAATGACGTTGTCAAATAGAGACAAAGCCATGTCACGATTTTTGCCTGCTCACCGCTTTCTCTTTTGCCCCCCACCATCGTCTCCACTCGTTGCGCACCCTCCATGCCGGCCTCAATCCTGGTTGCTGGCGTCTACACTAACCTTTTGGCTTTCTCGGGAGATCCCGTGACCGCCGTCTCTTCTGCATTCGCTGATCGCATTGCCCCGCGCCGCCGCAATAATGTACTTGGACTTAAGGCTCCAACCATTTAGTTTCCGTGTAGTTCTGGGGGCAAACTAAACGGAAACGGTTTCTAAACCGTTTAAAACAGTTTAAAACAGTTTATACACGGTTTGTTTTTTTGGGAGGGGCATAATTAAACCAGGCATGAGAAGCCTCTACCGCAATCCAGTGCCACCTTTTTGAGCAGCCCATCCTTGATCCACATTTTGGTGAGCATGGCCTGAGTGATTGTCCGTGGCTTCAACAATGCACGGGATTAATGTTGTCAAAACTCGAGAAGTCGAGTCACGATTTGCGAAGTCGACTTGATTTGAAAGTCGACTCGACTTGACTCGACTTCATTTAGTGAAGTCACTTGGAGTGACTTCAAGTCGACTCGCGTCGGCCAAGTCGAGGGCAGTATTTGATAAATTGGCTAAAACAACTTGAACTTAATGAAAGTTGACATAAAATAAATAAAATAACATTTATTTCGTGGTGATCTCAAGCCCCCGTTGCGATTATGCAGGTCAGATGGATTTGTAACCTTTAATATAGCATAACACATTTTTCTGATATTTTTCTGGGTTTAATCGCGCTCAGAAACTGGATAGAAACGCAAAACGAAGCCACGGTGACACGGATGTCATGCGCCCGTCACACATGTTACACCACGTCACACTCGTGACAATCACTTCAAAGAAAAAAAATTAAAATCAATTCCAACCGTTTTTATTCATGAAAAGAAACATATAGTAAAAATTACCGACTTCAGTCACTCAAGTTGACTCGAGTCGACTTCCTTCGACTCACAAGTCACATCAAGTCACACTTGCGGCTCGACTTAGACTCGGTTCAAGTCGACTTCGAAAGTCGACTTCGAAAGTCGACTTGGGAAGGTCAAGTCGCAAGTCTTGACAACATTACACGGGATTCATAGCAGAGGTGGCGTGCAAGGGAGAAGAGACGCCCGACAGAGACGCTTGTATCGGGAATGGCGAGGAAGTCCCGCAGTGGGCCTGACGTCCTTTGCATTCTGCTTCGAAACAGAAGCAGATTAACGGGTTCCAGCAGCTTTCTTCGCAGCAGCCAACGCATCCATACCGCTGGCAAAATTGAGTTTAGTAATATTTGAGACAGATTCGTGCACAGATTACGTACCAAAGAAATTCCAGCTCCGTTATAAGCTGCTCTAATTTACTTGGTCCCCTCAGGCACGTTGGCCGGCAGGACGGCAGGACGGCAGAGAGGTCCTCGATCTTCTTGGCACGTCACATTTTATACCCATTACACATTGTTCGGATACCTCGATGGAAACGTGAATAAACAGCTCACGGCACTGGAGCGTCCCGAGCGTGTTACATCATCTGTGCAAGCTGTCTGCGAGCGCTGCGGATATATAACCGTTTAAACCGTTTAAAACGGTTTATAAACTGTTTGCCCTGATGGGCAAATTAAATGGAAACAGAAACGGTTAAAACCGTTTGAAACCGGTTATACACGGAAACGGTTGGAGTCTTACTTGGACTTACTATCAATGGTGGTCCTCTGGGCTCTTTCACTACTGTTCTGGAGTGCTCTGTTCGTCGTAATGCCGACTTTGATGTCTCTCTCGGCTCCGATTGGATGGCCACCGTGCGGGAATGGCTCATCAGTCTCGGTCTTCCTCATAGTCCCGATGTGGTACGTGGTCTTGTATCGGCTAATCAATGGCAGCCATGTCAGTGGCAGACATTCAATCAATCAACATCCCTCTCGACCGTGAGTTACAATCCTTCACGATAGATCAAAGTCACTAAAGTTGTGTAGCTTCGTCGCCGTCCCCCCATTACCCTTCAAAATGTGCTGATGCAGTCCCTACGGGACCGGCTGCATCGGTACGTGTAGTCCCTTCGGGAATGGCTAAATCCGCCCATACGTGGGCGGGAAATACTGTTAATCTGTTATCGAGCACTGCATCAAATTCATCGTCCTATTTCCATTCTGTATCCGGCCCCTCGTTGTGTCCTAGCAATCTAGACGATGTTTTTCTTTCATCAGATGCCCTAAGGAACATTTTGAAGTGTGATGCGTACACCCTATACAATCAGCTGGAGTTTCACGGACTGTCGCGCAAAGGTTTGAGTGTTAAGCAGTGTCGACAATCCCTGATATATCATATAATAAATGGAAGTTGTGCGACGGTGAATCCAAATGGATGCAAGATATTTTCGAATCTGAGAGGCTGCCACAATCTCAGCTCGGAGTTCAGTTCTGCCACGGATATGAGCCATGCTGCACTCAGTGTAATTTTATCTTCCACATTATCTGATCTTGAACTGTCGCTTGTTGGTGAGTCCATGGGCGTGTCTGATTTGTCAACTGTGCGATCCGTGGTAGCTAATAAGTGTTCGCAGCTAGTATTAACACATGGAGCAACAAATCCCTTGCACTCGGTGTTCGACCGCATCGAAAATTTACCCCGCCCGTCTTTAGTTGCACTCGGTGCGTTGCATGCATTGAAGCTGAGTGAATGTTCACTGAAAAAAGCAAGATCAGTGCTCGGCACTCATGTAAGTGGTGGTGAATGTGGACTTCACAGGCGTGGCTATCGGCATTTAGGTTGTGCAAATCTCCTTCATTTGTCTTCCTCGATACCGCCCTTCCCTGATGTCGATTTTGATCCTGTAACTGCACAAATATCAATCCTTGGGTCGATGATAGCAACCATGGCGGCCCGTCCATTGAAAAGAATCCTTGAAATCCACGGCGTTGAGTTCAGCCCAGCGGATAAAGTTGGTCAGCTGCGGAAACATCTGAAGGCGTACCTCAGACGATTGCAGCAGGGCAAGAGGACAGAACACAACACAAAAAGAGCAGCCAAGGAACTGCTCCGATCCCCGGAAAAAGCAGAGTTGTGCGATGAATGGCCGACGCTTGTACCCAAGTCCCTCAAGGAAAAATTGATACAAAATTTCAACTTCCGCATATCCAGTGAATGCCAGTCAAGGTTTGTGTGCGCTAGCTGCTCTGGGAGAACATTGATGAAGGATCAACGGCGGCTTGGATTAGAAGACTTTGATTTGAAACTTCTCAACCGCCCGGACTGGAACACCATTGAGGATGAATCTGATTCCGAGATGGATGTTGATCGTGACATGGCGGAAACGGCCACTGACGCTGCGATGGATGACCCAACCGGAACCGTGGATAGTGACCACCTCGATGAAGGACCAACCTGCCAACACCCGCCACTGGATCCGTGGCTCGATCGTGATTGTATTTCGCCTCCAATGCCTTTTGACAAGGGCACGTTTGCCGAGGCTCTCATAGATCCGGATGGTATTGTCTCCGACGATGCTGGAAATCCGGTCCTCCTAACCTGTAAGAATTGTTGTTCATTTTTGAAGCGGGGTAAAGTTCCACGCCTAGCATTGGCCAATCACAATTTTCTGGGCCCAGTTTCCACTGAGCTCACTAACCTCACAGTTATTGAGGAAGCAATGATTGCGAGATGCCGTGCCAAATGCTGGATTATTCAACTCAAGGAAAAGGGGGATTATTCCACTCCAATTACCCAATGCGGTGTTCGAGGCCATGTTATTGTTTATCCTCAACGCCCATCCGACATTGCAAAGGTATTACCACCTTCAATCGACGAAATTGTAACCCCTATTTGTGTAATATTTGTTGGTTCAAATCCGCCGACACAGGAATGGCTTCAGAAGAAAGCTAAACCGCTGACAGTACGCAAGGAAAAGGTCATGGCCGCACTCAGTTGGTTGAAAACTCACAATCCACTATACAAGGATGTTGAAATCAATCACCATGTATTTGATGGGCAGCCTGACGAAGCAATTCTTCCCTTTCACGTGCAGCACATTTTACCCTCCACAGGCATTGCTTCTGCAACATCTTCGTACATCCCAACGCCACAAGCAGATGAGGCACCAAAATGCTCGGATGCTGACGACTTGAACAATGAGCCCACCGCCGTTGACCCGAACCTATCCACAATAATGAATCCTCCGAACTCAAACCCCATACCATTCGAATCGGTCGTCGTAATGGACGTAGAGGGTCATGCTTCATCCAATGAACTTCGTCAGGCCGCAATAAAGCACATGAATATGCCGGGAAATAATTATCTTGGAATACCACATGAAAAGCACCCAGTAAATGAATTCGACAACCCAGCACTATTCCCTATGATCTATCCTACTTTGTATCCCTATGGAATCGGTGGTTGCGAAGATAAGCGGCGTCAAACCTCGCTGACGATGAAAACACACATTAAACACCTTTTCAACCTTTCTGATAGACGGTTCCAAGAGCATTACTCCTTTCTATTCACAGCTTTCAATATTTTGCAACGCAGACAGGTTTTGTTGAGAACAAGTTTCAAAGTGAAGCGAAGAAATTTTGATCGAGTCGCAGCTCAGTTCTCAATGGTTTCACCCCAGCCAGTTCACCTGGTATCCGAGCGGATAGCAAATGGCGACACAAAAACAGCCAACAGCTCGGAGGAGCGGAGGGTCTTGAAATTAATGTGCAAGAGGTAAACGTGATTACTGCACATGTCGAGGGTTCGTCTCAATCAAAGCTGGTAATGCGTAATCAGATTCGGGGTTTCTCTCTCTTTATAAAATAACGGTTGTCTGAAGCTTTTAAACTCCGCTTTTGGTGCAAAAAATCCCGCTGTTGCAGCCCAGTTCTTCAATGTATACATGAAAACGTTTGTCTCAGAGATATTGGGATATGACCCGAAGCAAGAAGACCTGGAGGGGGGAATTCTTGGTGTGGTTAAAGCATATCATGGCTGCGTTGAGGCGCAAGGGCGAGGAACTTTACACTGTCATATGCTTATATGGCTAGAAGGAGGCTTGAATCCGAATGAGATAAAGGAGAAGGCGCTGGAAAATGGAGGGGACTTGGAATTCCAAAAGAGGCTGTTAGCATTCTTAGATGACACGATTTCGAACAGTGTTCCGTCCGACCCGGCCCCAGAATTTGATTTGGAGCTGGGTAAAGCACATCCATGTTCAACTCGTGGTCCTATATCCTCTGATAAAGCACACCATGGGTCTCGTGAAAAAGATCTTCATTTCCTTGTTAAAAAATGCCAGGTCCACACCCACCATCCGACATGTTATAAGTACTGGAGAGGCCCCCCCGATCCTAAGGATTGCCGATTTGACCTGGATGAGAACAACATAACTCCTGTGAGTATGTTTGATCCGGACAAAGGTGAAATTGTTCTGCGGTGTCTTGATGGCCTTGTAAACAACTTCAACGAGACAATCTTGGAGGCCATACGGTGTAATATGGATATTAAATTCATCGGGTCCGGTCCTGCAGCCAAGGCAATACTCTATTATATTACTGACTATATTACCAAGACCCAACTACAAGCACATGTGGCTTACGCCGCACTGGAGCTTGCTGTTACGAGGCTAGGAGAATATGATCCCAATGTTGATGAATATACTGTCAGAGCTCGAAAACTGCTACAAAAATGCGCCCATGCAATGATTGCGAAGCAAGAATTGTCTGCACAACAAGTTGCGTCGTATCTGATGGATTGTGAAGACCATTACACCAGTCACAAATTCAACAGCCTTTATTGGACTAGTTTTGAGAAATTCATAAATGACGAGGATCCTAGTCCAGGATGCTATCGAACCAAGGGAGATTCCGTGCCAGAGGCATCAACAGCGGAACCAGAGCTCGAAATTGAACCAGTTGAACCCGAGGGCGATGATGCACCCGATGCTTTTACCGCTGTACATTCGGTCAATGAAACCATTGAATACAGTGAACATGTGGATGATATTACACTACTATTTGACGATGCAGGCCGCAAATCAAGTTTCAGATTATCAGAACCGTGGAAAATGTTTGGATGCTGTTTCCGTTTGGGACTTTGTAGCTCAGGTTGAAAAGGTTTCACAAGCATCAGCAAAGCGTAAGCATCGCGACGAGTCCGAGAACGATCGAGATGATGATCATGTGGAGGACGACGTGGAAGAGATAAAATCCGAGGCCGTTGATGAGCTTGAGTATGATGATATATTGACTTATTCTGGTCGGCTGAGGCCCAGGGTCGTCTTTAGCTCTGATCATATTCAATCAACCACCCACTTTTTACGTGTTCTATCTCCGGCTGCTCGAAAGGTTCCTGTCCCAGTGGGTCCGGCAATGCCACGACGGGATGTAGAAGAACTGAAAGAGAAGCATGCAAGGCTCATGCTCATGCTGTTCAAGCCATGGAGGCACGCAAGTGACTTGCGAAGTCATGCACAATCCTGGCAGGAAGCGTATCTGGCATTCCGCAGTGATTTTCTTCGATTGTGTTGAAGGCTATTGACAACATTCAGATTTTGCATGAGTGCAAAGAGAGCCGGGACGCTCACTTTGCCAACAGAAGCAATCGCAAGAGAGCCGGCATCTCTGCAGAAATTGCGCGACGTGCAGAAGCTGGCTACGATTTGTTTGAAGAAGATAAGGAGAATACATTGCTTGAACACCTGGACACGATGGACCGAAATCATTCTAACTATGTTACAGAGATGTCTTTGCACATTTTGGAATCAGTTAACGCTGCAGAAAATAGTGGTATGTTCTCCTACGGTGCCCTCGAGGAATTCAACGAGAGTGAATCTGAGCCCGAGCATCATGAGCTTGTGGTTGAAAAAAATCCAGCCCAGGAGCATGCTTGGCAGAGGTCCTACGATACGAGAAAAGAGAAGTGGAAAAAATCAGCAGCTCTTTCGAGCCAGCCTGCAGTTCAAAGCTCAGAAGCGCAGCAAAACCTGGATCTTCTCGCAGACGGCTCAAATTTTCGGTCTCCATTAGCCTATCAGGATATTGCGGGTATCCATTCAGGTCCTCTACATAACCCGGAGTTGAGGTCTGGCACTCAGCCTTCCAACGCCCCTGTGGTACCTCCCTCTATTGATGATGTGATTGCTGAATACACCTTGAACACGGAACAATCGAGGGCTTTCCGGCTAATTGCTGAGCACAGTTTAGAAAAACAAGATCAACCCTGCGTATGTTCCTAGGAGGTCCTGGGTGTACTGGAAAATCCCGAGTTATTAATGCACTGACTGACTTTTTCACGAGAAGATCCCAGGAGCGTCGATTTCGCCTTGCATCGTATACTGGGGTTGCGGCTCGGAATATTTCCGGAATGACACTCCATGCCACCTTGAACCTTGGTCAGAAGTCGAAATTCGGTATGAACAGTAAGGCACGGCGAGACCTGATGGCGATGTGGGAAGGCGTGGACTTTCTGTTCATAGATGAGATCTCTATGATTGGTTGTAAATGCTCAATGATATCAGCCAAGCACTTAGTATCGCCAAAGGTAACACAGATGCATTTGGGGGAGTGAATATTATATTTGCCGGGGACTTCGCTCAGCTACCACCTGTTGGTCAAAAAAGATTATACGCCAATATAGTTCAACCTGGAGCAATTTACAACGCAGACACTCGCCCGAAGCAGAATGTTATCTTTGGCAAGTTGCTTTGGCTGTCAATCAAGACTGTTGTGCTGCTGCATGAAAATAAGCGTCAGAGTGGCCCGAAAAATGAGAGATTTTTGGATCTGCTTGGTAGGTTTCGAGAAGGGAGGTGTACAGATTCTGATTACACTTTGCTCAATTCATGGGTTCTATCCAACGTGAACATCGACTGGACAGAGGATCGATGGCGCCGTGCGCGGATTATCGTTCCAGACAATGCTACAAAGGATGCGCTAAATATTAGAGCTGCTCAAGCTTTTGCAGATGCTACGGGACGTACACTCCATTGGTACTATGCGAGTGATTCATTGTCGAGAAATAAAGCCATTGAGGATGAGGCCCTTGTTGATCGCTTGAATCGCATGGACTCAGGACAGACCAATCAACGCCTTGGTAAGATTCCTCTGGTCGTCGGAATGCCTGTAATGATTTCACAGAACTTTGATGTTCCGGGAGGAGTTGTCAATGGCTGTTCTGGCACATTGAAGAGTGTACGATACAGGCTCGATAGCAAAGGGCGAAGACATGCTATCTCTTGTGTAATTGAGGCGCCTGATACTACTCCAGGAATTATTGAAGGACTCCCGGATCATCATGTAGTAGCTCTTGAAGACACAGTAAGCATTGATTTCACCCACCATTATTCCAAGAAGACAGTAACAATCCGGCGGACCCAACTCCCGGTTCTTCCAGCATTCGCAATGACAGCCCATAAATTTCAGGGCAAAACCTTAGAAAACACAAGCGCTCGCCGGACCGCTTCGCGGTCCGGCTCCCCCTTGGCTGCACCGGAGAGCTCGACGAAAAAGGTTAGCGCTGATGGCGGAGTTTAAAAAGGCTTCAGACGGACAGGCTTAATTTTATAAAGAGAGTGAAGTGACTGTGGTAAATCTTCGTCAATGCAAAGGAACGGAGGCTCCATATGTAATGATCTCGAGAGTAACTTCCTTGGATGGATTGTTAATACTGAACAGTTTCAGCAAGGGTCGGATTACCTGTCGCCAGTCAGAGGATGTCCGCAATGAGTCAACACGCCACCGAATTTTGGCTCTGAATACCATCGCAGAGACAGGAACTCGGGAGGAAGCAGCCGAGGCAAGAAGCAAGTTGTCTGTATTGTCAGGCTCCTCTGCAGAGCTGAGCATGATTGTTTCCGGAGACAACGATGAGAATCATATAGCTGAAGACTCGTTTGTGAGGTTGACTCGCCTTGAGAGGCTCAACCTCAGGACTGCTCGCGCTAATATTGCGGCTGCGGTTCCGACCAAGTCGGCCCCGGGGATTTACATCCCACCAAAAAAGGTGCCGCGCAAACCAACGGGCCGGCTCAATTCGGCACTAACTGGTATCATCTTCTTGACTTTGAGCCCGTAGATCATAGCTGACATCTCTGATGCAGCTCCAATGGCAGTGGATTTGTCGCTCTCTCCATCGGCCATACCTGTTCCAGGGGAGATCGTGGGTCCGACAACACCTGTTAGTCGAGTGAAGCGCAAATCATCTGCTCCTGCGGCTCCATCTAAGCCGAAAAAACAGAGGATAAATTAATCGACTTGTCTGTTTGCTTAACTGACTCTGTGATCCATACTCTAACCTCACATTCCAGACCTATGCGACGTGAATGGCAAAATTGTACCTGATCTCAACGCAGCAAACTCGGAGTGCGCTGGGGATTGACATGCTAGAGGCTTGGACCACCTCATGGCAGCGTTGTTGGGGGCATCACGTCTCCCTATTCCATCTTTGCGCATTTCCCGGCTGGCTTCGCGCTTGGACGGTGTAATTAGCCCGGCATCACTCAAATCGATTCCCATGTGATAGCATCATTCAAATAAAGTACTTTATTTCTGAACTCATGGGGGCTTCTATTCTGGTTGTCAAGGTTTGGACTAGCAACTTTGCACCTGTGTATAGTGTCCTCAATACATTTTCAGTGAGCTCTGGCTGGTACGTCGAAGTGCTGCAGAAATCATACCATCACGCCGAGATGGCATCAATGATTCGGTTCAAATAGAGTAGTCAAAAAGAACAAACGGCGGTGGAGGACATGTAAGCCGGATAGTGGGCTCTGCCGCACAGCGCGCTACCACAGATTATTCCCGAGGGCTCACAGAGGCGGATGACGCGTCGAAATACTGAGTTGCTTGGTCGTGTATCTCACATCAGATCACATCATTACATAATAACGCAGGATACCGGGTATCAAGCGCGGTAACCAACAGACTGTGTATCAAACGAGGCACGAGTTAGAATTGATACTACAGCGTCTGTCAAGAGAGACTAACAACGAGTGGGCGTCCTCTGAATCAGTGGATGGGTTGGGGAAGAGGCTCAGCTCGAAATAAGCCTGCTTGAGCGATGGATTCGTTGGGACAGAGGGCGTGAATCCACGAGGAGAAAGAGAAGCCAGTCCTGGCACACCTGTGGCGTCGGAGATGAGGTTGATTGATGCGATTGGTCGACGCTCAAAGCGTGGGTTTTGGGGCGCGAATTCAAGAACCCTGTCGGCCCGGATGCATAGCAAGTATAGGGAGCCTATCAGGATCGAGATGGCTGTCGACGCCACAGAGTGACGTGGGACTAAGAACTGGGCGTTGACCACACGTCGCAACGTCCTTCCAACTTGCTTTCCACAACGACCATGTCTGACCACCCAAAGCAGCCAAAGCCCAACCGACGCGACAGGCGCAAGGACGAACGGCGCAAAAACACTCAGAAACGCACTCCGGCACCCTCTCTGCCGCCGTCTCCAAGCACAACGCCAGCTCCATCTAACAAGCGAGGATTGTCATCCGGTGCAACGGGGAGTGAGTGTTTTTGTTCGCCTTCTAGCTACTGCTGATTGCTTCAACCTAGTCTCGCCATCTAACCCTAAACGTGCACGCAGGGGCGTCGATAACGGGGAAGAGCCGTTGGCTAGAAGTGATACAGCTAACACTGGTGCGTCTTGTTATTCCACATACCTGCAGCTATTCACCATTTAACCCAGGTACACCGGATAATGGGCAGTCTAGGCCTGGCGAGTCATGTCGAAATATCTAACTTGTATTGGCTTGCTCACTCAGAATGATTCCCTATGCCAGTTGGACGAACTTGTACCAGTTCCACAATAATTAACGGTACTTGTCATATTACATGAATCTAGGTCGAAGTAGTGGCTCATTCATGGGTCATCAGTTCATGGTGGGGTTGGGGGTCTCGGAGGCCAGGGTGGGGAACGTGGCGGTCATGGTGGAACAGGTGAAGGACCCACGATCCCAGTGCACAGCAGCAATGTCTATGTCACAAATCCCGATGCAACGAGTATGCTCTTCTATGGCTTGGAAAATTTTTGAAGCTGATGAACCAATTCAAAGAGTTGCAATTCATCAAGGAGAAGCTCGCTGGCCATGTTGCAGCACAGCATAAATTTACAGATCAGAGCAAGAGTCTTTGTGCTCTTGGTACTCGTGTGGAAATCCAAGCAGATATCAACAGATGGCTATTACCGGGGTCTAAAAACAAAGAACGTATCTTCTGGATCACAGGTATAGCAGGCAGCGGCAAATCAACACTCTCCGCAACTCTTGTCGACAATCTTCGCAAAAAGGGCACACCCGTTGCAGCTCAGTTCTTTATCTCTCGTAACATCCTTGAAACCATCAAGCCAAACAAAATTATTCCCACTATTGCACAGCAGCTTGCTGAATCCTTCCCAACTGCTGCTCGCATCATCCATGACGCTCTGAAGGGTGGCTTCCCTCCTTCCCGGAAAGAGCAGGTAGAGGCACTTTTATTAGCTCCGATCCAACAACTCTCTAGATCTTGCAATGCGGTCATCATCCTCATTGATGCGCTGGATGAGCTCGAGAACGCAGCTGACAGTGTTAAGGAGATCCTGGAATCAATTGCGCCGAGGGACTGTGACCTTCCTGATAATGTCCGCTTCCTTGTTACTTCTCGACCAGAGCACTGGGCTGATATCTCTGTGTCTAAAACTCTGGAGCTCACAGTGTTTAAGCAGTGTCCCCTCATGACAGAATCATCTATGTCTGAAGTTCACAACTTCATCATTGCGAGGATGCAGAAAATTACACCAATGGGATGGGATGATTGGCCAACTCAGGACCAATTGTTGAAGTTATCCGGAAAAGCAAATGGCCTCTTTCACTATGCTGCAACCGCTCTTCAGTGGATTGGGCAGCAGATTAGCCAGTATGGGAAGACCTCTCAGAAACGGGTCTTTGATCAATTTACCCAAATGGGTATTGGTCAGCTCGAGGATCTATACAGGCTTATTTTGACCTCGTTCGAGAACATAGACAATCCAGCAGAGAATGCAGACTGGCGTGCGAGTCAACTACGTGGCTTTCACCATGTTATTGGGGCCATTCTCGTGCTTGATGAACCATTGACCATTTGTCAAATCATTGCTTTATTGGCCGATATCCCAGAGAACGATTTTGATGTTGGCCACTTCCTAAAGCAGATGCACAGTGTCTTGATTCCAGGCACAGCTACATCGTTTGAGGAAGCAACACCACAAATGCACAAGTCGTTCCGTGATTATATTATGGATGAGCATGCACCAGCAGAATTCCGTATCCTCACAGGTGATGCACACTTTGTAACAGCAAAAAGCTGTTTGGAGGTCATTTTCAAGGCACAGAGCCACTCTGATGTTGCTGTGAAGTATTCTGTTCAACACTGGTATAAACACTTGCGAAAGGCGGTGAGAGGAAGGATAACATGCGAGGATGGGGGGATATGGAACTTGTTTGGACCAATGGTGGAGAAGGCAGTCGTCGGCATTTGGGCAAAGACAGATATGATGGATCTCTTTGTGGATGTGGCTACTGCCGGGTGGGGGCAGTTGAAGGTGAGGTCAATATATGGGAGAGAAAGCCGAGTGAATAATTATCGTTCAGCAAGGTACTGATAAAGACAGGATGAAGGGAATTTCAAGCATATTAATGAAAGCAAAGGTGTGTGGCAGACCAACATGAATGGCACGAGTACGCTAATTGGAGGCAATTCCATTGCTTCATAGGAGGTGCATGCTTTTCCGCCATTGCCCATGTTTGGCTTGCTCACTTTTTCTTGCCTTCTTGTCTCTAGCTCGTGCGTGCTTTTCCCCCATCCCCCATGTTTGTCTGTCTCACTTGTTCTCGCCTTCTTGTCTCTAGCTTGTGCGTGCTTTTCCCCCATTGCCCATGTTTGTCTTTCTCACTTTTCGTGCCTTCTTGTCGCTAGGAAGTGCGTGATTTTCCCCCATTGCCCATGTTTGTCTTGCTCACTTTTGTCACCTTCTTGTCTCTAGCGAGTGCGTGCTTTCCCCCCATTCCCCATGTTTGTTTGTCTTGCTCACTTTTTCTTGCCTTCTTGTCTCTAGCGAGTGCGTGCTTTTCCCCCACTGCCCATGTTTGTCTTGCTCACTTTTCTTGCCTTCTTGTCTCTAGCGAGTGTGTGCTTTCCCTCATCGCCCATGTTTGTCTGGCTCACTTTTTCTCGCCTTACCGTCTCCAGAGAGTGCGTGCTTTTCCCCCATCGCCCATGTTTGTCTTGCTCACATTTTTCTGCCTTCTTGTCTCTAGCGAGTGCGTGCTTTTCCCGACTGCCCATGTTTGTCTTGCTCACTTTTCTTGCCTTCTTGTCTCAAGCGAGTGGGTGCTTTTCCCCCATTGCCCATGTTTTTCTGGCTCACTTTTTCTTGCCTTCTTGTCTCTAGCTCGTGCGTGCTTTTCCCCCATCCCCCATCTTTGTCTTGCTCACTTCTTCTCGCCTTGTTGTCTCTAGCCAGTGCGTGCTTTCCCCCTATCCCCTATGTTTGTCTTGCTCACTTTTCTTGCCTTCTTGCCTCTAGCTTGTGACTGCTTTCCCCCCATCCCCCATGTTTGTCTTGCTCACTTTTTCTTGCCTTCTTGTCTCTAGCTTGTGTGTGCTTTTCCCCCCATCACCCATGTTTGTCTTGTTCACTTTTTCTTGCCTTCTTGTCTCTAGGAAGTGCATGCTTTTCCTCCACTGCCCATGTTTATCTTGCTCACTTTTTTCTTGCCTTCTTGTCTCTAGCTTGTGCGTGCTTTTTCCCCATCGCCCCATGTTCCGCCTGCTCACTTTTTCTTGCCTTCTTGTCTCTAGCTTGTGTGTGCTTTTTCCCCATCGCCTCATGTTTGGCCTGCTCACTTTTTCTTGCCTTCTTGTCTCTAGCGAGTGCGTGCTTTTCCCCCCATAGTCCCATGTTTGTCTTGCTCACTTTTTCTTGCCTTCTTGTCTCTAGCTTGTGTGTGCTTTTCCCCCCATCACCCATGTTTGTCTTGTTCACTTTTTCTTGCCTTCTTGTCTCTAGGAAGTGCATGCTTTTCCCCCATCACCCATGTTTGTCTTGCTCACTTTTTCTTCCCTTCTTGTCTCTAGGAAGTGCGTGCTTTTCCCCCATTGCCCCATGTTTGTCTTGCTCACTTTTTCTTGCCTTCTTGTCTCTAGCGAGTGTGTGCTTTTACCCCATTACCCATCTATGTCTTGCTCACTCTTTCTTGCCTTCTTATCTCCAGCGAGTGCGTGCTTCTCTCCCATTGCCCATGTCTGTCTTGCTCACTTTTTCCTCCCTTCTTGGCTCTAGCTTGTGCGTGCTTTTCCCCCATCGCCCCTGTTTGTCTTGCTCACTTTTCTCACCTTCTCGTCTCTAGTTTGTGCGTGCTTTTCCCCCATCCCCCATGTTTGGCTTGCTCACTTTTTCTTGCCTTCTTGTCTCTAGCTTGTGCGTGCTTTTCCCCCATTGCCCATATTTGTCTTGCTCACTTGTTCTCGCCTTCTTGTCTCTAGGAAGTATGTGCTTTTCCTCCATTGCCCATGTTTGTCTTGCCCACTTTTGCTTGCCTTCTTGTCTCTAGCTCGTGCGTGCTTTTCCCCCATCCCCCATGTTTGTCTTGCTCACTTTTTCTTGCCTTCTTGTCTCCAGTTCGTGAGTGCTTTTCCCCCATCGTCCATGTTTGTCTTGCTCACTTTTTCTCACCTTCCTGTCTCTAGGATGTGCGTGCTTTTTCCCTATTGCCCATGTTTGTCTTGCTCACTTTTTCTCGCCTTACCATCTCTAGAGAGTGTGTGCTTTGCCCTTCCTCCTAACTTCAAGGTTCGCTCATCCCCACCTCCTATCCCTATCCAGATTGTAAGGCCTTCCATTCCCTTCATTGACACCCACATCACCTTTCTCCTTGAAGCCTTACAGAAAGATTTGGATTGAGGGCCTTCTACAAGCATGGAACACTGAAGAATCATGTTTTCTATCAGAACAGCTGTAGCACAATAAATACTGGGCCAATTAACTTAGTTCTTGGACATGTTATGTATCAGAGCTAGTGCCAGGGGATGGTGTATTTCTTTTGGGTGTTATCCTCACTCATTGTGATTTGACACTCACTTGACTGAAGACCATATTTGTATACTAACATAAATAGAGCCTACCATGCATATTTGGGTGGATTCATATTTGTAGACCTGACAGTCCCCTGGTACATGTTCTGATACATCACATATCCAAGAACTAAGTTAATTGGCCCAGTATATATTGTGCTACAGCTGTTCTAATAGGAACCATGATTCTTCAGCGAAATTCTCATTACATAATTAGATCAAAAAAAAAAAGCTGGCACTGGATTCCCTGGAGATTTTCAGAAGTGATGGAGGCCCGAGTGCGATGGTGGGAAGCAGCAATACACATTCTGATTAGGCCCAAAGTGAGCGGTGCAAGCAGCCGGCTGTGCAGATCATGATGGCATTGAATGATCGGTGAGCCGTGAACAGAAGAAAGGTGTTGGTGATGATTATGGGGACACACCATAAGCATACAAATTTTGCAAGTGATGTGAGTTTAAATGAAAGATGGCTGTTGATAAGCCTGGCATTTGAACACTCGTGAAAATTCCAAATTTACGGACATTTGCGATGCATTAGCTATAAGTTGGCTATGTACTTGGCATCACTCAGCAAGACGTCTGTCTTTGGCATCAGAAGGTGGTTAGCTTTAGGTGTTTGAAGGTGCTTTCATCGCTAGTGCTCCTCGGAGTAGCTAAGTGAGTCTGCAACCATCCATCTGTCCTACAGTAAGGATCTGGGCACTAGACGTAACAAAGTTGTGTCATTTCTGAGGCTAGTGTGCGGTCCTCAGATCTATTAAACCTCCAATCTCTCTCTCTTTATAAAATTACGGGTGTCCGTCCGAAGCCTTTTACGCTCCTTTTATGGGCCTTTTATCCCGAAACTGTGGGGTGCTCGCACGCCACCGGAACTGTACGGCACCAAAACCCTGGATACTCTCACGGTAAGCGCTCTTGCCGCCTTCGGCCCCACAACAGGCGCTAATCCCTTGCCGCACCAGATAAACTCGAACTCCCAGATCCACTCCACACCGTAAAGCGCTAATTATTTCCTAACGTCCTTGAGGACCTAATCGATGGGTTTTCGAGCTCTGATGGATTTCTTTGCGATCGATATGCCGAGCTGAACCCAGCGCTAATCCTTGCCGCGTTCGGCATTGCATTGCTTTCTTGATCCCGCAACCTAGGAGCATTTCCTACCTTAGGCTCGGCATTCTCAGCGTCAACACAGCGCTGATCCTCGCCACATTCCACATTCCACTGGCTTATTAAGTCTCAAGTTCCAACTATTCTGTCTCCTCCTTAATCCCATCGAAAATGGGACGGTCTTTACAAAAAACTCATGCCACGGATCGGCTTCAACCAATAATAGTAATTGCAGGAGTCTGAGGTTGGGGCAGATGGCTAGACTGCAACCAGGGAACATAGTAGAGTCAGGTAGCATTTCTGCTCTCCTTGCGGACCGACCATGTCGTCCAAACTCCACCCCTTTATGTGGCCTTGGACTAAGTATTTGCACAATCAAAGACCTGTTTTTATTCAATGGATCAAATACCAAAAGAAATTGGCATTGATTGAACATACTTGAGGTGAGAATAAGCGAGAGTGATGTGCCACTCAAGACAGCAGTGTACATGCAGGCAACACCGATGCCCATAGGAAACCAAAAGTTTCTCCTTCAATGGTTATATGGTCTAGCTGTCGATCCATGCAGACCTGTCCTCTACATCACCAATTATACTCTGCGATAACCCAAATACCAGATGCAGACAATATCTTGATTTTGAAGTATGATGGTGATTCTTCACAAGGTACTGATGTCATTTGGAAGGGGCTTCTATTGTAATCACAATATACTAATATCAATCTCAATCAATGACTTTAGCACATGAAAAAGGAGCGGGTGTTAAAAAATAAGTTGTACATATATCTATAAAACCCAAAACCCTAGTTCACTAGGTCCTTGGAGACGTATTTCAGTCAGTTCCAACTACTGAAGTTCATCTAAGACTCTATTGAGGCTTCCGCAGAGGGACTGCTCGGTACTGTAGAATTGAAAGTTCCATTCCAGCTGTCTGCATACTACGGACCAGACCCGAATTCAACCAAGGAGCACATTGTAGTTGAGGGTAGTGTGTGTGTGTGTGTGTGTGTGTGTTTTGTTGAGTGTGTGTTTTGCATGCATTTAGCAGGTTTCCCAAGCCTACCTCAAGCGCACCGAGCTTTGAGGAGCATTCAGCCCTCGGAATAGCATGTTTGTCAAATCACTTTCCTCCTCGGAGCCATTGATAGCCTCCTCGGAGCAATTCTAGTTTGATTTCATGGGTCCTTGGACTCATCCACTTCATCTCTGACTACATCTGTGCAGTCGTTGGTTCTCATTATAGGAACAAATCCCTATCGAAGCTCTGGGCTTTGGGGTATATCTCCTTGATGTGTGTATTCAGCTAAACACTGAGCATGTTCCACTTGTGCAGCTTGAAATACCACAGTCAGCAGCTGGAGCTCACTCTGACTCTCCTTTATGTCACCGAACAGGGTTCCTAGCTCTGCCATTCAGAAGCTGGAATGCTTTTGCAGGCTCCTAGGACCATGTATATAGTCACCAAAAGTCGCAGAATGCAAGATTCTGACCCCAGTAAATCTTGGGCTGTCTCAGCGGGGATGCCTACTACGTCCTCGTCACTCTCGTATCCTTGATATCGCTCGGATTTCCCCTTTCCTCTATCTGCCTTTATCCGTAGCAGTAGCTCCTCGGCTCAATCCACCTTCCACGCCCCACATCAGCCCATCGTACAGTGGGGTGGGATGCTGCCTGCGCATCCGATCACCAGCCGGATGTCCTGGTTTCTAACTCAGAGCGAAGACATATGTTAGTGCCCATCGCGTGCCAGGTATAGACAACGTACAACACTGACTGCCCTCCACACACCAGTTTTGAGTCAGTTAATGGAAAGCATAGCACAGGTGAGACTACAGCGAGCTTGCAAGGAGGAACTCAGTAGATGAATGATTTGGATATAAATGGAGAGGTACGTACTTGGAATTCAAGCGGCATCAAGGTTGTACCGGCAATGCTAAATCCGTCAGTAAAAGTTTGGCTGAAGAATGTGAAGGACGCATTGGGGATCTGGGACAAATCAACCAGCCTGATGCAAATCCGTGAATCAACTGCGCAACGTGAGTATGGAGACGAAGAAAAAAAATCAAGATGATTTGCAACAGCGTGCACGGTGGGCGAGGGTACTGATGGTCCCACGGTGCCCACGAAAACACCAGCGTAGATACTTGCCCGCAAACATGTTGGTGACCCATTGCTGTTGGGGCTGTCCCAGAATACCTGCAAGGGCAAGACACGACCAGTCGCTCTGCCGACTCAGAAGAGGGAAGAGACACACCTTCTGCTGATCCACTATCCGGACAAGTTATCCAAGCGGATGGGATGCTGATGATGAACACGTCAAAGGTGGCGAGGATGGCGCCGTCGATGTGCCAGGTGATAGGGCTTTGCGGACGTGCAGCTTGGCGAGGATCTCGTTCAGGAGTGTCTCGGAGATGAGAGATGATGACACCAGGGTCAGCGGAAGTCGGCTCGGGGCCGCACTGGCAGGGATTGTTATTGGAGCAATTTCCGCAACGCAAACTTGAGCATAAACACTCACGTACCATACGAGATTGTGAATTAGCGAGCTTCATGGATCCGGTGAGCAATTTAGGTGGAAATGGGCAGGATGGACGAGCGCGAGATGGGGGAAAGGAAGAAAGATGTTTGACGACGTTGTGACACGATCAAAACAAACCATCCCCGTGCCTCGTGCACTCGGAGGTAAAGTTCGGCTACATATGCGCAGTTTGCGCCCAACGTCAAAGGTGCCGTACAGTTTAGGGCCGGTGCTGCCAGCCCTTGTATATTGTGGCACCCTGCCCTTTTTTGCTCGCGGGTAAACTGAAGTTATGTGTGCATGTTCAAACTTTTCATGTTATCTTGATATTCATATTCATGCATATTCAATGGCCTCAGCTTTTGTTGTGAAGGATTTTTTTTATACGTGGATATGTAGTAATCAAGGAAATATTGGTAACTTTCCTCGGTTGTTCCTTTTTTGGTCAGATTCACAAGGCAGAAACTTATTATGGGAAAATTTGCAGCAAATTCGGAATGTAGGTTTTCCCTGCTGTGGTAGGCACTGTACGGTGCAGGGGCCGGTTTCGACATTCCTTCGGTAATTCTTGTTCCAATGTGGTGCGGATGGATAGGTTTGAACACGGTAGGGCGCACTGTAATTTGTCTTTTGTCGTGCGCTGTTGCTAGACCACGCTGGCGCTGTTTCAGTAGCATTCCCCATACGGATCAATGGGCGACTTGGGAGACTTTTGCAGTATAACGACGAGGACTTCTCAGGTCGTAGCCCTTCTACTAAGGGAACTTATCTTCCCCTCCACCATATCCCAGTCGGTAGAAGGTGTTCCCTTTTGCATTTTCCATTGCTACCTGGTAATACGGGTTCGTTGCCCTGATAACCTCGACCAAATCGGATCGGTCGAAGAAGTTCGGCCGCATCTGCTGAAAACCGTCTGTCCATTGAACTTCTCCGGGGGTATAAGCATTGACGACAAAGCACGGAACTCCCAGGACCAGTAGGTGGAGTGCTACCTCTTTGCTGGCCCCGTTGAGCCACATCCCGATGTATTGTTCCTGGGTCGTCGCCCATCTCAGGCATCTCAGCTCCTCCAAGGTTAGGTTCCCAAAGGACAAGCGCAACTCCATGAACCGGAGCCATGCTTCGAGTTCCCACAATCCGCACTGCAACGCTACAGCTTGATCTACTGCATCGTCCCACGTTTTAACCGACCGAAGGCTGTTAATTGCCTCCACGGAAGCATGACGGCTTACTCCCCCACAGAGATGAAGTAGTGAACTTTTGACAATCTGCCGCTACTCGGGCATACACCGTATGTAGGCAGTGAATATATTCATCCTGGAACGTTCCTTCTCTAGGATTCAGGCTTCGCGTCCAGACTAAGATGAGTGGCTGATAGAACACGTAGTAGAGGTCTTCGGGAGTCACTTCCCGGACACGACACATGAATGCCCAATGCTTCATGTCTGACCGATGGTACTGTAGCGCGTGGTGCATGCAAGCAATTGTGTCTGCCCACGTGTCCGTCGTAGCGCTTCCATTCTCGCACAGTGATAACCGATGGCAGAAAACGGACCTTCCATACTCCTGGAAGGTAAGGGAGCTGTTTCGAGTTCATTGACCATAACTTGAGAATATTTTCTCCCCATTAGCAACTAGGCAAATGGAAGAGGCTTGATGCATGGGAAGGTCGAATGTGAGACCTGTCAGAACTTGAGGAATCACGCTGTAGCCCACGGAGTTGCTAAGGCGACCCTATCCATATCTGGGAACCTACAGAGCAGCGGGAACCGACATGCTCGTGGAGAGTGGTGGTGGTGGAAGAGGAGAATACAGTATTAGTAAGCTATGTTGTCAATTACATGTGACACTCCAATTCCGTCGGACTCGGGCCAGCGAATTAATTACTTCAGACCGTGTAATGTAAGGTGCTCCCTCTTCAGGACGGGCACATTTCGTAAGTCCAGCTCAGATACCCAGGTGTCGCTGGCAGCCCAATATCCTTCCCATCGTATGCGGAACATGCGTTGGTTCCTGTTCTTTCGTGATTGGATGGTGTGCCCCAGTATAGCCTCGACCGCATATTCTTCGGTCGCGTTTAAATAGTCTCGAGTCTCGGGCAGCTTTGATTGTTCCCAAAGGGAGGGTCCGAGATGTGGTATTTGCGGAGGTGTTTGAGATTAAAGACCGGGTGCATAGGGTAGGAGTCGGGTAGACGCAGTCTGTATACGACTGGATTAATCTTTTCTAGTAAAACAGGCTGATAGTGCGCTGGATAACCTTGCGTCCTGTTCCCTGGACGTCAACCAATTTGAGGGTGTGTGGATTGATGAGCACGAAGTCTCCCTCTTTAATCTTCTCCACCGGTCAACGTTGTTTATTGTAAGCACGGGCCTGGTGTTCCTGCGCTAAGATTACCGTGTCTCGCGCCGCTTGGCGATGCTTCTCGAGGAATTGGATGAAATCTTCCCCTTTCTGGCTCGGCAGGAAAGGGTGGATCACTGGGTCCGATTGGGGCACTAGTATCCCCATCGCACCAGTCGGTTGATACCCCATAAGTAGGAAGTTGGGAGTGAAGCCCGTCGAAGCATGGGTATTGGAATTATAGGTGAAGTTAATTTTGCCCAACCATTTGGCCCAGCTGCTCCGGTCGGTCGCCAGGTACGCTCTTAGCATCTGTTCGATGGTAGCGTTGAGAATCTCCGTCTGTCTGCCCGTTTGCAGTTGATGCGCAGAAGAGAGGGCCATGGCGCTGCCATATTGCATAACGACGGACATCCAGAAAGCCGTAGCCCAGTGTTTATCTCGGTCGGCGGTGATACGCTCTGTAATTATCCGGTCCACAAAGAACTTGGCGAATCCTTCTTGTGACAAAGTATTATGAGTCGGGATCATCACTGCATACTTAGTCAACTTGTCTATGATGACGAGGATGGCCGTGAATTTCTCCTTCCCAGAAGGAGGTAGAACAGTGATTAAGTCGATCGACACCGTCGCGAACGGTCTGGTCGGGACATGGGTGGGATGCAGTCCTCCCATTTTCTTCCGATGATTGGACTTGGATCTTCTGGCAAATATCGCACCCTTTTGCAAAGTCGAATATGTCCTTGTGCATGGAAGTTCAGAAAGAGAGTTCCCGAAGTCTGGCTTCGACTTTATCTGGCCCGGCGTGTGCGCTCTTGTGTGGCAAATCGTGAATCCATTTTAGTATGAAGTTCACCCAACTACGAGGCACACACAGCCGCATCCTCAAGTCCGCGTCAATCAAGTAGAGGAGGTCATCCCTACCTCTCTGGAATCGAGAGGGCGTCAGAATTTTGTCAGGGCTCGGTACCTCCTCCACATAGCGGCCTTTGAAGTATGGATCTTCCGAGTATCCTGTCTTGAATTTCTCTATCACTTCGGGCACTATAGATACTAGTAGATGTGGCCTTTTATTCCAGTCATCTTTGCCTTCATTGGGACGTACTCCTGCAGGGTAGGTCCAGTGGTCCTCCTCTGGGAAGGGCAGATCGTCTTCAAGCCTTCCTGTCGGGTTTGGGGAGGCAGTGTTACCAACGCTAACCCCCAATTACCATCACTCACCCCGATTTCATCGGTGTTCCTGCCACCAATTGACGGACTCGATTCCTGAATCATCTGCGCCTCTTCCTCCTCCTTGGCTTTCTGCCTGCAAATCTGTATGGGGTAGGCGAATTTATCAATAACTTCGTCCCACATAGTACAGTGAAAGCTGCTCTTTTCGTCGGAGGTAGGGGGCGAGTATTCCTTGCATGATTCTCTGGAAAATGGAGGGCCTGTTCCCGAACGGACCCGTCACCGGTACGTTGTGATCCGAGCTTGCGGTAATCAGAACGTCCCGGGTGGCAAGGACTGGAGGTTCCTTAGTCTTTCCCTCTCTTCGCTTTCATGCCTTTGATCGTTGATATGTCTTCCCCCAGACCCCAGGAAGTAGACATTTTCTCAACTTAGCCACGCTCGCCTGCCGGATTTGGAATCCCAAGTCCACGGAGTGGGCGGAAGAGGCGGGAATACCATGTTTTGTCTCGCCAACACACACATCACAGTGGCCTGTGCTCCATCTTTGGACTCCCAGTTCGTAGGTGGACTGGAAATCTTCGCCAAGCAATAGAGGGACTTGCATATTGCGGACCACGTATGCTTCCAGCTCGAAGCTGATGATCTCCCCATCCTTGATCTCCATGTAGATGTTGGTTTTAGTGTATCCAAGGACTTTGGCTTGACCCCTCAAATGATAGAGAGTCATGTGTATACCCTCCTTTGGCTTGGGAAGACCTGGGATGGACGCCCAGAAGTCTTCAGACATAAGGGTATATCAGCCGAGTCTTGTGATCGTTGATCTCAGAACCATAGCAGATGCCAATGGGGATAGTGAACTCTAATCCTCATCGGTCTCATTTAACGGTCTCAAGGAAGTGGGGTATCGTTTGGAAGCTATAGAACGGGGCTATAAGGTCCGACTATACCGATCCGGGGGATACTTCAGGAACGGGAGTTCCAAAACTCAAGAAACACTTGGTGACTATGGTTTCAAGCACCCATCACATCGCCATGTGCAAGGACATTACCAAGAACGGTCAGAATATACCCGGAATGACAACTCCGAGCTGAGCAACCAATGAGACACTTTGTGGTCTTGTAAATACTCCGGAAACACGGGAAATAAGATGGATAAACGCACTCTTTTTGGCTGAATGAAGGTTTAGCTATCCAGGAGAAGATGTTTTTTGGCCTGTTTTGCTACAAGTACAAACAAATAATTCGTCATCTGAAATTGGTCACCATTGAAAACCAGAGCAGCGGAGAAGTACTAAGGGAATTTTTCGAGTCTAAGTCATAAAAGTCCTTCTGATCCCCCTTCCTCTCATTTTCCTGATTTTTTAGGTCTGGCTTACAATTTATTATCCCTTGAAATCTTGCTCAGTTGATGTGTCATTTGTGTTTAGTGTTCAAACAGTGTATCAATTGCCATGTCTACGAGATCACTTCATCTCCATTGGACTGCTGTCTCCTTGCCGCAAGATCAGTGTGGGGTTTATTCTGCATAGAGGTAAGTATGGGAGCTAGCTGACATTTAGATCCCTTTCTTACTTGGTGGTATTCATTCCACTCATTTACCAAATGCCAGAGGTTTGTTTTCCAAAGCAGTAACAATGTGAGCCGAGTTTGAATGTCTGGCCCCAGTCTCGGCTGCCATCTTGAAACTGATGACAACAATGCAGCAGTCCGGCTTTGACTGCTAAACAGCTGATCGGTTTCGGCAATGGTTAATGCTGGCTGGCATTTATCGGAAATTAAAGGCTCATTTTGTGCCGCAAACACTCAGTGATGGCGACCATTCCAATGGAGCTCACTAGTTCCTTTCATGCTACAATTTTTTCGCCGGTGTCCACCAAAACGAGTGTGATCTGTGGTTCTTTAATCCTGGAGGCCGTCGCTTTTCCAGTCTCATTTCAAAGAAATTGATCAAGGATATACCGAGACTCAGATGTTGATGGGTGAACATGCCAACATCTTTGATTTTGATTCAAGACTCATCCATGACCTGCTGATTGGCTTCAACAGCATAGAACCCACCAACAAACGGAGCCTAATCTGAATGAGACTCCAAGTCATTGCTTGGTAAATTTTGCCCTACGCTGAAAAGAAGTCAAAATTGATACTCTTTTTATGTCCACTGTTTTACTCCGGACTTCCGTCCAACGTGGCCGAAAGCCTGTTGTCTGAAATTTCACTTAGAATCAACTGCTCTGGATGAAGTCTGGAAAGTGTTGCCCAGTCATCAGAGGGTCTTTATGCAGACTCCCGAAGGTTCAGTCACCTGCCTCACAGAGGCCTAATCCCATGTCATACATATTTTCTTTATTGTCATAGTCATATCATCTTTTGTAAAAGTAGTCAAGGTAGAGGAGGAGAGAGCAACAAAGTTTTTTCTGGGAAACCCTCATGTTATTCAAGTTTTGCAAGTCTTAGATACTTGTAAAGGGCGAGTCTCGTAAAATTAGGAAGCAATAGAAGTTTGGAAGTTGTGGATTGAATTGAATCTGATTTTGGACTCAGAAACATTGTGTGATTGGACTGGAAAGATATTGGAATTGAAAAGAATTTTGAGTGGACTGTGGAAACTGGATATTGGGACTGGGATACTGGCTTTGGATTGACTGGAAAGACTCTGGGACTTGGGATTTGACTGGAATGGTTGGGAAACCAACAAAACGCACGCTACACACTTTTGGCAACAACTTTATTGACACAGATCTTTGGGATACGCAAGAAACTCCAGAAACATCACTGTTTCTTATGTTTCTTAAACTTGGTTATCATATAGCTGGCTCGTTCAACGGGGAGAACGTCGGGTTCCCAGCTTGATTCGGCACTTGTGGGTTGTCCGATGTGCTAGGAACATTGTTCCTGTCCATGGAGCTCATCCATCGTCACCATCTGTCAATTCATGGCCAACGCATTTGCATCATGACACGTCGGCGCTCGAATGACTGCGGGATCTTTGCCTTCACAACTTTCCAGTTGCTCTCACCACAGATCTGTGTATATATGCGATAACACCGCAGATCTATATTACAATCAAACAACTGTTTGTCCCGAGTCAAACCGGTCCGAGAGTCCAAATGTCGTGTTTTGAACCGGATGCCTGGATAAACGGCAAAAGTGGAGCTGGGTGGAGTCTCCGGTGTCATCCGCTTACTAGCTTGGCCTGGTGTTGACTTTTTTAAACCCAACACCACAGTGATGTTCAGATGATGAGTTAGAGTGGATGCATATTTGCACGGATGGCCAGAAGAAGGCAGATGGCCTTAGATTTGACGAGATGGATATCAAGGCTCCAGTACCGAATCCCAGTAAGTTGGACTTGAAGGTCCGGCGGATAATGCCTTTCTGGTCACAAGAAAATTAGGTAAGTAGAACATATGGAGTGATATGCATATGGAGAGGAGGACTACAAGAATGGACGTGAAAACGGGGCACGATGACTGAGACATAGATGAAGATTTTTAATTTAGCTGGGGTTGGGTGAAAGCCAAGTGAAACCAGTAGATTCTGGAGGAAATCTTTCCATGAAGATGAAAAAGGAAGGCAAAATCTGCGGAAGGAAGGGATATAAAATGCTTTGGAGACATGGGAAGGAGTTAAATAAAACAGTGAACAGCTTAGTATGGTGACCAGAAATACCAGCCAATTTGACCATGTTGACAATGGTTACGTACAAGACAAATAGAGAGAGAGAGAAAGAGAAAGAGAATTACCATGAATAGGACATGAGTTTTTAGGTAGAATATCCCAGCAGCCAAGCCAAAATTGAATTGGTGCAAGTTGAACAAGCAGTATCAAGTCCGGCAAGTCTGCGGAAGATCAAAATCAGTCACACGATAATATAGACTGCTAATAAGGCCGTGAGGAGTCGACCAAAGGTCGACGACAAGCAGCATTGCTATGGAACAACCGCAAAAAGCGAATCAAACCTGTAATAGGATGCATACCGTGGCATAGCACGGGTAACTGCTAGTTCCAATTAAGTTTCTCAGAAGAGCTAAAGGTAGTTTGAGCGGTGACGGCAGGAGACCTCAGGATCGGAGACGGAAATCATTGAGTTGTGGGTGAGCATGCGCAATAGCGCTTAACTTACTGAGGGCTGGCCAGTGGGCTGCTGGAAGTGCTCTGGCAAGCTTAGCAGAGTTTAAATTTGTTTACTTGGAACAAATGTTCAATTAAATTGGGACGGGATGTGCGGAACGAGCCAAAGAATTGAGCACCCCTACTAGTAGGCATTTTTGTGGCAGGTGAGTATGGGAAAATGCATCAATGGGCTTTCAGTCTCCCTGCATTTCTGGGTGTGAAGGCGTCAGGAGATGTGCCGGAAAAAGAAGCATAATCACATCGCACAACAAGAATCGGGCATTTCGGGAGTGTTCAATTAATGGACTGGGAAAAGTTTAAACCTGCAGAAAAAATACACTATGAAACTGTCCTGAACATACAGTTGACCTGAACTGTGTCAAAAGCACAGTTGATCCCATAAATCAACCGTCCAAATGCCACAATGAATGTGATATTATTAACTGTGCATGCTCAACAGTTCATCTGAGATGGTATCCGATCACACTTGGCCTAACTGTGGCTATCACACACTTTATAGCTGTAGAAACATATGATAGAGCTGGAAACACAGATAAATCATGTACAACCCCTCGAGCTCCCTTGACTACATTTGCCAGTTCTGGCATTGAGAGACATTGTAAAGATTACCTTTATCTAGGGTTTATATATATATTTCTGGCTCTATAACGTGTTTCCCTATATATATATGTTGTCCATACTAAAATATGAGGCTGCTGGGACATGCTCTCGGCATGCTAGACAGCTTTTGGTGCGAAAAGAGCCCAAAACCAGAAATCACCTAATACATAATATTTTCACAAATTCATTTCTATCACTAATTGCGCGTGAATTAGCCGAGTAGATCTATCTACTTTTTATTGGAATCAGTAAAGAACTCACTGAGATATTGGGAATTCTTCGAAACTATCCCAAAACCTAAATTTTTCGTGCCTGCCTTCGGTACTGCAAATGGCCGTAAGAAAACTGAAGTTCAAATCCGAGGCACTGGTTGAGAATTTCAATTTTTTATTCACCAAATTTCTCACTGAAAAATGGTGTTTATTTTTGAGACATTTTTGACTGAAAAAGAAGGTGAAAATTTTTTAAATTTTTCAGCACTTTTCGGTTCAAGATGAAAAAATTGAAGTAAAATAAGAAGGTGCTGAAAATGTTTTAATTTTTTTGATCTTCTTTTTCAGTGAAAAATGTCGGAAAAATAAACCACATTTTTCAGTGAGAAAATTGGTTAAAAAATCGAAATTCTCAACCAGTGAGCAAAATAGCACACGGTAGACAGCCATTGCATCTTAGGGAACCGAAGTGAAATATATTCACCGGGTCAAAGAGCGATGTATGTGAATCTACATCAAGGGGCTGGCTGTCAAGCACCATCAAAGATGAGCCCCCTGCAGTATGTTTGTGTTTGTCACTCCCATTGATCCCACTGACAGGGTCAGGTGTAGCCGTGCGCGAGGTGCCGCATAATTGATGGACGCGGGATCATATCTACAACAACACGATACGGGAGAATGTTAATTAAGGTGTTTAGGTCTGAGGTGGGGCTCTGTTTATAATTCCCAGTACAATTATAAACAGTTTTTAATTTTGTGTTTGTAAACAGGGTGTTTATAAACCGGTTTCTAAACCCTCACTCAAATTGGCCTGAAAATCGAGTTTTTGCCGTTTTTGCATCTGAATTTTGCACTCTGCACCTCTGAGGAGGTCCCATGTCCCCTATTTTCCTCTTCAAGGTGAGATAACACGCCAGTGGGATCGTAGTGACAGCAGATGACGCCATTCCTGGAGTAAGTTAACCATATTTCTCCGTCACTCATCTCAGCTTTTTGGGCCAGAGTCAGAGGAAATTCAGCGGTCATACTACACAGGAAGGAAATTCTATTAATCCAAAGATCACCTGCTCGTTTCTCACCTGGGGTTCAGAATCTGGTATGCATGAGTGAAAAACAAGCAGGTTAATTCCGGGACATGTCCGTATAACTGCCCCAGGGTCAACGTGGGATCAACCTTGAGTTATTTCTTTGGCAGGAATGTCCCTTGCGCATATTACGCAATTATACATAGCCCATTCTCTTTCCAGATAACCATATCGTATCCGAACGTCTGGCTGTGTACTCTATCAGATTCTGGATTGATTTCTGTGAAAATTTGAGGCCAGTTGGGCCTCTCGTTGGCCCGCCGGGCACTGCCACTGTGAATTAAAAACCGGCTGGTCTGGCCCGACCAATAAAAACCGGGTTTATAAACACCTGTTTATAAACATGTTTACAAACCAACATAAAAAACAGGGCCCTAGTCTGCGGAGGCGATAAAAGCAGTGAGTGACCCATATCTCCAACAACACGAGTACGGGGGAATATCTAAAGCAACACGAGTACGGGAGAATGTTAATTGAGGTGTTTATGTGGCCTGAGGAAGTATGCTTCAGACGCAAAAAGAGCGACTAATACACTGCAGGGGGTTCATCTTTGATGGCGCTTGACAGCCAGCCCCTTGATTCACATGCCGTTGACGCATTCGTGATGCATGTGCTCTGCATCCGGTGTGACAGTTCACAAAAGGTCTTTGTGAAGCAGTAACAAAGTGATACATAAATTGCAAGTGAATATGGTTAATTTACAACATTGATTTTGGACTGCTATGATACATTTCAAGTTTTGTTTGGTACACCAGGGTATTTTGTTGCCGGAAGGAGTGAGTCAGCTGCAGATGCCGTCCCATCCATGCCAAGCGACGGCATGATGGGGTCGTGGAGCCCCAATTGGACAATCACAGCCCTGTGACTATATACGGTTACGCTCACCGCCATGCTTCCATGTGTCCCGCCCACTCGCAGCACCATGCATTCGTCATCTGGGGCTGCCCTCCATGTGACTAATCCTGTGCACCGCTGTTGTTGGTCTGGCACTCACTCATCGCCTTTGTGGTCACCCGGCTGAGTGCCGCCCTATGCGCCAACTATGGTCAATGGCCTTCATTCTACATGGCGGCGCCATTATCATTGACACGCCTAACCACATAAACTGTCTTTGTTGGTTCGGCACCCCACCCACACGTGGTCCTTGTCTGCACTCTACCTCACCTACACATGCCCACATTGGTGTGCCACCCTACCCGCACACGGCCTTCATTGGGAAGTGGTCGCGCCATTGTCTCAAGACATCTCGCCTCTGTGAACAATCAATACTGGAACTGTCAAATTCTGATGGTGTCCGTACTTCACCTTCGTTGGCGTACAAGCATGTTTGAACATCGCCGTTGCAGCGGTGTGGCAGCATAAGAACAAACAAACAAAATACAGGAGAGTGCAGGTTGCCCTTGGGACAATGACACAACCATGTACGCACGATGACGGCGCGCAGATTGGTCAGCCTGCTGATGCATGTGACATACAGGGGGGTGGTTGTGTGCCAATAATTGCATTGAAAAGTTGAGATGAAGTGTTAAAAAAAGCCCTGCGCAGCCTTACACGCATGGTGGGCACGTAGATGATGAATGTGCGGCGCCGCAAGCGGGCAGGACAAATGGAAGCGCGGCAGCGAGCGTGACCTTATCTTGTCACACCGGTGTGACTGCTCAATCGTGGTTCCACGACTCAAACATGCCGTCGTTTGGCCGGGACGTGACGGCATCAGCGGCTGGCTGGCTCGTTCCGGCAAAAATGACTTATGTTCGCCAAACAAAACCTTAAACATCAGGAAAAACTGTCTGGGAATTAGTTTCCCGGTTAGATATGTTGCAGCATATAGCCGCCTGTAGCACAGTGCATCAGATATGTAGCTCCAATAGTTCGCGTAGTCTCTGTAGCATCAGGCCGCCCATATGTAGCACATCATTGTTGCCGCTGATTGCCATGTCGGACCGGATTGCCGCATGCCAAGTCTATTATACGCAATGTAAATTGTGCAAAAATTTCTATCCACTGCGTTGCCTGGGAAAAGACGTTGATACTTGTTTTTGGCAGCCACCAATTGCACCAGAAAGCCCCTGCCATCGAGACTTCACAGAGGATGTTGATGTGAAAGCAAAAATCTGCTAAGTCACTTCAAACTCCGCTCCATCACGTCAAGGTGGCGTGATTGACGGATGGTTGGTTGATGCCACGTCGCATCTTCTTCTCTTTCCCCCACCACTCTCGACCTTCCACACCTTCGTTCCTGTTTTTTTTCGATCCTGTGGGCCTTCAAGCCATCAAGTTCTGAATCTCAAACAGCTGGTTGGACTCCTAGAACCTCAAACTCAGACCTGTAAGGCTTCAAATGTTCGCAACCCTGTTGTGCGCGACTCAAGCTTGAAACGCAAAACTCTCCCAGAACGCCTTCAAGCTTTCAAGGCCACAAGACGCTTCCAAGTCTTCATGCTCTGCATCTGCTGATCTCCTAACCGGACCCACCTGGCTATGCACCTGACCTGAGGCCGCAATTTGAATGCCTCGTCCATCGGAAGACTAAAGACAACTACTTTCGGAGGGTCTGGATTGCACGTACACTTCCTAATTTGTCTTCATGTCACTTCCTTTTCTGACAGCATCATCCCGACGCCCTCTCCGCGCACTTGGCCTGCGTCATCCCACTCCTTTCCTCTCCCTCGCCTGCGCTGTGCTCCCCATGTCCGCACCGCGCTTCGGACACTTCCAGTGTCTTCGCGCCGACGCCCTTATTTACGCGCATCCGAAGTGCGGCCACTGCCGCAGCGGCGCCTTTGCGGACACTCCACACCCTCCTACGACCCCATATAGTGTATCTGTCTGTATTTGAATATTATTGTGTTCTTGCTACCAACGTGCCCCCGACCCTGCGTGATACTTGGAAACAACAGAGCTACAACGGACTACTTGGAACTATGTAGACTACAGGACTACGGCGCTACAGGACTACGTAGCCGAGGCGTGTGACTACATCGACCTATTTTAGGACTACAGAGTTTTGGCGTGCAACTACATCGTGCTATATTTTGGGGGGGTTGCAACGCTGCTACAGGGGCTACCTCAGCTATGTAGAGCTCTGTATCCACCCAAAATTTTCCTGATGAACTGTACCATAGCAGTGTGAAAGCAATGCTGTATGGACTACATTTACTTGGAATTTATCTATCCCTTTGTTGCTACTTTGTTACTAGTGCTGGGAGGGTTCGGTTCGGGAATCGGTTCGAACCTGAACCGAACGCGCGTTCAGCGTTCCGGTTCAGTGTTTTGCTGAACCTGAACATGAAGTTCGGTTCGACGTTCGGGCAGAAGCCTTGCGTTCGGACGCCGAACCTGAACCGAACCCGAAAATCCAGAATTTGAGTGGGATTCCCCGGATTTTTTCCCTGTCTGACGGTTTCTTCGGATAAATTTTAGTTTGCATTGATATTCTGGACCTTTACAGCTAATAACAGTACCGAGGGCGCGGCCAAAAAAATTCCCATCCGGATGTTTTCGAAGAATTACCCATAGGTCGGTCAATTCCCAACAGAATTTTATGAAAATAGGCTAGATTTGCCAGGCTAGTTCATGCCAAATTAGTGATAGAGAAAAACTTGAAAAAATATTGCATGGTAGATAATCTTGGATTTTGGGCTGTTTTGGGGTTGAATAGCATCTAGCAAGCTCAGTACCTGTTCAAATAGCCTGGATTTGTGAGACCCGAGGCTCATATGGACTCGGAAACTTTTCATATAACCAGAATTGCATATGACTCAGTCTATGGTACATATACTCACTTAGGGACAGTGGCCAAGCAGCCTGAACTGGAAATACTGGTGAGAATTGAATGTAGCCATGACCTCTATGTAATTCTGGCTCTATGACTTCTTTTTAAATCTATACAAGCCTTGCGTCTCAAAAAACCAGGTCGTTTGAACAGGTCCTGAGCTTGCTAGATGCCGTTCGACCCCAGAATAACCCAAAATCCGAGATCATCTACCATGCAATATTTTTACAAGTTTATTTCTATCACTAATTCTGCATGAATTAGCCTGGCAAATCTAGCCCATTTTCAAGAAAATCCGTTGAGAATTGACCGACCTATGGGTAATTCTTTGAAAACATCCCGGATGGAATTTTTTTTGGCCGCGCCCTCGGTACTGTTATTAGCTGTAAATGCCATTGTGAGCATGTCAAACACCAATATTGCTCTGTAACTTGGGATTGATCAGGTTCACGGCAGGTCAACCAATGCGGGATGAGATGAAATATGTCTCTGTAGGCGCGATGAGCACTTGTAAACAGTAAAATAAGATATCTAAGACACCCTACTAGGTTCAGAACTCACTGTATTATTTTCAGGAAAAAAATTCAGGTCCCCGAGATGGCCGAACTTCGTCGGGTTCGAATGCGTTCGAACGCTGAACCGAACCTGAACGCGCGTTCAGGTTCAAGGTTCAGAAACTCTCCGAACCGAACACCAGGTTCAGGTTCAGGGTTCAGAGCGAAAGGCCCTGAACCTGAACCGAACCGAACCGTCCCACCACTATTTGTTACCAATTCACAAAGACTGTTTGTGAATTGTCACACCAGATGCAGAACACATGCATTGTCGATGTGTCAACGACATGTGGATTCACATGCGTCCCTCTTTGCCCCCCGGTGTACGTCCCAAGTCAATTCCCTCTTCCTGTGATGCTAACACTTTGTTTGAACCCTTGAAGTTTCATTCAGCCCAGAACTCATTAAACTTGTAGACATTCATGTTCAAGTTCCAAACGCCGACGTGACTGTGTGTGACTGCGTGACTTTGGAACCACTTGCTCACCGACTTCGACGATCTATACAGTATCTCGACAGGCCTGGCTCAAATCGCGAGAATCTCATACCGCCATAATCGCCTCGTTGCGCTCTATCATTCCCACTTCCCTTTGGCTCAAATCCGACCGGTTATTTGGACACCTGACAGCCTGCCTCGAGTAGTGCTGGCCAAAAATACGATAAGAAAAATTTAATTTTGAATATATCCAAATATGAATGAATATGATACGGTCCTGGACCCTACCGATGAATATGAATACGGCTGAATATGATATGATACGATATGGATATAATACGATACGGTGGTCAGCGTATTCAAATATATTTGGATACGGCTATATTCCAGAAACAGCCTGGCGATCCCGACGACAAACTCCAGAAGCTTGTGTCTCATGGCCGCGGAAAACACGGCTTGATCCTGGCGCACGCCTGGGCCGAGCATTACGCAACTGTGGCAAAGCCGGATGAGAGGAATCTGATTCAGCTACGGGTCGAGACCCTGCTCAATTTAATTAACCAGTCGTGAGTGTCGGAACTACTTTTGCAGCAATTATGATAACGATTTCATCACGGCAGCATTGGCACCATTGGTCCGATCGTCATCAGCGGTGTGGCTCCGAGTGCCCATCCACTTTTTCTCTGATAACGCGTATGTAGATGATCCCAATTCTGGCGAGGCGGAGAGTGACGGCGCAGATGAGATGGAAGTACGTGATAATTTTTGAATGATTCAACATTTGACGTGAATATTTTCCGCGATTGTCCTTTAAAGGGTCAAAGCAAGAAGCGTAAGAAGGCTGGCACGGCAAAGCGAGCCCCAAAGAAGAAAGCAAAAAAGGCCGTCGCTGAGGGCGGTGATGTACATTTCAATTTAAATACAATTATTCGACGGCTCAAGGTTCGATGTTTGTTTAGGAGGTTCAGAACCAGCCGGCAAAGCCTAACCCGAAGGCTAAATCGACCGCCGGGGCCACCAAGACCTCAAAGAAAGCGGAAAATAAGGTAAAATTAAAATTCTGTTGTTTGTATGTTGTAATCTAACTAGTCATTTAGTCGTCTGAGGGCTCCGACAGCAGCTCCGAAAGCTCGGAGGGAGAGATAGCTGAACGGCGCGCCAGTGCCAAACTGATCTGGGCGCTCTCGCAGTATCGCGAACCGAGAAAAGCTACGAACGGAAACACCCGAGTGTGGAAATTTTTGTGTCGTTATTGCACGTACGTTGTTCTGTTCAAAAATTTTAACTTGAGCCGCTGAGTTATTTGGACAGCAAATACCGTTGCTCTACCCGTACGGATGGTATCGACGAATGGGCACAAGAAACGGAGAAAATCAAAGCTACCAGCAATTTTATCAAGCATGCGGAGGAATGCGACCGCCGCCCTCCTGCCCAGTCGTGGGAGCAGTATCAACTAGCGCGTGAGCGCCAGCGTCAAAAATTACCTCCCCTTCCCACGAGCTCGGATCCTTCCCCATACGAGGCGGCACAGGAAATGATGAGCGATTTTGTTCGGCGTGGCATCGAGAACCCAGCTAAAGTTGTTACCAACAGTAGCTATCGAAAGCACCTCATCGAGGCCATCGTAGAGGATGATCTAGCCTTTAGCGTTGCTGAGAAAGGGGGGACGTTGAGGCTGCTTACCCATCTAGTGCCGCGGGGAGTCAAGGCCCGAGTTTCCCACCAGACGGTGCGGCGTGACATCACTGCGCTGCATGGCGCCCTCAAAATAAAACTTGGAGAGCTACTCAAGGTTCCTTTATTTTGTTCCGAATTTCTAATGTCTCTACCACTGGCTGACATATGGCTTTGTTCGCAGGCCAACGACTCCAAAGTCAGTATCGCAACTGACATTGTGACCACAAAACAAATGGTCCATGCCTTTTGCGGCGTGATCATTTCGTACATCGACAAGGACTGGGTGCTTTGGGAATACGTACTTGATTTAATTCCGCTCGATGGTGATCATTCCGGGAAGTCCGTCGGCAGGTTGATTTTCCGTCGCCTGAAAAAAGACGGACTTGCCGGCTCGATGAGTGAGCATGTTCTCTTCGTCGTATTTGAGTGTATGAAACTATTTTACTTCCAGTGGCGAGCACCGCCGATCACGCATCTAGTAACGGCCCACTCAACCGGACTGTTGCGAAGAAATGTGCGGCCTTCAATCCCGACACCGCGAGTGCGAGAAACCTTCAAGTTGGGTGCGGTGGCCATGGTACAAATCTCGTTGCTCAGTATGGATTTCTTTTTCTTTTTCTTTTGCTGTTTTTTGCTCATAAACAATGCTTTAGGAAAATCACGGGTACCCTCGGGATGTCGCCGAAGGTCGAAGAAATTGATCTTTACAATGAGACTCGTAAGTATCCACTTGTATACGACTCTACGGTAGATCCAGTTGTCGTGCGGGAGATGGAGCTGATGGCTGCCGAGGCCAAGAATGAGACCGGCAAGAATGTGAGTGGGGATTCAGACGTGGGGTCTGATGTAGAGGAGACAGAGGCAGATGGGAGTACAAGCGAGGACTCCTCTGATTCGGAATACGAGGAGGTGGACGAAGGCGATGACGAATGGGAGGATACATCGGAGGTGCCAAAAGCGGTTAAAGGGAAGAAGAAGAAAGCAAAGGCACCAAAGGTCTTCACTCCGGTCGACAAGGTATATTTAATTCGTATCTTCATGTCCACCCTCATTTACTACCAGCTGCAGATTCACTGTGTCGCCGTTCATATTCTGCGCTCGGAGATCCGGCGGAAAACGGCACGGCGGCTCATTCGTCGCAAAGTCAATAAGAAATACCGCCACCTGGTATTTATTCGCAGTATGAAGGTTCGTTGGAACACAACCCTCGCGGAGCTCGAGCGAGCACAGTTGTTGCAACCGGTTTGCATTCTTTCCCTTTCACTTCATTCGCTCATGTGGCACAGGCATTCGACACGTTCGTGAGCGAGTTGCCGAACGGTCTTACCGGAAAGGCAAAGAAGGTGGCGCAGGCCCGAAAGAAAAAGTGGGAGATGTCGTCTGGCGATTGGGAGTTTGTCGACAAGCTTGTCAAGGCTCTCGAGGTACACAAATATTTTTTCCCAGCCCAGAATATGCTTAATATCCGTCAGGTACTCAAACTGTGCACGCTTGAGTTCTCCAAGAAGAGTGTTCCGACGATAACTAAAGTGTTACCATTATACAAACTGATGGAGGTAACTCTTACTGCCCTAGCTACGAAGCACAAAGAGGACGAACCCACTTTGAGTGCAGCTCTACTTGAGGGTGCAACGGTTGCTACCAAGTATATTTCCAATGCATTGTTCGGCGACTATGATCTGCTTGGTGCTGGTACGATTTCTTTTGTTATCGTATCACTTGGTCTAACGCAAACCAAGTCCTGCATCCTGCAGTGCGTATCGCTTTTTTCAAGGGTGAGCAATGGGACCCCAGTGTCGCCGTTCGTGCGCGCCAGCTGCTTCTCGAGATTGTGAAGAGATACGCCCAAGCTGATCGAGACATCTCTCCCACCAATGTCGACGTGGGTGCCAGTCCCAAGTCCAGTACCATCACGGCGCAAAATTGGATCTTTGCGATGGCCATGGCCCTGAAAGCCACGCCGGCTTTGCCAAAAGTCACGGCGGCCGTTGATGGGAAAGACGAAGTTGAGTTGTATTGCGGCAACATCTCTCCCGTTGCGCCGGACTTCGATGATCCTCTAAAGTGGTGGAAGGTCAGTTTTTTTCTTCTCGTCCCAGAACACTGCATGAATATTTCTGGCAGGAGAATTCAGGCACATTGAAATACATGGGGCGCGTCGCGCGGGATATTCTCGCCATTCCCGGTGTCAGTATCTCTGTTGAGCGTCTCTTCTCGAGCTTGAAGCACACTCTGTCTGATGCTCGGTCGTCCATGACTGCGGACACGGTGTCCATGGATATCGTTACAAAAGAATGGTTGAAGTCGGGGCTTGCGGAGGGGGTGAACTACACCGATTTCATCAAAATTCACGAGAAGTAGAATATATTTGAATATATTCATATCATATCGTATTCAACGACCTCAATATGAATATGATTCGCTAGGAATACGATATAGGGCCTCCATGGTGAATATGATACGGATATGAATATGATACGGAATATTCGTATTCATATCATATTTTGGCCAGCACTAGCCTCGAGCACCATACGAGGCGGATACCAGCTCCACCATGGTATAAGGAAGTCGATAAGCCTCTCGCCTTGCCCCCTCGATGTACAAGATGTAGCGAGGACCTGGAGAGCCTGGGGGATTGTGTCCTGGAGGAAGAACTGAAGGGTGTGTGCTCTAGCTTCTTTAGGAACGCTGCTATCGCTGAATCGTATCCAGCTACCCTGAGCACATGTCCTGTGCATCAGCCCAGTACCAAGCCGTGCGTGCACCTTGGATGCGAATACGGATCAATATGCTGGGTGTGCAGCTGCATCAGGATGGCGATGTGCTGAGTTCTTGCCCCAATCCTGCTATGCACACAAGACTGCCAATGCATTTTCGGAATTGCTGAGGATTCGGACTTGTTGCCATGGGTGAGCAGACTGACACCGGCTCATCTTGCGGTACACAGGGCGGCACCTGTGAGCGCCACACCAAACACGTCCGCCAAGCTGGTTCTTGAAAAGCGTCCACAAGAAGCTATACCCCGACAGGTTGGCGAGGGACATGTTCAATGGCGACGCCGCAGAATGCCCCTAGAGAACTAGCTGTGCGCCTTCAGTCATCAACATTGTGATGCTCCTGCTCAGGTATGCGCTGAGCTCCCTCAAGCAGGCTTGCAATCAACACAAGCCTGCGATCTGTCCAATAAGTTCCATCGTTCATCGACCCAAACTCAGTTGTGACTTGATTTCGGTTCAAGTATCATATGCCTGAACGCAGCTCAACATGTCCTAGTATCATGCGCTGTGCTCGCGGTGTCCAGATTTCTAGAGTCATGTCGTCATCGGACGGATGAGACTCATTCGGGCTGGTGCCGGCTGAATCGTGTGTATCTTGCCATTGTTTCAGAATCTGATCCTGAGACCTGACCCTGTGTTAGCACAGACTTTGATAATCCCTTCAAAATCGACTTACCGTACAGCTGAGCCTGCGGAACTACACGCAGGCACAAAACGTAGCGAGTCATTAGAGAGTTTGCGGTAGCCACCAGATCGGACTGGTGGCTAATTTTCCGGGACAGTGAGCAATGCTGTCGGACCAAGGCAGCCACTATCTGTAGCCCTGAGGGAGGCCACAAATAAGGATGGACACGGGTACACCCGCGGGTACCTTTGGGCTTACCCGTGCCCGGACCCGCAAAAACCGTACCCGCGTACGGGTTGGGTCTAAAACCTGTACGGGTTACCGCGGGTCTCAACGCACCCGCGGGTCCCCAAACCCGTCGGCTATACCCGCGGAATTTCTTGCATAAATAACATTTTATTGTCCAGCACGGTGCAGTACATGTGGACTATTTAACAATGTGATTAGCTTTGGGTTTGTTCTCTACTGTGTGCTCTCGATAGAGGTTGAGCCGGGTGCGAAGCTGCTTCTCAACGGTTGAAATTTCTGTTTTGCTGAACTTGTTGATGTGGAGATACTCCAGCTTGGAGCTAGGGTGAGGTACTATTAGATGGCATGAATTTGAAGGAAACTACTATATACTGAGGGGAAAATAGTAGACGTTGTGGCAGGGTCGGAGAGCCGCCATGCGGAAATCCCCTTTTATTGTGTATTTACTTTCAATTTACATTCACCCCTATTTACGTTACATCATCTATTTGTATCGTAAATAGTGCCAGATCATCGAATCTTACACTCGCACCATCCTCGCGGCCAGTGCAGGGCAAGCGCCCAGAGGTAGTATCAGAGCTCCTCGCCCCCTACTCCCGTAATGTCGCCAGTGGGCTTCTTAGCCACCAACACCTCGAAATACCTCGCTACAACCCCATTCTCTTAACGTGCCATTTCTGGACCCTTTTACTCTATTTCTTCGCTCTTTCTGCACTCTACGGCCCGAGACCTATTCCCAATTTTTATTCCTCGCATTCCCTCGACCTCTGCACGGACTACTAGGGCTCCGCACCGTACGTATTTGTGACGTACGGCGTGACATACGGTTTTGATACGGATTGCCGTTTCTCCCCCCGAGGGTGCCGTGCGAGCGGGAACAGCACGGCATCATGATTGGGTTACCGTTCCGGAAATGGTCCGCGGGATTCCACTGGAGGACGGCACGTGTGGGCCGAGAAACCGTATAAAAACCGTATGTGACAAAAGTGTGACCGTATACGTACGGTGCGGAGCCATACGGACTACCGACCCATTCAAGAACCACCAGCCGGGCATTCTCTCCTACCACAACGTGCAAAAACCCGCGGGTACACGGGTCGGGTACACGGGTTGGGTGCGGGTCTGAAATCACGACCCGTACCCATACCCACCCTCCCCCACGGGTACAAGCCCGCGGGTGTACCCGCGACCCGCGTCTATCCTTAGCCACAAAATAGTGGCTAGATGAGAAGAAGCCACCCCCGCATTCGTCCGTGGTGAAAGCCACTAGTTTCATCTGGTCAGTGGTGGCTACCACAAACTCTAATCTTTTGCTTGCAATTGATCTCCTATCTCTTTGTCTCCCTTCCCCCATCCTCTGCCTCTCAGCATGGACCTACTAACCCTTGAAACCATTGGGAAATGCAACACTCCCACCTGCACTGCCGCTTACGGCGATTTCTTCCACAAAGATCTGACCCAAGGAGCATTGCGGATGGGAGAGAGTGAAGTGTACCATTTGCAGCTGCTATACCCGCCAGCATAGGAAGGTGAGCCTTATATTTGCCTACACAAGACTCCCCTGCTCATCATCCACCAGGAGATCCCATCAGCAGCCCTTACTGCGACCGAGGTTCCGTTGGCGCCGGCTGATCCTCAGCCCAAGCCCGCCCCAAATCTCTTCACGACCAAGACCACACTGAAGGAGGTTGAGGTCGATATTCAGGGATGCAGCGGACAAGCCCTATGGGGACGTTGTGTCTGACACATTCCATCCCGCAAAGCAGGTGCGTAAATAGCTTTATCTATTCCACATACTCATATGTCCACTTCCCATCACAGGTCGTGGGCGACATTAATCCGTAGAGTTCCAAGAGCAAAAAGTGCACTCAACACCCCGCGAAGCAAGAGCCCAAGACGACAGGCGACCCAATTGCCACCCCGAAGGCACAGAAGGCGCTGAAGAGAGTGATGCAAGAATATACAGTTATGATGCCAGAGGGCACGAAGCTTGTAGCATGCAAGGCTTACCCAAGACCCAATCACATTAAGTACTTTTCCCTCTCTTTGCACACCATTATCTGCTCAATCGCTGTTGAAGGGCTCAATGATCTCGCTGATGAGCAATATCTCGAATCTAAATCAGTGGAAAGCTCAGCTGGTCTACTAAGCACAAACACCACACTTGCAAATGTATTCCATACAATGAAACCCAAAGCAAAGAGTGTTCAAAGTCAGGAATGTGTTTGAATGCCGTAATTCGGTCGAAGGAGCATCTGTGGCAGTGTAATTCGATCACGACGGAGCAAGTTTTGCCTTTGAGGTTTGGTGAGCAAGTCGGAGGCTTTTTTTTTTTTTGACACAGTTCACACCGGGGGCAAAGTATGAAGGCCGCCATTGGACAAAAATAAATTGACTTTCATTTTTGTCGGCCATCATAGGGGATCACAGGGGATCATGGCTGATCACAGCCTTTCACAGCTATTCACGACTATTCACAAACATTCATCATGACGGTCACAAGGATTCATACGCCTTCACAAGACTCCACACTGATTACGTGTTGGGCTGCCCAAGCAATACCACATATCACAATGAAATCTTGTGAGCCTCATTGTGACAATTCACAATGATATTCCAAATAAATGTCATAGCATCGATTTTCTTGCCCTGCCGATATTTGATCACCACAAGGATTCACAAACCTTCCCGTAAGTTCACAATGATCCTTCATACTGTCTCGCTTAGCCTGTGGGTTGTTCCCCAAGTGCTCGTTTGTACTTAACCACGCGCTGCACGTCCCTCTTGTTGTTGGCCCTCTATCACCTCCCTCCAATACCTTGTGTGCGCTGTCGTGTTTGTTCGCAATGTCTCTACACCTCGGTCCCCGCTTGGCCTGCACAGCAAGGGACTGCGACTGCACCACCTTTATTACTGAGGATTCTGATGGCTCTCCCCAATACACGGTACATGTTTCTTCTACCTTGAGGTTGCGGCAGTTGCTGACTCTACCAAGAATTTCTTGAGCGCGGAAACTACATGTGCTGGTTGCAGCCATGCTTGGATGGCTCACAGCTCAGACCCTGCCGGTCTTTCCGCCACAAATCAACGGTTTCGCAAAGGGGGTGCTGGCCACGGGCTTTCGTCAAACCCTTGTGGAGGCTTTCATTCGGTCTGTGACAGAGCTTTATTATTCACTCGTATAGTGACCCCTGACTCGTTTCAGATAGAACCCGTGTGGAATATGCGTCTGCCGTGTCTCTGTCAACGTAAATGGTCTGCTCATGATCGCCCTTCCTCATCGGTCAAGTAAGCCTCTTGTTCGTTGCAATCATCTGGATGCTGAGGACAAATTCACACAGTATTCCGGTGCCTGACGAACATGCAGCACCTCCAGTTGCAGTCCCACCTCCTTCATCCAGTTCAATTGCCTCCCAACAACGTCCTGTTCTCGCTTACGCTGGCATTGCACGACCAACGGCCGCCACAGTTCAGCGTGAACGCCAAGCTTCCATTTACAGAACACTTCCACAACACCAGTCTGCCGGCTCCTCTACTACGTCGCCAGCCCGCAAGAAGACTCGTTTGTCTGGGCCACCCCGCCCGTACTCGGCAACCCCAGCGGCTAGTGTGAACGATTTTGCTGAGCCAGCAGCTGGTCCAGCTCTTGTCTCCATCACGGTTGGGATCCTACCAAAAGTTGTGCGTCCTTCCTTACCTTTCCTTGGGCCCGACTGAACGAACCCCAAGCTCTCAAACTCGGATTACGTTGATTCTCTCGACCATTCTCCGGCCTACTTCTGGAAGAGCGGAGATGAGCTGGAGATTGCGCAACGTCGTCTGGCCGCTGCCAATCTCGTCTTCCACGTTCAAGTGAACGAATCCGGTCCAATTTTCGAAGTTATCAACACCGGGTTTCTTGCTCACTGCCTGAAACACAAAATAGTCTTCGTTACGCCGACTCCTGTCTTTGCAGACGGCATTGTCGTCATCACCCCGAGCACTATGCCTTGGGTTCTCACTGGTCCCAAAGGTCGTCCTGGGAACCGTTCATGGGTAGAAGATCCCAAATGCCTTACCGCTTTCACATTCACGGTCTCTGCATTACGTGCTAGTCCTTTTAACAATACCCCGAACCACCTCAGCGCAGGAATCCTGATATTTATAGGTATTTTCCGTCTTATCGCTTTAATAATCCTCTCTTACTCGTTTGTCAAGTCCCCAAATTGCGCAATTTAATTGCACCCATCGATTGCCTTTTTGAGACAGCCACTCGCCTTCCTATGCATGTTCTGCACCACCAATGCTTTGCTCGTCGTATGCTCCATCCTATCCTTGCCTCATTGAGTGATGATCCGAGCCCCACCTGTAGCGCAGCATGCACTCGCACTGCTCCGTATACAGTTGAGCTCACGCATACCGCTACCAGTAGCACTCCGATAGGTGAATACTTGGATCTCACTCGTCCTTTGAGGAGCCTATCGTCCGATGATAGTGACAGTGACAGTGGGGTGTGCCTCCCCGGATCTTTGACAGACCCCTACTAATTTTGCAATTCTAGTTTCCTATCCCGGAGAATCTCAACCGGGTATCAACATTGTGTCAATAGCTCACCTGTTTTCATGCTGACCTTTTTTTTTTTGCAGATGATTGTAGATGGACTTCAACC